>CM051241.1:104174671-104774671 GCA_027917425.1 Gastrophryne carolinensis
TCAAGCAATGTGTGGGCTCCTGCTTATGCTGCTGCCAACTCAAGGGTGTGCCTTCCAGCTAATGTATGTGCTCCTGCTGCTGCCAACTTCAGGGTGCCTTCCAGCCAATTTCTAGGTTCCTGCTGCTGCTGCTGCCAACTCCAGGGTGTGTCAGTCAATTTTTGGGCTCCTGCTGCTGCCAACTCCAGTGTCTCTTTCAGCCAATGTTTGGGCTCCTGCTGCTGCTGCTTGCAACTCCAGGGTGTGATTCATCCAATTTTTGGGCTCCTGAAGCCAACTTCAGTGTGTCTTTAAAGTAATGTTCGGGCTCCTGCTGCTGCTTGCAACTCCAGGGTGTGATTCATCCAATTTTTGGGCTCCTGCTGCCAACTCCAGTGTCTCTCTCAGCCAATTTTTGGCCTCCTGCTGCTGCTGCCAACTCCAGGGTGTCTTTCAAGCAATGTTTGGGCTCCTGCTTATGCTGCTGCCAACTCAAGCGTGTGCCTTCCAGCTAATTTATGTGCTCCTGCTGCTGCCAACTTCAGGGTGCCTTCCAGCCAATTTCTAGGTTCCTGCTGCTGCTGCTGCCAACTCCAGGGTGTCAGTCAATTTTTGGGCTCCTGTTGCTGCTCTTTCAGCCAATGCTTGGGCTCCTGCTGCTGCTGCTTGCAACTCCAGGGTGTGATTCAGCCAATTTTTGGGCTCCTGAAGCCAACTCCAGTGTCTCTTTAAAGTAATGTTCATGCTCCTGCTGCTGCTTGCAACTCCAGGGTGTGATTCATCCAATTTTTGGGCTCCTGCTGCCAACTCCAGTGTCTCTTTCAGCCAATTTTTGGCCTCATGCTGCTGCTGCTGCTGCTGCCAACTCCAGGGTGTCTTTCAAGCAATGTTTGGGCTCCTCCTTATGCTGCTGCCAACTCAAGGGTGTGCCTTCCAGCTAATGTATGTGCTCCTTCTGCTGCCAACTTCAGGGTGCCTTCCAGCCAATTTCTAGGTTCCTGCTGCTGCTGCTGCTGCCAACTCCAGGGTGTGTCAGCCAATTTTTGGGCTCCTGCTGCTGCCAACTCAAGTGTCTCTTTCAAGCAATGTTTGGGCTGCCGCTGCTGCTTGCAACTCCAGGGTGTGATTCATCCAATTTTTGGGCTCCTGCTGCCAACTCCAGTGTCTTATTCAAGCTATGTTTGGGCTGCTGCTGCTTTCAACTCCAGGGTGTGATTCAACCAATTTTTGGGCTCCTGCTGCCAACTCCAGTGTCTCTTTCAAGCTATGTTTGGGCTGCTGCTTCTGCTGCTGCTTGCAACTCCAGGGTGTGATTCATCCAATTTTTGGGCTCCTGCTGCCAACTCCAGTGTCTCTCTCAGCCAATTTTTGGCCTCATGCTGCTGCTGCCAACTCCAGGGTGTCTTTCAAGCAATGCTTGGGCTCCTGCTTATGCTGCTGCCAACTCCAGGGTGTGCCTTCCTGCTAATGTATGTGCTCCTGCTGCTGCCAACTTCAGGGTGCCTTCCAGCCAATTTCTAGGTTCCTGCTGCTGCTGCTGCCAACTCCAGGGTGTGACAGTCAATTTTTGGGCTCCTGCTGCTGCCAACTCAAGTGTCTCTTTCAAGCTATGTTTGGGCTGCTGCTGCTGCTTTCAACTCCAGGATGTGATTCATCCAATTTTTGGGCTCCTGCTGCCAACTCAAGTGTCTCTTTAAAGCAATGTTTGGGCTGCTGCTGCTTGCAACTCCAGGGTGTGATTCATCCAATTTTTGGGCTCCTGCTGCCAACTCCAGTGTCTCATTCAAGCTATGTTCGGGCTGCTGCTGCTGCTGCTGCTTGCAACTCCAGGGTGTGATTCAACCAATTTTTGGGCTCCTGCTGCCAACTCCAGTGTCTCTCTCAGCCAATTTGTGGCCTCATGCTGCTGCTGCTGCTGCCAACTCCAGGGTGTCTTTCAAGCAATGTTTTGGCTCCTGCTTATGCTGCTGCCAACTCCAGGGTGTGCCTTCCAGCTAATGTACTGTATGTGCTTCTGCTGCTGCCAACTTCAGGGTGCCTTCCAGCCAATTTCTAGGTTCCTGCTGCTGCTGCTGCCAACTCCAGGGTGTGTCAGTCAATTGTTTGGCTCCTGCTGCTGCCAACTCAAGTGTCTCTTTCAAGCTATGTTTGGGCTGCTGCTGCTGCTTGCAACTCCAGGGTGTGATTCATCCAATTTTTGGGCTCCTGCTGCCAACTCAAGTGTCTCTTTAAAGCAATGTTTGGGCTGCTGCTGCTGCTGCTTGCAACTCCAGGGTGTGATTCATCCAATTTTTGGGCTCCTGCTGCCAACTCCAGTGTCTCATTCAAGCTATGTTTGGGCTGCTGCTGCTGCTTGCAACTCCAGGGTGTCTTTCAACCAATTTTTGGGCTCCTGCTGCCAACTCCAGTGTCTCTTTCAAGCTATGTTTGGGCTGCTGCTTCTGCTGCTGCTTGCAACTCCAGGGTGTGATTCATCCAATTTTTGGGCTCCTGCTGCCAACTCCAGTGTCTCTTTCAGCCAATGTTTGGGCTCCTGCTGCTTGCAATTCCAGGGTGTGATTCATCCAATTTTTGGGCTCCTGCTGCCAACTCCAGTGTCTCTCTCAGCCAATGTTTGGCCTCCTGCAGCTGCTTGCAACTCCAGGATGTGATTCATCCAATTTTTGGGCTCCTGCTGCCAACTCCAGTGTCTCTCTCAGCCAATTTTTGGCCTCCTGCTGCTGCTGCTGCCAACTCCAGGGTGTCTTTCAAGCAATGTTTGGGCTCCTGCTTATGCTGCTGCCAACTGCAGGGCATGCCTTCCAGCTAATGTGTGTGCTCCTGCTGCTGCCAACTTCAGGGTGCCTTCCAGCCAATTTCTAGGTTCCTGCTGCTGCTGCTGCCAACTCCAGGGTGTGTCAGTCAATTTTTGGGCTCCTGCTGCTGCCAACTCCAGTGTCTCTCTCAGCCAATGTTTGGCCTCCTGCTGCTGCTTGCAACTCCAGGGTGTGATTCATCCAATTTTTGGGCTCCTGCTGCCAACTCCAGTGTCTCTCTGAGCCAATTTTTGGCCTCCTGCTGCTGCTGCTGCCAACTCCAGGGTGTCTTTCAAGCAATGTTTGGGCTCCTGCTTATGCTGCTGCCAACTGCAGGGAATGCCTTCCAGCTAATGTATGTGCTCCTGCTGCTGCCAACTTCAGGGTGCCTTCCAGCCAATTTCTAGGTTCCTGCTGCTGCTGCTGCCAACTCCAGGGTGTGTCAGTCAATTTTTGGGCTCCTGCTGCTGCCAACTCCAGTGTCTCTTTCAGCCAATGTTTGGGCTCCTGCTGCTGCTGCTTGCAACTCCAGGGTGTGATTCATCCAATTTTTGGGCTCCTGCTGCCAACTCCAGTGTCTTTTTCAAGCTATGTTTGGGCTACTGCTTGCAACTCCAGGGTGTGATTCATCCAATTTTTGGGCTCCTGCTGCCAACTCCAGTGTCTCTTTCAGCCAATGTTGGGCTCCTGCTGCTGCTTGCAACTCCAGGGTGTCATTCAGCCAATTTTTGGGCTCCCGCTGTCAACTCCAGGATGTGTTTCAGCCAATATTTGGGCTCCTGCTGCTGCCAGCTCCAGGGTGTGTTTTTCAGGCAATATAGGGGCCCCTCATAGTGATGCCACCTAAACTCTCTGTAATTGTGGCGCTCTGCGATTCTAATAGCGATGCCTCTGATCTGCATGTTCTTATTATTTACAGTATTATTTCAGTAACCCAGCACGCATCCTATGCGTGTTACAGCAAGGCAGAATGGTTTACAACCCTATTGAGGCTCTAGGAAGCTCAGAAATAGCCATTTTTAATAGCGATTTTTCGAAGCGATTTTTGTCGGAAAATTCTGCGAATCAGTCGAATTGAATTTTTCAAAAGTTCGCTCATCTCTAATACTCACCACACATAATAAAGTGCACAAAACCAGGGATTTTAAATTTTAATATTATTCTGGGTTTGGTACTTGATTTGGGGTGACCCACTATGTGAAACCCCCCAGTTTGCCTGTAAAACTTACATGACTGCCAACCCAGCAGCATGTGCAGGTGGTCGGTGCACTTAGCTCCATTCTACTTTGCTCAGCCGTCGAGGTGTCTCATCTGCTAAGGCCCCAATGCCTGTACCAGCTATTCACAAATCCTTAATTGGGAGGCTTCAAGGAGAGGGATTTAGGGGGGCCTGGAGTCTTATAGATTCCATGGCTGCTTTTGGTCCACTTTAATGCAGGGCATAATATTGTATTTGTCCAAAAAGCACGCCATAGAGAGCAGAGAGTAGACAGCACCCTGTTTCCCTCCAACTGATATGTGTGCTCCTGCACTCAGGCTGTCTGGCTCACCTCCCTCACGAACATAAACTGTGGTAATTTGCTGTGGGATCACATGCAAGGTGAGTATACAGGTGATCCCTTAGGGTTTTACACAGTGGGATGGCCCAAGGATAGGGATTTGGCCAGATTAGGAGTTTGTTACACTCCAGAGCCAGCTAAAACTGATTTGGATCTATTTTAACATGGAATCCCAACCAAGTGGTTTGAGCCTGGAATCTCAAATATTCCAGCGCTGTATGCTGGCTTTCCCCCATGGCATCCTGAGTTGGGATGTTCCGCTGTGTGAAACCCCCCAGAATGCTGCTATTCACTCACCTCTTCCTCGCTCCAATGGTGCACAAACAGGCTCTTGTCCAATGCGAGGCATCTGCCATGGCTATGTCATTCGCCAGACAGCTCTCACTGACTTCAATGGAGACTGCATGCTGGCGCATCCCTCCGTGGCGTGGGCTTGCTCCCATCCTAGGCATTTATATAGCCTGAGGCAAGAGTGCGTGCGCGGCTCCATTTTAGAGTGGAACAAAACCCACAATGCCCAGTGAGTGAAACCCCTCAGAATGCCGCTATTCACTCACCTCTTCCTAGTTCCAATGGCTCATGCCCAGGCTTTTGTTCAATGAGAGTAGTGAGCCAATTTGGCGAATGGCTCTCATTAACTTAAATGGGGAGCACAGCCTATATGAATGGCTAGGGTGGAAGCAAGCACATGCCAATAGGGTGCACTCCATTGATGTCATCTGTCTTGCTCATGGTGTCATACAGAAAGCACATTGAGTTTCATACATTTTGCTCCTTATCATGACATGTCCCCTGTTCTTTGTGTGTTTTTGCAAATGTATGATGGGGCCAGTAAACATCTGCTTCCGCATTCACAACGGGACACCACTACCTCTGCCATGAGTCACATTGACCCCACCATGTCCTCTCTATTTACTGCAATGAATGAATGTCTTGGGGGGGCATGTCAAGACATGGCATTCCCCCTCTATTTCAGTGAAAGGAGGGGGAGGGCGTGCCACTATAAATGATGGTGGGGTAAGATCCACAGCACAGGACTACAAAAGGTTTTTAGAGATTTTTTTTATTTATAGCCTGGATAAAGAATTACACAAGAATTTGGGATCT
The DNA here is from genome assembly GCA_027917425.1 of Gastrophryne carolinensis. Classification (NCBI taxonomy): domain Eukaryota; kingdom Metazoa; phylum Chordata; class Amphibia; order Anura; family Microhylidae; genus Gastrophryne; species Gastrophryne carolinensis. Next base: position 104,180,112 of record CM051241.1, read on the forward strand.
TGTGGCACTTCTTAAAATAGATAAAACATTATATAGTTCTTATAGTGAATGTAGTAATAACTGTCTATTGTTTTGTTGCATGTGTTCTACAGTTACATTTGGATTATGTGAGATCTTGCTCCCAGTAAATTATTATAAATCAGCGGAGTTAATATAAACCTTTCACATGCACAACACTTTCACCTACTAACCTTTCACCAGTGACACCTGTTCCCATGCAGAGAACATAAGGTTGGCATCCAAGCTCTTTACTACCCATGCTCTGATTCACACAGTAACTTTTGTCCGGAAGTCTGCTTAATATTTAAGTGTGATTCAAATGAAAGAGGAATAAAAAGGTGATTAAATGATTTACACACACTTATATTCACACTCAGACAATGATAGAGGCAGATGGAGAAAAAAATATGAGAATAGAGAAAGAATGAGAATATAAGAAAGGGAGAGAAAGAGATGATGAAAATGAGGGGAAATTAAAAAAAGAGAAACAGATGAAGCATAGAAAAGTGAGGAAGAAGTAAGAAATGTGGAAAAGCGAGAGAGAGAATGAAAGTCAGAACATATAAAAAGATATGGAGAGCATGTAAAAAAAGAAAGGTAGAAGGAAGGACTGTAAGAAAAACAGAAAGTCAGTGGCAATGTAGAAAATAGAGGGAGACAGAGGGAATGTGGGTATAAAAAGGAAGAAGTATTTTAGGAAAAGAGAGAAATTTGGATTGAATATGGAAAAGAAAAAAAGAAGGGAGGAATGTACAAAAGAGAGAATGTGGAAAATAATATAGGGGGAATGTAGATGAGACGAAGAAGGGAATGTGGAAAAGAAAAAGGAGATAATGTAGAAAAGAGAAAACAGAGGAAGGAAGGAAGGAAGGAGAGGAATGTGGAAGCAAACAGAATGTGAAATAGAGAAAAAAGTAGGGAACGTCAAGAAGAAAACAAAGAATGAGTTAAATGTGGAAAACAAAGGGAACAAAGGAAAGAAGGGGTAAAGTAGATTGAATAGAGAAACAGAAGGAAGAGGATAGAAATGGATAGAGATGAAAACGTGTTCTCCAGCAGCACTGCAAGAGGGAAAGGTTCCAAGCAAACCTGCTGAGCCAGATGGGAGCTCTCTCCAAATGGGTGCCTATATGGAGTCCCTCATCACCCCCATACAGAGGGCTTGGGATGGTGTCCTGTGCGATCGCAGAGTAGGCACACATAGAGAAAAATAGCCCTATCACTTTGGGTTTATAGTTATATGCTCTTCTGGAGGCCAGACTACAGAACGAGAAGCTCACTGAGATGGCATGGTACAGTGGAAGGACTGCAAAAGTAATGGCAGGGAAGAGGGTTTTAACTTGTGCTGCAAATGGCAATTCTGGACTGAGGTCTGTGGGAAAAGTCTACAGAAGCGGGCTCTCCTTTTCAATAAAATATTTGACTGAATTTGGACTTGAACAAGTGCCTCAGTCCTAACTTTAGCTATTTACTTAACAGCTATATAGATGACTACAAAGGGTCAGTATCCCTGACATTGTGACTTTGAAGTTGATATGATTAATCGTTTCACGTAGGTTTGTTACGTTCCAGTTCCAAGAACTGAGAAGACATTAACAGAGTGGTGACAGAGTCTACAATACGTGTAACTTGGATGTCTGTTAGAGTCTTCAGGATCAGATTGTGCAATTCCTTAGCTTACATTTTTACGGGATTTGACTTATTAACTGTGACTTTACTTATTCGATTTTACATATTTACAGCCCAATCATAGTTACATGTTACGCTCTCAGGATCCGACCTTAAACCGGACCAACACCCATTTTTTCTTGTCTTGGTCCCGCAGTCAGGGGGCTGGGGGTTGGAGGGTGCAACATCAATAGAGAAGTTGAAAAAGCAGTAGATGCTGAGGATAGCACAGTAAGAGCTGCAGCTAAAGGTGTGTTTACCGGCAACCCCGGGGTTTCACAACCCGGGGCATCCTGATTTTTCGGAAGCCCTGTGTCTGGCAGTTACCGATTTTGAGGTACTTTAACGATGCTATTTACTGGTATGTTAGCAGATAACCAATAGAGCCCCACATAGAGAGTAATCTCATGGAAATGTAGCAGGGTTGTTTTTTTTTAACTGAGGCTTTGCCAACTACAAGTATATGAATTGTTTGTAAGCACACGCGTAACCGGACCAACATTCGCTTTTTCTTTAACGAGTTGTTCTCGCAGTCAGCTAATCAAAACATGCTCGGGGGGCATCCAGAAAGCTGGAGACCCCCCCCAAACACAACCTCCTCGAATGCCCGTAATCCTCATCTTCACTATGAGCCAGTGCAGGGAAATAATGTGTCCCGCGATTGGCCACCAGGTAGTCACATGGGCCAAGGTCGCATCCTTGGTGGCAGTCACCAGAACAACATACCCCCATGACTGTCCTCTGTTCCCGGCGCTGTCTCCTAGTGAAGGTGAGGATTACGTGTGTTCTGGGGGGTTATATCCGGGGGGCTCCAGCATTCTGGATGCTAAACAGCTAAAATGAGGGGCATTAGCTGGGCATAGAATGAAGTAGGAGCAGGCAAAATTGCCAAAAGGTATTCTTCATGGGGGGCATTTAGTAGATGCTAGTTAAAAATGTGGGTTTTGACCCACTTATGTTGCAATTTGAGGTTGTATTCCTACCCCCAATATTTAAATATTTAAAATAACTTTTACCTAGATAGATACAAATGCTTTTACAAAGTTATTGTACTGTGATATACCCTAACTCATTGTTCCTATATTAGCTGCTATGTTATATCCTTTCCATCTCTAACCCACCATGCTCTTGCAAAAGGAATTCCTTGTATGTGTGTTAAGCATATATATGGTGATTAATAAACTGATTACTGATTAACCCCAGCATTTCCACCTAGCTACACTGGGCACTGAGTACATGAGGTTCCCCGGCCCACAAAAAAACGAATAAGCAAATTCTGCTTAGACTTTTTTCATGTTTTTAAAGCAGAATGTGCAAGACTCTCTTCCACCCTGCAAATACTCCAACCCCCCAGCTGTCCAGGCAGAAGTAATATTGAGGCAGCAAGTAGTTCACCATGCCTGCCCTGTGTGCCTCTCTCCCATTTTCTGCAGCACTGGGTAAAAGCCATTTCAGATCTCCACATTTTGCCCTCCATTTAATTCCATTCCTCCATGGCCATTCAAAAAGTGTCATAACAACTTCTCTGCCTCTTAGAGGTCTAAGCACAAGTGAACATGGAAAGCCACAATGGTCCCACAGCTGGTTCCACCTACATCAGAGAACACACATGACTTAGAAAGCTGTACACCCTTCCCAGCTCATCCACACCCAGAAATGAAAGCAAAGACAGAAGCTTTACTTTGAATACATATATAATCAGAGATCTTTTATTTTTTTAATTGCTAATTTGACATTGTTCTTAAGGGGGACCTAGGGGGAGAAAGTTAGCGGGTACCTGGAAAGGGACTTTAAAACCAAGCAGCTAAAGAATCATGTCTGCTTCCCTGTTGCTGTAGCTTCCAGAACCTCACCCAATTTCTCAGCCTCCATCCTCCATGCAACCCAAAAAAGTGACGCATCATATAATGCAATGCAGAAGGTTGGAAAACTGAGCCCATTAAGAGAAGATACTGCATATTTTCATAACCAAAAGAAACAGACAACCCTGATTGGAACAGCTTAATAAGGAGAAACCTCTGATAAACAAAACCTGTCAGATATACCAATCTTCTTCTGATACCATCCAACTAGAAAATGTAAAAAAGACAGAGAATGATTTGGAAACCTTACCAGCGCACTCCTTTCAGCATATTTCACAATTCGTGACTAGGTAGACTTCTTATCAGCCTACTAACTAAAATCTCCCATTTCTGTGACCCTTGACCCAGTTACACAAGAAAAACAGCCCTCAGACATACTATGGAGACCTGATAATTACTCTACACTGCTACTTATCTTTTAACACAGTTACACTTCTCAAGATTAAACATAGAGTTGGCTTAAAGGTTAAAGTTATACTAAAGGCAAGCCTGATTGTTGTTCCATTGTCTCGGGCTACACGGCATCACCAGTAGGAAGAGGGAGGTTGTGATGCCGCTGTATAGAGCTCTGGTGAGGCCACAGCTAGAATACTGTGTGCAGTTCTGGAGACCTTACCTGCAAAAAGACATTATTCAAATAGAACGGGTCCAAAGGCGGGCAACGAAAATGGTGGAAGGACTTAAACTTAAAACTTCAAAAAATCAGGAGAGACTTAAAGAACTTAATTTGTACAGTCTGGAGGAAAGAAGGGAGAGGGGGGACATGATTGAGACCTTTAAATATGTGAAAGGATTGAATAAGGTTCAGGAGGGAAGTGTTTTTAAGAAGAAGCTTAATGATAGAACAAGGGGGCACAACCTGAAGCTAGTCGGGGGGAAGATCAGGAGCAATGTTAGAAAATATTATTTTACAGAAAGAGTAGTAGATGCTTGGAACAAACTTCCAGCAGAGGTAGTTGAAAAATCAACAGTCACTGAATTTAAACATGCCTGGGATAAGCACACATCTATCCTAACATAAAGAGTACATACAGTATACACATAAGGGCAGACTAGATGGACCGTATGGTCTCCTTCTGCCGTCAACCTTCTATGTTTCTATGTTGCACTGTCCCAAACTTCTATTTGCTTTCAAAAAGACCCTGTAGCTCCCATGTAATTTGTAAAAGTATTAGAGCATTGGAGATGCAGAGAAAAAAATAGGAGAAATGAGTGTGTGTGGCAACAGCGATGTGATGCAAGCACACTGTGTGCCTCTAGTTATTACTGCCAGCACATAGTGTGAGCAATGAAGGGCAAAGAATATGCTGCCACTTTCGTTGGATGGCCATTTAGCCTCTGCTCACTGGGTATATCACCCTCTATTGGCCTGATGCAGAGCCTCCCCGTTCAGCTATCCCGTACGTTTTCCCGTTGGTTTTGGGCTGTGATCGGGTCATGAAAGGGTGCTACGTTGCTTTTTGTGTGCGTTTATGCGCTCAGGTGTTTCGGCACGCGCCATTACGATTGACGGCTTGCAAGGGGCTGTACTCCGTGAAAACGGACTTGTCGTTCATTGGTCTATTATTTTAACTGATGCAGAGCCTTGATTTCCGATTGAAATGAGCCAATAAAATGAAGGTGTTGTCGGGCAACTTACGGCCACTATTAGCAGCCATATTTGTGTTCCGTGTCATGCATTGTTCTGTGCGCGAGCATCAAAGGTGTCAGCTACGCGGCCTGGTTCTTTTGAGCATGGCAGAAACCAGGCTGCACCGAACACGTTTGGACATCGATGGCATGCCTGACCTTGAGCTATTCGAGCTCACCCGCCTTAACCGTGTTTCTCTGGTTAATGGCCATGGTTAGCCCGAACCACAAGGAAGGGGGCATGCAATTGCAGGTATGACCAAATTGGTTGGCTGCCTGCAGTTTTTGGCAAACGGCTCGTTCCAGAGACTGGGTGCCTTCTCCGTGGGGATGTCCCAGTCTACGCTGAGCCGCAGCCTTACCAAGTTTTTGGATGGCATGGCTACCCTGGCACCAAAATTTATTTTTTTCCCTGACACAGCGGAAGCCTGGAATGCGGTTAGGATGGGCTTTTATAACATAGCCGACATGCCCAACGTCATGGGTGCCATTGATTGTACACACGTCTCGTTAATCCCACCTGCTGACCAGGAATATCTGTTCAGGTATGTGGTGGTCAGCATGTATCTGCAATGTTGGCATAAAATTTTTTGGGGGGTTTTTTTTTTAAAGGATAAAAGCAGACCTACACCCTGTGTATCCCAAACATCCATTCTTTTTAAATGTTGGTTATATGAAAGAATATATTTAAGTATGTTTACACTTTGGTTCCCACTAATTCATGTAATCTTTTGCTTTGGCAGGAACAGGAAGATGGGCCATTCTATTAATGTTCAGGCAGTGTCCGGCCCAGATCTGCAATTTTTAAGTTTATTTGCAGCCTTTCCTGGTTCCACCCATGATTCCCACATTTTGAGGAACTCCAGCCTCTTTCATCGTTTTAAATCAGGAGATCTGTCTGGCGGATGGCTACTGGGTATGTGTTTGAAATTTGTGGTTGTTGTCCAGAATGATTTTTGTGATTGGTCTGTGCCTGTACCCCACTAATCTGTTCTAGACTACAATGATTCAGTACAAGTTTACCATCAATTACTTACCAGTATTTGTTGCTATGCTTTTTTTACTTAATCTCCACTATTCCTTCCTGTCCTGGCCCTCTTAGCTATGTTGCATACCAGAGTCATTGTACAGGAGTGTACTGGGTCGATGTGCATGTTGCCTCATGCCAACTGTGCTCGGACACTGCACAGCTCACCTATTGTCCCTCTTTAATAATGCTTGAATGTTAAGCAGCACATTATTGATGCTCTGGCCTCTGTCTGTTAATCCCTGTTGTTGGCATTTGTAAGTCACATAACATGCCCTATTTGTAATTATCATGTTAGTTACTTTTTTGTTTGTTTTTTTTAGGCAAAAACATTATAGTTTTGTCGCGACTATGTATGGGGCCTGCCACTACATATGTTGCAAAGAGGCACATTTGTCATGTTTATTTTCGATTCGAGTGTTTGCTAAAATGTTTTTTCTTTTTGCCAGGTGATTCGGGATAGCCTTTGCTCCCGTGGTTACTTACCCCCATCCTCCACCCAACCTCGCAGGCCCAGGAGCGTTATAACACAGCGCATAGGAGGACTCGCTCAGTGGTTGAACGTGCTTTTGGATTACTGAAGATGCGCTTTCCGATGTCTTGACCAGACTGGGGGTGCTCTGCAGTATGAGCCCGCCAAGGTCATCAAGATTATTATTGCTTTTGGGGTCCTGCACAACCTCGCCATACAACGCCGTGTGCAAAGATACAGTGAGCTGCCTGAGGAGGGTTTAATGATTTCTGACGAAGTTACACCTCCCTACTCAGGATCACCTGTGGCACCTGTGGCACAGCACAGGCGATCCGTTCACAACTTGTTGAAAATGTATTTGCCTAAATTACATTCCTTTCATTTTATTTTGTGTCATAAACAAAAATTTTTGCCCAAAACATTTTGTTAGATTTGTCTGCAAATTAACGTGGGGTTGTGGAAGAGCAAGTTTATTTGGAAATGTTCGAGGTGGGTCCTGCTCCCCATAAACAATATATCCACACATCCATTCAGTGGTATGTAGGGTAGGAGGTTGAAGTTGATGTATGGGATGTGTGCAAGTTTGAGGCAATATGAGCTAGGCTCTCATTCATTAGTTGCCACTGTTGGACCATTTCACCCATATGCCTGTTTAGTTGTCTGGTTTCAGCAAGCAGCCCTGAGACATTTTGATTTAAACCCTCTATTTGCTGGAACATATAGGTCATTTGGGTACACACTGTCTCATTAAATCTCTGTGTGTTAGCATAAAATTCCTGATTCTCCTGGTGCCATGCTTCCTCCATTATCTGTAGCTGTCTCCTCTGGCTGATATGGCGACGTGGATGTGTTGCGCCTCGGCCACGGGTGGGTGGGTCTGCTACAGATTGAGTGGCTGCTGGTGGCTGGGTTAGCGCAGAGGCTGCTGTGTGGACAATGTCCACGGCAGAAGAGGTTTCTTCCACAGATGTTTGGTTATTGGAGACCAAGGGCTGCACTAGCTGGGCCTGTTGGGTATGATGTAGTCCCACTGGTTCAGGTTGGCTTGGCTGCAGCAGAATTGGGTCCTTCTCCTCCAAATCACGAATTATTTTGATAATGGGTGGACTGGTTAGGGTCTGCAAAGAAAGGTAGCAGGTAGTGAGACACCTTTTTTTCATTCAATGTATGCAAGTTCTAATTAATAATTCTACACAGTGGAGCATTGACATACCTCATCCGTACACTCAGGTTGGTTTGTGTGGACACAAGGCTCTTGTTGCGTGCTCCTCCGAGACAATGCAGGGGTAGCTTGGCCTAGTGTTGTGTCTTGAGTACATTCTTGGACAAGAGAATGAACTTTTAGTGCTTTTTCCAAGACCAGTGTGTAGTAAGGTATATCCAACTGTCTGCGTCCCCATTAAAAAGTATCAAGGTAAACATATACTCACCTCCGGACCTCACATTCATGTCTGTGTCTAGGCCCCCTTGCAGGCCATGAAGTGTTGCTGGGTGAATATAGTTAAACACATGTTCTTCCGCTGGTGTTAGGCTGATTTTCGTTGGGAGACCACCCCCTGTCTGCATGCTGGTGAAGATTAAAGCACACATAATAAGTGTTACATCTAGTTAGAAAGCAGCCTATACATGCATTTCCACTCTAAATGTATTTTACCTCTGCTGGCGGAGCATGTCCATTTTTTTTTTCCCATAATATTTTAGGTCCCCAAATATTCACTTAATTTGCTCAACATCCCTCCTCACTGAACCAACACTATTCACTTGGCGGCAAATCTTATCCCAATGCTCCTGCTTGGTTGTGGATTTGGAATAAGGCCCAAATAGGGCATCATAGTGCTCACAAACACCAGTGGCTACAGCCATGCTTTGGACATCACAAAAACGGGCTGTAAGTGATCCACGGTGCAGCTGGCATCCACATGGGTGTGTGGTGTCCCCAGCAACAGACGGCATTGATGGCTGGCTGTCTGGGGAGTAGTTTAGGTTGCTTGGGCTGATGGGTGACTGTGATGGAGTGTGGGGGGTGCTAGGTGATAATGGCTGGGTGCCTGTCAAGCTGTCACCTGTGGAGCTCTCTGTTGACTCTGTGGTTGTGGTACTTGAGGAGACAGAGTGGCCAGAAGGAGGGGTGGTTGGCCTGGGTGGGCTAGTTTTGGTCCTACGCTTACCCTTGGTGGTGTGCCTAGATTTTTCCACAGGCTTTGTGGGTGGAGGAGGTGGAGGCTGCAAGAGCTCCTTGCTCCTGCGTTTTTGCCTTGAAGCCTGTGTGGCTGGCTTATCCACCCTTTCACTATGGCCATGTCCCTCCCGGCTCTTGTGCCTGCTCTTGTGTGTGTGTTTGTGATGTGTATCTGTGTGGCTAGTATGTGCCTCTGGGCTTTTGGGGGTTTGGCGGCTCCCTTTTGGTCTGGCCATAGTGTTATGGTAACCAACACAGAGCTGAGTGCATTGTCCTTTAAATATTTGTCCCATGTGGGTGTGTCCTGCATCGTGTGTGCCTGCGTGCACGCACGTGCACGCACATCACCGCAGGGGAACGTTATAGCCATACCCGGAAGCTCTACCAAGATGTCGCCAGCGCTATATAGTGAGGAGCAGGACAACCTAATCATGCATGTGAGTAGGCGAGCGTGCGTTTATGTGCGCGCACAAGCCGCTAAATAAAAAATAGCTATGGCAGGGCAAGATTAGTGAGGAACAACTGACTTGTTAAAGTAAACTACTAGACCAGCTTAGTTTTAAACATGTGCGCAGCAGCACACTAGCATAGAGGCAGATTGAATAAGTAGGCCCATGTGAGTAGGAATGAGGGCCATAAACTGCCTTTAGATAGGGCATGAGACTTTGACATGTATTTGTGTGACTAATGCTGTACCATTGTGTTTTTGGCAAACAGATGATGCTGAGGAACCGCTATGATTTCCTGCCATGCGATTTTGACAAAAGGACGTTGGCACTGGCGGTGGTGGACACGATTGCCCTGATTTCGGGAACCACCTATACCTTCACACAGATCGCCCAACACTGGTCTGACTTGAAGAGGAGGCATAGGCCCCGGGTGAGGCGGTATTTTGCCAAACACTTTCCAGGTAAGTCTTGCTACTTGACATGCACTAATCACACTGCCCTTGCCTGGGCCTCTCATGGTCCCCTCCCCCTCCGGGCGCCCCCACCCCCTCTTTCAGCTGATGACGGCAGCCGGGTCATCAGGGGGGGTGTGGCCATCCGTGGTGGGGGGGGTGTGTGAGTCACACTCTCACTGCTGGACATCAGGTGTGAGGAGGAGGCAGTGCGGTGGGTGTTCCCCGCCATTTAGTATAAAGCAAACAATGGATACTAGGTCAAACACCCCAATAAGAAGCCGTGTAGAGACGGCGGAGCGCGCGGGGTAGCAGTGATCCCCAGGAGTCAGGTTCCAAGCACTGGGTGGTAATTATCTTTTTCATTGTTATTGATTGGTTACATGTTGTTACTTTGCAAACCTGATCCACACTGTGGAGCTGACTCAGAGAGCTCCATATAAACAAATGTAAATATTTACTCTAGCAGTTAGCACCTGTCACTTCACTATCTGGTTGTTATATTAGAAATGATTTGTTTTTGTTACACATTTGCTTGATATTTTTCCACATTTGTAGATTTAATGGTCAGTTTAATTAGCACTAGTTTGTTAGTAGTGAGAAATATTTTTTTTTCTTTCCTTCTTGTTATTAGTATATGTGTGCTGTTTGTACCTTTTGTATATACAGATTTGTAGTCACATTAAGCTATTTATATGCTAATAGTATATTTTGAGGTTAGGTTTTGCATAGTGCATTCTTATGTATATCTCCACTCTTGCTTGATGATACCTCTGAATATTGGTCTTAACATAGATTTAACTATCTTAGAGGCATACATTTATTCAGTTCAGCATCTACATACAGTAGTGCTGTTTAACATGATTATAATCTTTATTATACACACTGGAGATCAAGTGATGGTTTGTTTTTAATATGTCTTGTGTATATTTGTGTTTTTAAAACCCTTGTTGCAATCAATAAAGTAATATTTTTCTACTTTTATGACTCCTGCTGGTGTGCCAATGTGTAATACAGGAATTCCACAGGTTTTTTGGTTTTGTGGTTTTTGACATGCACTAATCACACTGCCCTTGCCTGGGCCTGTTTTTATGATTGTGTTTATATTGCAGCGCATGAATGGAATATGCGTTGCCGCCCCACCCAGAGAAGAGCCCGCAGCCCAGTGTTGGGAGAAACTGGTGAAGGTATAGGTGGTACACCTATTATTCCAAAAACACAATAATGATAAAACAACACACTTTAGGTCAGCTTTAACTCTTTAGATAGATAAAAAAGTCCAAGCTTCTAGGGTGGTTCCCCAATCTGCGTGTATCCTCAAAGGCCAAGGGTTTTAATGATCTTCTGTCACAGGAATGTTCAAAACCCTGTAGCAAATTCCACCACGTGTGTATAACAGCAAATTGCTGATGAGAATCTCATGCCCACCACCGCCTTCAAAATACTCTTACTCTTAGTGATAAGCTTTAATGCCTTATTAAAAATCCTCCATATTTTATTCCTCTCTTGTTGAGTAGGAGAGCCGGTAAAGTATTCTGGCCCCCGCTTTAACAGGTGGAGGTGCGCTTTAATACCTTATTAGATCCTCAGTATTCCATTCCTCTCAGAGCCAATTTAATATTCTTATCCCACTTTGGCCGGCACCGTGCAGCAACTCCGGCTCATCACGTCTTTAAAATAGGTGGTACACCGCCAGTGCCAACGCCCACCCCCTCCTCTGCCAGTGAATTGGATGAGCCGGTCGACCTCAGTATGCGGGGGGGGGAATCACACGGCAGGGAGTCGAGCCTGATTCAACCACAACCTGACTCCGGTAAGAATATAAAACTTACATGCAATAAAGACATATACTAATGTGCACTATTGTTATTTGTAGATTCTGACGTCGCAGGCCCATCACAAGGGATAGGCCAGGAAGCTGGACAAGAAGAAGAGGTGGCTGGCTAAGGTGAGTGATTTGATGCATAGAAGCCTAACCTAATCTGACATTCAGGAGCCACAAACAGTCAATAATATCCTTGTCTTTATGATCCCAACAGCTTCACAGCAGCAACAGATGGTGGAAGAAGGGAGGAGGCTGCGCCCCAGATGCCATGTTGGCCACAAGCCTTGTAAGTTTTGTAAATATATCCAAAATGCAGTTTAAAAGCATGGCCAAAACTTTAAAAAACAGGGTCCAAGAAACACACCCTAAAAATGGACCAAAAAAAAAGCCCTAGATAAGCACAACATACTTACAAGGCAAAACTGATGATGTTTTTCATTCACAGATCAAAGAAAAGGCCAGCAAGAATCTTGAAGAGGCGACTAGAGATGAGCGAGTAGTGAAATATTCGAAACAGGAGGAGGTTTGTTACAGTGTGTTACCCCAGCAGTAAGGGAAGCTTACAGGAGGAGGTTTGTTACATTGTGTCACCCCAGCAGTAAGGGAAGCTTACAGGAGGAGGTTTGTTACAGTGTGTCACCCCAGCAGTAAGGGAAGCTTACAGAAGGAGGTTTGTTACAGTGTGTCACCCCAGCAGTAAGGGAAGCTTAGAGCTGAGACCTCTTAAAAATTGTATTAAGGCCCAAGAGCTGAGACCTCTTAAAAATTGTGTGGAGTCCCAAGAGCTGAGACCTCTTAGAAATTGTGTGGAGGCCCAAGAGCTGAGACCTCTTAAAAATTGTGTGGAGGCCCAAGAGCTGAGACCTCTTAAAAATTGTGTGGAGGCCCAAGAGCTGAGACCTGTTAACAATTGTGTGGAGGCCCAAGAGCTGAGACCTTTTAGAAATTGTGTGGAGGCCCAAGAGCTGAGACCTCTTAAAAATTGTGTGGAGGCCCAAGAGCTGAGACCTCTTAAAAATTGTATTAAGGCCCAAGAGCTGAGACCTCTTAAAAATTGTGTGGAGTCCCAAGAGCTGAGACCTCTTAAAAATTGTATTAAGGCCCAAGAGCTGAGACCTCTTAGAAATTGTGTGGAGTCCCAAGAGCTGAGACCTCTTAAAAATTGTGTGGAGGCCCAAGAGCTGAGACCTCTTAAAAATTGTATTAAGGCCCAAGAGCTGAGACCTCTTAAAAATTGTTTGGAGTCCCAAGAGCTGAGACCTCTTAAAAATTGTATTAAGGCCCAAGAGCTGAGACCTCTTAGAAATTGTGTGGAGTCCCAAGAGCTGAGACCTCTTAAAAATTGATTGTATTAAGCCCAAGAGGTGAGCCATAATTTTTTTTATTAATACAGCAATTCTACGGCGGTTAAGGAGGAGGAGGAAATGGCACTTCATACAGATGGCACTTCACTCTTGGCTGTTTTCCACTGTTGTACAAGCAAAGTCCGGGTCAATCCACTTGCTGTTCATTTTGATTAGCATCAGCCTGTCGGCACTGTCGGTTGACAGGCGGCTGCGCTTATCGGTTATAATGCCCCCGGCTGCGCTGAACACCCTTTCTGATAGCACGCTGGCGGCAGGGCAGGCAAGCACCTCCAAGGCGTACAGGGACAGTTCCAGCCACGTGTCCAACTTGGAGACCCAGTAAGTGTAGGGCGCCGAGGGATCGGGGAGGACAGGGGTGTGGTCTGCCAGGTAGTCCCGCAACATCCGCCGATACTTGTCCCTCCTGCTGATAGCGGGCCCCGCAGTGATGCAAGTTGCACGAGGGGGTGCCATGAACGTGTCCCACACCTTGGAGAGTGTTCCCCTGGTGGCTGTGGGCCTGATCGATGTTGTCAGACTCTGGGAGACACTCTCCTCTCTGCCGCCAGAGATGGTGGGTGGGAAAATCGGCATCATGTTCTGCACGAGTTCCCTCTGGTATTCCAGTAATCGATTCGTCCTCTCCTCTACCGGAATAAAAGAGAAGTTATCTTTATACCGGGGGTCCAGGAGTGCGAAGACCCAGTATAGTTTGTTCTCCAATATCCGGACAACACGTATGTCCCGGGAAAAGCAGCCCAGCATGAAGTCAGCCATGTGTGCCAGACTCTGAGTAGGCATGACGTCACTGCCCCCACCAGAAGGATCATTTTCCATTTCCTCCTCTTCCTCCTCCTCTCCGCCCCATCCGCGCTGAACCAATGGGACGCACACAGCCTGACTGCTACCCTCGCCGCCAGCATCCTCTTCCACAGCCACCTCCACGTTGTCCTCCTCCTCCTCATCCTCCTCCTCCTGCAACTGCCACCGAGCAGCAGACAAAAGTGTGGTCTGACTGTTTACCTGCGTTGCGTCTCCTCCTACCCCCGTCTCCTCTGTGTGCAATGCGTTCTCCCTTATTGCGATGAGCGATTCTTTAAGGACGCATAGGAGCGGGATGGTTACACTCACTATAGCGTCCTCGCTGCTGACCTTCTTAGTGGACTCCTCAAAGATACGCAATACATCGCATATGTCTGCCATCCATGGCCACTCGTGGTTGGCAAACTGAGGGAGCTGAGTTGGATGCACGCGTGGATGCATCATCTGGTACTCCATCAATGCTCTCTGCTGCTCACACACCCTGGCCAACATGCAATAGGTGGAATTACAGCGAGTGGGCAAGTCGCACAACAGCCGATGTTGAGGCAAATGGAGGCGTTGCTGGAGTTTTTTTAAGCTAGCAGCAGCTACAGTTGACTTCCGAAAGTGAGCGCACAAGCGCCGCACTTTCACCAGTAGCTCTGCCAGGTTGGGGTAAGTCTTTAGAAACTTTTGTACTACCAAATTAAAAACGTGGGCCAGGCATGGTACGTGATTGAGTTCTGCAAGCTCCAGAGCCGCCACCAAGTTACGGCCGTTATCGCACATGACCATGCCTGGTCCTAGCTGCAGCGGCGACAGCCACATCTCTGTCTGCTGCAATATGGCGTGCCTCACCTCTGCGGCGCTGTGCTTCCTGTCGCCCAAGCTGATGAGCTTAAGCACCGCCTGCTGACGTCTCCCCGCGCCAGTGCTGCAACGCTTCCAGCTAGGGGCTGAGGGCGATGTTAAGGCAGAGGAGGAGGAGGAGGAGGAGGAGGAAGAGGAGGGGGGTCTATCAGAACCCGTGCTGGCAATCTTGGGCGGGGGTGGTATGTAGGCCGTCCCTGTTTGCGACCCCGTCCCCGCTTCCACAACATTCACCCAGTGTGCCGTCAAAGAGATGTAGCGTCCTTGGCCGCAAGCGCTTGTCCATGAGTCGGTGGTCAAGTGGACCTTTGCGCTGACTGCGTACCTCAGGGCCCGCCTGATGTTACGCGACACGTGCTGGTGCAGGGCGGGGACGCCACACCGGGAAAAATAGTGGCGGCTAGGGACGGAATAGCGAGGTGCGGCAGCCGCCATCAGGTCGTGGAAGGCCTGCGTCTCCACAAGCCTAAACGGCAACATCTCCAGGGCCAGCAGTTTGGAGATGAGGCAGGTTAAGGCTTGGGCTTGGGGGTGACTGGAGGCGTACTTCCGCCTGCGGTTGAACGCCTGCGAGATGGACAGTTGATGGGACGAGGAGATGGAAGGTGCAGACGAAGATGCGGGGGAAGGGGGGGATGAAGGAGAAGGCCCCAAAGTAGCCGAGGCAGAGGCAGATGTGGAGGTGTCCTGGCTGGAGGTCTGGACCGCAGTGGCAGCACACAACAAAGGGTCAGAGGCAGTGGCAGCAAGACCGGGCGCAGGTTGTATTGCGTCTGCTCTCTCCCACTCAGCCCAGTGCTTGACTTCCAAGTGACGGCGCATGCCTGAGGTGGTCAGATTGCTCTTCTCAGAGCCCCTACTCAGTTTTGAGTGGCAGATTGCGCAAACCGCGCTCAGTTTGTCGTCCGCGCAAACATTAAAAAATCTCCACACCACAGAAGTACGAGGCCTCGATGGCGGAGCTTCGCGCGACTGCCTGCTGCCGGAAAGAGCTTCTGCCCTGCTGGCTGTGGCCTGCCTTCTCTGTCTGGACTGTCCTCTGCCTCTGGACTGTCCTCTGCCTCTGGACTGTCCTCTGCCTCTTGCTGCCTTATTCGGTGATGCGCAGACCGCATCTCCACTGCTTTCCCCGCTGGACATCACCCCTGTCCAAGTGGGTTCGGTCATTTTGTCGTCCACCACCTCCTCTTCCACTTCCTCTCTCTGCTCCTCCTCCTGCCCACTGGACATTCCAACGGCCTCCCTTGATGGCAACTGCGTCTCATCATCATCGCTCATGATAGCAGATGCTGGTTCCGGGTCCACATCACTAGGAGATGGCGGACACTCAAGTGTTTGGGCATCACTACAAACAAATTCCTCTGCTAGCTCCTGGGATTCTTGCAGCACATCTGGAAAAGGACCCGAAAAGAGGTCCTGGGAGGGGTCAAGGGTGGGCTGACTCTGTTGGCCAGGTTGGGAGGAAGGAGGGTCAGAGTGAGACTGTGTGGATGGCTGGGTGGTGGACAAGTGACTGGAAGCGTTATCGGCCATCCATTGCACCACCTGTTCACGCTGCTCAGGCCTCAACAGAGGTGTACCCCGCCCCCCGCTTAACTGTCCCATAAAGGCAGGGAAGCTGGATGAGCGTAATGCTGGCTGCCCCTCACCAGCACGCATTGTATCCCCACTGGCTTCAACGCGGTTTGTGCCCCCACCAGCATTTCCACACCCCCGTCCTCGTCCACGTCCCTTTGCGCTAGCCCTCCGCATTTCAGATGTTTTACTTTTTTGGCCACGCGTTATGCCAAATATATATATATATTTTTTAGGAGAACACCTGGCTATACAACCGTATACTGCCAGAAGGTGAAATGGTGCCTATACGCACCGGGTATATAACAGGGTTTTGTTGGCACAGAGGACACAAAACAGTAGTGCCAAATATAGAAGGTTTTTTTTAGGAGAACACCTGGCTATACAGCCATATACTGCCAGAAGGTGAAATGGTGCCTATACGCATCGGGTATATAACAGGGTTTTGTTGGCACAGAGGACACAAAACAGTAGTGCCAAATATAGAAGGTTTTTTTTAGGAGAACACCTGGCTATACAGCCGTATACTGCCAGAAGGTGAAATGGTGCCTATACGCACCGGGTATATAACAGGGTTTTGTTGGCACAGAGGACACAAAACAGTAGTGCCAAATATAGAAGGTTTTTTTTAGGAGAACACCTGGCTATACAGTCGTATACTGCCAGAAGGTGAAATGGTGCCTATACGCACCGGGTATATAACAGTGTTTTGTTGGCACAGAGGACACAAAACAGTAGTGCCAAATATATATATATTTTTTAGGAGAACACCTGGCTATACAGCTGTATACTGCCAGAAGGTGAAATGGTGCCTATACGCACCGGGTATATAACAGGGTTTTGTTGGCACAGAGGACACAAAACAGTAGTGCCAAATATATACATATTTTTTAGGAGAACACCTGGCTATACAGCCGTATACTGCCAGAAGGTGAAATGGTGCCTATACGCACCGGGTATATAACAGGGTTTTGTTGGCACAGAGGACACAAAACAGTAGTGCCAAATATATATATATTTTTTAGGAGAACACCTGGCTATACAGCCGTATACTGCCAGTAGGTGAAATGGTGCCTATACGCACCGGGTATATAACAGGGTATTGTTGGCACAGAGGACACAAAACAGTAGTGCCAAATATAGAAGGTTTTTTTTAGGAGAACACCTGGCTATACAGCCGTATACTGCCAGAAGGTGAAATGGTGCCTATACGCACCGGGTATATAACAGGGTTTTGTTGGCACAGAGGACACAAAACAGTAGTGCCAAATATATATATATATTTTTTAGGAGAACACCTGGCTATACAGCCGTATACTGCCAGAAGGTGAAATGGTGCCTATACGCACCGGGTATATAACAGGGTTTTGTTGGCACAGAGGACACAAAACAGTAGTGCCAAATATAGAAGGTTTTTTTTAGGAGAACACCTGGCTATACAGCCGTATACTGCCAGAAGGTGAAATGGTGCCTATACGCACCGGGTATATAACAGGGTTTTGTTGGCACAGAGGACACAAAACAGTAGTGCCAAATATATATATATTTTTTAGGAGAACACCTGGCTATACAGCCGTATACTGCAAGAAGGTGAAATGGTGCCTATACGCACCGGGTATATAACAGGGTTTTGTTGGCACAGAGGACACAAAACAGTAGTGCCAAATATAGAAGGTTTTTTTAGGAGAACACCTGGCTATACAGCTGTATACTGCCAGAAGGTGAAATGGTGCCTATACGCACCGGGTATATAACAGGGTTTTGTTGGCACAGAGGACACAAAACAGTAGTGCCAAATATATATATATTTTTTAGGAGAACACCTGGCTATACAGCCGTATACTGCCAGAAGGTGAAATGGTGCCTATACGCACCGGGTATATAACAGTGTTTTGTTGGCACAGAGGACACAAAACAGTAGTGCCAAATATATATATATTTTTTAGGAGAACACCTGGCTATACAGCCGTATACTGCCAGAAGGTGAAATGGTGCCTATACGCACCGGGTATATAACAGGGTTTTGTTGGCACAGAGGACACAAAACAGTAGTGCCAAATATAGTTTTGTATATAGGTGCTAATACACCACTGAAGTCTTTCTGTCCCTATTCCAGCAGCAGCAGCTACCCCTCACTAAAGCAGCCCTTTTTTTGCAGAGTGTATATAGTTTTGTCTATAGGTGCTAATACACCACTGAAGTCTTTCTGTCCCTATTCCAGCAGCAGCAGCTACCCCTCACTAAAGCAGCCGTTTTGTGCAGAGTGTATATAGTTTTGTATATAGGTGCTAATACACCACTGAAGTCTTTCTGTCCCTATTCCAGCAGCAGCAGCTACCCCTCACTAAAGCAGCCGTTTTGTGCAGAGTGTATATAGTTTTGTATATAGGTGCTAATACACCACTGAAGTCTTTCTGTCCCTATTTCAGCAGCAGCAGCTACCCCTCACTAAAGCAGCCGTTTTGTGCAGAGTGTATATAGTTTTGTATATAGGTGCTAATACACCACTGAAGTCTTTCTGTCCCTATTCCAGCAGCAGCTACCCCTCACTAAAGCAGCCATTTTGTGCAGAGTGTATATAGTTTTGTATATAGGTGCTAATACACCACTGAAGCCTCTCTGTCCCTACTGCAGCAGCAGCTACCGCTCACTAAAGCAGCCGTTGTGTGCAGTGTGTATATAGCTAAAATGAGCTATATACCGTTCAGCATAGTAGCCCTAATAAGGGCTCTCAATGACTCTCCTGTCTTCTGGTAGCTGGTATATATGGTGGTAAATGCGATATTCTGAGCTTCTGGGGCCCTGCCTGCCTACATACAGCTACAGCCTGTCTTTCCCTGCTCTTAGCGTCTATCCTTCACTAAGTTCAAGCTGCTAATGCTGACGAAGAGGAAGTGCTGAGTTTTGTAGATTCGAGGTCACATGGTTTTTCCAGCCAATGCGTCTAGACGCCGTTCTCGCGATGCCAGCGTCCTCCCAGGACCTGTCCCACCCCCCCGCATGGTGATTGGTGTAAAAAACGCACCAGGGAAGGTGGGAGAGGAAACGAATTGTAAGTGCGCCATCGCCGCTGTACTCGATCGAAATCGAGTATGACGAATAGCGTAGTATTAGATCGAATACCAACTCGGTCGAATACTACTCGCTCATCTCTAGAGGCGACTTCAAATTTTTAGAGTTTTTAAAACCCAAAAACATTTTTATTAGTTTTTACAAAAAAACAAAGGTTCATAAAAAAAAAAACACAAAACAAAAATGGTGTGGTATGTTCTCTTTCCTGGCACTGTACATTCTCACAACATAACCATACACTTACATGTCCCAAAAGGTACGTATATGGGACAAGGAATAGGAAGAAGAAGGAGAAGAATACAAAGAAGAAGGAGAACAGATTAAGGTATGCATTAAACAAAGGGAGGAGGAGGAGGAAGAAGAAGGAGAAGAGATTATGGTAAGCATTAAACACAGGGAAGAAGATAAAGAAGCAGAAGGAGAAGAGATTAAGGTAAGCATTAAACACAGGGAAGAAGATAAAGAAGAAGAAGGAGAAGAGATTAAGGTAAGCATTAAACACAGGGAAGAAGATAAAGAAGAAGAAGGAGAAGAGATTAAGGTAAGCATTAAACACAGAGAAGAAGATAAAGAAGAAGGAGAACAGAAGATGGTAAGCATTAAACACAGGGAGGAGGAAGAAGAAGGATAGTAGTTTAAGCTAAGTTTTGGTGTTGGTAAAAGTGTCAGTTTGATGCATGAGGGAAGCTTGAGGGAGGACTAGGGATATGCGCTTGCGTGGACACAGATTGTCCACAGGAAATCCATGGAAATGTAAGTATACATGGAAAAACAATTGGAATCGTGGTGAAAACGGAAACAGATGGCAAGAAGGTACGTTTGGAAACGCATTAAAAAGGAGCCAAAAACGGATCGTCCGTGTGAACGGCAACGGAACCCACGACCACACGGAAAGCACCCGAGAGGGGAAAAAACTCTTCCCGAATGAAGACACAAACGGATCAGTAACGAAGCTCTCCCGGCGGCGGCTCTGAATCACATTTGAACCCCGAGACAAACGGAAGGAAAACGGGACATAGGAAAAATGGAACAAAATAAGGTCAGTTCTGGGGAAGCTCTGCATCAGGCCATATGTCTGTTTGCTTCTCTTGGAGAAATAGTTACCAATACCAATACAAATCTGCGGGTAGGGGCATTGTTGGGCATTTCAAATGTTGCTGTCCTCTGTGCATACACCCCCACCTCTAAAAGCCCAGTTCTTCTTACCCACACATTGCTCTGCCAACAAAATCTGGCCCCATGATTGGCCACCGGCAATCACGAGGCCCAGACCCGGGCTGCGCTGCCCATGTTGTGGGTGGAATTGGCAAATTGGATACTCCTCTGCGCCTGTACCTTTTCTGGAATTTTATGGAAAGTAGATGTTGGTACACTTTAAGGAGCATGCAAGTCCTGAGTTATGGGTAAAATGTGCCAGCATCCTTCCAATCATGATTCAGACGCGCAATAAATAAAATCCTATTTTCTGCTGTATTTTCAAGTCATTTCTTTAGACAAAATTCTTTCATTTCCTATACTGATGGTGCTTAGAATCACCATATATTTCACTCACGCTTCCAGTGTTTCTTTATTCTGATGAAATTCTTAAGAAAAGCCAAACTCTAGCCGGAGACAAGTTAAAAAAAGTTTTATGATTTTCCTTTGAAGAAGGCCAAAGCTGCCGGCCAATATTTACACTGTTCAGATGAGAGTTTTCCACAAAGTTAAACACCAGTTACAATAAGCACATTGTAAAAAAGTAGATCATGGGACTGATTTATCAAGCACTTTTGCCAGAATTTGCCACATCAGTGCAAATTAGAGTGGTGCAAAATATCATTTATATTATTTTCAGCATGTTGTTGTACCACTTATCTTTTAGCAAATATGTTTTTTATAGTGCAGGAACATGCGACAGCGTAAAAAAATGTTTAATATAGATTTTGCAATGCTATACTCATCATTCCCCAGAGAAATGGCTCCCATTTATTTTATCAGTTGTTGTCAGCAGTGTCCACTGTCCCAGGGATGACTGCTCTTCCAGATTGACGGGGAGGCTGATTCAATACTAGCGGCAGGTAGCGACAGATGAGCGTCTGGAGTGCGGTGCTATGAGCGACCGCTATTGTCCGCCCCGATTGGCTGTCAGTCGCTATTGCAGGGCTCCTCAGTCGCTATCTGCCGTTCTTGGGAATGACGCTGACATTGGTGAATGTGATGTTAAAGTGGACCAACACCCACGGGTGATCGGCCCGGGAATCTATAAGATTCCCAGGCCGATCACCTCCCTCCCCGCGGGACATCCGAGATCGGGATGTCCCGCGGGGTGAAACCCCCCCAAACACCCCAAACTTCTTACCCCTCTAGACGTGCGCGCGCCCGCGCCGGCCGTATGTGAATGGCCGGCGTGGGCACGCGCGCGTCAAGAGTGACACGCGGGAGGTGGAGGCGGAGGAGCCGCTTGTCCGCGGCTTGTCCGTCGGCGCTGGGAGCGGGGAGAGGTGAGTTTTTTGGGGGGTTCGGGGGGTTTTCACACAGCGGGGCACCCCAATCGGGGTGCCCCACCGAAGTGGACCAAGACCCAGGTTAGTCAAAATCCTGGGTGTAAAGATCTGCTTTATTGGCGGTGTTGAGTGTTTACACTGTGTTCAATACACAGCCTAGAAATCAATCTGTTAGAACATTCTGTAGTAAACACATTGAACCGTGTATGTGTTGAAAACCTTTATTTATATTACATTGTATTTTGTTATATTTACAGAAATAAAAATTTGGTTTTTCAATCTTCATGGTGCCTAAAAAAGAAACAAAAGTGTAGTTAGTTTTCTTTTTTTTTTTATACTTCCCTATTTTGTTTGGTTGTTGCATTTAATTACATACCAAACCCCCTTTTTGTTTGTATTTTTTGAATTTTTTTCATTTCCGATATAAGTAGACCAATTTTTTTTTTTTATGAGGAGTTTTGGGACCCATTTTTTTTTTTTTTTGTTTCTGAGGAGTTTTGGGACCCATTTTTTGATTTGGATTAGGAGTTTTGGGACCCATTTTTTGTTTTGGATTAGGAGTTTTGGTACCCATTTTTTGTTTAGGATCAGGAGTTTTGGGACCCATTTTTTAAATTTGGATTAGGAGTTTTGGGACCCATTTTTTGATTTGGATTAGGAATTTTGGGACCCATTTTTTGTTTTGGATTAGGAGTTTTGGCACCCACTTATTGTTTAGGATTAGGAGTTTTGGGACCCATTTTTTTAATTTGGATTAGGAGTTTTGGGACCCATTTTTTGTTTTGGATTAGGAGTTTTGCCACCCATTTTATGTTTAGGATTAGGAGTTTTGGGACCCATTTTTTTTGGTGGGGGGTGGAACTTGAAGACCAACCACATTTGTTGGTTTTGTTTTTTTGAAGGGCCTAGTACAGTAGGTGTTTTAGAGTTAAGGTGACCTAGCTTCCCGAAAAAAAAAAGAGGTAATCATGCTTTCCCATCGCTCAAATCCCGTTTGGGTGTCCTCAGTACTGTCTGCGGCCATGTTGGGGACTTCTGGCACCAGTACTGTATCTTCAGGGGGTTCAATCCGTTGACATATGCAAATATTGTGTAGGACACAGCATGCGAGTATTATTTTGGAGACCTTTTGTGGTCTGTACATCTCTCCTCCTGGGCATGCCAAACAGAGAAAGAGCGCTTTCAGCAAGCCAATGGTTCTTTCCACAATGCATCTGGTTTTGCGATGTGCTGCATTGTAGCGTCCTTGGCCAGAGGTCTGTGGATTTCTGACCGGAGTCATTAGCCACGTTTTCTGCCCATATCCCTTATCCGCTGTTGAATAAACAGATTGAGAGAGTGAGCAATTAGTAAATTTCAAACAACATAATGTAAACATTCTAGGTTCAGTTATATATTTGGTTCAGTTAATAGTCCACATATTAAACTTGTAAATAGATGTCATGGATTAGTAATTACCCAGTAGCCAGCCAGGTGGCATTTCATTGTTCTCAAACTCCCAGCACAGGACTGATTGCTGGAGCACGTAAGAATCATGGCATGAGCTGGGGAAGCCAGATCTCACGGCCCGCAGTTTCATATCATGGTCCCATACTACCATGACATTCATGGAATGGAACTGTTTCCGATTCCGGTAATGCAGTTCCTGTGCACGGGGGGGGGGGAAGGGATAAGTGTACCATCCACGCACCCTAGCACATTAGGGATCCCTCCCATGCGGTAGAACGCACGTTTGATTTTTGCAACCTCCTCCTCATCCTCAGGAAATTTTATATAAACAGGGATAAGGTCACAAATAGCCAGGACTACCTGGTAAAATATGCGTCTCATTGTAGCCTGGCTGATCCCGCTGAGGACGGCAGAGGTTGCCTGAAAATTCCCCCGTGCCACAATATTAAGCATGGCACATAGGCGAACTATGCCAGGGATGGATTGAGTGCGTCTGGTGGATGGATTGATTTTGGTCTTAATCTGATCATATAGGGACTGTAGTGCTGCACGATTCAGACAAAATCTGCTTCTGATCTGCTCGTCACTTAAATCCCAGACAGAGAGGCAGACAGATGAAGAAGGATCTACTTGTAGACAGTGGGACCAAGCAGGGTCCAAAGAGTAAATACAGGCCATATGAGGAGATGCTGAAGTGCAAGATTCCTCTCAGTCGCCTGCAGGATGTGGGTGCTGGGGATGACACCACAGGTTGGGGTGAAGGTACATTGTTTTAACATTGCAAATCATGGTTGGTTTAATGTTCTCATTTGTTAACCAATTCTTTGCCATACTAACAGTAGGACATGTTAAGTAGCAGATTAAACCTCTGTAATATTTTAACTTCCTGTCTCTTTGCTTTATGCATAGTGGCACATGATGACTCACATGATTCGCCTGATGAGGTCACCCGGAATCCTGCCCTTCCCCCACCATCAAGCTTAACACAGTCTGATATTGAAGGTTTGTTTGTTTTGGTTGTTTTATTAACTTTTTTGTTTGTTTGGCACACATTAACAATGCATAATTCATTACTTTGCTTTATCATAGTTGCCCTCACAATTGCACCAGCATCTCCTCATGAGGCTACCTACTCTTTGGATGCCAGTAAATGCATGTGTCAACCTTGATTTGGGCATTGTCATATAAGTGTGCATGGCTTTCAATCATGTTATTTCATTGTAGGCCAAGTCCCTGCTTCATCTTTGGACCCCACTTCCTGTGTTGCCGGTCGACAGGACCCTGTTGGTGTGTATTGCAAAGCACACTGTATCCTTTCTGTTGTTTGAGTTCAAATGCATATATTTTGTTAGTTGAAACTTCAAAATCATGTTAATTTTCAATCAAACTGGATAGTTAAAGGGGATTGGGCATCAACCGGATCCTACATGATAATGTTGTAATGATGTCCATGCTAAGTTATTGTGCTTAAATAAGTCAATATTACAGATGAGCGAACTTTTGAAAAATTCGATTCGACTGATTCGCCGAATTTTCCGACAAAAATCGTTTCGACCCGAATTTATTCGCGACGAATCGCTATTAAAAATGGCTATTTCTGAGCCTCCTAGAGCCTCAATAGGGTTGTAAACCATTCTGCCTTGCTGTAACACGCACAGGATGCGTGCTGGGTTAGTTAAATAATACTTTGAATAAATATCACATGCAGATCAGAGGCATCGCTAATAGAATCGCAGAGCGGCACAATTGCAGAGAGTTGAAGTGGCATCACTATGAGGGGCAGGAGCCCAAACATTGCTTTAAAGAGACACTGGAGTTGGCAGCAGCAGGAGCCCAAAAATTGGATGAATCACACCCTGGAGTTGCAAGCAGCAGCAGGAGCCCAAACATTGGCTGAAAGAGACACTGGAGTTGGCAGCAGCAGGAGCCAAAAAATTGACTGACACACCCTGGAGTTTCAAGCAGCAGCAGAAGCAGGGGCCCAAACATAGCTTGAAAGAGACACTGGAGTTGGCTGCAGGAGCCCAAAGATTGGATGAATCACACCCTGCAGTTGCAAGCAGCAGCAGCAGGAGCCCAAATATTACTTTAAAGAGACACTGGATTTGGCAGCAGGAGCCCAAAATTGGATGAATCACACCCTGGAGTTGGCAGCAGCAGCAGGAGCCCAAACATTACTTTAAAGAGACACTGGGGTTGGCTTCAGGAGCCCAAAAATTGGATGAATCACACCCTGGAGTTGGCAGCAGCAGCAGGAGCCCAAACATTACTTTAAAGAGACACTGGGGTTGGCTTCAGGAGCCCAAAAATTGGATGATTCACACCCTGGAGTTGGCAGCAGCAGCAGCAGGAGCCCAAATATTACTTTAAAGAGACACTGGAGTTGGCTTCAGGAGCCCAAAAATTGGATGAATCACACCCTGGAGTTGGCAGCAGCAGGAGCCCAAATATTACTTTAAAGAGACACTGGGGTTGGCTTCAGGAGCCCAAAAATTGGATGATTCACACCCTGGAGTTGGCAGCAGCAGCAGCAGGAGCCCAAATATTACTTTAAAGAGACACTGGAGTTGGCTTCAGGAGCCCAAAAATTGGACGAATCATACCCCGGAGTTGGCAGCAGCAGCAGCAGGAGCCCAAATATTACTTTAAAGAGACACTGGAGTTGGCTTAAGGAGCCCAAAAATTGGATGATTCACACCCTGGAGTTGGCAGCAGCAGGAGCCCAAATATTACTTTAAAGAGACACTGGAGTTGGCTTCAGGAGCCCAAAATGGGATTAATCACACCCTGGAGTTGGCAGCAGCAGGAGCCCAAACATTACTTTAAAGAGACACTGGGGTTGGCTTCAGGAGCCCAAAAATTGGATGAATCACACCCTGGAGTTGGCAGCAGCAGCAGCAGGAGCCCAAACATTACTTTAAAGAGACACTGGGGTTGGCTTCAGGAGCCCAAAAATTGGATGAATCACACCCTGGAGTTGGCAGCAGCAGCAGGAGCCCAAACATTACTTTAAAGAGACACTGGGGTTGGCTTCAGGAGCCCAAAAATTGGATGAATCACACCCTGGAGTTGGCAGCAGCAGCAGCAGGAGCCCAAACATTACTTTAAAGAGACACTGGAGTTGGCTTCAGGAGCCCAAAAATTGGATGATTCACACCCTGGAGTTGGCAGCAGCAGCAGCAGGAGCCCAAACATTACTTTAAAGAGACACTGGGGTTGGCTTCAGGAGCCCAAAAATTGGATGAATCACACCCTGTGGAGAGTCATGTGGAGAAAAAGTAGCTTAGTTAGTAATATCTACATAAAATTATGAATAAAAAAATGCAAAGTATTGCCAAAGTGAAGTTTTGTTTGAGGGTGTGTTTCCACCTTTTAATTAAATTAGAAACAACAAGGTATCATTGCCTCTGACTAATTAGCCCTCAAAAATTCTTGGAATTTTTAATCTGGAATCATGTCTGATCCGTCTTATCCGAAGAATATTAATAAAAAGTAAGAGTAACGTAAAGGATTTTTTATCAATACTTACTTGTGGTCGATGCGGAGGAATGTCTGTAACTGGAGAGCAGCGCCTTAAATCTGTTTTGCACGATCCATCTTTCTTTAGTGTTGGTCTGTCCCCATCATCTATCTACTGGAATACATCAGACATTGTTGGGAGGAAAGCTTGGCTGATCCATGCGCCATTCATTTCCACGCAGGGCAGTCTCTGAAAAAAAAAAAGTATGTATAAACCAGGGTCTTTTTCATATAAAAACAAATGGTTATTTTTGCTATTAAACCATATGTTCCACAGCTTTACCAGTCATTGTGTCAGCCAATGAAGCAACTTTGTCTGGAAGTGCTGCAAAAGCAGTCCACTGCATCACAAGTGGCATCTGACACCCCCAGTCAACTGTCTGTTGTCTGTCTGTTATGCTTTGGGTTCAGCTCCACTATCCATTGATGAAGATCTGATTATCATAAAATTCAGCAGCTACTGCCCAGCCAAGAAGTGGAGGAGACACTCGCCTCTTCTTCCACTAGCCGGCAATTAGTGATGAGGAGAGTGTCGTGGGAGGAGGTGTTGCAAGCCGAGGTAGTGGAAGAGGGTCCCTGGAGTCTGCGGTGGTGGCGGCAGCAGCAGCAGTGAATTATTGGGGACTGTTGATAGGAAAAATCAGCTACTCAGCGATGTGTCAGTTTTTCATGTTGCATCCACAATCCTGTGGAGAAAAAGTAGGTTAGTTAGTATATATACATAAAATTATGAATAGACAAATGCAATAGTATTGCCAAAGTGAAGTTTTGTTTGAGGGTGTGTTTCCACCTTGTAATTAAATCAGAAACAACTAGCTATCATTTGCCTCTGAATAATTAGCCCTCAAAAATTCTTGGAATTTTTAATCTTGATGTCTGAGGGATTTCTCCTCTCAGACAGCGTCACCATAAGTCCAGCCTGCTGCATTACCCAGTGGTGGACCTTTCAGAGAACTGATGGCTTGTGCCGAGCCGAGGTGGAGAGTCCCATGGCATGGTTGTTGAACAGACGGTGGGCCAGTCCTTTAGCCTGTCAGTGTGTACCAAAGTGCACAGTGTTGTCTACGTCTGGAGCTGTAACTATGGACTCATGGTGGACAATATATATCCTTTTAGGCCCCCTTGGTGATTGTGGTTTCACGCTGTTCTTCACATGGTTTTCCTTGACCAACAGAGTCACACATGGGAGGAACTACTAAAAATGAGAACTCAATCCATGAAAGCATTGCTTAATCCATGAAAACTGCAAATTTGGACCCATGGTGACTCACACTTGGAAGAACATCTTGTTTGCGCTGAGACAAGGAAGCCAGAGTCATGCGTCCTGACATGGCACACGTGTTTAGTCTAGTTCTGAAGTCTTGCCCCCATCTGAAAGACATCCGAACAACAGGAAAGAAAGTTAGCATGCACTTCTGGCACTCCTACACCACCAAGCACAACCTTATTGAGCCTCAGCGTCACAACGGTGTACCCCAACATAGTCTGATTTGCGATGTTTCCACCCGTTGGAATTCCACCCTCCATATGCAGGATCCACTATAGCAGTGGTCCCCAACCCTGTCCTCAAGGTCCACCAACAGGCCAGGTTTTGCAGATCTCCACAAAGATGCACAGGTGGAGTAATTAGTGCAGCTGCAGAGCAATAGAGCTGGCTATTTGGAGATCCAAAAAACATGACATGTTGGTGGGCCTTGAGGACAGGGTTGAGGACCACTGCACTATAGGAACAGAGAAAAGCCATCACGGATTTCTGGATGATCCAAACGGATAGGGGGACACCCCTGTGTAAATTCAATGTAAACCATTGGCAGCTCATACGTGACACCGACCGTTTGCTCAGGCCCTTTGAGGAAGCTACTTTATTAGTCAGTTGCCAGGACTATGAGATGAACGATGAGATTCCACTGCTTCATGTACTACAACACATGTTGGAAAGCATGGCTGGTCAGGGCACTGGAGACATGGCACATACATTTCACAGCCACATGAAGCCTGTGGGGGCTGAAGTGGAGGAGGAGGAGGGGGTGGGGCACAGCAAACCACAGTTTAGGTTTCACAAAATGACCATTTTATCTAGTCATCTGACAGGAGAGGAGGAGCAGGAGCAGCCACAGGAGCTAGAGGGTTGTGAGGAAGGTGAGACAGAGGACCCAGACACACCGTGGCAGTTTACAGTGGAGATGGAGACAGGTAGTCCCTCCGAGTCACTTGCACAAATGGCACGATGCATGCTCACATGCTTGCGTACTAGTGAGCGCAGAATTGTCTCCATTTGTCAGCGGGAAGACTTCTGGCTCTCCAACTTAGTGGACCCTCACTTCTGGCACAAAATGGGGGCATTTTTTACGCCCACTGAGAGGGAAGAAAAACTGACCTACTACAGAGACATCCCACGTAGTCAGTTGGGCGATGTCTATCTGTGCCATGGCCCATACTCCCGCAGGTCTGACTCGGGGGGACCTCTGCGATCACCTTCCACTGCCATGGCTGCTGGGGGGGTGGAAGGAGCAGCAGCAGCAGCAGCTCCATCAGCAGCAACCTCAGTCTTCAGTCGCTAGTGAGTAGCTTTCTACACCCGCATAGTGAGTCTACTCATGAGCAGCAGGAAGACCTGGAGCTGGACCTCAAACAGCAGGTCATGTCATACCTTGACATGACCATGCCAACACACCTTCAGGATCCACTGGATTTGCTGGGAAGCCAAACTTGACTTGTGTCCGCAACTAGCAGAGTTTGCCCTGGAAAAGCTGTACTGGCCGGACAGTAGTTGATTTAGATGGCAACTGGGCTGCTCTATATAATGAAGCAAAATGGCAAATTTACCTCACAATATAAGCTATTGCCCCTCAGATTTACACAGGGCCTACTCCATATAATGGTGCAAAACCATGAATTTACCTCATAATATAAACTATTGCCCCTCAGATTTACACAGGGGCTGCTCTATATTATGCTGCAAAATGGCAAATTTACCTCACAATATAAGCTATTGCCCCTCAGATTTACACAGGGCCTGCTCTATATAACGAAGCAAAATGGCAAATTTACCTCACTATATAAGCTATTGCCCCTCAGATTTACACAGGGGCTGCTCTATATTATGCTGCAAAATGACAAATTTACCTCACAATATAAGCTATTGCCCCTCAGATTTACACAGGGCCTGCTCTATATAACAAAGCAAAATGGCAAATTTACCTCACTATATAAGCTATTGCCCCTCAGATTTACACAGGGGCTGCTCTATATTATGCTGCAAAATGGCAAATTTACCTCACAATATAAGCTATTGCCCCTCAGATTTACACAGGACCTGCTCCATATAATGGTGCAAAACCATGAATTTACCTCATAATATAAACTATTGCCCCTCAGATTTACACAGGGGCTGCTCTATATTATGCAGCAAAATGGCAAATTTACCTCACAATATAAGCTATTGCCCCTCAGATTTACACAGGGCCTGCTCTATATAACGAAGCAAAATGGCAAATTTACCTCACTATATAAGCTATTGCCCCTCAGATTTACACAGGGGCTGCTCTATATTATGCTGCAAAATGGCAAATTTACCTCACAATATAAGCTATTACAGCTCTATATAAATAAAAATAAATAAATAAAAAAAGGGCCTGTAGAAGCTTATTTAGTATAACAGATAGGGTGACATGTGCTGGTTTGGGATGCCCATATGGGCTAGTGTTTTGGCAGCAGTACAAAAACCAATGCAGAATGCAATAGCTTAATAAAGCTGATGCTGATCAACGCTTATTTAGTATAACAGATGGGGTGCAACATGCAGGTTTGGGATGCCCTGCGGCCTGGTGTATTTAAAGCAGACCAAAACCAATTCAAAATGCAATAACTTAATAAAACTGAGGCTGTAGATGCTTATTTAGTATAAACAGGTAGGGTGCAAGGTGCAGCTTTGGGGTGCCCTGCGGCCTGGTTAAATGAAAGCAGTCAAAAAGGAAGTGCAAACTGAAGTAGCTTAATGAAGCTGATGCTGATCAACGCTTATGTTGTATACCAGATAGGGTGCAAGGTGCAGCTTTGGGGTGCCCTGCGGCCTGGTTTATTAAAAGCAGTCAAAAACAAGTGCAAACTGAAGTAGCTTAATAAAGCAGCTGATGCTGATCAGATAGGGTTAAAATAGCATGTGCCTTGGGATGCCTGTGTGGCCTGGTATATTTCAAGCTGAACAAAAAGTAACAATAATCCAAGTATGAGAAATGCTTGTGCTTAACATATAGGGTTAATCAGCATGTGCCTTGGGATGCCCGTGTGGCCTGGTATATTTCAAGCTGAACAAAAAGTAACAATAATCCAAGTATGAGAAATAATTTTGACCTTCTTTACAGCGCCATACTTTGAAAAAAAAACCTTAATTTCATGCCGATCAATCCAAAGGTCAGAAACTCAGGCTGCAACAGGCCTATTTAGTTTACATAGTTGGGGTAGGTTATCTTACAAATTGGGATACCCCACTGTATATGAAACCGAATATAAATGCACACCCAAAAGTGGACAATCAGCCTCCAAGAGGCCTGCTTAGTTTAAATAAGAGAGGTAGGTTATGTTATGTTACAGAATGGGATGCTCCCACAGCAGACCTGAGATCAGTATATATGCACAGCAACAGTGGATAAGCAGGCTCCAACAGGCCAAATTACTTTAAATAAGTGTGCAGCTTAGAGTAAATACAGAGGCTAATGGTATGTTACAGAATGGGATGCCCCAAAGCTGACTTGAGATCAGTATATATGCACACAGCAGCAGTGTGTAAGCAGGCTCATACAGGCCAAATTTCTTTAAATAAGTTTGCAGCTTAGAGTAAATACAGAGGCTAATGGGATGTTACAGAATGGGATGCCCCAAAGCTGACTTGAGATCAGTATATATGCACACAGCAACAGTGTCTAAGCAGGCTCATACAGCCCAAATTACTTTAAATAACTGTGCAGCTTACAGTAAATGCAGAGGCTAATGGGATGTTACAGAATGGGATGCCCCAAGCAGACTTGAGATCAGTATATATGCACACAGCAGCAGTGTGTAAGCAGGCTCATACAGGCCAAATTTCTTTAAATAACTGTGCAGCTTACAGTAAATGCAGAGGCTAATGGTATGTTAAAGAATGGGATGCCCCAAAGCTGACTTGAGATCAGTATATATGCACACAGCAACAGTGTCTAAGCAGGCTCATACAGCCCAAATTACTTTAAATAACTGTGCAGCCTACAGTAAATGCAGAGGCTAATGGTATGTTACAGAATGGGATGCCCCAAGCAGACTTGAGATCAGTATATATGCACACAGCAGCAGTGTGTAAGCAGGCTCATACAGGCCAAATTTCTTTAAATAACTGTGCAGCTTACAGTAAATGCAGAGGCTAATGGTATGTTACAGAATGGGATGCCCCAAAGCTGACTTGAGATCAGTATATATGCACACAGAAGCAGTGTGTAAGCAGGCCCATACAGGCCAAATTTCTTTAAATAACTGTGCAGCTTACAGTAAATGCAGAGGCTAATGGTATGTTACAGAATGGGATGCCCCAACAGGAGTGCACCTGGCAGCAGTACTACTATGCACAGCAAAAGTGTCTTTATCAGGGCAAATTTCTATTAGAATAAGTGCAAATGGCTATGGTATTAAATAGAGGCTTGTGTAGTCAGAGAATGGGATGCCCCAAGAGCCAGGAGTGCACCTGTGAGCAGTAATACTATGCACAGCAAGTGTGTTTATCAGGCCAAATTTCTATTAGAATTAGTGCAAATGGTTATGGTATTAAATAGAGGCTGGTGTAGTCACAGAATCGGATGCCACAAAAACCAGAGAGCACCTGGCAGCACTAAGACTATGCACAGCAAAAGTGTCTTTATCAGGCCTAATTTCTATTAGAATAAGTGCAAATGGTTATGGTATTAAATAGAGCCTGGTGTAGTCACAGAATGGGATGCCCCAAAAAACAGAGAGCACCTGGCAGCAGTGAGACTATGCACAGCAAAAGTGTCTTTATCAGGCCTAATTTCTATTAGAATAAGTGCAAATGGTTATGGTATTAAATAGAGGCTAGTGTAGTCACAGAATGAGATGCCCCAAAAACCAGAGAGCACCTGGCAGTACTAAGACTATGCACAGCAAAAGTGTCTTTATCAGGCCTAATTTCTATTAGAATAAGTGCAAATGGTTATGGTATTAAATAGAGGCTGGTGTAGTCACAGAATGGGATGCCCCAAAAACCAGAGAGCACCTGGCAGCAGTGAGACTATGCACAGCAAAAGTGTCTTTATCAGGCCTAATTTCTATTAGAATAAGTGCAAATGGTTATGGTATTAAATAGAGGCTGGTGTAGTCACAGAATGGGATGCCCCAACCAGAGAGCACCTGGGAGCAGTACTATGCACAGCAAAAGTGTCTTTATCAGGCCAAATTACTTTTAGAATATGTGCAAAGGGTTATAGTAAATAGAGGCTGGTGTAGTCACAGAATGGGATGCCCCAACCAGAGTGCACCTGGGAGCAGTACTATGCACAGCAAAAGTGTATTTAACAGGCCAAATTACTTTTAGAATAAGTGCAAAGGGTTATAGTAAATAGAGGCTGGTGTAGTCACAGAATGGGATGCCCCAACCAGAGAGAACCTGGGAGCAGTACTATGCACAGCAAAGGTGTCTTTATCAGGCCAAATTACTTTTAGAATTAGTGCAAAGGATTATAGTAAATAGAGGCTGGTGTAGTCACAGAATGGGATGCCCCAACCGGAGAGCACCTGGGAGCAGTACTATGCACAGCAAAAGTGTCTTTATCAGGCCAAATTACTTTTAGAATAAGTGCAAAGGGTTATAGTAAATAGAGGCTGGTGTAGTCACAGAATGGGATGCCCCAACCAGAGAGCACCTGGGAGCAGTACAATGCACAGCAAAAGTGTCTTTATCAGGCCAAATTACTTTTAGAATAAGTGCAAAGGGTTATAGTAAATAGAGGCTGGTGTAGTCACAGAATGGGATGCCCCAACCAGAGAGCACCTGGGAGCAGTACTATGCACAGCAAACGTGTCTTTATCAGGCCAAATTACTTTTAGAATAAGTGCAAAGGGTTATAGTAAATAGAGGCTGGTGTAGTCACAGAATGGGATGCCCCAACCAGAGAGCACCTGGGAGCAGTACTACTATGCACAGCAAAAGTGTCTTTATCAGGCCAAATTACTTTTAGAATAAGTGCAAAGGGTTATAGTAAATAGAGGCTGCTGTAGTCACAGAATGGGATGCCCCAACCAGAGAGCACCTGGGAGCAGTACTATGCACAGCAAAACTGTCTTTATCAGGCCAAATTACTTTTAGAATAAGTGCAAAGGGTTATAGTAAATAGAGGCTGGTGTAGTCACAGAATGGGATGCCCCAACCAGAGTGCACCTGGGAGCAGTACTATGCACAGCAAAAGTGTCTTTATCAGGCCAAATTACTTTTAGAATA
The DNA here is from genome assembly GCA_027917425.1 of Gastrophryne carolinensis. Taxonomy (NCBI): domain Eukaryota; kingdom Metazoa; phylum Chordata; class Amphibia; order Anura; family Microhylidae; genus Gastrophryne; species Gastrophryne carolinensis. The sequence goes on from CM051241.1 coordinate 104,214,270, forward strand.
AGTGCAAAGGGTTATAGTAAATAGAGACTGGTGTAGTCACAGAATGGGATGCCCCAACCAGAGAGCACCTGGGAGCAGTACTATGCACAGCAAAAGTGTCTTTATCAGGCCAAATTACTTTTAGAATAAGTGCAAAGGGTTATAGTAAATAGAGGCTGGTGTAGTCACAGAATGGGATGCCCCAACCGGAGAGCACCTGGGAGCAGTACTATGCACAGCAAAAGTGTCTTTATCAGGCCAAATTACTTTTAGAATAAGTGCAAAGGGTTATAGTAAATAAAGGCTGGTGTAGTCACAGAATGGGATGCCCCAACCGGAGAGCACCTGGGAGCCGTACTATGCACAGCAAAAGTGTCTTTATCAGGCCAAATTACTTTTAGAATAAGTGCAAAGGGTTATAGTAAATAGAGGCTGGTGTAGTCACAGAATGGGATGCCCCAACCGGAGAGCACCTGGGAGCAGTACTATGCACAGCAAAAGTGTCTTTATCAGGCCAAATTACTTTTAGAATAAGTGCAAAGGGTTATAGTAAATAGAGGCTGGTGTAGTCACAGAATGGGATGCCCCAACCGGAGTGCACCTGGGTGCAGTACTACTATGCACAGCAAAAGTATCTTTATCAGGCCAAATTACTTTTAGAATAAGTGCAAAGGGTTATAGTAAATAGAGGCTGGTGTAGTCACAGAATAGGATGCCCCAACCAGAGAGCACCTGGGAGCAGTACTATGCACAGCAAAAGTGTCTTTATCAGGCCAAATTACTTTCAGAATATGTGCAAAGGATTATAGTAAATAGAGGCTGGTGTAGTCACAGAATGGGATGCCCCAACCAGAGAGCACCTGGGAGCAGTGCTATGCACAGCAAAAGTGTCTTTATCAGGCCAAATTACTTTTAGAATAAGTGCAAAGGGTTATAGTAAATAGAGGCTGGTGTAGTCACAGAATGGGATGCCCCAACCAGAGAGCACCTGGGAGCAGTACTATGCACAGCAAAAGTGTCTTTATCAGGCCAAATTACTTTTAGAATAAGTGCAAAGGGTTATAGTAAATAGAGGCTGGTGTAGTCACAGAATGGGATGCCCCAACCAGAGAGCACCTGGGAGCAGTACTATGCACAGCAAAAGTGTCTTTATCAGGCCAAATTACTTTTAGAATAAGTGCAAAGGGTTATAGTAAATAGAGGCTTGTGTAGTCACAGAATGGGATGCCCCAACCAGAGTGCACCTGGGAGCAGTGCTATGCACAGCAAAAGTGTCTTTATCAGGCCAAATTACTTTTAGAATAAGTGCAAAGGGTTATAGTAAATAGAGGCTGGTGTAGTCACAGAATGGGATGCCCCAACCGGAGAGCACCTGGGAGCAGTTCTATGCACAGCAAAAGTGTCTTTATCAGGCCAAATTACTTTTAGAATAAGTGCAAAGGGTTATAGTAAATAGAGGCTGGTGTAGTCACAGAATGGGATGCCCCAACCGGAGAGCACCTGGGAGCAGTTCTATGCACAGCAAAAGTGTCTTTATCAGGCCAAATTACTTTTAGAATAAGTGCAAAGGGTTATAGTAAATAGAGGCTGGTGTAGTCACAGAATGGGATGCCCCAACCGGAGAGCACCTGGGAGCAGTACTATGCACAGCAAAAATGTCTTTATCAGGCCAAATTACTTTTAGAATAAGTGCAAAGGGTTATAGTAAATAGAGGCTGGTGTAGTCACAGAATGGGATGCCCCAACCAGAGAGCACCTGGGAGCAGTACTATGCACCGCAAAAGTGTCTTTATCAGGCCAAATTACTTTTAGAATAAGTGCAAAGGGTTATAGTAAATAGAGGCTGGTGTAGTCACAGAATGGGATGCCCCAACCAGAGAGCACCTGGGAGCAGTACTATGCACAGCAAAAGTGTCTTTATCAGGCCAAATTACTTTTAGAATAAGTGCAAAGGGTTATAGTAAATAGAGGCTGGTGTAGTCACAGAATGGGATGCCCCAACCGGAGTGCACCTGGGAGCAGTACTACTATGCACATCAAAAGTGTCTTTATCAGGCCAAATTACTTTTAGAATAAGTGCAAAGGGTTATAGTAAATAGAGGCTGCTGTAGTCACAGAATGGGATGCCCCAACCAGAGAGCACCTGGGAGCAGTACTATGCACAGCAAAACTGTCTTTATCAGGCCAAATTACTTTTAGAATAAGTGCAAAGGGTTATAGTAAATAGAGGCTGCTGTAGTCACAGAATGGGATGCCCCAACCAGAGTGCACCTGGGAGCAGTACTATGCACAGCAAAAGTGTCTTTATCAGGCTAAATTACTTTTAGAATAAGTGCAAAGGGTTATAGTAAATAGAGGCTGGTGTAGTCACAGAATGGGATGCCCCAACCGGAGAGCACCTGGGAGCAGTACTATGCACAGCAAAAGTGTCTTTAACAAGCCAAATTACTTTTAGAATAAGTGCAAAGGGTTATAGTAAATAGAGGCTGGTGTAGTCACAGAATGGGATGCCCCAACCGGAGAGCACCTGGGAGCAGTACTATGCACAGCAAAGGTGTCTTTATCAGGCCAAATTACTTTTAGAATAAGTGCAAAGGGTTATAGTAAATAGAGGCTGGTGTACTCACAGAATGGGATGCCCCAACCGGAGTGCACCTGGGTGCAGTAATACTATGTACAGCAAAAGTGTCTTTATCACGCCAAATTACTTTTAGAATAAGTGCAAAGGGTTATAGTAAATAGAGGCTGGTGTAGTCACAGAATGGGATGCCCCAACCAGAGAGCACCTGGGAGCAGTACTATGCACAGCAAAAGTGTCTTTATCAGGCCAAATTACTTTTAGAATAAGTGCAAAGGGTTATAGTAAATAGAGGCTTGTGTAATCACAGAATGGGATGCTCCAACCAGAGTCCACCTGGGAGCAGTACTATGCACAGCAAAAGTGTCTTTATCAGGCCAAATTACTTTTAGAATAAGTGCAAAGGGTTATAGTAAATAGAGGCTGGTGTAGTCACAGAATGGGATGCCCCAACCAGAGAGCACCTGGGAGCAGTACTATGCACAGCAAAAGTGTCTTTATCAGGCCAAATTACTTTTAGAATAAGTGCAAAGGATTATAGTAAATAGAGGCTGGTGTAGTCACAGAATTGGATGCCCCAACCAGAGAGCACCTGGGAGCAGTACTATGCACAGCAAAAGTGTCTTTATCAGGCCAAATTACTTTTAGAATAAGTGCAAAGGGTTATAGTAAATAGAGGCTGGTGTAGTCACAGAATGGGATGCCCCAACCAGAGAGCACCTGGGAGCAGTACTATGCACAGCAAAAGTGTCTTTATCAGGCCTAATTTCTATTAGAATAAGTTCAAATGGTTATGGTATTAAATAGAGGCTGGTGTAGTCACAGAATGGGATGCCTCACAGCAGACTTAAGATCAGTTCAGTATATATGCACAATTTGTGTATAAGCAGCCTGAAAACGCTAACAAAGCCAGTCAGCCAACCAGTAACACTCAGGCTGGATGAAAAAAAAAAAATCTCCCTGTGACTGCCTCCGATTTTTCCTAACTTTCCCTGTTTTTCGCTGACTTTCTGTCTGTCTCCTGCCTGTCTCCTGCCTGTCTCCAGCCTGTCCCTGTCTGTCCCTGTCTGTCTAACTGTCTCTCTCGCAGAGTGCTCCACACCTGATGGGAATCAGGGGCTGATCAGCCCTGCAGCCAAGACTGACCAGCCCCTGGATAGTGCCTCCAATCACTCAGTGTTGTAAGTTACACCAATCAGCACATACACTCCCCCCCAGCGTGGCCATTGGTCGATTCCCAAATAAATATGGAGTCAGCCCAGCACTCAGTGCCCGTGATAGTCTCTTGTGATTAGGGTGTGATTCTGCTAGTTGTTATCTGATCCTGACCCGGCTTGATCGACCATCCCTGTCTGCTGCCTGTACCGACCTCTGCTTTGTCTGACTACGAACCTGCCTGCCCCTCTGGATACCCCGCGATCTCTGACCTCCCGGCTTGACCCATTGGCTACCCCTGACTACGCACCTGTCTCATCCCTGTACTCTGACGTACCCTCCGAATTGACTACCTGTGAACAACCTCGGCTTCGGGATACCCTCGTGGTTCATCGGCCTTCACCGTAAGCAGCCATCCTTTGCGCCTATTAAGACCTGGGGGCAACCGTGTTTGGTGAGGCATACCTAGCGTCCCGGCAAACGGGGGCTTGACTATAGGCAGAAGCGGCGGTGGAAATTGGGGGTTGCCTGCTTACAGAAGGCTGGTGTCCCGCTGGGCATCACATTATCACGGGCCAAATAAATGGACCAAATTTTGGAACAGGTGCAGGCCCTGACCGCGGCGGTGGAGCACCTGGCACTTCGAGTGGCGGCTCAGGAGAACCGTCCAGCTCCTGCACCCTCTGTGCCCCAGGGGGCAATAGCCGCCTTTCCAGTTGAACCCAAGATTCCCCTTCCAGAGAAGTTTTCAGGGGACCGGAGTAAATTTGCCAATTTCCGGGATGCCTGTAAGCTCTATTTTCAGCTTCGCCCTCATGCTTCTGGTTCCCAGGAGCAACGGGTCGGACTTATCATCTCCCTTCTGCATGGGGATCCCCAATCCTGGGCTTTAAGCCTCTCCCCTCAGGATTACGCCCGCCAATCTGTTGAGGAATTCTTCAAGGCCATGGAGATCCTGTATGATGACCCAGACCGAGGGGCAACTGCTGATGCCAAGCTACGATCTCTTAGACAGGGGCGAAGACCGGCAGAAGAATATTGCTCGGAATTCCGACGCTGGGCAGTGGATTCTCGCTGGAATGACCCAGCATTGTGTGGGCAGTTCAGGCTCGGTCTGTCAGAGGTCATAAAAGATGTCATGGTAAATCATCCAGTACCTAACACCTTGGATGAAACCATGCAATTGGCTATCCGCATTGACCGACGCATACGAGAAAGACGCCTGGAAAAAGGGGCCCAGTCTGAAGTCAGTATGAAGCCTGAGGCCTTAGTCCCTTCTTCTTCTGAAGAACCCATGCAGCTTGGGGCCACCAAGCTTTCTAAAGCTGAGAGGCGGAGGCGTCTGTCTCAAGGTCTATGCCTTTATTGCGGAGAAGTCGGTCACCTGGTCCGCTCCTGCCCTCGGAGACAGGCATCGGGAAACTTCAGAGCCTAGGTGGGGTCGAGGAAACCCACCTAGGCTGCAAGGTATTTCCTCTGTGTTGCACACAAATTATGTTGCCTGTCGAGATTACTCATGATTTTAAGTCCAGATCTGTAGAGGCTCTTTTGGATTGTGGGGCCGCTGGGAATTTAATTGATTGGGGCCTGGCTCAAGCATTAAAGATTTCGCTGCAATCTTTAGTCAATCCAATTAGAGTCAAAGCCATTGATAATACCCCCCTTGTCGGGGGCCTGATTCAGTACCATACTCCACCAGTGTTTGTTAGAGTGGGGGCGGGACATACCGAGCTAATGAGCTTCCTGCTCCTTAAGATGCCTCTTACCCCTTTGGTTCTGGGACTCCCCTGGCTGTCTAAACACAATCCCCAAATTGACTGGGTCTCTGGGCAGGTTATCAAGTGGGGGCCACAATGTTTCCATTCTTGTCTTGAGCTCCCTATACGTGCCACTTGCTTGACTGCTGAGGGCATCCCTACCCCCTATACAGATTTCGCAGATGTGTTTTCTGAAAAAGCCGCTGATGAACTCCCTCCTCATAGGCCTTTTGACTGCCCGATTGATCTTCTCCCCGGAACTATGCCGCCTCGGGGAAAGATTTATAATTTAACCCGAGCTGAGAATAAGGCCATGAAAGAATACATTGCCGAGAATCTGCAGAAAGGTTTTATTCGGCCGTATACCTTACCAGCGGGTGCCGGATTTTTCTTTGTGGAAAAGAAAGATGGTGGCTTGTATTGATTATAGGGGCCTGAATAAAATTACAGTTAAAAATAAATACCCCCTTCCCTTAATAGAGGGACTCTTTAACCAGGTCATTGGGGCCCAGGTTTTTTCTAAGCTTGACCTGAGGGGGGCCTACAATTTAATCAGGATTCGTCAGGGAGACGAGTGGAAGACTGCCTTCAACACCCAGGATGGGCACTATGAATATCTTATTATGCCATTCGGCCTATGTAACGCCCCAGCAGTCTTCCAGGACTTTGTTAATGAAGTTTTTAGAGAATACTTGGGCCATTTTGTGGTCATCTACTTAGATGACATCCTAATATTCTCCCGGACCTTAACCGAGCATAGAGAGCATGTGCGGATGGTTCTACAGAAATTGAGAGAGAGGTTCCGTTCCTGGGATACATTGTTGCCGATACTGGGTTAACGATGGATCAGGCCAAAGTGTCTGCAATCCTCCAGTGGGAACAACCTAAAGATTTGAAGGGTTTACAAAGGTTTCTGGGGTTTGCTAATTTTTATAGGCACTTTATAAAAAACTTTTCCACCTTGGTAGTCCCACTCACCGACCTCACTAAGAAGGGGGCATTTACCCCCACTTGGTCGGGCCGATCCATCCAGGCCTTTGAGAACCTTAAGTCTGCCTTTAGTTCGGCACCTGTGTTGACCCACCCTGATATCCACCGAGCCTTCATAATCGAAGTAGATGCATCCGAGCTCGGGGTAGGGGCAGTTCTCTCACAATACAGTGGGTCTCCTGAACGGCTACATCCCTGTGCCTTTTTCTCGAGAAAATGTAATTCCGCTGAGCGGAACTATGATATTGGCAATCGAGAACTTCTAGCTGTGAAATTAGCCTTTCGGGAATGGAGACATTGGTTAGAGGGGGCCCAGTTCCCAATTACGGTATTCACAGATCACAAGAACTTAGAATACATCGAATCAGCTAAAAGGTTAACCCCCTGTCAGGCCCGATGGTCTCTTTTCTTTTCCCGTTTTAATTTCACCATAACATACAAACCAGGAACAAAGAATGTTAAAGCTGACACTCTCTCCAGAAGTTTCACAGTTGATAAAGTCCCTGTAGAGGAGATCCTTCCCATAATCCCACAACAGAAGGTCATAGCTGTCATCCAACCTGACCTGTCAAGTGAACTAAGTCGGTTTCAATCAGATTCTCCTCCGGGCAAACCCGATCACCTCCTCTTTGTACCCCTGTCCCACCGTCCGGCAGTACTTCAGCAGTTTCATGACTCCAAGACGTTGGGTCATCCAGGGGTTAAAAAGACTTTGGCCCTTCTAGCCCGTCATGTCTGGTGGCCATCTTACGGGAGAGATACCCAGGCCTTTATTCAGGCCTGTAAGATCTGTGCCCGTAGCAAAACCCGCAGGTCAGCTCCTGCCGGACCTCTGGTGCCCCTGTCCACTCCTTCAAAGCCTTGGACGCACTTGGCAATGAATTTTATTACTGATTTACCACAGTCCCATGGATATACCATTATCTGGGTTGTGGTAGATCGATTTAGCAAAATGGCGCATTTTGTACCCCTAAGAAAGCTGCCCACAACCCAAGAATTGGCTCAATATTTCTTAGATTATATTTTTAGACTTCACGGAATCCCAGAAGATGTGGTCTCAGATAGGGGGGTCCAATTTGTGTCACGCTTCTGGAGGGCATTCTGCACCCGGCTAGGCTTCACTGTTTCTCTGTCTTCAGCTTTTCACCCTCAGTCCAATGGGCAGACGGAAAGGACCAACCATTCATTAGAACAATATCTCCGTTGCTTCACCTCAGATATTCAGTCAGAGTGGTCCCAATTTCTTCCCTTTGCTGAATTTGCCTTCAATAATGCAGTTAACTCCTCCTTGGGGGTATCACCCTTCCGGTGTGTATATGGGAGGGATCTTAAGTTCTCAGCACTTTCAGGCTCGTCCTCTGGTTTGCCTTCTTTAGACGATTGGTTGTCCCAGTGGCCAGATTTATGGGCCAAGATTCAGCGGCATTTGGTCCAGGCATCGAGTCAGCAGAAGGTCTTTGCGGATCGTCGCCGATCCAATAATCCAGATTATAAAGTGGGGGATTTGGTTTGGCTCTCTACCAAAAATTTAGCGCTACGCCAACTCTCTGTAAAATTGGGACCACGATATATCGGCCCTTATCCCATTTTACAGAAAATTAACCAAGTCACATACAGACTCAAACTTCCACCATCTCTGAGGATTTGTAATTCCTTTCACGTTTCCCTCCTTAAAGTCGACCAACACCCAGGATTTTGACTATCCTGGGTCTTGGTCCACTTCGGTGGGGCACCCCCGATCGGGGTGCCCCGCTGTGTGAAACCCCCCCTAACCCCCCGAAAAACTCACCTCTCCCCGCTCCCAGTGCCGACGTACAAGGGAAGATCTGGAACGTCCAAGCGGCGGCGGCCGCCTCCCTCGCGTCACTTTTGAATGGCCGGCGCGGGCGCGCGCGCGTCAAAAGTGACGCGAGGGAGGCGGCGGCGGCCGCCGCCGCTTAGACGTTCCAGATCTTCCCTTGTACGTCGGCACTGGGAGCGGGGAGAGGTGCGCACGCCTACAGGGGCGCGAGGGAGGGAAGATAAGGTAGGTGAGTTGGGGTGTTTGGGGGGGTTTCACCCCGCGGGACATCCCGATCTCGGATGTCCCGCGGGGTGGGGGGTGATCGGCCCGGGAATCTTATAGATTCCCGGGCCGATCACCCGTGGGTGTTGGTCCACTTTAAGCCTGCCAGGGGAGTGGAGGAAGATTCCTCTCCTTCTCCTATCCTAGTTGATGGTGAGCAGGAATCGTCGCACGAATTCTGGATTCCCGTTTCCTCCGGAATTCCTTGCAATATTTAGTTGACTGGAAGGGATATGGGCCAGAAGAGAGGAGTTGGGTTCCAGATGTGCATGTGGACCGTTTAATTAAAAGATTTCATAAAGAAAATCCTCTTAAACCCAGGGTGGAAGGTCCTGGGGCCCCTCCTCAATGGGGGGGTAATGTAAGGAACTTACCTCTGTCAGGGGGCCGGCGGCGAGTGTCCGCAGGGCGACGCAGCACTCCTGCTGCTGGGAGTGCGACGCGTCACTCTGGCAGCCTCCCTCGCCCCTCTCTAGCTGTGCAGGCGCGTGTCCCACAGTCTGTACATTTTACCACTAGGAGGCGCTGTGCTGTGAGTGGCAGGCAGCGCAGAGTGCTCCACACCTGATGGGAATCAGGGGCTGATCAGCCCTGCAGCCAAGACTGACCAGCCCCTGGATAGTGCCTCCAATCACTCAGTGTTGTAAGTTACACCAATCAGCACATACACTCCCTCCCAGGGTGGCCATTGGTCGATTCCCAAATAAATATGGAGTCAGCCCAGCACTCAGTGCCCGTGATAGTCTCTTGTGATTAGGGTGTGATTCTGCTAGTTGTTATCTGATCCTGACCCGGCTTGATCGACCATCCCTGTCTGCTGCCTGTACCGACCTCTGCTTTGTCTGACTACGAACCTGCCTGCCCCTCTGGATAACCCGCGATCTCTGACCTCCCGGCTTGACCCATTGGCTACCCCTGACTACGCACCTGTCTCATCCCTGTACTCTGACGCACCCTCCGAATTGACTACCTGTGAACGACCTCGGCTTCGGGATACCCTCGTGGTTCATCGGCCTTCACCGTAAGCAGCCATCCTTTGCGCCAATTAAGACCTGGGGGCAACCGTGTTCGGTGAGGCGTACCTAGCGTCCCGGCAAACGGGGGCTTGACTATAGGCAGAAGCGGCGGTGGAGATTGGGGGTTGCCTGCTTACAGAAGGCTGGTGTCCCGCTGGGCATCACATCTAGTTTGGCAAACTGATTACCTCATCTTGCTCTTCCATACATCTTCAGAATATGTTAGAAACTAAAAGCTTTTGTGTCTTGCACAATCAGTCAATAGGAAGAGGTATGGGCTCGATAATGTTGGTAAGAACTAGTCACACAATATCAAATGACACACTAACACGATTTTCCTGTTTAGCATATGCGAGCTTGCCACATCTCTCAGATGATGATTTGCCCCTTTCTGGCAGCCAGACACCGGAACTATTTGTGGAGGAGCACACTCAGGTACCATGTATGAATGTTTTAGAGATTAACCACGATTACCTGTTTGGGGGTCAATCAGGTCCCACCATGTAACATACAACATACTTTGTTGTTAGCAGGACTCCTTCCCTGAAACACAGGATGTGCCCTCCGCACAAGTGCCATGTGCGCAGGCTGCAGAGGCTGGACCAAGGGTAAATTCTAATAGAGCCCTATTTTTTTTTTTCTTACATTCATTATTCAAGCTTGACTACAATATTGTGTTTTTTTTGTTTTAGCCTGCTCAACCAACAACTGGGTGAAGTGCACCGACAAGTGCTGAGCTTTATGAGCTAGGGTCCCGGATGCTGGAGGCCTACAGTCGCCAACAGCCGCGTGATGGAACTCTGGAGCGCATTGCGGCGTTGGAAAATCAGTCGCTGCTGGACCAACAACAAATTAATGAACTGCGCCAACAACTTAATGAAGTGCGGACTCAACAGCAGTTTGGAGTGCTGCATGCCATGCAAGAAATGTTGCATGGCATCCAACAATCTTTACAGCGCCAGGACAAAACTTTGTTGTTGTTACAGCAGCTAATACAGCAGCAGTCTATTTTTTTTTTACTGCACTGTTGTCCCCCAACACTGCCCCTAGCCCTGAGTCACAACCTCCCCGGCCACCCAGGGACTAATTGGTCCAGTTGTTAGACATTTGAAAGGCTTGAATTTGTATTGACTTGATTGACTAAAAAAAATGTATTTGTAAATGCTAGAATTTGTGTGGGTTACCAAAATACATACCTACAAACACAGTCAAGGATACCTCTCTATATCTAGATATGTTAATGTTGACTGAAAATTACTACAGTCATTGTTTGCCATACATTACTATGTATACAAAATGAAATGCAGAACAATGTGTTTAAGAACCCCCCAAAAAATGGGTTACTATACACTTAACATATGGTTTAAAGGGCACGACACGCTGAAAATAGAAACATAAAAAACATTTACTTTTTTGGAAAGGGGCCAACATGGCCAAAAATAATCCGCACAGCGGGAAAAACCATACCCCCCACCCTACCGCTGTTTCTTCTTGCCCAGCAGCATAAGTCGTGTCCGCCGGACGTACTGCCACAGTCTGCGATGTTCATTAACGCAAGCTGTATGGAGACCAAAAAATGGATTAGTCAATAGAACGTGAGACAAACGTACACAGATGATTTCACATTATCTAGTTTGGTCTCATAATGTGACCAACTACATTAACATTTGTGCAAATTGGGCCCTTATGTGGGTCCATTATATGAGTAGTAGTGCCTTACATGTGCATTTATCAGCAATACCCTACATATTGAAGTAACCGTTTGTACTAAATGAAGGGTGAAGTAAGATTGTGGGCATTGATTGGGTTATTTGGGTCAAAACATCATGTCCAAAGTACTAAAGATTCGAACCCTTCGGCTATTCCTATTCTAGTTGTGAACCTTATTTTGAAATTATTTTAATTTGGACACAAAAATGCTTTAAACAAAATGTATTATGGGTTTGAAAGGAAACAAAGGGGATGCCACAATTTAGCATGCAGACATGCATTTATGATTGTGGGTCACGCAAATGTCAGCTAAATGTGTGCTAATTAACCACATAGGGACTTTGCCAATTATTCTAGATTTTAGGGTGACACAAAGGTGGCCAAAGTATGTTTGGATATGAAGTTAGTGTACTCACCATCGCAGCTCGGGCCCATGCTGCTGGGTGTCCCTGGAGCTTGGGTGGGGAGTATGGTCACAGGGTCCGTCTGCGTGGAAACATCTGTTTGGAAAAAACAAACCAAAAACAATCATAAGGTTTGCGCTTACAAATTAATAGTATACATCCACCTGTTTAGGGAGTCTGGTAAATCATGCTACCATGTTTACAGACATGTTTGCTATACATTAGCATATTTACAGGTGTGCAACATGGACACATCAATCTAATGTGCCGCAAACATTTACAGTGCAATGCTAATGCAGTAATTTAAGTTGAGCTGATCATATTCATAGTAGAATGTGCAACATGTGTTTGCATTAAAGACATTTCTAAAAAAAATGGCTAGGCAGCATCATGGTGTACGCAGTAACTTTGAGGTTGGTTGCATTTGGATTGAACTGGAGTGGGGTTGCAGAATATTCTTCTTATTAGAAAAAAATATTATGCTATGTAGCAGCAAACATGTATAAGTAGTTTGGAATGTCATTACATATGCCATGTGAGTGATAACAACAAACACTTACCACGACTATGCCCGCGGGCAAGGGCTGGCGCATAGCTGCTGGAGGTGCCGGCTCTATGATGCCCTAAAAAACAGATAACAAGGGCACAGGATTATTGAAAATGCACAGATTCCACCTGTAACATACAAACAACAATTAGAAATGCACTCACCAGGGAATGAACTGCCGCTGGTATCCCAGGGAGGACTCTGAGGAGGAGGCGTGCCGCTGGTATCCCAGGGAGGACTCTGAGGAGGAGGTGTGGAGCCTCGACACTTTTTCTTTGGCTTGTTTTGGGTTTCTTTCAATTTAATATGAATTTTCTTCCCCTCGGCCTATAGGCGGGAGTGGTGGAGGAACTTTGACTATCTTGCAATGGCGTTCAAACTGGATAAAGCTTGCTTACAAAGTATTCACTCAGCATTTAACCCTCAGGCAGGAAATACTAACAATGGTAAAGTGGATGAAATCAGATCGCTATTTAAGAAACATAAATCATTGGTTATCAAACAACTTAAACGTCATTGGGACGTATGTACTATCGAGAATTATATACAGCATAAAATTATTCCCCGAGGTTTAAGAGAACGGATTGTTCCTGCTGAACATCTGAGGTCTGATAGATTCCTCCAAAAATGGCAAAAAGAATGGTATACGCCTGATGGGGTAAATTGTAGAGGAAGAATTAATACAACTTGGTGAACTTGATGAGGACATAAAGGAGACATGTGGTAAACTGAATACATATTGTGATGATCCTGAATTTGCCAAATTAAATGATTTAGTTAAAGCGGAAGTTGACCTGGTCCAAAGAACCATCAAAGAAATAAAACAAAAAAAATTCAGACGGGATTTGTCAGAATCTGAGTCCGGAAAAATTTTCTTGGAGTTTAGACCCCATAATTGATCTTTTCCTCGACAAAGACAATGGCGAGAGGTTTCTAGTGACCTCTCGGGGGCAGAAACTGATATGTCGGATGAAAGCCCTCCATGCACGGCTAGAAGAACACGCCGGACGGTGTCTTTTTTAGATCCAAACCCAAAAAGAGGAGAAGACGGAGAAAGTGTAGCAAACAGAGTGAAATCTTTGAGGGGGATTTTCACCATAGTTAATGTTCCCCCCAATGAAACAGGGTCAGGTGGTCTTAATGTAATAAATCTGTCTCGGTTCAACTTACTGAAGCATCATCATTGTCAAAAGGTCTTTCCTTTTCCCCCAGTAAATGTGGGGATGAATTCTCACTATACAAGGATACCGCTCTTTATTTATGCAAGGTCCTGTTTCGGACCATGTATAATAAAAAAACGGATGTGGTATCAGTACAAGACTCACAATCACAAACAAGATATGTTGGAACTGTGACAATTACTGATAGTGTGGAACCCCAGGCAGTTGACCCTGTAGAATATCAAACAGACAGTGTTGAGATCCCTGACCTTCTACCAAATCTAAGTCAGCTGAGATGTCCCTCAAAGAATTTTCCTCCCTTAGGGCAGAATAAATATTTATCCTTATTCCTCCAATTGGTTGAACGGGATTTAGCTAATTATCAGTGGAATTCTTTAGGGAACCAGGGTAACTTATCTTATGAGGAAAGAATGGCCCTTAGGGATTTGGAAAAAGCTCAAGGGATTATAATAAGACCTAGTGACAAGGGAGGTAATGTGGTCCTCCTGGATGAAGAGTATTATGTAAATGAAATTCTTAACCAGCTTCATACTAATACATACAAGCTTATAAAATGGAACCCTTTCCCGGACCTGGTGGACCGTTTAAATGAGAAGTTATACTGGGCAAAGGAGGAGAATTTGTTGACTAATAAGGTCTTTGATTTTCTATGTATACAGGACTATACCATTCCAGTTCTATACACCATTCCAAAGATACACAAGAATCCGACTGCCCCGCCTGGTAGGCCCATTGTGTCAGGAAATGGCGGCCCCTTGGAAGGCATAGCTCGGTATATTGATGAAAATCTAAAACCATTAGTACGGTTGCTGCCATCATTTGTGCTTGATAGCAGCGACCTGCTGGGGAAGTTACAAAATGTACAAATTGAAGAAGACTGGCTGCTTGCCAGCGTTGACTTAGAAAGCCTATACACCTCCATTCCTCACGCGGTGGGCCTACAGGCGGTAGCTGAGATGCTACATGAGTTAGGTCCCGGCGATGCAGCCTATAATGAGTTTATCATTGAACTGTTGGAATTCGTTTTGCTTAATAATTTTTTCCGATTTAATGGTTCCTTCTATCAACAGATTCGTGGGACAGCCATGGGAGCGGCCTGTGCCCCGTCCTACGCCTGCCTACACCTGGGGCGGTGGGAGAGTCTTGAGGTGTTTGGCCGTGCAGAGTTCGGGGCACATGTCGCTCTCTGGCTACATTGATGATGTCCTCCTATTATGGAAGGGCACCGCATCCCAACTTCAAGAATTCATCGATACTCTCAATCTGAACCAAAGTAACATCAAACTCACCTATAATGTGAGTTCTGATGCGATTGATTTCTTGGATTTGAGGATTTGTAAAGGTGTGGGCAAGCTGATCACAACTACATATCGGAAACCCACGGCAGGCAATACTCTCCTCCATTTCTCCAGTCACCACCCGGGCCCACTGAGGCGTGGGATCCCGTTAGGCCAGTTCCTGTGAATCCGTAGAAACTGTAGCACTGATGCAGATTACGCCCGGGAAGCCCGGGAGCTGACTAGGAGATTTAGAGAAAGGGGTTATGCTCATCGCCTACTACGTACATGCTTTCGCAAGGCCTTGGATCGCCCAAGAGCGACCCTGTTAGCAAGGCCAACTGCTAGAAAAGTGACGGATGTACAACCGGTCCGGTTAATCACTAAGCATAATGTACAGTGGGAGAAATTTCGTAATATATTGCAAGCCCACTGGCATGTCTTATTGTTAGATCCGCTAATAGCCAAACATGTCGGGCCAAGACCTCTGCTGATGGCGAAACGGGCACCAAACTTTTGTGACCTGTTGGTACGTAGCGAATACAAGCCTCAAACAGAGAAAAACATGACTAGGACGGTGGGATTTTTTAAATTTGGTCATTGTAAAGTATGCCCCTTTATGACAAAGGGCGAGTAGCTTCAGTGGCCCAAAAAGTATCAATCCTAGACCCATAACAGAATTTATTACTTGTTCTTCGAGATATGTAATTTATCTACTGTTATGCCCTTGTAATAAGTATGTGGGAAAAACAAAAAGGGAATTGCGGGTACGCATCGGTGAGCATGTAAGAGATATTAAGAAAAATAATGAAAAGAGCCCGGTGGCTGAGCATTTCAGGATGTTCCATAACAGTGACCCTACCGGTTTGGTTGTATGTGGAATCTTTAAGTTGAAAGAAAATAGTAGGGGAGGGCCCGCTAATACTCGGCTTCTCCAACAAGAGGCCAGACTCATCTATGAATTAGGGACCATGGTCCCAGAGGGACGTAACACTGATATGGGCTTGAAAGCCTACTTGTGAAATTTGTCCTGTGATACCTAGCCAATTTTGGAGTGCGTGAAGCACCTGTATAGGTAGTTATATATATTTTTTGTGATTTGTATATAATAATAAACCACACAAATCTTAGGATTAATGTGATATACCTTTGAAATTCCCCATATTTGTGGGGCATTGCCAATTTCTCTATATATACTCCCTTTTGCTATACCTACCCTATATTTCTATCTTGGTGTAGGCATCTGCGCACTGCTTGTTAGGGTCACGGCATGAGGGTGTGATAGTCACACAGACAGATACATACACATATTTATTTTATATATATGTTGTTTCTAATTTTCTCCTTATTCTCTTGTCTCTCTGATTAGGGTACAGTGTTCTCTATATTTTATAGTCTTTTTCTCCACATATATTTTTGTCTAGGGCAGAGATGAATATAGCAATCAAGTAGATTCAAAACAAAAGCAGAATGAATGAATGTGCTTATGACAGTAGATAAATGAGTGTTGTGAGTTAGGTTGTCAATAATACCTCATATACGGACAATGAAGCCACACTCTTAGTAGATGGAATTAGCAAGTTTTCATGAAGAATCCTATGATAATGGCTATATGCCACACAATATGCTGATTTTGCGTGTTATTAGTATACCATTCCCATGCAGTGCAAAATACATGATGACATGAAGAGCACCTGAAGGAAGCGGTGCTATCTGCTTATTACTATTCCAATGTAAAGAAATTATATGCGGCTAAGCTGATATTGAGCGAAAACGGGTTTGGCGTTAATAGTTCAGCACACCAAGAGTTAAGTAGTGATGCTCATTGAGTGACGATTTAGGAGGTGTGGTCCGCCGCTATAAATTTGAAGGATAGCACTGGCCCTGCCCACCCTGACGAAGCTCCATTGGTGGAGCGAAACAGCTGTCGGTGACGGGCCATTGGCCACGCCCCCTCCTCTGATGCTACCGATGGACCATGGCCGCATAACCTCCCGTTTTCAGCCCAGCGCGTGAAGTGCGCGCCAACACGTTGTTTCTGACACTGGTAGGAGGAAGCACACAGGCGATGGGCCCTCGGCTACGCCCCCTCCTCTGACGCTACTGATGGATTATGGCCACATAGCCTCCCGCTTCCAACCGAGCGCGTGAAGTGCGCGCCAGCACGTTGTCAGTGACACTTGAAGGAGGAAGTACACAGACTGTACTACAAGGGGCGGTGAGATCATTCCTGTTTCTATAAGGTTCTTTATGCCGGGATGTTGTGCAATCCAGTCCTATGATCAAACTGAGCCTGTGAACTTGTGAGCTCCCACATTAACATCCCACCTCTCGGCGGAGTCGGATGCTTTATGCCCTACATGGCCATTATTATACAGTGAACTTCTTGCCAGTGTGCTCAACAAATTATTGAAGGGCTGTAAGCCAGAGCAATCAGTGCGCCTAACATTATATAGTCCTTTAGGGACAGCTATGCATAGAATATGCCCCCTGATTTCTCATGTATATATTTTTTGGATGGACATTTTTAGTCCACAGTGTATATAAGGCTGGCCAGCTGGTGTGTTTGGTTTGCGTGTAGCGGGATGCGTGAAGCCCAGGAATTCCTGGCAGGGGCTCTTTTTGTCATGCTTTTAATATAGCAATTGCTGTTTTAACTTTCCAACAGAGTTAGTGTTTGTACCAATATGTGCATATAGTGTTGTGCCTTTTTCTGGCTAATAAATGAATGTTTTTGTCTCTGAAGTTCATGTAGTCTTCCTGGTCTTTCTCGCCAGCCTAGCATTTAAACATGTTGTTGTGTGTTTTTGTTTCTCCTAATTTAGCTATAGGTTAGCAGGGCGCCTCTATTTTTGGTGGCAGTGCGAGATTACTTCTAGGGATGAGCGAATCGATCCGGACGAACCCGGATTCGATCCGAATTTCGCTCGAAGTTTTTCTTTAACATCCATTCATTTCATTACAGGCATTCTAAGATGGCGGACGGGACATGTCCCGACATCTACCCCGCTCCAGTGCATGTTGGGGCAGTCACATGCAGCCTATCAGCAGCCAACAAGCCCGGTGACGTCACAGCGCTATATAAGGCGGCGGCCATCTTGCTTTTGTTCATTTCTCTATTGCATTCGTGAGAGACAGGACACTGCTGTATTCAGGGAGAGACAGTTAGAGAGCCAGGGACAGCCAGTAGACAGGCAGGAGACAGGCAGGAAGTCAGCGAGAAGCAGGGAAAGTTAGGAAAAATCGGAGGCAGTGACAGGGAGATTTTTTTTTTTCATCCAGCCTGAGTGTTACTGGCTGGCTGACTGGCTTTGTTAGCTGTTTCAGGCTGCTTATACACTTTTGATGTGCATATATACTGAACTGATCTCAAGTCTGCTGTGGGAACATTACCATTTTGTAAGATCTCATTAGCCTCTTTATTTCCTCTAAGCTGCACAATTATTTAAAGTAATTTGGCCTGTTGCAGCCCGCTTAGACACTTTTGCTGTGCATATATACTGATCTCAAGTCTGCTGTGGGGGCATCCCATTTTGTAACATCCCATTAGCCTCTGTATTTCCTCTAAGCTGCACACTTATTTAAAGTAATTTGGCCTGTTGCAGCCGGCTTAGACACTTTTTCTGTGCATATATACTGATCTCAGGTCTGCTGTGGGGGTATCCCATTCTGTAACATCCCATTAGCCTCTGTATTTCCTCTAAGCTGCACACTTATTTAAAGTAATTTGACCTGTTGCAGCCTGCTTAGACACTTTTACTGTGTATATATACTGATCTCAGGTCTGCTGTGGAGGCATCCCATTTTGTAACATCCCATTAGCCTCTGTATTTCCTCTAAGCTGCACACTTATTTAAAGTAATTTGGCCTGTTGCAGCCTGCTTAGACACTTTTTCTGTGCATATATACTGTTCTAAAGCCTGCATGGGGGTATCCCACTCTATAACATACCATACCCCTCTTGATCTTCACTAAGCTGCACACTTATTTAAAGTAATTTGGCCTGTTGGAGCCTGCTTATCCACTGTTGCTGTGCATATATACTGTTCTAAAGCCTGCTTGGGGGTATCCCACTCTATAACATACAATACCCCTCTTGATCTTCACTAAGCTGCACACTTATTTAAAGTAATTTGGCCTGTTGCAGCCTGCTTAGACACTTTTTCTGTGCATATATACTGATCTCAGGTCTGCTGTGGGGGCATCCCATTCTGTAACATCCCATTAGCCTCTGTATTTCCTCTAAGCTGCACACTAATTTAAAGTAATTTGGCCTGTTGCAGCCTGCTTAGACACTTTTTCTGTGCATATATACTGTTATAAAGCCTGCTTGGGGGTATCCCATTCTGCAACATCCCATTAGCCTCTGTATTTCCTCTAAGCTGCACACTTATTTAAAGTAATTTGGCCTGTTGCAGCCTGCTTAGACACTTTTTCTGTGCATATATACTGATCTCAAGTCTGCTGTGGGGGCATCCCATTCTGTAACATCCCATTAGCCTCTGTATTTCCTCTAAGCTGCACACTTATTTAAAGTAATTTGGCCTGTTACTGCCTGCTTGGACACTTTTACTGTGTATATATACTGATCTCAGGTCTGCTGTGGAGGCATCCCATTTTGTAACATCCCATTAGCCTCTGTATTTCCTCTAAGCTGCACACTTATTTAAAGTAATTTGGCCTGTTGCAGCCTGCTTAGACACTTTTTCTGTGCATATATACTGTTCTAAAGCCTGCATGGGGGTATCCCACTCTATAACATACCATACCCCTCTTGATCTTCACTAAGCTGCACACTTATTTAAAGTAATTTGGCCTGTTGGAGCCTGCTTATCCACTGTTGCTGTGCATATATACTGTTCTAAAGCCTGCTTGGGGGTATCCCACTCTATAACATACAATACCCCTCTTGATCTTCACTAAGCTGCACACTTATTTAAAGTAATTTGGCCTGTTGCAGCCTGCTTAGACACTTTTTCTGTGCATATATACTGATCTCAGGTCTGCTGTGGGGGCATCCCATTCTGTAACATCCCATTAGCCTCTGTATTTCCTCTAAGCTGCACACTAATTTAAAGTAATTTGGCCTGTTGCAGCCTGCTTAGACACTTTTTCTGTGCATATATACTGATCTCAAGTCTGCTTTTGGGGCATCCCATTCTGTAACATCCCATTAGCCTCTGTATTTCCTCTAAGCTGCACACTTATTTAAAGAAAGTTGGCCTGTTGCAGCCTGCTTAGAAACTTTTACTGTGCATATATACTGATCTCAAGTCTGCTGTGGGGGCATCCCATTTTGTAACATCCCATTAGCCTCTGTATTTCCTCTAAGCTGCACACTTATTTAAAGAAATTTGGCCTGTTGCAGGCTGCTTATCCACTGTTGCTGTGCATATATACTGTTCTAAAGCCTGCTTGGGGGTATCCCACTCTATAACATACCATACCCCTCTTGATCTTCACTAAGCTGCACACTTATTTAAAGTAAATTGGCCTGTTGGAGCCTGCTTATCCACTGTTGCTGTGCATATATACTGTTCAAAAGCCTGCTTGTGGGTATCCCACTCTATAACATACCATACCCCTCTTGATCTTCACTAAGCTGCACACTTATTTAAAGTAATTTGGCCTGTTGGAGCCTGCTTATCCACTGTTGCTGTGCATATATACTGTTCTAAAGCCTGCTTGGGGGTATCCCACTCTATAACATACCATACCCCTCTTGATCTTCACTAAGCTGCACACTTATTTAAAGTAATTTGGCCTGTTGGAGCCTGCTTATCCACTGTTGCTGTGCATATATACTGTTCTAAAGCCTGCTTGGGGGTATCCCATTCTGTAACATAACATAACCTACCTCTCTTATTTACACTAAGCAGCTCTCTTATTTAAACTAAGCAGGCCTCTTATTTACACTAAGCAGCTCTCTTATTTAAACTAAGCAGGCCTCTTGGAGGCTGATTGTCCACTTTTGGGTGTGCATTATATTCGGTTTCATATAGAGTGGGGTATCCCAATTTGTAAGATAACCTACCCCAACCATGTAAACTAAAGAGGCCTGTTGCAGCCTGAGTTTCTCTGCTTGCGTATGGTCTGCATTACAATCTGTCTCTTTCAATGACACTGCTGCCTGGGGTATCCCAATTTGTAATATAACCTACCACAACCATGTAAACTAAAGGTTACGTCCTTCCAGAAGGAAAACTTATGCCGAACACTATTTTTGTTGGGGGCATTGACCTTTGGATTGATCGGCATGAAATTAAGGATTTTTTTTCAAAGTATGGTCAAAATTATTTCTCATACTTGGATTAGTGTTAAAAGTTTCTGCTCAGCTTAAAATACATTACGCCAAACTGGCATCCCAAGGCACATGCTATTTAACCCTATTTGTTAAGCACAAGCATTTCTCATACTTGGATTATTGTTACTTTTTGTTCAGCTTGAAATATACCAGGCCACACGGGCATCCCAAGGCACATGCTAATTAACCCTATATGTTAAGCTAAAGCATTTCTCATACTTGGATTATTGTTAATTTTGGTCAGCTTGAAATATACCAGGCCACACGGGCATCCCAAGGCACATGCTATTTTAACCCTATCTGTTATACAACATAAGCGTTGATCAGCATCAGCTGCTTTATTAAGCTACTTCAGTTTGCACTTGTTTTTGACTGCTTTTAATAAACCAGGCCGCAGGGCACCCCAAAGCTGCACCTGGAACCCTATCTGTTTATACTAAATAAGCAAATACATAAAAATGTCAGGCAGACAAGTGCCAGGATGTTCAAAGAGGAGTGGCAGAGGCCAAGATTCAGCAGGCAGAGGTCGCAGCAGACTAGGGGCGAGTGGCAGCAGGAGTCACGGTGAGAGACCTGATCTGCCAGTATCTGCTAGCGGTCGTGTCTCCACCAGTAACGCATCTGCCGTGGGGCACCCCAAAGCTGCACCTTGCACCCTATCTGTTATACAACATAAGCGTTGATCAGCATCAGCTGCTTTATTAAGCTACTTCAGTTTGCACTTGTTTTTGACTTCTTTCAATAAACCAGGCCGCAGGGCACCCCAAAGCCGCACCTTGCACCCTATCTGTTATACAACATACGCGTTGATCAGCATCAGCTGCTTTATTAAGCTACTTCAGTTTGCACTTTTTTTTGACTGCTTTTAATAAACCAGGCCGCAGGGCACCCCAAAGCTGCACCTTGAACCCTATCTGTTATACAACATAAGCGTTGATCAGCATCAGCTGCTTTATTAAGCTACTTCAGTTTGCACTTGTTTTTGACTGCTTTTAATAAACCAGGCCGCAGGGCACCCCAAAGCTGCACCTTGCACCCTATCTGGTATACAACATAAGCGTTGATCAGCATCAGCTGCTTTATTAAGCTACTTCAGTTTGCACTTGTTTTTGACTGCTTTTAATAAACCAGGCCGCAGGGCACCCCAAAGCTGCACCTGGAACCCTATCTGTTTATACTAAATAAGCAAATACATAAAAATGTCAGGCACACAAGTGCCAGGATGTTCAAAGACGAGTGGCAGAGGCTAAGATTCAGCAGGCAGAGGTCGCAGCAGACTAGGGGCGAGTGGCAGCAGGAGTCACGGTGAGAGACCTGATCTGCCAGTATCTGTTAGCGGTCGTGTCTCCACCAGTAACACATCTGCCGTGGTAGATTGGTTAACGCGCTCATCAACATCATCACAAGTTACGTCTGAGACCCCCAGTCTAGGGTCGGTAGGTTCCTCTGACACAACCCTGAGTTGGCATGCCCCGAGAGCAGTCCCTGTCCTCCCATTGCCTCTGTCCTACGCCATTCCCTTCCCCAGCGACGTATCTTATGCTTTGGGTTCAGCTCCACTCTTTAGTGAGGAGGACGATCAGATAGAGGACAGTCAGCAGCTACTGCCCATCCATGAAATGAAGGTGGCTTCTTTAGCTCGGCAGACAAATAGGGATGTGGACAGTGTCGTGGGTGTTGCGAGATTTCCAGCTTCTGCGCCAGACACTGTTGAGGAAATCAAGAACATCAGTGACGTACAGCCACAACTCGGTGATGATGATGATGATGAAGCCGATCGCACTGGGGAGCCGGGTGATGAAGGGGCTTCATCGTCATCATCAGGAGAAGAGGAGCGCAGGTTGCCCTGGAGTCAGCAGCTCAGACAGCAAGGTGTTAGCAGCATGGTTGGCAGTCAGCATGGGGGCACAATTGTAAAGCCTGGAGCCAAACGGGGCCGGGGCCGGGGTAGAGCACCTGCTGCGTGGCAGGCTACCTTATCGGGAGGTAGTGGGGCAGGGGTTCCTGGAGTTGGCGACAATAGCAGCGAATCAGTGAGGCCTGTTGGTGGGAAAAGTAGCTACTCGGCAGTGTGGCAGTTTTTCCTGAAGCATCTGCAGGAGGGTAACATGGCCACATGCAAGATATGTAGGCAGAAGGTGAAGCGTGGCCAGGGCCCAAATGTTGGCACCACGGCCCTGCGTCAACATATGATACGTCACCATAAAGTGACCTGGGAGAACCGAGGCTCCCAGGGGGTGGTCCAGTCTGCTTCCTCACCAAGTGGCACGCCGCTCCCAATTTCTGCCAGCCAAGGCTCCAGCACCTCAGCCGAAGGCAGCTGTGCGTCATACCCCTCCTCTGTCGCTCCTGCTCCTCCTCCTCCAAGTCATGCATCCCGCCAGCAATCCATCAGCGAAGCCATGTCCAAGAGACAGCAGTATGCGCCCACTCATCCTACGGCGCAGAAGCTGAATGTGCTCCTGTCCAAGTTGCTGGTGCTGCAGTCGCTCCCTTTTCAGGTGGTGGACTCTGCACCTTTCAGAGAACTGATGGCTTGTGCCAAGCCGAGGTGGAGAGTCCCAAGCCGTCATTTCTTTGCCAAGAAAGCAGTACCAGCGCTGCACACTTTTGTTGAACAGAAGGTGGGCCAGTCCTTGAGCCTGTCGGTGTGTAGCAAAGTGCATGGCAGCGCCGACGTCTGGAGCTGTAACTATGGTCAGGGACAGTACATGTCGTTTACGGCCCACTGTAAAGTCTCATTGCCCCTCCAGTCTACCATGTGTGCAGGGCACGGAGGTGTCACGCAGTGCTTCACATGGTTTGTCTTGGCGAATGGAGTCACACAGGGGAGGAACTGCTTAAATTTAATCATCAGGAAATCCAAACATGGCTTACTCCAAGAAAACTTAAAATGGGAATCATGGTTACCGACAATGGGAAGAACATTTTGTCTGTGCTGCGCCAAGGAAGCCTGACCCATGCCCCCTGCATGGCTCACGTCTTCAATCTGGTTGTCAAGCGGTTTCTGAAGTGTTCCCCCATCTGCAAGACATCCTAACAACTTCAAGGAAACTTTGCATGCACTTCAGCCACTCATACACCACCAAACACACCCTTCATGAGCTACAGCGTCAGAACGGTATCCCCCAACATAGTCTGATTTGCGATGTTTCCACTCGTTGGAATTCCACCCTTCACATGTTGGGCCGATTATATGAACAGAGAAAAGCCATCACGGATTTCCTGATGATCCAAGCGGATAGGGGGACTCCCCTGTGTAACTTCAATGTCAACCAGTGGCAGCTCATACGTGACACCTGCCGTTTGCTCAGGCCCTTTGAGGAAGCCACTTTATTTGTCAGTCGGCAGGATTACGGGATGAACGACGTGATTCCACTGCTTCATGTACTACAGCACATGTTGGAAACCATGGCTGGTCAGGGCACTGGAGACATGGCGTCTACATCTTACGGCCACATGAACCCCGTTGGAGCTGAACTGGAGGAGGAGGAGGAAGAGGAGGAGGAGTTGCCCAGCGAAACACAGTTTAGGCTTGGCGAAATGGCTGGTTTATCTAGTCAGCGGACAGGAGAGGAGGAGCAGGAGCAGCCAGAGGAGCTAGAGGGTTTTGAGGAAGGCGAGACAGAGGACCCGGACACACCGTGGCAGTATGCAGTGGAGATGGAGACAGGTAGTCCATCTGAGTCACTTGCGCAAATGGCAGGAAGTATGCTCACGTGCTTGCGTAGTGACCCCAGAATTGTTTCCATTTGTCGGCGGGATGACTTCTGGCTGTCCACCTTATTGGACCCTCGCTTTTCTACGTAGGCAGTTGGCCGATGCCTATCTGCGCCATGGTCCATACTCTCGCAGGTCTGACTCGAGGGGACCTCTGCGCTCACCTTCCACTGCCATGGCTGCTGGTGGGGTTGGCAGGAGCAGCAGCAGCAGCTCCATCAGCAGCAGCCTCAGTCTTCAGTCGCTAATGAGTAGCTTTCTACACCCGCATAGTGAGGCTACTCATGAGCAGCAGGAAGACCTGCAGCAGGACCTGAACCAGCAGGTCATGTCATACCTTGACATGACCATGCCAACACACCTTGAGGATCCACTGGACTTCTGCGCAGCCAAACTTGATTTGTGGCCGCAACTAGCAGAGTTTGCCCTGGAAAAGCTGTCCTGCCCGGCAAGTAGCGTGCCATCTCAGCGGGTGTTTAGTACGGCGGGGGCCATAGTTACGGAGAGGAGAACTCATCTGTCAACTAAAAATGTGGAGAGACTCACCTTTGTCAAAATGAATCAGGGATGGATCAGCCAGGATTTCCACCCACCAATGCCTGATGCATGCGACTAGATTCAGCATGGTGCCACGTTTTACACTTTCCAAATGGTGCAAAACATATTTATGTCTTTAGGCCAATTTTTGGGCTCCTGCTGATGCCAACTTCAGGGTGTGCCTTCCAACCAATATTTGGCCTCCTGCTGATGCCAACTTCAGGGTGTGCCTTTCAGCCAATGTTTGGCCTCCTGCTGCTGCTGCTTGCAACTCCAGGGTGTGATTCATCCAATTTTTGGGCTCCTGCTGCCAACTCCAGTGTCTCTTTAAAGTAATGTTTGGGCTCCTGCTGCTGCTGCTTGCAACTCCAGGGTGTGATTCATCCAATTTTTGGGCTCCTGCTGCCAACTCCAGTGTCACTTTAAAGTAATGTCTGGGCTCCTGCTGCTGCTGCTGCTGCTTGCAACTCCAGGGTGTGATTCATCCAATTTTTGGGCTCTTGCTGCCAACTCCAGTGTCTCTTTAAAGTAATGTTTGGGCTGCTGCTGCTTGCAACTCCAGGGTGTGATTCATCCAATTTATGGGCTCCTGAAGCCAACCCCGGTTTCTCTTTAAAATAATGTTCGGGCTCCTACTGCTGCTTGCAACTCCAGGGTGTGATTCATCCAATTTTTGGGCTCCTGCTGCCAACTCCAGTGTCTCTTTAAAGTAATGTTCGGGCTCCTGCTGCTGCTTACAACTCCAGGGTGTGATTCATCCAATTTTTGGGCTCCTGCTGCCAACTCCAGTGTCTCTCTCAGCCAATTTTTGGCCTCCTGCTGCTGCTGCCAACTCCAGGGTGTCTTTCAAGCAATGTTTGGGCTCCTGCTTATGCTGCTGCCAACTCCAGGGTGTGCCTTCCAGCTAATGTATGTGCTCCTGCTGCTGCCAACTTCAGGGTGCCTTCCAGCCAATTTCTAGGTTCCTGCTGCTGCTGCTGCTGCCAACTCCAGGGTGTGTCAGTCAATTCCAGTGTCTTTTTAATGTAATGCTGCTGCTGCCAATTCCAGGGTGTGATTCATCCAATTTTTGGGCTCCTGCTGCCAACTCCAGTGTCTCTTTCAGCCAATGTTTGGGCTCCTGCTGCTGCTTGCAACTCCAGGGTGTGAATCATCCAATTTTTGGGCTCCTGCTGCCAACTCCAGTGTCTCTTTCAAGCTATGTTTGGGCTCCTGCTGCTGCTTGCAACTCCAGGGTGTGATTCATCCAATTTTGGGCTCCTGCTGCCAACTCCAGTGTCTCTTTCAGCCAATGTTTGGGCTGCTGCTTGCATCTCCAGGGTGTGATTCATCCAATTTTGGGCCTCCTGCAGCCAACTCCAGTGTCTCTTTAAAGCAATGTTTGTGCTCCTGCTGCTGCTTGCAACTCCAGGGTGTGATTCATCCAATTTTTGGCCTCCTGTAGCCAACTCCAGTGTCTCTTTAAAGCAATGTTTGGGCTCCTGCCCCTCATAGTGATGCCACTTCAACTCTCTGCAATTGTGCCACTCTGCAATTCTATTAGCGATGCCTCTGATCTGCATGTGATTTTTTTTACAGTATTATTTAACTAACCCAGCACGCATCCTATGCGTGTTACAGCAAGGCAGAATGGTTTACAACCCTATTGAGGCTCTAGGAGGCTCAGAAATAGCCGTTTTTAATAGCGATTCATTGCGAATAAATTCGGACCGAAACGAATTTTGACGGAAAATTCGGCGAATCAGCCGAATCGAATTTTTCAAAACTTTGCTCATATCTAATTACTTCATTTAGGGGTCTCCTAAGTATTTTAGATTTTTTTTTTTTTTTGTCCATCATGGGTAAGTCACATGCAGTCTATCAGCAGCCAGGAAGCCCGGTGACGTCACCGTGCTATATAAAGCGGCGGCCATCTTGCTTGTGCGCATTTCAGCCTTGCATTGCGTCCAGAGCACAGCTAGTTAGAGACAGGGACAGGGAGTTAGAGAAAGGTAGGGAGAGTCAGAGAGGCAGACAGAGAGGTAGACAGAGCCAGGGAAAGATAGGGAAAGATAGGGAAAAAACGGAACCATCCAGCCAGGGACAGCTTAGAAGTGACAGTGAAAATTTTTTTTTTTCATTAGCCAGATCAGTTTTCAATTCGATTTCAGTTCTTTGTGCTGTAAATCTGCCTTGCCACTGTGCATGCCATCTATGCAGTGGCTTATTTAACCCTATCTGTTACACACAAGCATTTATCATAATATATAACTGGATTAGTTTAAATATTTTTGGTCTGCCTTTAATAAAAAAAATACCAGCCCGCCTGGGTATCCCAAATCTGCACTTAGCAGCCTATCTGTTATACTAAATACGCTTGTTGATCCTTCCTCAGCTTAATCAAAGTATTGCATTTTGAATTGGTTTTTGGTCTGCCTTTAACAAAAAAAACACCAGGCCGCAAGGCATCCCAAACCTGCACTTAGCAGCCTGTTATACTAAATACGCTTGTTGATCCATCCTCAGCTTAATCAAAGTATTTCATTTTGAATTAGTTTTTGTATCAAAAAACAAGTAAAAGGATGGGGAGACCTGCAACATACTTGCTTGTGCTCTGCCACCATCACTGGCGTCCCACTAACCAACTTCAATGCTCCATAAAAACACTCCACAAGGTTAACTGTGGGACTGGCACAAAATAGCTCAAAGCCTCATAGCCATTACAACATATTATTTAATTTCATAGTATCAAAATATGGCACACACGGATATACACACAATTCATTTACATAAAAAAACACAGAAGTGCAATGATAAAAATACGGGGGCCCCCCCATGCAGCCACCGCAGCCACACTCACGTCATACTCACTCCACACCTCTCAGCTACTGTAGCCAATGGGTTAGTTCTAATTGATCAAAACCCCTTTGGGGGATATTGAATTGCACAGTCCCAGCGCTGGCGCCTCTGGCATCCGTTGGATTCCTAAAATCCTTTGTGTGGGATATTGGGGGCGAACGGTAGTGACACAGACAACAGTTCTCTCTCGGCAAAGCAGGTTTATTGCAGAAAAATGACAGTATTCAAATGAAATAATACTTCTCCATTCATAGGTTGCAGCGTCAATGCAGAAAATCAAAACAAATGGTTACATCACCAAATAAAGGTAAATCCAGGGCTGGGGATTCCAGCAAGCTGTGGGTCAAAGGAAAGTCCAATCCAGATTGCAGGGCAAACCAGCCCGCCGCTCCTCACCCCCAACGGTCCAAGAGTGGGGTGCAGAAGCCAAGTCCTCCGGCTTAATAGTCCAGTATTGTTATTCACACAAAATGCAGTTCAGCCTGAGCTCCCTCCATCAGGCTGGTCAAGGACAAATGACTGGCTCAGTGGGAGCTTTTTATTCAGGCTCTTTCCTGAAATCAATCTAACCAGGTGTGCAAGGCCTGAGATCAGAAGAAACCTAGGAGTGGGGAATGTGACCAGGGTTCTGGAATCCTGGCATGGATCGTGCTCTATACAGCACTGTAGGGGAAAAATATACTCCATCCAGGAATTCTCCACACACTTTACCACATATTCCCCCCTCTTCTTCAGACCCGAGGTCTGACAATCCTTACTGGTCATACAATAGACTCGGGACAAAGCATCCGCATTCCCCTGTAACTTCCCCGGTCTATGTTCTACTTTAAATTTAAAGTTTTGTAAGGAGAGAAACCATCGGGTGACCCTTGCATTTTGCTTCATCCAGGTCAGCGGCGCATGATCTGTCATTAGGACAAATTCTCGACCCAACAAATAATATTTTAGGGCCTCTAACGCCCACTTAGCAGGGAGACACTCTCTTTCCACTATCGCGTAGTTTTTCTCTGCTGGAGTCAGCTTCCGGCTCAGTTACAATACTGGGTGCTCTTCCCCATTCACCTCTTGTGACAGAACTGTACCCAAACCTGAATCAGACGCATCCGTCTGTACCAAGAATTGTTTGCTGAAATCTGGGGACACCAGAACAGGCTGTTTACACAGGGCAGATTTTAGGCTTTGAAAAGCCTTTTCTGCCTCT
Source organism: Gastrophryne carolinensis (assembly GCA_027917425.1). NCBI lineage: Eukaryota > Metazoa > Chordata > Amphibia > Anura > Microhylidae > Gastrophryne > Gastrophryne carolinensis. The sequence continues at coordinate 104,243,529 of CM051241.1, forward strand.
GGGGTCCATTCCACCATTACTGACTTACCCCCCTTTGTTAAGTCAGTTAACGGGGTAGCCATTGACGCAAAATTGGGCAGAAACCGACGGTAGTAGCCGGTTATACCTAGGAAGGCTCTCACTTGTTTTTTTGTAAGGGGTCTGGGCCAGTTTTGTATTGCCTCCACCTTATTAATCTGGGGCTTAACCAACCCTTTACCAATGACATAGCCCAGGTATTTTGCCACCTCCAGACCCACTGCACACTACTCAGGGTTTATGGTTAAGCCAGCATTACTGATAGAGTCTAGGACGGCCTGTACCTTGCAGAGGTGACTCTTCCAATCAGACGAAAAGATGACCACATCGTCTAGGTAAGCAGTGGCATAATTCCGATGTGGCCTCAAGATCACGTCCATCAGCCTCTGAAAGGTAGCAGGGGCCCCATTTAACCCAAACGGCATAACCAGATAGTGAAACAGCCCTTCTGGGGTGGCAAACGCGGTCTTTTCTTTAGCGTCCTCAGCCAAAGCTATCTGCCAATACCCTTTTGTGAGATCCAGGGTTGTAATGTATCTTGCCCTCCCAAGCTTTTCAAGCAACTCATCTACCTGGGGCATGGGATACGCATCAAACTTTGAGACCTCATTGAGCTTTCTGAAGTCATTACAGAATCTCCAGGTCCCATTAGGCTTTGGTATTAAGACAATGGGACTGGACCAAGTACTAGCAGACTCCTCAATGATGCCCAACTCTAACATGTGTTTTATTTCAGAGGAGATCGCCTCTCTCCGTGCTTCAGAAATCCTGTGCGGCTTTAGGTTTACCTTAGTGTAGGGTTCAGTTTTAATCTGATGCTTTATCAAATGCGTTCGGCCCGGCAGGTCAGAAAACTTGTGTAGCGATAACCCTTATCGCCGGAGGGCTTCACCGCCCGAGACGTCCTTTTCCCAATCGTAAGAGGTGCTGCTGGAATTCCAGAGTCATCCGTGAGGAAACAGGAACAGCCCTTACAAGGGCTAGTGAATTGTAATATAGCGTTTCCCCCAATAAGAGACAGAACTCAGTATTGAGGGTGAAGATGAAGTGTTTTTATTAGTGCCACTCTAGGCCTTATATACACAAGTCTCCATGCAATGACAACCACACTGACCAATAGCAGCAGGGCACACAATCCCTCAACTCTGCCGCTGACTCAATCAGTAGAACAATAGCAGGCTGTAATACCATCAGTCAGGACAATGCCATTGACTGTGACGTAATCAACAATACACAATGGCAGTTTATAATACAATCCAAACTGCAATGACATTGCCTGTAACCTAATTAAGAAAAGGCCAGTGAATGACCCGGTGGGCAACTGAATAGTGATGACTTCCGAAAGACAGAGCCTCTGTTACAATGCCCCCTTTTTGTGGAGCACCCGGCAGACCCGGATTGACCCTGTTCGGGTTAACCTGGGGCTGTCCGGACTCTTGTCATGGGCAGAGTTCTGTTTAAGGACAAGTCTGCAAATAGTGAGTAACCGGACTAAACATTGACGTGGGCTGTACATAGGAATCGGTCATGGTTGGGGTCCAAACACTGGGATATTGTGGCGTTGGTGAGTTCAGCACCAAAGTCCTTGGTTGGATGTGTGCACAAGTGCTCTGCTTTCTTATAGCTGGCCCAAGTTTCAATCTCTTTCCATGGAAGCTGATCGGAGAATCCACAATTTTCGGCACATCTACATCATCGTAAAAGTAGACAAAACCATAACCCTTAGAAATGCCAGAGGCATCCCTAATAATTTTGACATTCTTTACAGCACCATACTTTGAAAAAACATCCTTAATTTCAGGCTGATTAATCCGACGGCCAATGCCCCCAACAAAAATAGTGTTTGGCATACGTTTCCCTTCTGGAAGGACGTAACCTGACGGCTGATCCTCTTCTTGACTTCGTGTAACAGACATGACGTGATGCAGACGAAACCCCTGGGTCTCCCCGACCAGTGGGCTGGAGTCGGCAGCTCGGGCTGGAGCCTGGGTTGTAACAGGGTTGACGCTGGCTGGTCCAGAGGTAGCGTAGGCAGAAGTCATTGGTCCTAGATCATTTCCCAATAGTACTTCTGCTGGTAAGTTGTCCATAAGTCCCACCTGTACCCTGCCGGATCCAGCGCCCCAGTCAAGATGTACTCGGGCGGTGGGGAGTCGAAACACAGCTCCTCCCGCCACCCTTACTGCAACGGTGTGTCCAGTGCGGTCTTTGTTCTTGACCAAATGAGGTTGGAGCAAGGTAAGTGTGGCTCCGGTGTCGCGTAATCCTTGCGCGGTGCGCCCATTGACTCGTACCTCCTGGCAATGGTGCTGTCGGTTGTCTTGGATGGCCGCTTGTATGGGATCAGCTTCATACAGTACCCCCAGATACTCTTCCGAACTGCTCTCAGCTTCCAAACAGTGTGCCACAGGAGTACGGGAGGTGGAAGGTTGCTTTTGCCCCCGCGTGTTTCGGGGAGGCTCTAGGGCGCAATCACTGCGATAATGTCCCCATTGTTTGCAACAATGGCACTGAACTGTGGAGAGGTTCGGTTGCTGCGCTGGCCTATGTGGCCCAGAGTCACAAGTTGGCGCTGAAGCCACAGGTGCTTGAAATTTGATGGGAGGTTGTGGTTTTGGAGCGGACTGTTCTGTCGGGCGAGCATCAGTGTACTCGTCGGCTAGACGAGCAGCCTCAGGTAGCGTTAGAGGCCTCCGGTCACGTACCCACTCTCTTAGCTCTGGTTGCAGGGCATTGAGAAAATGTTCTAGTAAAAACAACTGTAGTACATCCTCAGCGGTCGTGGCTTTGCATCCAGTGACCCAGTGTGATGCTGTACGATGGAGGTGACATGCCCACTCCGTGTAAGAATCCCCTCCCTTCTTTTGGGATTCCCGAAATCGTCGCCTGTAGGCTTCCGGGGTGACAGCGCACCGGGCTAACAAAGCCTCCTTTACCAGATGGTAGTGTGGTAAGTCCGCATCAGGGATGGCCCGGAAAGCATCGGAAGCTTTCCCAGATAGTTTCCCTGATAATATGGTGACCCATTCCTCCGTGGGTACCCGGTGTAAAGCGCACTGGCGTTCAAAATCGGCCAAAAATCCGTCAATCTCGTCGTCACTTTCCTGGAAGGACTTAAATGCTGCAAATGGAATCTTTCTCCCCCCAGTGTAACTGAGGCTGAGAGGCTGCTGGGTTGAAAGTCGCCGATCTTCCCTTCGCTTACTGGCCTCTGCCTCCGCTGTGGCAAAGACTCGGTCGATCAGTTCATGTGATGGATTCGGGCCATAGACCGACAATTTGTTCCGAACCGCTTGAACAAGAGCAGCGTCTTCATCGATCTCTATATTGGTTTCGGTCCTCACTGCTACATGATCCATTTCGATCAGCTCGGCTATCAGTTCCTGACGTGGGCGGTTGCTAGCTGACCTTCCCCGGCTCTCGAGTAGATCCTTCAGGGTCAGCCTTTTCAACTTGTCATACTGACTCTCCATCAGGGTAGCACTCTCTCTGGGTAGAAGGACCATCCGACCGCTTGCCACCAATTGTAGCGATAACCCTTATCGCCGGAGGGCTTCACCGCCCGAGACGTCCTTTTCCCAATCGTAAGAGGTGCTGCTGGAATTCCAGAGTCGTCCGTGAGGAAACAGGAACAGCCCTTACAAGGGCTAGTGAATTGTAATATAGCGTTTCCCCCAATAAGAGACAGAACTCAGTATTGAGGGTGAAGATGAAGTGTTTTTATTAGTGCCACTCTAGGCCTTATATACACAAGTCTCCATGCAATGACAACCACACTGACCAATAGCAGCAGGGCACACAATCCCTCAACTCTGCCGCTGACGCAATCAGTAGAACAATAGCAGGCTGTAATACCATCAATCAGGACAATGCCATTGACTGTGACGTAATCAACAATACACAATGGCAGTTTATAATACAATCCAAACTGCAATGACATTTCCTGTAACCTAATTAAGAAAAGGCCAGTGAATGACCCGGTGGGCAACTGAATAGTGATGACTTCCGAAAGACAGAGCCTCTGTTACAACTTGTCTCTATTTCCTTGCAGAAATTCCCTAACCTCCTGCGTTTGATGACCTGACAAAGACTCACCTATCTTGACTGGGGGAATGGTCTGCACCGCCTCTTTAACTCTAGCCGGGGCAACTACCAAAGCTTCACGATCTTTCCACGGCTTAATCAGGTTCACATGGTAAATCTGGTAGGGCTTCCTTCTACCTGGTTGGTGAACCTTGTAGTTCACCTCACTCACCTTCTCTACAACCTCATAGGGACCCTGCCACTTTGCCAGAAATTTACTTTCAACTGTGGGCACTAATACCAGGACCCGGTCCCCAGGATGAAAGGCCCTCACCCTGGCCGATCTATTATATATCCTGCTCTGGGCCGCCTGAGCCCTTTGCATATGCTCCTTTATTATCGGCATGACATTTTCTATACAGTCCTGCATCTTGGCTACATGCTCAATTATACTCTTATATGGGGTGGCCTCAGTCTCCCAAGTTTCCTTGGCGATATCTAGCAAACCCCGGGGATGCCTACCATACACCAGTTCAAACGGTGAAAACCCTGTAGACACCTGGGGAACCTCCCGTATGGAAAACATGAGATACGGCAACAAACAGTCCCAATCACGGCCATCCCGTTCTACAACTTTCTTTAGCATGTGCTTAAGGGTTTTATTAAATCTCTCTACCAAGCCGTCTGTTTGAGGATGGTACACTGAGGTGCGGAGATGGGTAATCTTAAACAGCTTGCACAGTTCCTTCATGACCTTTGACATGAAGGGCGTGCCCTGATCGGTTAGAATTTCCTTTGGGATTCCTACACGAGAGAACATAAGAAACAGCTCCTTAGCAATATTTTTGGATGCCATATTTCTTAGCGGTACTGCTTCCGGGTAGCGGGTAGCATAATCTAGCACCACTAATATATATTGGTGTCCCCGGGCTGACTTCACAATAGGCCCCACCAAATCCATGGCAATTCTCTCAAAGGGGACCTCGATAATGGGAAGTGGTACCAAGGGGCTCCAGAAATGTGACCTTGGGGCACTTAACTGGCACGTAGGGCAGGACTCGCAGTATCTTTTTATTTCCTCATACACTCCAGGCCAGTAAAACCTCTGGAGAACTGTTTCCTGGGTCTTATTAATCCCCAAATGCCCTCCAAGCACATGACTATGGGCGATCTCCAGCACCATGCGACGATATGGCTGTTCCACAACTTCATTGTTAATTTTGGAGACCCGATATAACAGATCCCCACTCATGGCGAAGTGTGGAAATTTCTGGTCAGCTTCTGGTTCCTGAGGCACTCCGTTCAACACCGTGACATTACCTCTTGCAGTCTCCAGAGTGGGGTCTCTTAATTGCTCAGACCCAAAATTACCCTGAGCCACCTCTAGATCTAAGACCCGCTGACCAGGCAGGGAATCCTCGTCATCCTCGCCTGCTAACACCTGTAGGGGAAACCGGTCATTACTGTATAATTCAGATATTCCCATTTCTTCACTAGGTACCTCATGGGGCCTATTGTCTCTACAAGATAGTTCAGCCGGCTCAACAGGGAGGGTTACCGGTTCTGCCGGAGATTCTTCGCTACCGGAAGAAACGTTTCCCCTTTCCCACAACTCCCAGAACAAGGGAAAATCCCGACCAACAATCACTTGGTACATAAGGCGTTCTACTACGCCTGCTTCATATTTTAGTTTTCCAGCAGGGGTCTCAAACTTACCCACGGCTACAGGGTAAGCCACGATATCCCCGTGGATGCAAAGCACGCTAACATTTTTATTTGGTATATAACCTCCACCCACAAGGTTGGCCCGGACCAAGGTTACCAGGCTACCTGAGTCCAACAGCGCCCTCACTGAGCACCCATTCACTCTCATCAACACAATATGGGGCTCGGTCTCTAACCGCGAAACCGCGGTACATGCTGGTTCCGCAAACAGGGATCTTCTGCGGCCAGCGTCACACTCCATAGGCTCAGGGCCAAGGGGGCAATCCACGGCTATGTGCCCCCACTTGCGGCACCTCCAACACTGGGGACCACGAAGTCTCTGTGCCCGGGCGTCCTCCCTAGGATTGGGGGGCCTCTGGGGGTCAGGGTCAGTCCTGGGCCCTTTTTCACCCTTCCATACACCTCCAAGGGGAACCTGCTTACCCGTCTTTGTCACAGGTTTGTGGGTCTTGGAGGATGCTGGTGTAGTAGGGGCATCCCGTAGGTAGTCCTACGTCGCAATAAAACGTTCAACCAAGTTGACCAGCTGCTCCGCACTCCGCGGGTCGCCTTGTCCCACCCACCGTTGAAGCTTTGGCGGCAGGGACCGAAAGAAGCGGTCCACCGCGATTTTCTCGATAATCTGCGCAGGGGTGGAACGCTCTGGCTCCAGCCACTTTTGGACGAGATGTCATACAACTGCGACCGGGCAGGCTTATCAACGGCAAAAGTCCAGTTATGTATTCGCCTTGCCTGAACCGCTGGCGTGACTCCCAGGCGAGCAAGGTTCTCCTGTTTAAGCTTAGCATAGTCCCGTACATCCTGCTCCCTTAACTCAAAATATGCCTTTTGCGGCTCACCCGTTAAGAACGGCGCAATTACGTCGGCCCATTCCGCTTCTGGCAGCTGTTCTCTCTCGGCCACGCGCTGAAACACTGTGAGGTAGGCTTTGACATCGTCATTCAGGGTCACCTTTTGTAAAACCCCCTGAACGGTTCTTCTCGCCCCCTCCGTCTCAATCGGGCTTCTCTCCGAATGTGAAACTTTGGCACCAACAGTCTCTCTAAGCACGGCTATCTGTTCAATCAACAGACGATTTGTCTCCTGCTGGATAGCCACGGTCTGCTCATGCCGGAGCTCGTATGTGTGCTGTGTGTGCTGTGTAGAATGTATGTTACAACGCGCGGAGGTTTTTTCCCCAATAAGATGTGATTTGATATGCTAAAGAGTTTAGGAGGTTTAATTCAGAAGGAAAGCCCTGTGTGTATCCCAGACAACCTATATATGAGATAAATCATTTGTGATTGGACATTGCCATGAACATATGTATATAAATTGTAATTATAGTCCACGGGACAAAGGAATGGAGGCCCTACTCTGTTTTCATCTTTATGTGCAGCCACACTGTGGATCTAGCCGGGGAGTGGTGGCGGCGCTGTAACATAGAGGTGCTGCTGGGACCCATAGTCCATCTAGACTCATTAGGCATGCATGATGAGGTGCTTGTGGCCTATCAAAGCAGTGATTGGAGGATGGAGCTTAAGGGGAAGTTCCCCAGCATATAAAGTAATCAGCGATCCGCCCGCCCCCCACCCTGACGAAGCTCCGGTGGGCGGAGCGAAACACGTGTCGGCGGACGGCTGGCCCTCTGACGTCACTGCTCCATTGCACCTCAGCCTGAGCCGCACGCTGTGCGGGAGAAAAGCACCTTGCATAGCATCAGCCTCCCACACGCTGAGTGGTGATGGGCCGTTTCACTTAGGCCTTCTACTGTCACAGAAGCACCCAGCTGCCCGGCCCGCGAGATGTGTGTGGTTACCCCACATGAAGAGATACAGCGACATTCGGTGATTGTAATGCCAGCAAGATTGAGCTAAGTATAGCCTTCTGTCTAAATCACGGTTGGGGAGGGTGTGTACTGAGTAGTACAGCTGCCTGAAGAGATGTGACATCGTTTGAGGAAGCGAGATATCAACCCTTGTGGCCCTTGTGGTAGCTGTACAAAGCGGTGCTTAAGAGGCTTAGTGAAATTATGGGAGACTGTCACACAAGCTTTTTCCTGGTTTAACAAAGGATTTTAGGAATCCAACGGATGCCGGAGGCGCCAGCGCTGGGACTGTGCAATTCAATATCCCCCAAAGGGGTTTTGATCAATTAGAACTAACCCATAGGCTACAGTAGCTGAGAGATGTGGAGTGAGTATGACGTGAGTGTGGCTGTGGTGGCTGCATGGGGGGGGGCCCCGTATTTTTATCATTGCACTTCTGTGTTTTTAAATGTAAATGAATTGTGTGTATATCCGTGTGTGCCATATTTTGATACTATGAAATTAAATAATATGTTGTAATGGCTATGAGGCTTTGAGCTATTTTGTGCCAGCCCCACAGTTAACCTTGTGGAGTGTTTTAATGAATTAGTTTTTGGTCTGCCTTTAACAAAAAAAACACCAGACCGCAGGGCATCCCAAACCTGCACTTAGCAGCCTTTCTGTTATATTAAATACGCTTGCTGATCCTTCCTCAGCTTAATCAAAGTATTTCATTTTGAATTGGTTTTTGGTCTGCCTTTAACAAAAAAAAAAACACCAGGCCACAGGGCATCCCAAACCTGCACTTAGCAGCCTATCTGTTATACTAAATACGCTTGTGGATCCTTCCTCAGCTTAATCAAAGTATTGCATTTTGAATTGGTTTTTGGTCTGCCTTTAACAAAAAAAACACTAGGCCGCAGGGCATCCCAAACCTGCACTTAGCAGCCTATCTGTTATACTAAATACGCTTGTTGATCCTTCCTCAGCTTAATCAAAGTATTTCATTTTGAATTAGTTTTTGGTCTGCCTTTAACAAAAAAAAACACCAGACCGCAGGGCATCCCAAACCTGCACTTAGCAGCCTTTCTGTTATACTAAATATGCTTGTTGATCCTTCCTCAGCTTAATCAATGTATTTCATTTTGAATTGGTTTTTGGTCTGCCTTTAACAAAAAAAACACCAGGCCGCAGGGCATCCCAAACCTGCACTTAGCAGCCTGTTATACTAAATATACTTGTGGATCCTTCCTCAGCTTAATGAAAGTATTGCATTTTGAATTGGTATTTGGTCTGCCTTTAACAAAAAAAAAAACACTAGGCCGCAGGGCATCCCAAACCTGCACTTAGCAACCTATCTGTTATACTAAATACGCTTGTTGATCCTTCCTCAGCTTAATCAAAGTATTTCATTTTGAATTAGTTTTTGGTCTGCCTTTAACAAAAAAAACGCCAGGCCGCAGGGCATCCCAAACCTGCACTTAGCAGCCTATCTGTTATACTAAATACGCTTGTTGATCCTTCCTCAGCTTAATCAAAGTATTGCATTTTGAATTGGGTTTTGGTCTGCCTTTAACAAAAAAAACACTAGGCCGCAGGGCATCCCAAACCTTCACTTAGCAGCCTATCTGTTATACTAAATACGCTTGTTGATCCTTTCTCAGCTTAATCAAAGTATTTCATTTTGAATTAGTTTTTGGTCTGCCTTTAACAAAAAAAACACCAGGCCGCAGGGCATCTCAAACCTGCACTTAGCAGCCTATCTGTTATACTAAATACGCTTGTTAATCCTTCCTCAGCTTAATCAAAGTATTTCATTTTGAATTGGTTTTTGGTCTGCCTTTAACAAAAAAAACACCAAGCCGCAGGGCATCCCAAACCTGCATTAGGCAGCCTATCTGTTATACTAAATACACTAGTTCATCCTTCCTCAGCTTAATCAAAGTATTGCATTTTGAATTGGTTTTTGGTCTGCTGCCAAAACACTAGGCCGCAGGGTATCTCATATTGCCAATTTTCATAGTATCTGGTGCAGAGAAGCAGTTCCTGACTTTATTTAGCTTCTTCTTTTTAAAGTAAACACATTTTTTATCGTACCTTTTGCACATTTCAAATACATAAAATTGTCAGGCAGACAGGTGCAAGGATGTTCAAAGAGGAGTGGCAGAGGCCAAGATTCAGCAGGCAGAGGTCGCAGCAGACTAGGAGCGAGTGGCAGCAGGAGTCACAGTGAGAGACCTGATCTGCCAGTATCTGCTAGCGGTCGTGTCTCCACCAGTAACGCATCTGCCATGGTAGATTGGTTAACGCGCTCATCAACATCATCACAAGTTTCATCGGTAGGTTCCTCTGATACAACCCTGAGTTGGCATGCCCAGAGAGCAGTCCCTGTCCTCCCATTGTCTCTGTCCTACGCCGTTCCCTCCCCCAGCGACGTATCCTATGCTTTGGGTTCAGCTCCACTCTTTAGTGAGGAGGACGATCAGATAGAGGACAGTCAGCAGCTACTGCTCTGCCAAGAAATGGAGGTGGCTTCTTTAGCTAGGCAGACAAATAGTGATGTGGACAGTGTTGTGGGTGTGTCGTGGGTGTTCCAGCTCCTGCGCCAGACACTGTTGAGGAAACCGAGAACATCAGTGACGTGCAGCCACAACTCGGTGATGATGATGAAGCCGATCGCACTTGGGAGCCGGGTGATGAAGGGGCTTCATCGTCATCATCAGGAGAAGAGGGACACAGGTTGCCCCGGAGTCAGCAGCTGAGGCAGCAAGATGTTAGCGGCATGGTTGGCAGTCAGCATGGGGGCACAATTGTAAAGCCTGGAGCCAAACGGGGCCGGGGTAGAGCACCTGCTGTGCGGCAGGCTACCTTATCGGGAGGTAGTGGAGCAGGGGTTCCTGGACTTGGCAACAGTAGCAGTAAATCAGTGCGACCTGTTGGTGGGAAAAGTAGCTATTTGGCAGTGTGGCAATTTTTCCTGAAGCATCCGCAGGAGGGTGACATGGCAACATGCAAGATATGTATGCAGAAGGTGAAGCGTAGCCAGGGCCCAAATGTTGGCACCACGGCCCTGGGTCAACATATGATGCATCACCATAAAGCGGCCTGGGAGAACCGAGGCTCCGAAGAGGTGGTCCAGCCTGCCTCCTCACCAAGTGGCACGCCGCTCCCAATTTCTGCCAGCCAAGGCTCCAGCACCTCAGCCGAAGGCAGCTGTGCGTCATACCCATCCTCTGTCGCTCCTGCTCCTCCTCCTCCAAGTCATGCATCCCGCCAGCAATCCATCAGCGAAGCCATGTCCAAAAGACAGCAGTATGCGCCCACTCATCCTACGGCGCAGAAGCTGAATGTGCTTCTGTCCAAGTTGCTGGTGGTGCAGTCGCTCCCTTTTCAGGTGGTGGACTCTGCACCGTTCAGAGAACTGATGGCTTGTGCTGAGCCGAGGTGGAGAGTCCCCAGCCATCATTTCTTTGCCAAGAAGGCAGTACCAGCGCTGCACACTTTTGTTGAACAGAAGGTGGGACAGTCCTTGACCCGGTCGGTGTGTAGCAAAGTGCATGGCAGTGCCGACGTCTGGAGCTGTAACTACGGTCAGGGACAGTACATGTTGTTTACGGGCCACTGGGTGAATGTGGTCCCTTTGCAGCAGCAGCAGCAACTTGGACAGGTCGCGTCGCTTCGGCCTCCGTGCTCCCAGCCCGCTGGGCCTGTGACACCGTGTGACTCGGCCTCCTCATCCTCCGCAATCTCCTCACCCTCCACTGTAGGCTCAAGTCTCAGTGCCACTCCAGTCTACCATGTGTGCAGGGCACGGAGGTGTCACGCTGTGCTTCACATGGTCTGTCTTGGTGAACGGAGTCACACAGGGGAGGAACTGCTTAAATTTATTCATCAGGAAATCCAAACATGGCTTACTCCAAGAAAACTTAAAAAAGGAATCATGGTTACCGACGATGGGAAGAACATTTTGTCTGCGCTGCGCCAAGGAAGCCTGACCCATGCCTTCTGCATGGCTCACGTCTTCAATCTGGTTGTCAAGCGGTTTCTGAAGTCTTCATCATCTGCAAGACATCCTAACAACTTCAAGGAAATTTTGCATGCACTTCAGCCACTCATACACCGCCAAACACACCCTTCTTGAGCTACAGCGTCAGAACGGTAGCCCCCAACATAGTCTGATTTGCGATGTTTCCACCCGTTGGAATTCCACCCTTCACATGTTGGACCGATTATATGAACAGAGAAAAGCCATCACGGATTTCCTGATGATCCAAACGGATAGAGGGACTCCCCTGTGTAACTTCAATGTTAACCAGTGGCAGCTCATACGTGACACCTGCCGTTTGCTCAGGCCCTTTGAGGAAGCCACTTTATTTGTCAGTCAGCAGGATTACGGGATGAACGACGTGATTCCACTGCTTCATGTACTACAGCACATGTTGGAAACCATGGCTGGTCAGGGCACTGGAGACATGGCGTCTACATCTTACGCCCACATGAACCCCGTTGGAGCTGAACTGGAGGAGGAGGAGGAAAAGGAGGAGGAGTTGCCCAGCGAAACACAGTTTAGGCTTGGCGAAATGGCTGGCTTATCTAGTCAGCGGACAGGAGAGGAGGAGCAGGAGCAGCCAGAGGAGCTAGAGGGTTTTGAGGAAGGCATGACAGAGGACCCGGACACACCGTGGCAGTATGCAGTGGAGATGGAGACAAGTAGTCCCTCCGAGTCACTCGCGCAAATGGCAGGAAGCATGCTCACATGCTTGCGTAGTGACCCCAAAATTGTTTCCATTTGTCGGCGGGATGACTTCTGGCTGTCCACCTTATTGGACCCTCGCTTCCGGCACAAAATGGGGGCATTTTTTAAACCCGCCGAGAGGGAGGACAAAGTGAACTACTACAAAGACATTCTGCGTAGTTAGTTGGCCGATGCCTATCTGCGCCATGGTCCATACTCTCGCAGGTCTGACTCAGGGGGACCTCTGCGCTCACCTTCCACTGCCATCGCTGCTGGGAGGGTTGGCAGGAGCAGCAGCAGCTCCATCAGCAGCAGCCTCAGTCTTCAGTCGCTAATGAGCAGCTTTCTACACCCGCATAGTGAGGCTACTCATGAGCAGCAGGAATACCTGGAGCAGGACCTGAACCAGCAGGTCATGTCATACCTTGACATGACCATGACAACACACCTTGAGGATCCGCTGGACTTCTGAGCAGCCAAACTTGGCTTGTGGCTGCAACTAGCAGAGTTTGCCCTGGAAAAGCTGTCCTGCCTGGCCAGTAGCGTGCCATCTCAGCGGGTGTTTAGTGCGGCGGGGGCCATAGTTATGGCGAGGAGAACTCATCTGTCAACTTAAAATATGGAGAGACTCACCTTTGTCAAAATGAATCAGGGATGGATCAGCCAGGATTTCCACCCACCAATGGCTGATGCATGCGACTAGATTCAGCATGGTGCCACGTTTTACACTTTCCAAATGGTGCAAAACATATTTATTTCTTTATGTTCACATATGATAAAAAATATAATAAAATATTTTCATCAACACCGTGCTATATTTAAACAATCAATCCACATATATTAAAATATATCTGCTAAATATATATAACCAATAAATTCACGCTGGAGTAGTTTAGACTTTGTTGGATCAGTCTATGTTTGTATAAAATGTTATTCTCTGTAAGTGAATATCACCACAAAACTCCGCGGAAGATAATTATTCCTTCTGATTAAAAGTTCCTTTTAACAAGAATATCCACCTCTGATGTGACTTTAAATCAGACTTTTGTGCACACTTCCACCACCATATCTTAAATGCACGTACCAGATTGCCAATCAATCGCTTGCAATAGGATTAAGATCCTCTTTAAAGTGTTACAACTTATTTGTATTATTCCCGCCCCCGGGGCTTGCACTGTGAAGAGACACAACGTAGCTACTGGGGAGGGAAGGCAGCGAGCGCTCCCGTGTCCGGCGGCCGAGGAGGCGGTGAGGAGATACGCAGCTGCATTGTTTGATACAAATTATACAGAGGAGTAGTGTGGGTGAAAACATAAGAGGTCTTCACAGCGCTCTGTATGAACATCAAGTTTGAAGCTTGAGTTTGGAATGCTTTTTATATTGTGATTGCTGGTAAGCTCAATAAATACTAGCAGGTGCTTTTAAATTTTAAAAGGGTATTATGCTATGTGCTTTTATTTTTACTTCTGAGATAAAACCTCTGGAATGGCGGATTTCTAAAGAGCCTTGGATAATTAAGGAGGATCCAGCTATTATAGTATATCTCCAGTATACCCTATATTTGGTTTGGAATAATACAAATAAGTTGTAACACTTTAAAGAGGATCTTAATCCTATTGCAAGCGATTGATTGGCAATCCGGTACGTGCATTTAAGATATGGTGGTGGAAGTGTGCACAAAAGTCTGATTTTAAGTCACATCAGAGGTGGATATTCTTGTTAAAAGGAACTTTTAATCAGAAGGAATAATTATCTTCCGCTGAGTTTTGTGGTGATATTCACTTACAGAGAATAACATATTTATTTCTTTAGACCAATTTTTGGGCTCCTGCTGATGCCAACTTCAGGGTGTGCCATTCAGCCAATATTTGGCCTCCTGCTGCTGCTGCCAACTGCATGGTGTCTTTCAAGCAATGTTTAGGCTCCTGCTCATGCTTCTGCCAACTCCAGGGTGTGCCTTCCAGCTAATGTTTGTGCTCCTGCTGCTGCCAACTTCATGGTGCCTTCCAGCCAATTTCTGGGTTCCTGCTGCGGCTGCTGCCAACTCCAGTGTCTCTTTAAAGCAATGTTTGGGCTCCAGCAGCAGCAGCTGCTGCTGCTGCTGCTGCTTGCAACTCCAGGGTGTAATTCAGCTAATTTTTGGGCTCCTGCTGCCAACTGCAGTGTCACTTTAAAGTAATGTTTGGGCTCCTGCTGCTGCTTGCAACTGCAGGGTGTGATGCATCCAATTTTTGGGCTCCTGCAGCCAACTCCAGTGTCTCTTTCAAGCTATGTTTGGGCTGCTGCTGCTGCTGCTGCTGCTGCTTGCAACTCCAGGATGTGATTCATCCAATTTTTGGGCTCCTGAAGCCAACTCCAGTGTCTCTTTCAAGCTATATTTTGGCTGCAGCTGCTGCTGCTGCTGCTTGCAGCTCCAGGGTGTGATTCATCCAATTTTTGGGCTCCTGCTGCCAACTCCAGTGTCTCTTTTAAGCTATGGTTGGGCTCCTGCTGCTGCTTGCAACTCCAGGGTGTGATTCATCCAATTTTTGGGCTCCTGAAGCCAACTCCTGTGTGTCTTTCAAGCTATGTTTGGCCTCCTGAAGCCAACTCCAGTGTGTCTTTCAAGCTATGTTTGGGCTCCTGCTGCTGCTGCTTGCAACTCCAGGGTGTGATTCAGCCAATTTTTGGGCTCCTGCAGCCAACTCCCGTGTATCTTTCAAGCCATGTTTGGGCTGCTGCTGCTGTTGCTGCTGCTTGCAACTCCAGTGTGTGATTCATCCAATTTTTGGGCTCCTGAAGCCAACTCCAGTGTCTCTTTAAAGTAATGTTTGGGCTCCTGCTGCTGCTTGCAACTCCAGGGTGTGATTCATCCAATTTTTGGGCTCCTGCTGCGAACTCCAGTGTCTCTTTCAAGCTATGTTTGGGCTGCTGCTGCTGCTTGCAACTCCAGGGTATGATTCATCCCATTTTTGGGCTCCTGCTGCCAACTCCAGTGTCTCTTTCAAGCTATGTTTGGGCTCCTGCTGCTGCTGCTTGCAACTCCAGGGTGTGATTCATCCAATTTTTGGGCTCCTGCTGCGAACTCCAGTGTCTCTTTAAAGCAATGTTTGGGCTCCTGCTGTGATTCATCAAATTTTTGGGCTCCTGCTGCCAACTCCAGTGTCTCTTTCAAGCTATGGTTGGGCTCCTGCTGCTGCTTGCAACTCCAGGGTGTGATTCATCCAATTTTTGGGCTCCTGAAGCCAACTCCAGTGTGTCTTTCAAGCTATGTTTGGCCTCCTGAAGCCAACTCCAGTGTGTCTTTCAAGCTATGTTTGGGCTCCTGCTGCTGCTGCTTGCAACTCCAGGGTGTGATTCAGCCAATTTTTGGGCTCCTGCAGCCAACTCCCGTGTATCTTTCAAGCCATGTTTGGGCTGCTGCTGCTGTTCCTGCTGCTTGCCACTCCAGGGTGTGATTCATCCAATTTTTGGGCTCCTGAAGCCAACTCCAGTGTCTCTTTCAAGCTATGTTTGGGCTGCTGCTGCTGCTTGCAACTCCAGGGTGTGATTCATCCAATTTTTGGGCTCCTGCTGCCAACTCCAGTGTCTCTTTCAAGCTATGTTTGGGCTGCTGCTGCTGCTGCTTGCAACTCCAGGGTGTGATTCATCCCATTTTTGGGCTCCTGCTGCCAACTCCAGTGTCTCTTTCAAGCTATGTTTGGGCTCCTGCTGCTGCTGCTTGCAACTCCAGGGTGTGATTCATCCAATTTTTGGGCTCCTGCTGCGAACTCCAGTGTCTCTTTAAAGCAATGTTTGGGCTCCTGCTGCTGCTTGCGACTCCAGGGTGTAATTCACCAATTTTGGGGCTCCTGCTGCCAACTCCAGTGTCACTTTCAAGCTATGTTTGGGCTCCTGCTGCTGCTGCTTGCAACTCCAGGGTGTGATTCATCCAATTTTTGGGCTCCTGCTGCCAATCCAGTGTGTCTTTCAAGCTATGTTTGGGTTCCTGCTGATGCTGCTTGCAACTCCAGGGTGTGATTCATCCAATTTTTGGGCTCCTGCTGCTGCTGCTTGCAACTCCAGGGTGTGATTCATCCAATTGTTGGGCTCCTGCTGCTGCTGCTTGCAACTCCAGGGTGTGATTCATCCAATTTTTGGGCTCCTGCTGCCAACTCCAGTGTCTCTTTCAAGCAATGTTTGGGCTCCTGCTGCTGCTTGCAACTCCAGGGTGTGATTCATCCAATTTTTGGGCTCCTGCAGCCAACTCCAGTGTCTATTTAAAGCAATAGCCTCGATTCAGAGAGACACAAAAAAACTTCCGTTTTCATGCCGATCTGTTTTTTTTTGTGGAATGTTTCCGTTCTCGTATGAGCGTTCGAGCGATTCAATGCATGCATTGAAAACCTTCTGCAAAGTTTCCGTCCG
This sequence comes from Gastrophryne carolinensis, assembly GCA_027917425.1. Classification (NCBI taxonomy): domain Eukaryota; kingdom Metazoa; phylum Chordata; class Amphibia; order Anura; family Microhylidae; genus Gastrophryne; species Gastrophryne carolinensis. The sequence goes on from CM051241.1 coordinate 104,260,202, forward strand.
TTCGTACGGCAGATTACGAATTACGAGAATGTCATTTTCCATCCAGACTTTTCCGTTTCATTTTCACATGTTACAACATAGGCTTTAGTTTTTGCCCTTTTCCCATCGTATCCTCCAACGAATCCTTTACGTTTCCCCTTCGATTCTGTTTGCCTTTTTCAATAAATATTCGTCCAGACGGAAATCCTTACCATCTTGCGCCTGCGCACTACAAACTTAACTCATTAAAGTGCTTGCCTACATATTTGCCACCCTCACTTCTACTACAATGTTTAGCTAAATCACTTAGCACTCTCCTCCATCTTCCCTTTTGGACCCTTAAAGCTCACCCAAACCACTTAGCACTCTCCTCCATCTTCATTTTTGGACCCTTAAAGCTCACCCAAACCACTTAGCACTCTCCTCCATCTTCCCTTTTGGACCCTTAAAGCTCACCCAAACCACTTAGCACTCTCCTCCATCTTCCCTTTTGGACCCTTAAAGGTCACCCAAACCACTTCTCGGTTAGGTTAGTCTTCCATTTTAGCCCCCTAAAACCACTTCTCGGTCATGTGAATATTCATCTTTAAATATTTCTGGGCCCATTAGTTTTGTGTTAATGTATTTTGTAAATGAAATGACAATGTAACATTTTTTTTATACCATCATAAAATATAAAGTTTGAAAAAATTTTGAAAATTTAAAATTTTTACAACTATAAAAAACAAAATACATAGCAATGGCAAGCCACTGAACATTATTCTTCATCTGTGGTCCCCAACGGGTTGCGCAGCTCCTGCATCTTGCCCACCAACTGAAGGACCCTGACACTCTGGCACGTGTGGTCCCTGTTAAAAAACGTAAATTAAAATTTTGGTATAACCTTGTTGGGTCATACTGCAGTGCCCCCCCCCCCCCGTATGGTCCAAACACCTAAATCTGGACTTCAAAAGCCAGAGGGCCCTTGCCACCACGGCCCGGGTTTTGCATAGTGCCCGATTAGAGAACCCCTGGCCCGCATTCTGCAGGCAAAGAACGGGCATCAGGAGCAAGGGCGAGTGGCACATCTTGCGGTTCCTGCAACCAAATATAAAATAATTACACAAAGCAAAGGTAACCAACTAAAACAATAACTCCTACAACAAATTAAGATTCAAGTTCAACAATCCTAATATAATTCACAAAGGACATAAGTCTAAAAAAATATAGTAATTATATGGATGTGTGGGAAAATAAATGTTTACATGCTAAGGACTAATTTAGGTCAGCATTAAAATGCATCTATAAGGCATACATGAAATGTATTGATTCAGGTATGCATTGCTATACAATTTATGGCCTCGGCCATGCTGATACATGTAATGCCTTGGTGCTAAAGGCGCGCAGACTCCTCCACATAGCCACAAAACATGTTCAACAATAGCAATCCGTGCCCTCAAAGGTCTCGTAAGTGGATCGGAAATGAAATGGATTTATAGGGTGGTGATCCGTCGGAAAATAAGCTCTCTGAATCAGACGGAAACCCATCCCAACAACGGAAGTTATCTGAACGAACGGAAAATTTCCGATTTTGTTTGGAAATGTTCCGATTTGCTTCCGTTCATCGAAAGAGCATATACACATTTTCCCGAACGTTCGTGCGAGTAGAAAATGGACGAAAAAAAGCAAAAAAAAGACTAACACCCACCAAAACTTTCACAGACAGCTAAGTCCGGACGAATGTGTCTTTGAATCGAGGCTAATGTTTGGGCTCCTGCTGCTGCTGCTTGAAACTCCAGGGTTTGATTCATCCAATTTTTGGCCTCCTGCAGCCAACTCCAGTGTCTCTTTCAAGCAATGTTTGGGCTCCTGCTGCTGCTTGCAACTCCAGGGTGTGATTCATCCAATTTTTGGGCTCCTGCTGCCAACTCCAGTGTCTCTTTCAAGCTATGTATGGGCTCCTGCTACTGCTGCTTGCAACTCCAGGGTGTGATTCAGCCAATTTTTGGGCTCCTGCTGCCAACTCCAGTGTCACTTTCAACCAATGTTTGGGCTCCTGCTGCTGCTTGCAACTCCAGGGTGTGATTCAGCTAATGTTTGGGCTCATGCTGCTGCCAGCTCCAGGGTGTGTTTTTCAGGCACTATAGGGGCCCCTCATAGTGATGCCACCTCAACTCTCTGCAATTGTGCCACTTTGCGATTCTATTAGCGATGCCTCCGATCTGCATGTGATAATTATTTACAGTATTATTTCTATAACCCAGCATGCATCCTATGCGTGTTACAGCAAGGCAGAATGGTTTACAACCCTGTAGGAGGCTCAGAAATAGCCATTTTTAATAGCGATTCGTTGCAAATAAATTCGGGTCGAAACGATCTTTGTCGGAAAATTCGGCAAATCAGTCGAATCGAATTTTTCAAAAGTTCGCTCATCTCTAATATTTGTTGAGTCATGAAATGTAGACCTTAACATGCCATGTTGCTTAAACCGGACCAACAGCACATTTGGAATGGAAAACTCCCCAAAACTTACTTGCATCTGCATTCATGGTACTGAAACATTGTTGGTCTGTTTATATCACATTGGAGTAGAAATACTTCAACGTGTAAGAAATTAAAATAATTGTGTGCTGCGTTTGTGTGCTTCAACTGCAAACTGCGGTGGAAGTGCACAGTGTGAAAGTCCTTACTCTGTATGGCTTTAAACCAGATTCCTTAGATATGGTCTGGTTGTTTTAGGGGAGAGATGAAGAGCTTAATTGACTGTGCTGCACACTCCACACAAAATCTTAACTTCAGCCATGATTTCACTCTGCTGTCAGAACAAAGACTATCCTCTCTCATCTCCAAGGCCCACCTCACTACTTGCCCCCTAGACCCCATTCCATCCCTCCTTATTCCACAACTGGCCTCATCCCTCACACCAGCTCTTACATCACTATTCAGCCTCTCCCTCTCATCCGACACCTTCCCTTCACTATTTAAACATGCGTTCATAATCAAAATACTCACCAACCCTCATCAGTTATTGACATATATCACTGCTTCCTTTTCATTAAAACTTCTGAAACAGCATGTTCACTCTGAATTGGCACACTATATCTCTACTAACTCCTTAGTAGATTCCAACCACTCTACTGAAACCACCCTCACCAAAGTAACTAATAATCTATTAAGAGCAAAATCTAAGGGCCACTATCCTCCTTAACCTATCCTCTACTTTTAACACTGCTGACCATCCTCTTCTACTCCAAATTCTGACATCTCTGGGAATTCAAGACTATGCACTTTATGGCTTTCCTCTTACCTTTCTGATTACAAATTTAGTCATGGTTTCCTCTCATTCAGTTGGTGTACCACAAGGTTCTGTTCTTGGACCACTTCTCTTCTCAGTCTACAACACATATGTCAAACTCAAGGCCTGGGGGCATATACCACCCTCCAAGCCTTTTCATGTGGACCTCTGACAGCTGTCAGATGGCAGCCATGCCCCTTCAAGCCAGCCCAGTCTTTACAGGGCTGCTGACATGAGCAGCACATCTTTGCGCCTGCGTGCCAAGTGAACTGCTGGTATGCTGCACACCACTGTGGGCCCCACTACTGCCTTTATTTCTGCCCCAGACCTGTTGCTTATAAAAACATGTGGTGCAAGCCTTTTAATGTTCTGAGGGAGAAGAGAGTAGTGTCTACAACTGTTCTGTGTCTCTGTGCAACTAACTTTTACCACACAAGATCTTACCCACCCAGCTTACTGCAACAGCTGCTGCAGAGGTTATTGCTAGCTATCCTTTTTTTTCATTTTCATTTCGATTTATCAAAATAATTTAGCATCCGCATCTGTTGTGGCCAAAATAATTCTGCATCTGCATCCGTCCTAAGCAAAAAATTCTGCCTCTGCATTTGTCAAGGGGCCTTTTGAAGACCACCATAATGCTGATGTGACCCTCCCTGGTCTATACCTATGGTCTTGGACAACTCATAAACACACCTCACATTCAATCACTTGCAACCTCCTGCCTTCTCCAACTCAAAAACATCTCCAGTATCTGCCACTTCCTCTCAACTAATACCACCAAAATCCTACTGCATGCCCTCCCGATTAGATTACTGCAACACTCTCCTTTGTGGTCTAACAACAAACAGAATGACACATCTTCAATCTATTCCCAACTCTGCTGTTGGGTTTTGTTCCTTGACCTCAGGAATTCTGATTTGGGATGCCCTGATGTGTGAAACCCCCCCAGATCGGCCACTAAAACTCAACTCTCCCCGGTCCTACACCACATGCACAGGCTCTTGTCCAATCATAGACATCTGACGTTCATATGTCATTCAGCAAACAACTCTGCCCTTCGGCAAGTGGGACCACAAGCAGTTGCATTCCCAGCAGTGTGCGCACTCCTGTCTGGGCCTGTCTGAATGGCAGGAGCATGCGCTCATACCAAAGATGCAAGGGAGTCAGGAAGTCGATGAGTTTTCCAGCGTCCCGGGGGGAAGGGGGGGTCACACAGCAGGGCATCCTGATTGGGGATGCCCTGGGGGAAGGCCAATTAAAATATTTCAGGACTGGCTGTGCTGAGTTTTGTTCCAACCCAGGCCTAGATAATGTAAAACTAGGAATTCTGTCAGGTAAGTATTAATCTAACCAAAGATAGGGGTCTGTGCAGAGGACATAACTATAATATCTGAAGAAATACATATATCTGCATAATACATTTGTATAAAAATGTAAATATGTAAATACATTGAAGGAACATTCTCCCATTGCTTTGAAATACTGTAAAATCAGGTAAAATGTAGTACATACAGTATATCATCAATGATGAGCACATGCATTGCTTACAGTACATGAATCGACTTTTGTAAATATAATAATTTTTAGCTCTTTTGTGGTAACTTTTACCCTTAACACAAAAAGAAGCATTGTGACGTAATGCATGTTTTTTATGGTTGGATTTCTTGGACAGCGGTGCATGTTTTAGCTTGCCCATGACTCAGCTGACCAAAGGCTGGAACAGCTGTGTGTTACATACTGAGCATGACATCGTTGTCATGTTCTATTAAATGACTTGTAAAAAAAAGAATCCTCATCTGTCTACACGCTCTTACTCGGGTCATGATGAGTTTATTTTTTCAACAACTTTGCAAAGTGTAAAGCACTCCATTATTAACCATTAGTGGCGATTTATTTAGACTCCAGGAGCAGTGTGGTGGACAAGGAGAACATGGTTGCAGTGGCAACAATTTGTTTTATGATGCATCTGATTTAGGATTATGAGTGAGGGATAAAATGTGGCAGCCAGGTCAGCGTGTGGATAAGAAGGAAAGACTGGAATGAAGGAAAACAGGAGGGTTCTGAGTGGCAAGGACTCAAAAGCATAGACTATCCCCTCGATTCAAAGAGCAAAAGTTAATTGATTTCGGATCGAGAATCGTAAGTTTGGGTTGGTGTTTGTCATTTTTTCCTGTTTTTTTGGCCATTTCCTACGTACGATTTCGTATATGCTCTTACGATCATCGGAAGTTCGTTCCTAAATTGTAGGATCAAAACCTAAAACTTAGGATCAAAACCTAAAACTTAGGATCAAAACCTAAAACTTAGGATAATCGGATGTGTTTACGTGTGATTCAGAGAGCAGTTTTCCAACCTCTAAATACGTTTTAAAAGAAAGCCACTTCCGACACCTTTTAGCAGTCGGATTGCTGTTCTTGAACAGGTTTTTTGGCTATGTGGAGGAGTCTGCGCGTCTTGAGCTCCAATGAACTGCATGTATCAGCATGGCCGAGACCATAAATTGTATGGCAATGCATACCTGATTCAATACATTTCATGTATGCCTTAGAAAAGCATTTTAATGTGGACCTTAATTAGTCCTTTGCATGTAAACCTTTATTTTGCAATACATCCATATATTTGCGTTAATTAAAGAAACTTATGTCCTTTGTTATTTATTTTTAAATTGATGTACTAGAATAATATTTTTAATTTATTTATTTATTGGTGTAGTTGTTTACCTTTGCTTTGTTTAATTATTTTAGCTCATCTTTGGTCAGATGCATCACACTTACTGAGGAGAGGAGAGCGGGATAAAGTGCAGGATGTGGGTTACTGCTGTATTTTGCACAGACACAGCAGAGCTGGGGGCACGGAAAGATCAGAAATCAAAGAATGCAGAGCAACACAGTCACAAGGCCCTTTCTGTTTGCAGGCTGCCCGATAATACCTGACCCGCCATCTTGGCTGTTTCTAGGCTCATAACATGCCGAAGTTGCTTGGTGTTTTTTAATTTTTGAGAGCAATCTGTATGTAGAGGGTGTGGGTAACCATACCAAAAATTTTAAGTTGTACCATTTGAAGCCAAAATATTAAAATTAAATCCACAAGTAAGAAATGCAAGTTAACTAAAAATTTAACAAAGTAAGATTTACTTATGCAAATGCATTCATTAATGGTTGGTTACTACAAAATGAATGAAATAAAGAAAAATAAAAAAACTAATATTTAGAATGCACTTTAATGAGGTAAGTTTGTAGTGCGCAGGCGCAAGATCAGAAGGATTTACGTCCAGACAAAAAAGGAAAAAGGGCAAAACCAATGTTGCAACCTGAGAAATGAAACGGAAAATTCAGACTGGAAACTGACATAGGTCTGATTCGCGAACTGCCATACGAACGGACGTACATTTTAGGATAGAAACGTATTAGCTTATAGAATCACTCGCAAGTTCATACGAGCGCACGAGCGTTCGGGAAAAATAGGATGATCGGCACCTAAATCAAAGCTGTTACATGTTTCTTTGAATCGACCCATTTGTGTAGTGCTTCTGATCGGATCCTAATGACCCCTCTGGTGGTATAAGGACACCACTGGCAGGTCGATTAGCTGTTGTTGTGTCAGCTTACTAAATAACAATCACATTTCTGTTACAGTGTCGGCACCCAGCTGAAGGGGAAAGGGGCATTAGATAACCCAAATCTAGACCTGAAGTGAGACATGAGTGAGTCAGTCACAAATCTAGACTTGCAGCCTGAATTGGCATATACAGCTATGTAGATGAATTTTAGATCCCCAGTTGAACATTTGTTGAGGTAGGGGCTTAGGGCCTTATTTATCAAGGAATAGCAACAGATAGCGACAGATAGCGACTGGGGAGCCGGCCAGTAAAGCCAGGTACCGCAACTAGAACGCCGGCCTCCACAATCACACATTTATCAAGCCGATACTGCTTAGCGACTGAGATAGTGCCACCTAGCAACTCATTCATCATTATCCCAGCCTCATCCCACAGTGCCAGCGAACATCCTTGAACAGCGACAGGTATGACCTCTCGCTACCTGGCGCTCTCCAATGCATTTCAATGGCAGAATGTTTTTTAATTAATAATTATTTTTTAATATATTTTTTTTTTTTAAATTTCAATTTTTTTTTTTGCAGAATTGATATTACAGGTCTGATTTTAAACTATTCAGGTTTGAATATTATTTCAAAATCATTCCATTTTTTTTTGGGTGGTTAGGGGGTTAAAAACTACTTTTAACACATCGCCTACTGCGCTCTGAGATTTAAACATGCATTTCACAGCGCTAGGAATTTTTAAGGCTGATTTTTTAATGAATATGGTGGGTGCCGGTCGCTATGTCCAGTCGCTATCATACGCTCCCATACAACAGCGAACCTGTCAAATAGCGACTCAGCATCTTGTATTCAACATTACGGCACACCAACTGAGTCGCTATCATCCACCGAACAATGGCCAAGCACAGCGACTACTAGCGGTCGCTGTCAAAATACCGCTACAGTCGCTCAACAGTCGCTATCTGTCGCTATTAATGAATCAGCTTCTTAGTCTCATCACTAATTTTGAAAGGGTGACAGGGTGCCTCTTAGTCCAATACTAAAATCATAGCTATTAAAAGCCTCCCTCCAGCTGCTTAAAGTGGACCAAAACCCCTCATGGGCATCCCTAAGGTCTGAAAGACTCGGTCCCAGAGGAAACTAAAATCAGCTGTGTGAAATCCCCAGATAATAGTAAAATGTACCTTTCTGGTGATCCGATGGTGCATGGCATCACCGACAGCCCTCCAGCAGATGCGCACACCAGGACAGACATCTTAAGGCCAGTGTGGGCACACACAGCCAAAGGGGAGCATCTACTTCCAGCACTCCAGAACTGTGCCAGGCTCTGTGTGTAATCAATGTTAAATGCCATTCATTCATATGAACGGCATTGAACGAAAGCGCACACATGCACCATGCACACACAGAATCCAGTTTGGGATTCCCCTAAGGATAAGCTTTAAACAAGGAAACTTTAATTTTAAAGGTTTTGGTACACTTAAAATACACTAGGAGTTTAAGGATCAGGGGATTGGAATTGCTAATGCTAGGTTTTTTATGTAGTGGTATATCTCTAGTATGTACATATGTACAGTATATGAACATAAAACCATTCATATAACATGTTCATACAGGTCAAGCTTCCTTTACTTGCTTTCAAAAGAGTTGCTTACCGAGTTTTCTATAAATATTGTTTTTCATTCCATAAAATCTGCTAAAAAATTTGTCAGTGCTCCTTAGATGTTTTGAAAACCTGAGGAAGAAGGTATATATTGTTTTCAGTTTGTAGCCATATATGTAACCTTTTACACTAATGTGATTAGTGAGGCAAACATTCCCAAAGCTGTTATATATTATGAGGTCCAGCAAACTAAAATGTGGCCCTTGTAATATCTAGAGGAAATGATATTGTTAACTGGTCGGCATTTAAGTAATTTTAAACAGGTTTAACATATATGAAAACATATGAGATCATCAAACACGTCTTTAAAAAAAAATACAAAAAAATCTGTTTGGCTTCCAAGTAATAATTGAAAGGGGAGACTGAACAAGCCTCAAAGTGCTATAGCAATCTTTCTAAAAGAGTTTGTAAAATGTAAGATTAGAGTCTCTAATCCGGATCAAATGTTTTGGAGGACAAAAGATGCTTCTCTTCGCTTCCAGCTGTGAAGAATTGGTTCCCAATTATTTCTATGTCCATGCTCATATTGGAGAACCCGTTGCTTACAACTTTCCAAAGCAGGAAAAGGGGAGTACATTTCACCCCCTAAATATTTGATGAAATAACTGGTCTACTAAAAGTATCTATGAGATTTCAGAAATACAGTGTCTGAGGAAACCATATAATATTTTGTCACCTACTTTGTTGGCAATCAGGCTGTTGTAGAGACAACCACCTGCAGCACTCTTTACAACTTCCCCAAATGATGGGTAACAGGGAAACACAGCAGGTACGAAGGCTGGAGTGGCAAGTTAAGATGAGTTGGAGGATCTGGTAAGTAGAGCTGGTTTTCAGGACGCTCGAGACCTGGAAAACAAGAAAGTTTCAGCAAAGTCTGTACCTTGGGGAAGCCAGCAATTAGCAACTGGCAAAGTGCTACACCACACACTGTTTCCAGGGTGGGGAATCTGTTGGCAAGCTTGGTTTTCACCAGATTCCCCCCCCCCCAATGTTGAACTGACTGCGCTGTTAACAAACCAGTGTATCACAACCATTACCGATGGCAGGGGAGCCCAAAGTTCAGTATCAAGTCCAATTCCAATAAAAGCGAGGATTGCTGAAACAGAGCCAGATAGTTTATAATCCAGAGCCAGAGCTCAAAGAGCCAGAGCACATAGTCATCCAAGCCGGGGGTCAGGAGCCAAGAGTAGGGGTGTCATCCAAAGCCAAGGGATCAGGGCCAGAGTGAGTAGTCATCCAAGTTAGAAGTCAGAGAAGGCAGGAAATATCCAAGGTCAAACCGGATTTTCACAAGAGACAGGAGCAGATGGCAGGAGTAACTCCAATTTAGATCTGCAGGAATCTTCCCTGTGCCTTGAGCCTCCTTTTCAAGGCCGTTTGGTGCCAGGAAGAGTTCTCCATGCATGCGCATAGATGCACAAGCATACACACATACACATGCGTGCACTGCAAATGGCAGTTCATGTCTGCATACAAGTGCACCAAGTCAAGCACAGCCACCTCTGCGACAGTGTGCAAACCTGGGCACCCCCCACTGAACTGGAAAACCAAAAGAGTGTGCATTTGCAACAAAAAAAAAACATTAAAACATATATGGGTTTATGGGTTTCAAAGGTCAAATTGAGGGTAAACACCAGGGCAATTGTTCTGCACGAAATGGGATAGGAAAAGTACTCCAAATAATCGCAGAAAACAGAAAAATCAAATAAATACATAAACAAATAAATAAAAGAATAAAATATTATTTTATTTTCACAGGTGTCAAAGAGGGCTAATTTAGGTTAACACCAGCACAATTGCCCTGCTCAAAATATGGTAGGGACAGTATTAATATTATTTAATTTGAAAACATAATAAGAAGCCCCCCATAACCCTATAGCAGGCTGTAACACAGAATCCCCCAATCACCTCACAGCAGACTGTGTGACAGAAACCCCCCATTATCCCCATAGCAGACTGTGTGACAGAATCCCCCATCATCCAAAAGCAGACTGCGTGACAGAATCCTACCCATCATCCCCATAGCAGATTGTGTGACAGAGCCCCTCTTCATCCTCATTACAGACTGTGAGTCCCCAATCATCCCCATAGCAGACTGTGTGGCAGAACAAACCTCACCATCCTCATAGCAGACTGTGTGGCATTATCCTCACAGCATACTGTGTGACAGAACCCTTCCCCCCAGTATCCCCATATCAGACTGTGTTCCAGAACAACCCCCATCATCCCCATAGCAGACTGTGTGACAGAGCCCCCATCACCTTCCATTGCAGACTGTGACAGAGCCCCTTCCATCATCCCTATAGCAGACTGTGTGGCAGAACAACCCCCATCATCCACATAGCAGACTGTGTGACAGAGCCCCCATCACCTCCCATAGCAGACTGTGACAGAGCCCTTCCCATCATCATCACCATAGCAGACTGTGTGGCAGAACAACCCCCACCATCCCCATAGCAGACTGTGTGACAGAGCCCCCATCACCTCCCATTGCAGACTGTGACAGAGGGCCTCCCATCATCCCCATAGCAGACTGTGTGGCAGAAAAGCCCCCATCATCCCCATAGCAGACTGCATGACTGAACAACCTCATCATCCCATAGCAGACTGTGTGACTGAATCCCTTCATCAACCCATAGCAGACTGTGTGACAGAACAGCACCATCATCCCTCATAGCAGACTATAGGGTTGATTCAGAGCCCCTTTCTCATCTTTTTTTTGCGTGAATATTTCCATTCTCGTTCATTTTTTCCCCTCGTTTCAGCAAAGCCTTTTTCTGTGAGAACTTTAGTGTGAAATGTTTTCATTTTTGCATGATTTTTCATTTGGTAGCAAGACCTCCATAAAAATGATGAGAAAGGGACTCTGAATCAACCCTAATGACAGAGTCCCCCATCACTCCATAGCAGACAGAGCGCTGTGTGTGCTCGCGGTGCTTGCTTGGCAGGCTGGCTATACCCCATCGAGGTACAAGGCATAATGGTCGGTCTGCTAGCCAACCTCATTGGCTAGAAGCTGGTTGATGGGCTGTTCAGCAACCCATCAACCAGCATTAGTGTTGGGCCGAATGCCAAACCTCTACATAGACGTTTGTGGTTTGAGTTCATGCAACACTGCTAGTAAGTGCCTTTGCCTGTGTTCTAGTGCTGGGTGCTGAAATTATCTAGTTTTTTATTTTCTTATGTTAGAAAATGTGTGTTTTGTTGAGCAGTTTTCACTTTCACTACCTTCAATCTGTTGCTACTGGAAGCTGTACATCAAGTCAGTAGAAAAAGATCTTTAGGAAGAGAGAAATCAGAGAGTCATGTACACCCAGAAAACTGCTGCTGGGTATGTGTAAAGTTGAGTGAGCTCTACCACCTCAGCAGCCACCATAGCAGCAGTGGGCTTTGTCCACGGGGCACACTTCTCTCTTCTTTTAGATATTAGTGTCATGTCCAGGTGAACTAAATCACTGGGCATTTCCTGGTTTAGGAATCAGGACATGGGACAGGGAGCTGACTCTCAGCAAGGCAGCTGGGTACAGGGAACAGGTGAATGCAAAACAAAACAATCCCTCTGTCCCAGCAGAGAGGCATGCGCCAACCACCTGTAACCGACCCACTTCAAAAGTGCCCAAAATGTATGAGAATGCACAAGGCCCTGGGTAGTCCTGTGGTGATAACAGACTTGGGAAAAGGAAACACATGGAGATGGTGCATAGTAAACAGACAATGGAGGATCTAGGCTCCAGTACAGGCAATAGAGAGCTTGGACCCCAGACAATGGAAGATCTATACCCCAGTGCAGACAATGAAAGATATGTGGCCCCGGTGCTGGGCCCCTGTGCTGGGCCCCTGTGCTGGGCCCGCGGCTCTCCATTGTTTGTGCTCTTATTGTATATAAGAGCACAAACAATGGAGAGCCGCGGGCCCAGCACAGATAATAATTCAGACAATGGAGGGCCATGGGCTTAGCAATAACAACAGCACATACAAAGGAGGGTAGTGGGTCCAACACAGACAACAGCACAAACAATGAAAGGCCATGGGCCAGAAAGAACTAGAAAGGGCAAGAGCCCCAAAACATAACAAGAGGGCTTGAATCCCAATACAGAAGCTGCAAAGTGATGATAGGTGGCAGATCGCCGGTCCAAGACCCCGTCACTAACACTTGGTGTAGAGTTGCTAACATAGGAAAAAAACTATATAAGCTCAGTACCTTGAGTGCATCTTTTTGGCAGGAAAAAACATACACTTTCAAAAATGCTACTGAATGTAAACCTTCCCTTTAAAGTCACAGTCCAGGCAGATATATCATTTCTAAAGTACCTCCACCCTGCCACTCTCCCCTGGTGCTGAAGCAAGGTGGGGGTTACATACAAGAAAACTTACCTCTCCCAGGATGCAGCAAGGATGGTTGGATGATTCAAGCCCCGGGTACCGCCATCTTTGCTCCTGCCACAAAGAGCATGTTTCTAGCACTATGCACTGCCCCATCTACCCACCCTGTGAAACCCCAGGGGGCAACATTAAACTCAGCTTAACTCATTGCTCCCTTCATCAGTGGCTGCATCCTTGCCTTTACGTGTAACTGACATTCTCCCCTGACCAGCTATTCAGATAGGCTTGGGGCAGGAGCTTTCCCGTCTACAGGGAAACCAGGGATGTGGCCAGCGAGCTGGTAATTTTATCCAGCATTCTTGAGATCAGCTCAAAAATGCCAGGTGGGCAAGGCCTTGGCGGTGAATAACCTGTTGAGCTTGATTCATCACACAAGGTACTCTGGTGGGCGGGGGGCAAGGTTTTTGTGCAGCTTTGAATTATCTACAGATGTTATTTAATAAAATGACATTATTCTGTTAAAGCTAGAAAGCCATTTAACAGAATAATGTAATTTTATTAAATAACATCTGTATATAAAGCCAAGAATACACATGTATCAGTAGCTGTTACTTTGTATCATTAAGTGTTAGAATTGTATCAAAAGGGAAGAGGGATTTGATGGTTAAATAATCTGACAATTACTAAAGTTCCTCCTTTTCAAGCTAAAATTTTCTAGCTTTATATACAGTTGCACTAAAATAAAATGTTTCCACTTTAAGATTACATTATTATACCGTTAAAATCCTTTAACTTTACAAGGCGTTTACTTTTCCAATTTCAAAAATATATTTGGCTAAGGGAACCTCTAATGTCTTTGTTTCAATTAGAACCTTGTGCCACAGATTTTGTGGTCTTAGTGTCATGCAATTTGGGGCATTTGCCTCCTTTTTTTGCTTTCCGGAGGCCCATAGGCACATACTGATCCCCCTCCCCCCAGACATTAATGGGATTTGGTTGATGTAGAATCAGAATATTGCTAAATATTCATCAGAACTGTCCCAGAACAGTATCGAGGCAGATTTGTCTCATCACTATTCATGACATGTACTTATTCCTTCAATAAGTGAGTGAGCCAGCTTCCTCATTACTGGAGGCAGGGGCTTGCCATGGAGCCAGCATGAGAGCATGCTGTCAGCTAAAGACCTGGAATGTATGAGCAGTCCTTGCTGCTTAGGAAAAGGCTGCTGTAGGTCAGATGGGTTGATTTTTGTTATTTTAATTTTGGCCACACACGACTTTTATTATAACAACAATCAGTCTAATGGTATGAATTACTTTTCATTATGTTTCTGTGTATACCGGTATAAAAGTCACATAAATAAAAAGAGCGAAAAGTGCAAATTTATTGCAATTTAGACAGGCTATAAAATACTGCTTTATGTAAATAGGGTCCACAGCGTGATCCATAATACTGTCCTGGGCAATGTTACACACATAAATGAAGTCGTACTGTATGTCTATAAGCACGTTACTGCCTCTGTAATATAATGTTTCCTACATATGTACAGCATAGTTATTTACATTGGTACCTCATTATTGAACAGTGATATATAAATGATAAAACACAGACCTGAAATAATACAGAACCTGCTCCAACCCTGCCCTGTAGAAAAATAGATTTTTAACATTTTAACATAAGTTATTTTACTAAGACCTGTACAAATTTGCTAAACATGATAGAACAACCTGAAATGTTTTTATATAACAGTTTATCATGTTAATGTTCAAGAATCAACCAAAATGTTGACACAGAATGCAGCAATTTATATATTAAAATAATGCACATAGATACAATGCATTTTACTGTCTACTATGATATACATGAATGATGTTGTAGCCCTTGTTGCAGTATTTTTAATGCTTTATTTTTTAAATTAAAATGGAACTTGATTCAAATGAAATAAACATGTTATGTATTGCATGGCAATGTCTGCATGCTTGTTTAAATTTGCAATCCGAGTCCTGGCATCTGAATGCTAGCATTAAGTTTCACTTTTAAAAGTAAATCAAATCAATGCATTGTTCTAATCATAGGTTAAGGTGTTAAAATCCTTTGCATTCATTTGGTACATGTGCTAGTTTTTCTTCTGAATCATTTGAAAAATAAAGCATTCTTATTTCTTATTATAATAGATCCTGCAAGGCAATTGTCCTATGCAATCCCTTTACCACTATTGTTGCGCACTGGACTGCTCTGCAGTTCAGCCCAGAGTTCAATAAGTGCCAAGTCAAAATAAAAAGATTAAGCGCTATGTCACTTCTGGGTAATGGAAGTCATTTTGCAATGTAAAATCATAGGCATATTTAAGGATTAAGTTCCTGAGCAGTAAGTATATACACAGCATTTGTAGTAGCAATGATAAATACTTTTAAGATGGTAATAATGTGCATAGATTAAAGCCAGGAACCAGCTGATTTCACAGTTTCAAACTTTCAGGTATTCATTTTTCAGTCTACTTAGCCTTGCCCCGTGGCTGCGAATAGTTAAAGAAAGCAGTTCATGTTTATCCCTGAGCCCCTGAGAGACATCTAAGGTTTCTCTAAGTACGGCTCTTGTGTGGATCATCATGTCAACAAAGTCATCATTTAATGTCCTCATCTCATTCTTCTCATTTTCCTGACTCTGCTTAAATTTTAATTCTAACTCTGTTAGAGACTTATCTGAGCTGGAGAAGGCTTCATTGATTTGGGAGGATTCTCGCCCTAGGTACTTTCCGTAGCTCTCCTCTCCATCCAGATCATACGATATGCTTTTTTGGATGCTCTCAAGAACTCTCTCTGCATCTTCCATCTGCCGTTTGATGATGATGAATTCCTCCTTTAATGTAAAGGGCTGTGCATCTCCTTGTGAACATTGCCTCTCGTCGGTCACTCTGAAGAGCATTTGACACTTCTCTGGATCATCGTTCTCCTCGTAATCTCCATCGGGAACAAAATAATGATGTAGTGTTCCATTGGACATTTCTGGGTGTAGAGGTCCATTGTAAAATCCATAGCAGAGGTTACAAAAAATTCCAAGCCACACAACGTGAAGTCCTGTCATTCTTCAGACTAGTTTCTTTGCAGTGCCAGTACTGATTTTGTCAGTGTGGTGCTACTCAATGGATTGAATTTAATTCCCAAACACGGCCCCTGTTGGCAGCTGAATCCACACTTTACATTCCACAGCTTGCTTATATTGAATAAAAAAAATCGTCTGTAGTCTTTAAGAGTGTAATTTTAGATAGATCAAGCCTGGAATTGCAGACAAAATATTGTCTGCACTGGATCTGTGTGCGAGACACTGGGAGTCAAGAGAGGAGTTCATATGTAAATAGTGCAGACTCCAGTGCCTTCTTTGGGAGCAGCAGGAGTAACACAGCGTGTCTGTAGTGAGACAGACTCTCCTCTGCTGTATGCTACTATACTATTTCCACATCTGGGCTGCTTTTCCCAAGTTTTTTTTCTCCTTTTTGGCTAATGATATGCTTCAGGAGAGGTATCTGTTCTCAAATTACAGCATGATTTCGTCACTGTTGGAGCTCAGGAGCAGAAGAAATCCTTCAGTCGATCTAAGCTATTAAAGATGCATTAAGTAATTGTTGCTTTTCCCTTGGAAAAAAAGGAAATGAACCAATAAAGTCTACCAAGGGATCCGGACTCAGATGAGGTATTATGTCTGCAAAGAGAAAAGGTACCAAGGAAAGCATGTGAGGAGACTATAAATAAACACACTCTATTGCTAGTGCCGGACTCCAAGCTTGGAAATTCAAAGCTTTTTTCCAGCCGTGTGCTGGGACAAGATAAATATATGTATTTATGCTGCTTGTGGATATCATGGAAGGTTTTATTTTACCTCAGAAATTACAAGAAAGGAACATTAAGCAGTTGCATCTGGTGTAAAAACAACAGTGTACACTAGCAAGCTCTTAACTGACACATGGGGAATGTGTCTAAAAATGGAATAGAGGAAAAATGCAATATAAAAAAAATTGTTTAGTTTGTAAGCTTTCAAGGACAGCACCAGTTTTTTCTGGTATATTTTTTACTATATTTTTTACCCTCATGTCCTTACCCACCACCCTATTACCACATTCAGATTTTTACAATCCCCACCCTATGCACCCTATGCTACTAATAAACATGCTGAATGATGAAATATTCAGTGATATGGGGCCCTTATTTTTGCCTTTGTCAAATAGGTTCCATAACTTAACCCAGTTTTCAATCCCCAAAATGTTGAAACCAGGTGAACCCAAGTGGTGGTATGCCCACTACAGCACCATAGGATCCTCTGGTAGGCCCCAGACATTGCCCCAAGGCCACCATCAGAGCAGTACAAGAGGTCCAAGACCAAGATCGGCTTGCCTGGAGTGTTCTTTGAGTGTGGTGTTTCATCAGTAAATTACATTTGGTTTTTGGTCATTAAACATCACATTTTATATGATTATAATCTACCTGTGCTTTAGCTGTAGGGTGGGCCACAAGGATAATCTCCTCTGGTGGACTCCAAGAATAATTTCCTCTGGCGGACCCAAGGTGCTCCAAGCCGACCCTGGTGGTCTGCGTACCACCAGTAGTATGCTAGGTTCTGGTAGGTGGTAGACAAACCTGCCAATTGGTAATGTAAAAAGGATCAGCTGTTACAGCCGCCTTGTGCCCCTTGTAATTGAAAATCTGCTCCTGCACACTAGCTGTCATACGAAGGCAGTGACAGCTCTATGCAGGAAGGCTTGTTGCTGACAGACCACCTGTGCAATCCTCCAATAGGAGGTGCGTCAGAAGTACGGCAGCAAAGTTCCCCCCTCATTTATGGAGCACTATGCTGAAAAAAATGGGCCAAATATAAAAATCTGTATAAATATGCTGGCGGGCAGGAGTAGAGGTCACTTATACATCCAGCATCAAGAAATATCCAGCCAGGCTTGTTTTTTTCTTTTCATGGAAGGTAGAGGTTCTGCCATCCCTGATACACTCAAACCTGTCACCCTTGGATTTTATTCCTTCCCAGGAGAAGGAAACCACAAGTTTGGCGGTGTTTTATTCAGTTGTGGTGTTTAGGTGACCGCTCCTCTCATTAGCCAACGGGTTTATATAGATCTTTAATATTTCACAATATCGTGATACACCTCCTTTAACAAGCAGCAGTAGTGGCACATACAGAGGCTCCACAAAGGAAGGATCACCAGTGGCCCCACTCCCGGTCAGCATTAGTCCTCCTCAGCCCTAACACAGAAAGTATGTTTGGCAATACTTGGTGGAGTGGAACTCTTGCAGCTACTCAGAAGTCTTGTCTGGTTGCTGACCGCCAGTTCTTGCCCAAGATGACTGCTGGCAGCTAAAGGGGTCCAGAGGTGGGCACTGTGCAAGCTTGCCATGCAAGGCCATTTAGTCATTTTGCGGTCATGTGGAGTGGTGAACCAGTGGCTGGAGGTAAATGATTATTTGCAAAACAAAGATTGCTCCCCAGCTGTCCAAACAGACCAGCGGTCATTTTTGACTTCCAGTCTATTGTGAGCTGAGGGGAGGCATTTCAATTTGGGACACTGCTTACAAGCTATAAAGTGCAATTCTGCACCTAAACACCTCTTCCACACTCACCACTGGGGGTGGTAGAAGAGATGTTTAGATGCAGAGGTGCACAGAGGGCTGAATGAACAGCTCTGTACAGGTCAAATCCAGTGTTGGGGTATTAGGTGTTACATGGTCAAGGAGCACTGTCTCCTTCTACATTCAAACTCAGTTGGGATGAGGAATTTTGAAGGATCTCAAGCAAGAAGCTGGAAGAGAACCTTTTGTAACACACCCACTGCCAGAAGGGCTTGTTTATGCCCTTGCACTAATGTCCACCATGAGACAAATTATCTATATATACTAACCAGCTGAAAATTCTGACATCAACCATATGGGGGAATAGTTAATAGAGATGAGCGGACCCATTGAGGTTCGGGCTCATGGATTTTGGACGAATTTGCCGCCAAAGCTTGGTCTGGGCTTGGACTCGACCCGAACTCCACTAAAGTCAATGGGGACCCAAAAAAGGCTGTAAAAGGGGGTAGCAAGCACTAGGGGGCTGCAAATCAACACCAGGGTGATTGTCCTGCACAGAGTGGGGCAGGGAAAGTACTCAAAACAAAACAGGAAAAAAACATAATAAAAAAAATGTAAATACAAGATTTTGTAAGGGTGTTGGAGGCCAAATTGGGGGGGGGGGGGTAACACCTGGCTAGGACCTTGTCATCACCCCTGGAATCCTCTTCCACCCATTCCTCCACGCTAGCCTCCCTCTCAGCCTCAACATTGCAGAATGCTGCAGCACTTGGGTCTCATCATCATCCAGGGTGTCCTGTGATGGTACTCTGGCCACATCCTCATCCCCCAACATAAGTTGTTGGATATATGGAAACCCTAGGTCTGCAGATGGATGGCCCACAGTATCCCAGATAGGTAGGTCATCATAGAGCATTAGTGACTCCATGACTTGTGGCTGGGATGACCTTGCTGATTGTAAGGGGGGTGAGGTCAAGGGCTCAGCACTCTCAACTGAAGTGGAGTGGGTGGAGGCCAATCCCATGGAACTGGTAGCACTGCATGTTATATAATCTATGACTGCCTACATTTGTTCTGGCCTCACCATTCTGCAAGCAGTATTGGAGCCTACCAAAATATGTTCTAAACCCTGGCACCTGCTTGCACCAGAGGAAGGTGTAGCAGACAAGGATGAAAGATGTCCTCTCCCTGCAGCACCAGCTCCATTACCACCACTACCAGCAGCAGCAGCAACACCATGGCCATGTCCCTGTCCATTGGTTGCTGTTTTCTGAATTTTTAGACAGCTGCTGTTACAGTAGCCTGAAATAGACAATTTAAAAAACAAATACATGAAAATGACCCTTAAGCGGCCTGGGCAAGTGGACACTCCACAAACACTTGTTATTAAACAGCAGTGACACCGTGGCCTGAACTAATGAACACTCAATTACTATTTGTTATTAAACAAAAAAGAGTCTCACGTACCCTGAACTAGTCGAAACTACACAAATGTTTATTTAATTTGTACTTTCAAAAGAGCCTGATGTGGCCTGAGTAAGTGGACACTCCTCTAACACTTCTTATTAAAAAGCAGTGGCACCCAAGTAGTTTGAGCAAGTGGATACTCAATTACTATGTGTTACTAAGCAAAAAGGAGCCTCACATGGCCTAAACCAGTGGACATCATACAAAATGTATTTATTTTTTCCAAAAGCGCATGACGTGGCCTGAACAAGTATATACTACTGTAATAATTGGTATAAAACTGCAGTGACATACAGGTAGTCTGAGCAAGTGTATACTCCACTAACAATTATTATTAAACTGTAGTGACACCAAAGTGGTCTGATCAAGTGTATACTTCACTATTACTTGATATTAAGCTGCAGTACTAAGCTGTGCTATTTCCAGGATCAAGCCGGAACCGATTGGTCTTCATACTCTGACTTTATAAGAGATTATCTGTTTTTATAAGAGATTATACCTTGACTTTATAAGAGATTATCTGCTTCTGTATCTCTGTCTTCCATGTTCCCCTTCCTTTGTAGCGGTAACTGTAGTTATCTGTCTACTGTTTTCTTTTTTGCACTGTGTATATGCCGAAAAGAATTCCTTGTTCATCTCACGATGTACTTGGCGAACAATAAATTGAATTGAATTGAACTGAGTAACAGCCAAGTGGTCTGAGTAAGTGTATTACTTGATATTAATAAGCAGTGACACCAAAGTGGCCTGAACTAGTGGACTCTGAACTACTATTTGTTATTAAACCAAAAAAGGGCCTGACATGGCCTCAACTACACTGACCCTCACTGCAGCCACTGTCCCTAAATACAGTTCCTGACAAGGACAGTAGCATGCTCAAAAACAACCTTCTATCCCTCAGTCTAGCCACTAGCCCTAAGTACATTTCCTGACAAGGACAACAGCGGGCTTAAAAACAACCTATCTATCCCTCACTCCAGCCACTGGCCCAAAATAAATCTCCTGACAAGGAAAAAAGCATGCTTAACAACATATCTATTGCTCATTCCAGCCACTGGCTCTAAATAAATGTCCTGACAAGGACATTTTTGTTTGCAGCAAAGCTCTATCTGTCCCTCAGCAGCAGTCAGCAACCTCTCCCTATCTACTGCAGAGTGCCAAAGAGATCGAGGGAAGCAGACTCGGAGTCACATGTCCCATCTGGCCAATCACAGACATGGCTGTGGTTACTAGGCAGGAAGAGGGTTGATCGGCTGCCTTCTTCTGGAGTTCGTACCAATTGCCAAACATGGACACAGATTTCAGTTTGAAATCTTTGTTGGGGGAACCCAAACTTTTTGAATCAGGTCCTCTCATCACTAGTAGTGAAAAAAACAAGCACTACTATGGTGGCACTAATTCCTGCTATAATCTTAGACAGGGTGTGTCAGGCATTTGTGAATGCCACCAACCTAGAGTTGAGCAGAGATGTGCCCGTCAGTGAGGTTGGCTCCATTCAGCCTGCTACAGAAAATGAATAGAATGAGCACACTGATTGGCTACCTGCGTCATGGGGTTCATGGCGCACCACACAGCGAGACATTCCAAATTTAGAATGCCCTGCCAGAAAGAAACAACACCTGGGAGAGTTCCCCTATTTTTTCTCAAAACAAAAGCAGTATTGCACCCCCACATACCATTCACAAACCTATTCAAATCATACATGCCAATTGTAGAATGCACCGCAACTCCTGTAGACAAACACCTACGTATGATGGAATATTCCACACTCTCCACATACACCTGATCCTGAGTATACCATTTTTTATGTAAAACATTAAAGATTTTTTTTACCTTCTCATGTCCTAGGGTCTCTAGGGGTATTGTACAATTGATTTATCTCCTTGCTGGGCTTGCCTCAGGATACCACTGACAAGCCATGTCACTGCCTTCCTCCAAAGTACCGCTGCCACCTGTATTGGCCAGTGTACCCCCTCTATCACTTTTCTCATAACAAGCTGCATATTGCTTCTATCTACACTGTGTTTGCATTTTTACAACTTAGGGTCACAGGCTGAGCATGTCTGACCTAGACAGTGAAGGGTAAGAGAGGTGATCAGGGACAGCTATAGTTTAATGTTAGAAAGGTGAAGGGGAGGGGGCAAAACGCAGAGTTGTGGTGGGAGAACTATTGGATTTAGGGAAGTACAAAAGATGTTGTGCTGATATAGCTGAATTGAATCGGTAGCCAGTCTGGTCAAGCTGGATTTGAACATACCATTCAATGGAGCAGCACTGCAATTATGAATGTTTGAGCTGGTACACTAACACTGTGATAAATGTCAGAATTCCTCAGATATTCCTGCACATACTTTCACAGAACCAAAACCCTTTGTCCTTCTTCCCCAGGTCCTTAAGCTGTGCTATTTCCTTTATTTTGTATCCTGTGCTTAGTTCCAGTGCATGACCAGCCAATAGGGAGATGTTCTTTAATCTATCTCTGAGCTCTTCGTAAAATGATCCATTTAGAATTTTCCTTTAATGAACTTCCTTGGTTTGGAGAAATCTACAGTCTAGGCCAGGTTTGTGAAATACGGCAAAACAATTGATCAGGAAAACCTTGTATATCACCTCTACTGCTCATCACTAAACATTTCACTACAACTTGTCAAAATGGGTATTTCACTTAAACACAATGATTCATAATGTTTCTTAAGAAAACCTGCTATGAAAAAATATGAACTAATCTGAATGCTGCATTGCTAAGGTTTCAAAACAAGGAAGCCGACAGTATTTATAAAGGCTCAACCAGTCTAAAAGACTCCTGAAGCAGCCATTTCCCCCTCCCTGGGGCATTCCAATTTGCAATTCCCTGCTTTGTGAAAACTTCTGGAAAAAAACACCTTTTTTCAACTCGACTTTTTCGACTCGACTCTGGCCCTAAAAACATATATTTTTTTTTTGGGTGGTCCCATGCCACACTTACAACTGTATCTCCAGCATCTCATGGGTGTGGCCTGCTCTGGTCCCCAGCCGTTTAAATAGGTTGGGGGCAGGGGCTTGCCATAGACCACAGGGAGACCAGAGATGTGGACTATCCTCTTTCACTATGCCGGGGTCTCTCTCCAATCAGCGCACTATGCTGTACAGCGCTGATTGGTCAAGTGCCCATGCATGCGCCATGTAACTGCAGGTTTCTGATATCGGGGCTTCCCAAATAAAGATGCCCGAGGAAATTGGTGAGTGATTGTTAAACTAAACACAATAAATAGTTTGTGAGCATTGAAGAATTGGCACAAAACAAGGTATTATTGTGTACATGAAACTAACTGTGGTGCCATCTGTTTCCTTTCCTTTAAAAATGCTCAAGCATTGCTGTCTCTCTTTGTTTTTGTTCAAGCAAAACTCGATTTATTAAAGCTCCAGATGAGGAGGAAGATAATACAGCGGAAATTGTAGGACTGATACTAGAGCCAGTAGGGGTATTGTGTGGTGGTCATCACCAGGTATTTTATTACTAACACATTTTTATTCCAATCGGGGAGGCCGATTCATTAATAGCGCCAGGTAGCGACAGATGAGCGCCAGTAGCGTGATTTTCCCAGCGCCAGCTAGTATTCGCTGTGCTTGGCCGGGGTTTGCTTGTTGACAGCGACTCAGTCGGTGTGCGGTAATGTTGAATACGGGGTTAGGGGTCGCTGTTTCACAGGTTCCGCTTGTATGGGTGCGCCTGACAGCGAATGGCCAGAGCGAACGGCTTGCTGCAGATTCATTAAAAAATCACGCTCAAAAATTTCTCGCGCTGTGAATTCCTTGTTTAAACCCCAGAGCGCTGGCGGCGATGTGTGTAAAGTAGTTTTTAACCCCCAAACAACCTTTTTTTTTATATGTAAAAATTATACAAGTTTTTCTAAACATTTTGTAATATGAATACATGAATATCAGACCTGTAATATCAATTCTGCACATTTTTTTTTTTTTTTTTTTTTTACTTTAAAAAAAAACCCAACATTGCAGAAGTGGTCACAGAATTTTTGACATTAAAAAAAAAAAACAAAAAAAAACAGTAATAGCAATTAATTATGATTATTTAAAGATTGCTCCATTGAAATGCATTGGACCATGCCAGGGAGCGCCAGGTCATACCTGTCGCTGTGATGGGATTAGCAGCGGCGCTGTTCGTTGCAGTCGGCTACATGATGAATCCCGCGCTAGCTGACGCTCTCGCCGGCGCTAGCCTCATTTAGCATGATAAATGCGTCATTGTGACCGCCGCCGGGCGTACTTGATTCGGTAGCCGCCGATAGCTGGCGGTACCTGGCGCTCGTCAGACACTACCTAAGACAAAGCACAGTTCCACAGGTTATGGACGGCTCAGTACAGCTATTGCTTTAGATTGTAAATTACACTCCAGTGTTTGAGTATTCTAATTTCTGGCAAATTTTACTGTACCTCTTGTGGTCTGGCCTTGTTACCCTCATTTTTGTGACAGCAGCCTGGTTTAATTGTGATCATCTCTGTGACTACATTCATTTTGACCTCAATCCAGAACAATCAATCCTGACCCTCTGAGATATGTTGTTCTAAGCTAAACTGGGTGTTTAGAAGGGTAAAAAGCAGCATGATTCTTTACCCTTCCAGCATCACTCCTTTCCCAGCACTACTCTCTTCTTTTTTCCGGTAAACTATGTAGCCTTCATGTAAATATCAAATTATAGATGCTGATCAATGTTTCCATTGTGGGAACAGTAAACATACTGTTGGATGTGAATAATTTAATTATATTGGATGTTTTACTGTTGAATCACCTGTACACAGGTGGACCCTATGCTATCTGTGCCCCTGGTGGTAGAAAATAATGTTGTCCCTTGTTTTGGCTGCTGGGCACTGTTTCTTGCTATGGGTGGTTTGTTCTTTTACCTGGAAAAGTTAAGTCTTACTTTTCCAAATGAGCTGCCTTATTCATCACCCAGTAAATGCTGCAATTTATTGGTGGTTTACAACAGCCCCAGAGGAAAAATAAAACGTGTCTGGAAATTGTTGCACTGTGGCAGAGGACATGGATGTTACATAATTATGAGAGGTGAAGACCTTTCAGGTTCTTATTCTATCTAGACCATAGGCCTGATTCAGAGCCTCCTCAAAACGGTGTCGTATTAGGCTCGTTCTGTGTATTTTACACTTTTTTCCGTATGCGCTTACGCATGATTCTGAGCCTCCATCGGAAGCCTTCCATTTACTGTTCGTAGCTGCGTACGCCAAGCATTTTCTGCCTCTCGTTGCGTCCTCGACAGGAAGAGGGTAACGTATATATTTCTCCCAATATACGTCCAAACGGCATTTTCTTGAAAATCTTGGAAGTTTGTTTACATGTACGCATGCGCGCAGCTATTTACCTCATTCATGTCCCTGTCTCAATTATTCTCTCACTCACTTCTGCTTCCATGCTTACCTTAGCTCACTCAAGGTTCCATTTTTATCATCTCCCGTGCTTAATGCTTACCTTAACTCACTTGCGGTTCCTGTTTACATGTTCTTCCATCCTTCATGCTTACCTCAACTCACTCGCGGTTCCAGTTTACATGTTCTTCCGTCTTTAATGCTTACCTCAACTCATTCGCGGTTCCTGTTTACATGTTTTTCCGTCCTTAATGCTTACCTCAACTCACTCACGGTTCCAATTTTTATCATCTCCCAGGCTTAATGCTTAACTCAACTCACTCGCGGTTCCTGTTTACATGTTCTTACGTCCTTAATGCTCACGTCAACTCACTCGCGGTTCCACTTTTTATCATCTCCCGTGCTTAATGCTTACCTCAACTCACTTGCGGTTCCTGTTTACATGTTCTTACGTCCTTAATGCTTACCTCAACTCACTCGCTGTTCCTGTTTACATGTTCTTACGTCCTTAATGCTTACCTCAACTCACTCGCGGTTCCACTTTTTATCATCTCCTGTCTTTAATGCTTACCTCAACTAACTCGCGGTTCCTGTTTACATGTTCCTATGTCCTTAATGCTTACCTCAACCCACTCGCGGTTCCTTTTTACATGTTCTTACGTCCTTAATGCTTACCTCAACTCACTCGCGGTTCCACTTTTTATCATCTCCCGTACTTAATGCTTACCTCAACTCACTCGTGGTTCCTGTTTACATGTTCTTCTGCCCTTAATACTTACCTCAACTCACTCGCGGTTCCACTTTTTATCATCTCCCGTGCTTAATGCTTACCTCAACTCACTCGCGGTTCCTGTTTACATGTTCTTCCATCCTTAATGCTTACCCTTAAATCACTCGTGGTTCCACTTTAGAAGTTCTTGTGGCATTCATGCTTACCTAATGTTCATTTTCTTATTAGTTTTGGATTCCTTCTTGAATTCTTCTGGTGTTTGTTATTTTTTGGCTGTGTTCATGCCTAAAAAGTGTATAGCTTAACCTAAAATAAACATGAAACATGGTTAAGTTTAAGAACATTTATTTGCTAACATTGTTTTTGTTTAAAATATTCCTGTTTGTTTTATTTTTCTTTTTTTTGTTGTGTTTTTTGTTGTTGTTTTTTTCCTAAACAAAATTTGTTTTTAAATATGTATACATTTTAAAAGTTTTTAAAATATCAAAAACATACAATATAAAACAACGTGGCAGGCCCCAGGATTTTAGTCTTCACTGGTCCCCACTGAAGCAGCAAGCTCCTGGATTTCGCCCACCAGCCGATACACCGTCACTGTAAGCTGTTGTAGTCTCTCCTGTGGGGTTCCTGTGTAAAGAAAGCAATAATTACATTTTGGAAAATACATGCTTGCTAGCTGTGGAATGAAATCTTATTAATGTTCAAGCAAAGGGATGAGGTCACAGTCCATTATGCTAATGTATTAGACTAGGGATGAGGCCAAAGTTCATTATGCTAATGTATTAGGCTAGGGATGAGGCCAAAGTTCATTATGCTAATGTATTATGCTAGGGATGAGGCCATAGGTCATTATGCTAGTGTATTAGGCTAGGGATGAGGCCATAGTTCATTATGCTAATGTATTAGGCTAGGGTTTTTAAAGAGCTGTGGAATGAAATCTTATTAATGTTCAAGCAAAGGGATGAGGTCACAGTCCATTATGCTAATGTATTAGGCTAGGGATGAGGCCAAAGTTCATTATGCTAATGTATTAGGCTAGGGATGAGGCCATAGGTCATTATGCTAGTGTATTAGGCTAGGGATGAGGCCATAGTTCATTATGCTAATGTATTAGGCTAAGGTTTTTAAAGACCTGTGAACGAAGCTATGTTATAGGTAATAAAATAAGTAGACTTCAAACTTACCAGGCTGGTGGGCGACCTGAGCTTGGGGGACCAGCATTCTGTCTGGGGCCTGCCACTGAACAGGATCTGAGGCTGTAGAGGAAGGAAAAATATGTTTACTTGTAATGTCAAATTAGGTCAAGGCAACATGTGTTTCATAATGTGTGTGTGACAACACTCACCTTCGGCATGCACCTCAGGGGTGGAATGTTCCTGGCTCTCAAATCCCCACTCTCCACCCGCTACATCGTCATCTAAAAGAATAGAAGCAGAGAATGAGTGAGTGTTTACAGTGCATGTACCTGTGTGTGCTTCAGTCATAGAAACATACCTGAGTGTTGTTTCTCCGGCATCTGGGCTCCCTGGTGAGCCGCTGATGCCCCTCCTCTGTAGACAGGTCAAGTGGCTGCTCTGAGCCACCTACAGAGGAGGGGGATGACCTTGGCCCTAGAGATGCACCACCTTCACTCGCCCCAGATTCTTTCCGCACTGGCCGGACTGCTCGCCTCCGGGTGAGTCTTATGCTGAAATCCCATTCACTCACTAGAAGAGAATAGCATTCATAAACAGAGGTCTAACTAAGGGCTATAAGATATCTTACAAGTAATAGTCATGTACTTACTTGGGAAATGTTGTGCAAAGAATCGCCTCACCTTTCCTTCTCTTTAGGTCCGACCAGTGTTGGATGTTCTGGGTGAACATGAAGGTGGTGCCGCTGTCGCCTGCTATTTTGGCTACGATCTCCAGGGCCAACGTCCACTTTGGGAAATCACTCGCCAGGTAGTCATACCTGTTCTCCGTCATCATCTAAAAGATACAAGTGAAACACATTTGATTAATGAAAACATACAAATCACAATCACAGTTATAGCAGGTTGCAACTTTCATTCCACATTACATTTCTATCCTTCAGCTATCCTTCTTGATGCTATTTTGGTGTTGCGCACATGTGCTCATTAACTTTTGGTTGGCACAGCGTTTAAATTCCAATCGTGCCCCCACTGTTTGGCCTTGCGCTGCCTAATAGCATATGCATGCATTTCGCCTGTAAATCAACGGCCTGAACCCACACTTACAAGCTTAATGGTATCCTGTTGCTCGCGGGTGAGGAGCGTGGGTGCCATTTTGCTAGCCTGGATCAGCAGATATGTTGCGCCCCAGCAGTTTCCGGGATGCGCACATCCGTACGTTACGCGTAAGCATCATACACAGTCATAACTAATTAAAGGGTACTTGGAGAAACAACTGAGTGTCTTTACAGATATCGCTATGCCTGCCAAGAAAGGTAGCCGCAAGACCCCCAAGTCCCATGAACGCCATGAGCGCTGTGCCGAACGGCATGAAAAAACCTCCTTGAGGTCTGCAACTGGGTCCCACAAAACCAGTGGCCACTCGCATTCGACCATCCGCTCGCCACATGAAGGATCCAGTGGGCCACACTCCAGCCCCCTCCAAATCTGGCCCATCTCGGAAGGCGAAGGAGACATCCTCAAGCAAGAATGCTCCCCGGCCCACAACATCCCAAACACAAAGGAGCACTACTAGTAAGGGCAAGGGTAAGACTCATCAGCCCTAGCCCCCCAACCACACCCTTTCCTGCTCCTTCCCAATCTCAGGAATCGAACATGGAGAGCCCTGAGCAGCCAGCCGATGACACCCCCATGCAAGTCCAGCCCAATCCATGTTAAGCGTAATGTCTGGCTATTCAACGCCTGCAAGTCACCCACGAATGTCACCCAATATTCCTCCCACCCATGAATAGCCATCCAGGCCAACATTAGGGCGAAACCTGCGGCGTGGTATGTTGAGCGGACGCTTTAGTGAACCCCAAAGCATGGCATTGGCAAGTGGGGTTTCTGAGCACTTTCAAAAGCCACCAGCAAAGTACGCAAGAACCAAATCTGGGAGGAGATCACCAGACAGGTCAATTGTGTGGGGACGGAGAGGAACAGATCCAGCGGAAATTTTGCTGACCTCAAATATGCAGTGAGACAGAAGAGGAATAAGCAAAGGCAGCACAGGTACATATGGGGGTGGGAGTAAGGGTGGTTGTTGTTGTGCAAAACCTTACATTTTTCATTTAAGGTTGCAAGCAGGAGGAGGATTCCCAACTAAACTACAGTACACCACAGCTGAGGAGCTTGTCCTCGGACTTATACTCCCTTCGGCACTACAGTGCTTATCCGGGGCTCTAGACACTGGCAACTATGAAATGCCAGAAGGTATGTATTTTAAGGATTGTTTTATTAGATTTGGCTAATAAAATTGTAGAAACAAATCCTCTACACACATAGAGCCGTAGCTAGGTGGGAGCAGGGGGGCACGCTCACAGGGTACAGCAGTTCAGGGTGGCGCCAAAGGGTGTATGTAAAACCGGTAGTGGAGTCCATTGAGAAAGTTAGGTCCGGGTGCATTAAAGCCTACCTACTCCTATGTGTACCCATGGTGTTTATGTGTTAACTTGCCTTTACTGTTAAATTTCAGCTCCTCAAAATACTCAAGCGACTGCGCAACCCTCAACCTGTTTGCCCACTGCCACCACATCCCGCCAGCCATTACAAACATATTCTACACAGGACCAGCTGGATCTGGTAAGTGCAATGTGCACTAACTGGTGATGCATGTGAATTAAGATGAAACATATATTTGGCCAACTATCTTACACATTTTTTTTCAATGTCCCTACAGACACTACCCCTAATGGATGCAATACACCATCTGGAAGAGGAGGAGACCATTACCATGGCCCCACTAATGAATACCCAACAACATCATCTGTCACTGCCCCACAGAAGCCTCCAACAAATCTTCTGCAGCAGAGTAAAACACGCCCTCTGCTGGCACACCAGCATGGCCAGCAGCAGCAAGAGACACAACCAACTGTTTCATGTTCTATCTCTGCTGCAGAGGATTTGCCTACTACATCTGCTCATGTTGCTAGGCCTAGACCTCCAACATCTGCATGCGCCCAAACCCGGGGAAGTGGAGGACGCCCTCAGGCACGTCACAATGTCAGCCAGGTGAGGCGTGTGAAGATCCTGGAGACAGCATGGCGCAATGACAGGCACAACTTTCGGCAGTGAACCTAAGATTAAGAGAGGAGCTGGCATCACAATTACTAAACTTCAATAACAACTTCACCACCCTGCTTGATGAAATTAGGACTAGCAACAGGCAGAGGGAGGCTATGCTTGAGCAGTGGCAGATGATGAATGCCACCCAAGCATAGGTGTTGACCATCCTATAAGTGCAACAAAAGCCTTATAATGTCAATCCAGCAGATTAACATTTAGCGTTGTATTTCATTTCACATCTTTCCTCAACATTCCCACACTTTTGGACCACATCCATATTTGGCCATTTGTGCTTAGGCTGTTGGCTTTAGAATTTCGCCCATACAGCTCATGATAGTGCTCAGAAACCCCACTTGCCAATGCCATATTTTTTTGGCTCAGTAAAGCGCCCGCTCAAGCTCACACGCAGCAGGTTTATGTCTAATGAGATCCTGGCAACTTCATCCTGGGTGGGTGGAATATTTGGTGACATTCTTGGGTGACTAACATCCCATTAATAGCTCCAACTTGGGCTCTGAAAGTTTTGTGTTGGAGTTGCTTGGGGGCTGGGTGTCATAGGCTGGCTGGCCCATTAACTTGCAGCCATTGAGCTGCACAGTGACTTAGGGCTGGCTACATTGTAATCCTGAAATAGGCCACGAGCTGGAGAGGGTGTTGTTGTGGACCTAGGGATTTCTGCCCTCATGGTCTCCTTGTCCTTAATAATAGTGCTCCCTATGGGTCACGATGTTGTTGGAAGGGGAGCATTCTGGCTTGAGGAAGTGTCCTTGGACATCAAGTCTGTGGGAAATTTAGAGGGGCCAGGAGTGTGGCCCAATGGATCCTTCCTTTGCCTACTGAATGCCCTCGTAGGGTGTGATTGGCCTTCCACACCTAATTTCCATATTGACGCATGAATTTTGTTCCTGAGTTTGTTCTGTGCTGTGTTATTAGTAGCCATTTCAGAAATATTTTATTACCAAAATATGATTGTTGTACTAAAGTTTTTATGGCTAAATTAGGATGTGCTCATAAGCAAATGAAAGTATACATGTGATACCTTGGTTTAGTCACAAATCTATAATAGATCTAATGACAACCACGTAGTTTTTTTTTTGGTTTTTAAAAAAAAAACCCAACATTTGGGTAAAAAAAAAAAAAAACATTTGGGTAAAAAAAAAAACATTTGGGTAAAAAAAAAACAACCAACATTTCGCACAAAAAAACCCCAAAAAATAAAAATTATTCAACAAAAGAAGTAATCAAATGATCCCGGACGGCTTGGCCAGAAACACTGTGGGTGCCCTCATATAATTCCTCCGGAATGTCCATGGTGGCTGGAGAGGGTGACTCGTCAACATACCAGGGGACCTGCTGCATTAACGCAAAGTTATGTAGGACACACAAAGCCATAATGATCTTAATCACCTTGTTGGGGTCATACTGTAGGGCACCCCCGGTATGGTCCAGGCATCTAAACCTGGTTTTAAGCAGGCCAAAGGCCCTCTCCACCACAGCCCTGGTCTTGCGATTGGCCCTGTTATAGCCCTCCTGGGCCTGAGTCTGAGGGCGCAGGACAGGGGTCATCAGCCATGGCAGTAGTGGGTATCCCGAATCCCCTGAAAAAAATAAACAATAATGTTAGGGTCTACTTTTTAGATACATTGTATATCATGTCATCAGAGGTAACGAACATCCATATGTTGAGACAGGGTTATCCAAAATAATTCATACTCATACATTGAAAGGCTAATGCAATTCTTTCACAAAACTTACCCAGTAGCCAGCCACCAGACAATTCTCCTGATTGAAAACGACCATACAGGCTCAAATTTCTCAGGATATATGCATCTTGGGTGGATCCGGGAAAACCAGCAATCACACTCAGAAAGCGAAGGTCCGGGCCAACCACAGCTTGCACGTTTATGGAATGGTCCAGCTTCCTGTTCCTGTAAGAGCAGAAATACAGGTCCTTAGTACACTAAAACAATCCCCACATTTAACTAAAATACACAGCACAAAATTAGGTATCCTTATTGTTAAAGTGTATATTGAACAGTTACAACCCCAAACAATTATAAAAAATATCAAAAAAAAAAGACAGTCGGATTCTAATCTGGTATACATGATAAGGACTAATTAAGGTATGCATGAAAATCATTATTTAAGGCCTACATTGAAATGATTAGTTAAGGTATGCATGAAAATCATTATTTAAGGCCTACATTGAAATGATTAGTTAAGGTACGCATGAAAATCATTATTTACCGCCTACACTGAAATGATTAGTTAAGGTATGCATGAAAATATTTATTTACCGCCTACATTGAAATGATTAGTTAAGGTATGCATGAAATTATTTATTTAACGCCTACATTGAAATGATTTGTTAAGGTATGCATGCAAATTATTGATTTCTATATACATTACAAGATACTGAGAATCAATTAGTTAATACAAGTCATAATGTTCACCCAAATCACAAACCTAAATAGATATTCCTCATCGGCTGGAGGAACCAACGCAACATGGGTACAATCGATCGCACCCATGACGTTGGGCATGTCGGCTATATTAAAAAAGCCCAACTTAACCGCATTCCAGGCTACCATGTTGTCTGGGAAATAGATGTATTTTTGACACAGAGTAGCCATGCCATCCAAAAACTTGGTTAGTGTGCAGCTCAGCATAGGCTGGGACATCCCCATGGAGCGGGAACCCAGCCTCTGGAACGAGCCGTTCACCAAAAATTGCAGGCAGCCAAGCATCTTGGTCATACCTGAAATTGCATGCCCCTTCCTTGTGGTGCGGGCTAAGCATGGCTGCAGCTCATTATACAAATTTTGGAGGGAAACACGGTTAAGGCGGGTGAGTTTGAACAGCTCAACGTCATGCGTGCGATCGATGTCCATGCGTGCGCGGTGTGATCTGACTTCTGCCATGGCGATGCTACTCCTCTACATCCTCCTCAAACATCTTAACAGCTTGCTTTTGCCTACAAAATGACCCCATAATTTGAGCGGAAGCAAAACCGTTTTATTGAGCGGCTTGTGATCGGCAATCAAGGCTCAGAATCAGGCACCAGCCCATAACAATCACGTAAGTTGGCCGATATAACAGCAAATTGCCGATAAACATAAGTTTTTCGAAAGCGTGTATACGTGTTAGCGTATACACTATGCATGAATATTCATTATGCATGAATAAAGTAACGCACAAGCCGAAAAGCATGTACAAACTCACAAAAAATACACAGACACATGCGAAAGTGCATGTGAAAGGGGCTCTGAATCAAGGCTTATAAGTGTAGCTTTATCATATTCTTTCAATTTCACTCTAGCTGTCTTTTTACCTGTAATGGAAAAAAAAATGTTTAGGCTGCTTATGACTTAGGCAATCCCCTAAGTATACTAAATTAATAGGCTGGAATGACATTGAGAAGCCAATAATTTGGTAGGCTTGGTCATTGAATGGACAGCATAGAAGAAGGAGGAACATTAGGGATACAACACATTAAGGGCCTTATTTATCAAGGGATAGCACCAGGTAGTGTCTCACTAGCGGCAGGTATCGCCAGCTATCGGCGGCTACCGACTCCAGAACGCCAGGCGGCGGACACAATCACGCATTTATCACGCTAAATGAGGCTAGCGCCGGCGAGAGCGTCAGCTAGCGCGGGATTCATCATGTAGCGGACTGCAACGAACAGCGCCGCTGCTAATCCCATCACAGAGCCAGGTATGACCTCTCGCTACCTGGCGCTCTCCAATGCATTTCAATGGAGCAATCTTTAAATATTCATAATTAATTGATATTAATGTTTGTTTGTTTTTTTAAAATGTCAAAAATTCTGTGACCACTTCGGCAATGTTAGATATTTTTTTTAAGGTAAAAAAAAAAAAATTGTGCAGAATTGATATTACAGGTCTGATATTAATGTATTCATATTACAAAATGTTTAGAAAAACTTGTTTAATTTTTTACTCAAAAAATATGGTTGTTTGGGGGTTAAAAACTACTTTTAAGCCATCGCCGCCAACGCTCTGGGGTTTAAACAAGCTTTTCACAGCGCGAGAATTTTTTGAGCGTGATTTGTTAATGAATATGCTGGGAGCCGTTCGCTATGACCATTCGCTGTCAGGCGCTCCCATACAGCGCGGAACCTGTCAAACAGCGACTCCTAACCCCGTATTCAACATTACCGCACACCGACTGAGTCGCTGTCAACAACCGAACAACAGCCAAGCACAGCGAATACTAGCGGGCGCTGTGAAAATCACACTACTGGCGCTCATCTGTCGCTACCTGGCGCTATTACTGAATCGGCCTCCCCGTTTGGCAATGACACTGCTCTCATTCGTTTCATCCGGGGGAATAACAAGGAGATTGAAAGATTGGATCACTGAAATGAATAAAAAATAGGCTTGACTTCCACTTTCAGTAATGATAGGTCACAATATTTAGCGCTTCCCACACTGCAGGGAGCACTGATATAAGCCAAGCAAGTGTGACTATTTTTACTAGAAAATAGATCACTTCTGTCCTCTGTGTACCAAAACAACTTGCTTTGTCTCTTAGACTAAACAGCTGTATTTATATTATCTTTTCAGCTGTTTGAATTTGCTTTTTGGGCATTTTTTGTTTAAAACTCCTGTTTATTTGCATACATTTGGATCTAAAAAATAAGTGATTTGGGTCCAAAAACTACTCATAATAAAGTTTGTTTTTTTGTGTGTTTTTTCTTACTCATAATAAAGCATTTCAGTAAATGACATCTGCTGAGCTATCCTTGTATAACCTGTTTACTGTAAAAAGCAGCACAGTCTGTTTACTAATGGCACATTCTTCTGGATTCAGACAGAATTTTGGGCCAAGAAAAAATAAAAGGCTTGTGCAAACATCTTTACTTATATAATTAAATTATATTTAAACGAAGATGCATTGTTTTTTCAAAAATGCCGTTACATTTCATAATTATAGCTAAAGAATGTAAATGTAGTTGTGGATGCATTTGGACAATGTTTGCTTATTGCATTATAGCGTTAAAGCATGGCCAGTTTCAAAGCCCCCCCCCCAATCTACCATCCGTTCCTAGCACTGAAGCAGAAAGGAGGGGGTCACATAAAAAAACCTACTACTTGACCCACAATACAGTGTTGACAATTGCACGTTCAGAGCTCTGGGCACCGCCATCTTCTTTCTGCCATCTGTTGCCAGCCATAGAGCGTGGTCCTCATGCTTTGCACACTTCTGTCCACCTTTTTACTTGGGGGCAGCACTCTACAACAAAGCAACAGCTTCTACCCAGCGCTGCAGGAGATGGAGGAGAGGCACATGGGACAGGCATTAAATGAACTTCTTGCTGCCTTCATTTTTACTGCTTGGTTGTCTCTTTAAATTATTTTTACTAATATCCATAAAAGGGAACCTCCCACCATCCTAAAATCATTTGTCAAAAAGGCAGCAGAAGGAAGATGGTGGTGCTCGGGTCTGCGCTGGATTGTAGGTCAGGTATGAGCTTCTTTTTTATGTAACCCTCCCACCCTTCTTCAGTGCTAGGAAACCGTGACAGAGCAGGGGGGGGAACAC
The DNA here is from genome assembly GCA_027917425.1 of Gastrophryne carolinensis. NCBI lineage: Eukaryota > Metazoa > Chordata > Amphibia > Anura > Microhylidae > Gastrophryne > Gastrophryne carolinensis. Next base: position 104,295,954 of record CM051241.1, read on the forward strand.
TTTGAAAATGGCCACGCTGGCTGGAATGGCCCTTTAAGTAAACCGGTACATACATTTTAATGTCCCTGTCCAGGCACACAATCATTTCCTCCCACCTTATTTTCTCTTAGGAACAGAGAAAAATTAGCCATTTCAAATCCTCTCAAAATCTCCAAATATATGTAAATACATTATGTATTCTAATTCTAAGTAAAGACATTTTCTTCTTTTTAATTACTGGGTTTTGGCTGCAAAGGGCATGTCATGGTGCAGCTTTATGTGCCCTGTGTGCACTGTTTGCAGGGAGAGCATCCGGGATCACTGTGGCCTGCCATGCTCATGCACGGTGAAAGCACCAAGGGACAGAGTGGCTGTTAGACAACTATTTTGCTTGGTCCTGGAAGAATGAAAATGAAAGGAGGATTAACTTTGGAGCTCTGCAACAGCTTCTACCCAGCACTGCAGGAGATGGAGAGAGGCACATGGGACAGGCATCGAATTAACTTCTTGCTGCCTTTATTATTGCTGATTGGTTGTCTCTTTAAATTATTTTTACTTCTATAAAAGGGAACCTCCCACTACCCATTTCCTAAAATCATTTGTCAAAGGAGGTTGTTTTGTTATATTCTAAAAATCCATACATGAACATACAATTCATTTGTTACAGATCATCAAGTATATCATTAGAGATGCACCCCCCCCCCCCCCCAAGCTTGGGTTGTCAAGTTTGGTCGAAATTTAAATATATGTTTGGGTTGGGGGGTGGGGGCAGAGTGTGCAGCAGAAGTACATTGATTTAACTCATCTCAGCGCTGCAGAGTGGAAGAAGCATTTAAAACTGGCCCCAGCTGGGGCTACAGAAAGATGGCTGCTGGCTCCCACAAGGCCATCTTTTTGTAGCCCTGGCTGGGACTGGTTTCAAACAATGTCGCTGCTGCTGCCACTCCGCTGTCGCGGCTGGCAGAAGAGAGTCAAGCAGAGGTGAGTTAAAGCAGCTCAGCAGCGCATCAACCAACTTTTTTATGTTCAACCCAGACACCAAACACCAAATTCTGGCTGAAGTCTGTGTTCAGGTTTGGAAACTCAGTTGCGGTTCAGGTTCGCCCATCTCTATTTATCATGCCTTATGCAAATAGTCTTAGGCCCTTATTCATAAAGGGATAGCGTCAGGTAGTGCCTTGTAAATGACAGGTAGTGACAGGTAGCGGCAGGACGCCGGAGATGGCACACAATTACACATTTATCATGCAGAATCTGTTGAGCAACTGGAACAACACCATGTAGCATCCGGTTAATCATTATCCCAGCCTCAGCGTACAGCGCCGGCGGTCAGCCTTGCAGAGCACCACGTATTACCTCTTGCTACCTGTCGCTCTCCCATACATTTCAATGGGCATTCTTTTATTTCTCTTTGAACAGGAGGTTTTTATAAAAAAAAAAAAAAAAAAAATTATTAATCTCAGATAATGTTGTGACCTCTCCTGGCATAGAAAAGCCACTTTTGAAAATATTTTTCATTTTTTATATATTTATGCAGAATTTACATTACAGGTTTGGCAATAATGTGTTCATGTTGCAATGTTATTACAATGTAATTCCATATGTTTTCGCTTTGTTACTAGTGGATAAATGTTAAAAAACAGCATTTAAACACACAGCCTCCGGCGCTCTGGGCTACAGTGAAGCATTTTTGAGCGCTGGAGGTGTGTGAGGTTTTTTTGATGTGTTGTGTGTCGGTCGCACTGACCAGTCACTAGAGATGATCGAACTTTTGAAAAATTCGATTCGGCTGATTCGCCGAATTTTCCGGCAAAATTCGTTTCGGTCCGAATTTATTCGCGACGAATCACTATTAAAAACGGCTATTTCTGAGCCTCCTAGAGCCTCAATAGGGTTGTAAACCATTCTGCCTTGCTGTAACACGCATAGGATGCGTGCTGGGTTAGTTAAATAATATTGTAAATAAATATCACATGCAGATCAGAGGCATTGCTAATAGAATCGCAGAGCGGCACAATTGCAAAGAGTTGAAGTGGCATCACTATGAGGGGCAGGAGCCCAAACATTGCTTTAAAGAGACACTGGAGTTGGCTGCAGGAGGCCAAAAATTGGATGAATCACACCCTGGAATTGCAAGCAGGAGCACAAACATTGCTTTAAAGAGACACTGGAGTTGGCAGCAGGAGGCCAAAAATTGGATGAATCACACCCTGGAGTTGCAAGCAGCAGCAGCAGCAGCAGGAGCCCAAACATAGCTTGAAAGAGACACTGGAGTTGGCTGCAGGAGCCCAAAGATTGGATGAATCACACCCTGGAGTTGCAAGCAGCAGCAGCAGCCCAAACGTTGGCTGAAAGAGACACTGGAGTTGGCAGCAGGAGCCCAAAATTGGATGAATCACACCCTGGAGTTGCAAGCAGCAGCAGGAGCCCAAACATAGCTTGAAAGAGACACTGGAGTTGGCAGCAGGAGCCCAAAAATTGGATGAATCACACCCTGGAGTTGCAAGCAGCAGCAGGAGCCCAAACATTGGCTGAAAGAGACACTGGAGTTGGCAGCAGGAGCCCAAAAATTGGATGAATCACACCCTGGCGTTGGCAGCAGCAGCAGGAACCTAGAAATTGGCTGGAAGGCACCCTGAAGTTGGCAGCAGCAGGAGCACATACATTAGCTGGAAGGCACACCCTGGAGTTGGCAGCAGCATAAGCAGGAGCCCAAACATTGCTTGAAAGACACCCTGGAGTTGGCAGCAGCAGCAGGAGGCCAAGAATTGGCTGAGAGAGACACTGGAGTTGGCAGCAGGAGCCCAAAAATTGGATGAATCACACCCTGGAGTTGCAAGCAGCAGCAGGAGCCCGAACATTACTTTAAAGAGACACTAGAGTTGGCAGCAGGAGCCCAAAAATTGGATGAATCACACCCTGAAGTTGCAAGCAGCAGCAGGAGCCCGGACATTACATTAAAGAGACACTGGGGTTGGCTTCAGGAGCCCAAAAATTGGATGAATCACACCCTGGAGTTGCAAGCAGCAGCAGGAGCCCAAACATTACTTTAAAGAGACACTGGAGTTGGCAGCAGGAGCCCAAAAATTGGATGAATCACACCCTGGAGTTGCAAGCAGCAGCAGCAGCAGGAACCCAAACATTACTTTAAAGAGACACTGGAGTTCGCAGCAGGAGCCCAAAAATTGACTGACACACCCTAGAGTTGGCAGCAGCAGCAGCAGGAACCTAGAAATTGGCTGGAAGGCACCCTGAAGTTGGCAGCAGCAGGAGCACATACATTAGCTGGAAGGCACACCCTGGAGTTGGCAGCAGCATAAGCAGGAGCCCATACATTGCTTGAAAGACACCCTGGAGTTGGCAGCAGCAGCAGCAGGAGGCCAAAAATTGGCTGAGAAAGACACTGGAGTTGGCAGCAGGAACCCAAAAATTGGATGACTCAAACCCTGGAGTTGCAAGCAGCAGCAGGAGTCCAAACATTAATTTAAAGAGACACTGGAGTTGGCAGCAGGAGCCCAAAAATTGGATAAATCACACCCTGGAGTTGCAAGCAGCAGCAGGAGCCCGAACATTACTTTAAAGAGACACTGGAGTTGGCAGCAGGAGCCCAAAATTGGATGAATCACACCCTGGAGTTGCAAGCAGCAGCAGGAGCCCGAACATTACTTTAAAGAGACACTGGAGTTGGCAGCAGGAGCCCAAAAATTGGATGAATCACACCCTGGAGTTGCAAGCAGCAGCAGCAGGAGCCCAAACATTACTTTAAAGAGACACTGGAGTTGGCAGCAGGAGCCCAAAAATTGACTGACACCCCCTGGAGTTGGCAGCAGCAGCTGCAGGAACCTAGAAATTGGCTAGAAGGCACCCTGAAGTTGGCAGCAGCAGGAGCACATACATTAGCTGGAACGCACACCCTGGAGTTGGCAGCAGCATAAGCAGGAGCCCAAACATTGCTTGAAAGACACCCTGGAGTTGGCAGCAGCAGCAGGAGGCCAAAAATTGGCTGAAAGAGACACTGGAGTTGGCAGCAGGAGCCCAAAAATTGGATGAATCACACCCTGGAGTTGCAAGCAGCAGCAGGAGCCCGAACATTACTTTAAAGAGACACTGGAGTTGGCAGCAGGAGCCCAAAAATTGGATGAATCACACCCTGGAGTTGCAAGCAGCAGCAGGAGCCCGAACATTACTTTAACCCTTTCGCTGCCAGCCTACCTGCAGCATTTGCCACTCCCTGTTGCCAGACGATGTTTCACCATTTTGCGCTACACATATTCAACTGTCATTTTTGAAGGGATTTCCAGGGATTTCCCAGGAAAATTATATATTGTTTTTTTCAACAGAGTCTGGGCTTTAACATGAAATGTCTTGTTTGTATTTTTTAGGTGTATTCTCAATTTTTTTGGGTGAAATGTGTGAAAAAAAATAAAAAAAAAACATTTTTTTACAATTTGTAGAGTTTTTTTGTAATAAAAAATGTAAGTTTGTCAATAAAATCTTATTGCGTGAGAAACCCCAATTTCTCCCGGTTACAGCGATACCACATATGTATAGGTAGACACCCTTTCCTGCCCAGAAGCCTTTTATAGCTGCTGGATGACAAATGGTTAATAAAAAAAAAAAATGACATAGGGTCCCCCTTCCCGGGGAGGGGGACCCCATTTTTTTTTGGATTTTGAAGGGTTAAAAACCCTTCAAAATCCAAAAAAAAAAATGACGTGGGGTCCCCCTTACCCAAAGTAACCAGCCCGGGACCAGCTATGGGGGCTTGTAGGCACAGAGTGGGGGGGCCAGCTTTGGTGGCCCCCCCACCCTGCAGCCTACGAGCCCACATAGCCTATGTGGGCCCGGGCTCTTCTGCCCCCCCCTGGCCTTTGGGGAGGCAGGTAATGGGGGTGCAGGGGTTAATGGCAAGCCACCCGCTAGGGCAGGTGAATTGCCACCCCCCCCAGCCTTGTGAACTGGTATAAGGGGTCTCATGGACCCCTTACCAGCTCACAAAGGGTTAATGTGAAAAAAAAACACCACACAATAATAAAAAGTATTTTATTAGAAAAAAAAAAAATTTTTTTTTACTGTACTTACCTTCGATTGCAAGCTCTTGTCCCTCGCCGCTCAGCTGACAGATGCCGGTGATCGGCATCCAGAGAAGGAGAAGGCAGGAGATCAGAGGATCTCCTGTCACCTCCTTCCCCTGTGCCGATCACCGGCATCTGAGAAGCTGAGAAGGCTGAAGCCTGAGATCGGGGCCGGGATGACTTCATAAGCCCCGCCCCCAAGGGGGCGGGGCTTAGAGGCATGATGGCGGCCGCCATCGTGAAGAAGAGAGGAGAGAGCCTCCCAGGCTCTCTCCTGAAGATCGGTAAGTCCTGGGGGGGGATCGGAGGCCCCCCAGGTGAAGAGGAGGGACAGCGGGAGCCAGCGCACACACAGGTAAGTGAATGTCATTTTTATTTTTTCTTTTTTTTTACATTTAGAAGCTGCTGCTGCAGAAGCGGGGGGGGGCGGCCTATTCCGGGGGCTCTCCTAGAGCCATCCGACCCCCCACGGGGGATCGGATGGCACCAAATTAAAGAGGAGACCCGGCCGGATCTAACAAGGGGTCAGGTGAGTATTTGTTGTTTTTACTTTTTAAACTACAAGCGAGGAAAGTCAAGCACGTAACACCTACGGGCTTGGCACTTAAGGCCCAGCCAAGCCAGCACGTAGGTGTTACGTGCTTGGCAACAAAAGGGTTAAAGAGACACTGGAGTTGGCAGCAGGAGCCCAAAATTGGATGAATCACACCCTGGAGTTGCAAGCAGCAGCAGGAGCCCGAACATTACTTTAAAGAGACACTGGAGTTGGCAGCAGGAGCCCAAAAATTGGATGAATCACACCCTGGAGTTGCAAGCAGCAGCAGCAGGAGCCCAAACATTACTTTAAAGAGACACTGGAGTTGGCAGCAGGAGCCCAAAAATTGACTGACACCCCCTGGAGTTGGCAGCAGCAGCTGCAGGAACCTAGAAATTGGCTAGAAGGCACCCTGAAGTTGGCAGCAGCAGGAGCACATACATTAGCTGGAACGCACACCCTGGAGTTGGCAGCAGCATAAGCAGGAGCCCAAACATTGCTTGAAAGACACCCTGGAGTTGGCAGCAGCAGCAGGAGGCCAAAAATTGGCTGAAAGAGACACTGGAGTTGGCAGCAGGAGCCCAAAAATTGGATGAATCACACCCTGGAGTTGCAAGCAGCAGCAGGAGCCCGAACATTACTTTAAAGAGACACTGGAGTTGGCAGCAGGAGCCCAAAAATTGGATGAATCACACCCTGGAGTTGCAAGCAGCAGCAGGAGCCCAAACATTACTTTAAAGAGACACTGGGGTTGGCTTCAGGAGCCCAAAAATTGGATGAATCACACCCTGGAGTTGCAAGCAGCAGCAGCAGCCCAAACATTACTTTAAAGAGACACTGGAGTTGGCAGCAGGAGCCCAAAAATTGGATGAATCACACCCTGGAGTTGCAAGCAGCAACAGGAGCCCAAACATTACTTTAAAGAGACACTGGAGTTGGCAGCAGGAGCCCAAAAATTGGATGAATCACACCCTGGAGTTGCAAGCAGCAGCAGCAGGAGCCCAAACATTACTTTAAAGAGACACTGGAGTTGGCAGAAGGAGCCCAAAAATTGGATGAATCACACCCTGGAGTTGCAAGCAGCAGCAGCAGGAGGCCAAACATTGGCTGAAAGGCACACCCTGAAGTTGGTATCAGCAGGAGGCCAAAAATTGGTTGGAAGGCACACCCTGAAGTTGGCATCAGCAGGAGCCCAAAAATTGGCCTAAAGACATAAATATGTTTTGCACCATTTGGAAAGTGTAAAACGTGGCACCATGCTGAATCTAGTCGCATGCATCAGGCATTGGTGGGTGGAAATCCTGGCTGATCCATCCCTGATTCATTTTGACAAAGGTGAGTCTCTCCACATTTTTAGTTGACAGACGAGTTCTCCTCACCGTAACTATGGCCCCCGCCGCACTAAACACCCGCTCAGATGGCACGCTACTTGCCGGGCAGGACAGCTTTTCCAGGGCAAACTCTGCTAGTTGCGGCCACAAATCAAGTTTGGCTGCCCAGAAGTCCAGCGGATCCTCAAGGTGTGTTGGCATGGTCATGTCAAGGTATGACATGACCTGCTGGTTGAGGTCCTGCTCCAGGTCTTCCTGCTGCTCATGAGTAGCCTCACTATGTGGGTGTAGAAAGCTACTCATTAGCGACTGAAGACTGAGGCTGCTGCTGATGGAGCTGCTGCTTCTGCTCCTGCCAACCCCCCCAGCAGCCATGGCAGTGGAAGGTGAGCGCAGAGGTCCCCTCGTGTCAGACCTGCGAGAGTATGGACCATGGCACAGATAGGCATCGGCCAACTGCCTACATAGAATGTCTTTGTAGTAGTTCAGTTTGTCCTCCCTCTCGGTGGGTTTAAAAAATGCCCCCATTTTGTGCCGGAAGCGAGGGTCCAATAAGGTGGACAGCCAGAAGTCATCCCGCCGACAAATGGAAACAATTCTGGGGTCACTACGCAAGCACGTGAGCATGCTTCCTGCCATTTGCGCAAGTGACTCGGATGGACTACCTGTCTCCATCTCCACTGCATACTGCCACGGTGTGTCCGGGTCCTCTGTCTGCCTTCTTCAAAACCCTCTAGCTCCTCTGGCTGCTGCTGCTCCTCCTCTCCTGTCCGCTGACTAGATAAACCAGCCATTTCGCCAAGCCTAAACTGTGTTTCGCTGGGCAACTCCTCCTCCTCTTCCTCCTCCTCCTCCAGTTCAGCTCCAACGGGGTTCATGTGGCCGTAAGATGTAGACGCCATGTCTCCAGTGCCCTGACCAGCCATGGTTTCCAACATGTGCTGTAGTACATGAAGCAGTGGAATCACGTTGTTCATCCCGTAATCCTGCCGACTGACAAATAAAGTGGCTTCCTCAAAGGGCCTGAGCAAACGGCAGGTGTCACGTATGAGCTGCCACTGGTTGACATTGAAGTTACACAGGGGAGTCCCCCTATCTGCTTGGATCATCAGGAAATCCGTGATGGCTTTTCTCTGTTCATATAATCGGTCCAACATGTGAAGGGTGGAATTCCAACGGGTGGAAACATCGCAAATCAGACTATGTTGGGGGATACCGTTTTGACGCTGTAGCTCAAGAAGGGTGTGTTTGGCGGTGTATGAGTGGCTGAAGTGCATGCAAAGTTTCCTTGAAGTCTTGCAGATGGGGGGAACACTTCAGAAACCGCTTGACAACCAGATTGAAGACGTGAGCCATGCAGGGGGCATGGGTCAGGCTTCCTTGGCGCAGCGCAGACAAAATGTTCTTCCCATTGTCGGTAACCATGATTCCCATTTTAAGTTTTCTTGGAGTAAGCCATGTTTGGATTTCCTGATGAATACATTTAAGTAGTTCCTCCCCTGTGTGACTCTGTTCGCCAAGATAAACCATGTGAAGCACTGCGTGACACCTCCGTGCCCTGCACACATGGTAGACTGGAGGGGCACTGAGACTTGAGCCTACAGTGGAGGGTGAGGAGATGGCGGAGGATGAGGAGGGCGAGTCGCACAGTGTCACAGGCCCAACGGGCAGGGAGCGCGGAGGCCGAAGCGGCGTGACCTGTCCAAGTTGCTGCTGCTGCTGCAAAGGGACCATATTCACCCAGTGGGCCATAAACGACATGTACTGTCCCTGACCGTAGTTACAGCTCCAGACATCAGCGCTGCCATGCACTTTGCTACACACCAACAGGCTCAAGGACTGGCCCACCTTCTGTTCAACAAAAGTGTGCAGCGCTGGTACTTCCTTCTTGGCAAAGAAATGACAGCTTGGGACTCTCCACCTCGGCTCGGCACAAGCCATCAGTTCTCTGAAAGGTGCAGAGTCCACCACCTGAAAAGGGAGCGACTGCAGCACCAGCAACTTGGACAGGAGCACATTCAGCTTCTTCAGCTACTGCTGTCTCTTGGACATGGCTTCGCTGATGGATTGCTGGCGGGATGCATAACTTGGAGGAGGAGGAGCAGGAGCGACAGAGGATGGGTATGACGCACAGCTGCCTTCGGCTGAGGTGCTGGAGCCTTGGCTGGCAGAAATTGGGAGCGGCGTGCCACTTGGTGAGGAAGCAGACTGGACCACCCCTTGGGAGCCTCGGTTCTCCCAGGTCGCTTTATGGTGACGCATCATATGTTGACGCAGGGCCGTGGTGCCAACATTTGGGCCCTGGCCACGCTTCACCTTCTGCGTACATATCTTGCATGTGGCCATGTTACCCTCCTGCGGATGCTTCAGGAAAAACTGCCACACTGCCGAGTAGCTACTTTTCCCACCAACAGGCCTCACTGATTCGCTGCTATTGTCGCCAACTCCAGGAACCCCTGCCCCACTTCCTCCCGATAAGGTAGCCTGCCGCGCAGCAGGTGCTCTACCCGGCCCCGGCCCCGTTTGGCTCCAGGCTTTACAATTGTGCCCCCATGCTGACTGCCAACCATGCTGCTAACACCTTGCTGCCTGAGCTGCTGACTCCGGGGCAACCTGCGCCCCTCTTCTCCTGATGATGACGATGAAGCCCCTTCATCACCCGGCTCCCAAGTGCGATCGGCTTCATCATCATCACCGAGTTGTGGCTGTATGTCACTGATGTTCTCGGTTTCCTCAACAGTGTCTGGCGCAAAAGCTTGAAATCTCGCAAAACCCACGACACTGTCCACATCCCTATTTGTCTGCCGAGCTAACGAAGCCACCTTCATTTCATGGCTGGGCAGTAGCTGCTGACTGTCCTCTATCTGATCGTCCTCCTCACTAAAGAGCGGAGCTGAACCCAAAGCATAGGATACGTCGCTGGAGGAGGGAACGGCGTAGGACAGAGGCAATGGGAGGACAGGGACTGCTCTCGGGGCATGCCAACTCAGGGTTGTGTCAGAGGAACCTACCGACCCTAGACTGGGGGTCTCAGACGTAACTTGTGATGATGTTGATGAGCGCGTTAACCAATCTACCATGGCAGATGCGTTACTGGTGGAGACACGACCGCTAGCAGATACTGGCAGATCAGGTCTCTCACCGTGACTCCTGCTGCCACTCACCCCTAGTCTGCTGCGACCTCTGCCTGCTGAATCTTGGCCTCTGCCACTCCTCTTTGAACATCCTGGCACTTGTCTGCCTGACATTTTTATGTATTTGCTTATTTAGTATAAACAGATAGGGTTCAAGGTGCAGATTTGGGGTGCCCTGCGGCCTGGATTATTAAAAGCAGTCAAAAACAAGTGCAAACTGAAGTAGCTTAATAAAGCAGCTGATGCTGATCAACGCTTATGTTGTATAACAGATAGGGTTCAAGGTGCAGCTTTGGGGTGCCCTGCGGCCTGGTTTATTAAAAGCAGTCAAAAACAAGTGCAAACTGAAGTAGCTTAATAAAGTAGCTGATGCTGATCAACGCTTATGTTGTATAACAGATAGGGTTCAAGGTGCAGCTTTGGGGTGCCCTGCGGCCTGGTTTATTAAAAGCAGTCAAAAACAAGTGCAAACTGAAGTAGCTTAATAAAGCAGCTGATGCTGATCAACGCTTATGTTGTATAACAGATAGGGTTAAAATAGCATGTGCCTTGGGATGCCCGTGTGGCCTGGTATATTTTAAGCTGAACAAAAAGTAACAATAATCCAAGTATGAGAAATGCTTTTGTTTAACAGATAGGGTTAAAATAGCATGTGCCTTGGGATGCACGTGTGGCCAGGAATATATCAAGCTGGACAAAAAGTAACAATAATCCAAGTATGAGAAATGCTTTAGCTTAACATATAGGGTTAATTAGCATGTGCCTTGGGATGCCCGTGTGGCCTTGTATATTTCAAGCTGAACAAAAAGTAACAATAATCCAAGTATGAGAAATGCTTGTGCTTAACAAATAGGGTTAAATAGCATGTGCCTTGGGATGCCAGTGTGGCGTAATGTATTTTAAGCTGAGCAGAAACTTTTTACACTAATCCAAGTATGAGAAATAATTTTGACCTTCTTTACAGCACCATACTATGAAAAAAAATCCTTAATTTCATGCCGATCGATCCAAAGGTCAATGCCCCCAACAAAAATAGTGTTTTCGGCATAAGTTTTCCTTCTGGAAGGACGTAACCTTAGTTTACATGGTTGTGGTAGGTTATATTACAAATTGGGATACACCAGGCAGCAGTGTCATTGAAAGAGACAGATTGTAATGCAGACCATACGCAAGCAGAGAAACTCAGGCTGCAACAGGCCTCTTTAGTTTACATGGTTGGGGTAGGTTATCTTACAAATTGGGATACCCCACTGTATATGAAACCGAATATAATGCACACCCAAAAGTGGACAATCAGCCTCCAAGAGGCCTGCTTAGTTTAAATAAGAGAGCTGCTTAGCTTAAATAAGAGAGCTGCTTAGTGTAAATAAGAGGCCTGCTTAGTTTAAATAAGAGAGCTGCTTAGTGTAAATAAGAGAGGTAGGTTATGTTATGTTACAGAATGGGATACCCCCAAGCAGGCTTTATAACAGTATATATGCACAGCAACAGTGGATAAGCAGGCTCCAACAGGCCAAATAACTTTAAATAAGTGTGCAGCTTAGTGAAGATCAAGAGGGGTATGGTATGTTATAGAGTGGGATACCCCCAAGCCAGCTTTAGAACAGTATATATGCACAGCAACAGTGGATAAGCAGGCTCCAACAGGCCAAAATACTTTAAATAAGTGTGCAGCTTAGTGAAGATCAAGAGGGGTATGGTATGTTATAGAGGGGGATACCCCCATTCAGGCTTTAGAACAGTATATATGCACAGCAACAGTGGATAAGCAGCCTGCAACAGGCAAAATTTCTTTAAATAAGTGTGCAGCTTAGAGGAAATACAGAGGCTAATGGGATGTTACAAAATGGGATGCCCACACAGCAGACCTGAGATCAGTATATATGCACAGTAAAAGTGTCTAAGCAGGCTCCAACAGGCCAAATGACTTTAAATAAGTGTGCAGCTTAGTGAAGATCAAGAGGGGTATGGTATGTTATAGAGTGGGATAACCCCAAGCAGGCTTTAGAACAGTATATATGCACAGCAACAGTGGATAAGCAGGCTCCAACAGGCCAAATTACTTTAAATGAGTGTGCAGCTTAGTGAAGATCAAGAGGGGTATGGTATGTTATAGAATGGGATACCCCCAAGCAGGCTTTAGAACAGTATATATGCACAGTAAAAGTGTCTAAGCAGGCTGCAACAGGCCAAATTTCTTTAAATAAGTGTGCAGCTTAGAGGAAATACAGAGGCTAATGGGATGTTACAGAATGGGATGCCCCCACAGCAGACTTGAGATCAGTATATATGCACAGAAAAAGTGTCTAAGCAGGCTGCAACAGGCCAAATTACTAGTGTGCAGCTAAGAGGAAATACAGAGGCTAATGGGATGTTACAAAATGGGATGCCCCCACAGCAGACCTGAGATCAGTATATATGCACAGTAAAAGTGTCTAAGCAGGCTCCAACAGGCCAAATTACTTTAAATAAGTGTGCAGCTTAGTGAAGATCAAGAGGGGTATGGTATGTTATAGAGTGGGATACCCCCAAGCAGGCTTTAGAACAGTATATATGCACAGCAACAGTGGATAAGCAGGCTCCAACAGGCCAAATTACTTTAAATAAGTGTGCAGCTTAGAGGAAATACAGAGGCTAATGGGATGTTACATAATGGGATACCCCCACAGCAGACCTGAGATCAGTATATATGCACAGAAAAAGTGTCTAAGCAGGCTGCAACAGGCCAAATTTCTTTAAATAAGTGTGCAGCTTAGAGGAAATACAGAGGCTAATGGGATGTTACAAAATGGGATGCCCCCACAGCAGACCTGAGATCAGTATATATGCACAGTAAAATTGTCTAAGCAGGCTCCAACAGGCCAGATTACTTTAAATAAGTGTGCAGCTTAGTGAAGATCAAGAGGGGTATGGTATGTTATAGAGTGGGATACCCCCAAGCAGGCTTTAGAACAGTATATATGCACAGCAACAGTGGATAAGCAGGCTCCAACAGGCCAAATTACTTTAAATAAGTGTGCAGCTTAGTGAAGATCAAGAGGGGTATGGTATGTTATAGAGTGGGATACCCCCAAGCAGGCTTTAGAACAGTATATATGCACAGTAAAAGTGTCTAAGCAGGCTGCAACAGGCCTAATTTCTTTAAATAAGTGTGCAGCTTAGAGGAAATACAGAGGCTGATGGGATGTTACAGAATGGGATGCCCCCACAGCAGACTTGAGATCAGTATATATGCACAGAAAAAGTGTCTAAGCAGGCTGCAACAGGCCAAATTACTTTAAATAAGTGTGCAGCTTAGAGGAAATACAGAGGCTAATGGGATGTTACAAAATGGGATGCCCCCACAGCAGACCTGAGATCAGTATATATGCACAGTAAAAGTGTCTAAGCAGGCTCCAACAGGCCAAATTACTTTAAATAAGTGTGCAGCTTAGTTAAGATCAAGAGGGGTATGATATGTTATAGAGTGGGATACCCCCACAGCAGGCTTTAGAACAGTATATATGCACAGCAACAGTGGATAAGCAGGCTCCAACAGGCCAAATTACTTTAAATAAGTGTGCAGCTTAGTGAAGATCAAGAGGGATATGGTATGTTCCAGAGTGGGATACCCCCAAGCAGGCTTTAGAACAGTATATATGTACAGCAACAGTGGATAAGCAGGCTCCAGCAGGCCAAATTACTTTAAATAAGTGTGCAGCTTAGTGAAGATCAAGAGGGGTATGGTATGTTATAGAGTGGGATACCCCCAAGCAGGCTTTAGAACAGTATATATGCACAGCAACAGTGGATAAGCAGCCTGCAACAGGCCAAATTTCTTTAAATAAGTGTGCAGCTTAGAGGAAATACAGAGGCTAATGGGATGTTACAAAATGGGATGCCCCCACAGCAGACTTGAGATCAGTATATATGCACAGTAAAAGTGTCTAAGCAGGCTGCAACAGGCCAAATTTCTTTAAATAAGTGTGCAGCTTAGAGGAAATACAGAGGCTAATGGTATGTTACAGAATGGGATGCCCCCACAGCAGACTTGAGATCAGTATATATGCACAGAAAAAGTGTCTAAGCAGGCTGCAACAGGCCAAATTACTTTAAATAAGTGTGCAGCTTAGAGGAAATACAGAGGCTAATGGGATATTACAGAATGGGATACCCCCAAGCAGGCTTTAGAACAGTATATATGCACAGAAAAAGTGTCTAAGCAGGCTGCAACAGGCCAAATTACTTTAAATAAGTGTGCAGCTTAGAGGAAATACAGAGGCTAATGGGATGTTACAAAATGGGGTACCCACACAGCAGACCTGAGATCAGTATATATGCACAGTAAAAGTGTGTAAGCAGGCTCCAACAGGCCAAATTACTTTAAATAAGTGTGCAGCTTAGTGAAGATCAAGAGGGGTATGGTATGTTACAGAATGGGATACCCCCAAGCAGGCTTTAGAACAGTATATATGCACAGAAAAGGTGTCTAAGCAGGCTGCAACAGGCCAAATTACTTTAAATAAGTGTGCAGTTTAGAGGAAATGCAGAGGCTAATGGGATGTTACAGAATGGGATGCCCCCACAGCAGACCTGAGATCACTATATATGCACAGAAAAAGTGTCTAAGCAGGCTGCAACAGGCCAAATTACTTTAAATAAGTGTGCAGCTTAGAGGAAATACAGAGGCTAATGGGATGTTACAGAATGGGATACCCCCACAGCAGACCTGAGATCAGTATATATGCACAGAAAAAGTGTCTAAGCAGGCTGAAACAGGCCAAATTACTTTAAATAAGTGTGCAGCTTAGTGAAGATCAAGAGGGGTATGGTATGTTATAGAGTGGGATACCGCCAAGCAGGCTTTAGAACAGTATATATGCACAGCAACAGTGGATAAGCAGCCTGCAACAGGCCAAATTTCTTTAAATAAGTGTGCAGCTTAGAGGAAATACAGAGGCTAATGGGATGTTACATAATGGGATACCCCCACAGCAGACCTGAGATCAGTATATATGCACAGAAAAAGTGTCTAAGCAGGCTGCAACAGGCCAAATTACTTTAAATAAGTGTGCAGCTTAGAGGAAATACAGAGGCTAATGGGATGTTACAAAATGGGATGCCCCCACAGCAGACCTGAGATCAGTATATATGCACAGTAAAATTGTCTAAGCAGGCTCCAACAGGCCAGATTACTTTAAATAAGTGTGCAGCTTAGTGAAGATCAAGAGGGGTATGGTATGTTAGAGTGGGATACCCCCAAGCAGGCTTTAGAACAGTATATATGCACAGCAACAGTGTATAAGCAGGCTCCAACAGGCCAAATTACTTTAAATAAGTGTGCAGCTTAGTGAAGATCAAGAGGGGTATGGTATGTTATAGAGTGGGATACCCCCAAGCAGGCTTTAGAACAGTATATATGCACAGCAACAGTGGATAAGCAGGCTCCAACAGGCCAAATTACTTTAAATAAGTGTGCAGATTAGTGAAGATCAATAGGGGTATGGTATGTTTTAGAGTGGGATACCCCCAAGCAGGCTTTAGAACAGTATATATGCACAGTAAAAGTGTCTAAGCAGGCTGCAACAGGCCTAATTTCTTTAAATAAGTGTGCAGCTTAGAGGAAATACAGAGGCTAATGGGATGTTACATAATGGGATACCCCCACAGCAGACCTGAGATCAGTATATATGCACAGAAAAAGTGTCTAAGCAGGCTGCAACAGGCCAAATTACTTTAAATAAGTGTGCAGCTTAGAGGAAATACAGAGGCTAATGGGATGTTACAAAATGGGATGCCCCCACAGCAGACCTGAGATCAGTATATATGCACAGTAAAATTGTCTAAGCAGGCTCCAACAGGCCAGATTACTTTAAATAAGTGTGCAGCTTAGTGAAGATCAAGAGGGGTATGGTATGTTAGAGTGGGATACCCCCAAGCAGGCTTTAGAACAGTATATATGCACAGCAACAGTGTATAAGCAGGCTCCAACAGGCCAAATTACTTTAAATAAGTGTGCAGCTTAGTGAAGATCAAGAGGGGTATGGTATGTTATAGAGTGGGATACCCCCAAGCAGGCTTTAGAACAGTATATATGCACAGCAACAGTGGATAAGCAGGCTCCAACAGGCCAAATTACTTTAAATAAGTGTGCAGATTAGTGAAGATCAATAGGGGTATGGTATGTTTTAGAGTGGGATACCCCCAAGCAGGCTTTAGAACAGTATATATGCACAGTAAAAGTGTCTAAGCAGGCTGCAACAGGCCTAATTTCTTTAAATAAGTGTGCAGCTTAGAGGAAATACAGAGGCTAATGGGATGTTACAGAATGGGATGCCCCCACAGCAGACCTGAGATCAGTATATATGCACAGTAAAAGTGTCTAAGCAGGCTCCAACAGGCCAAATTACTTTAAATAAGTGTGCAGCTTAGTTAAGATCAAGAGAGGTATGATATGTTATAGAGTGGGATACCCCCACAGCAGGCTTTAGAACAGTATATATGCACAGCAACAGTGGATAAGCAGGCTCCAACAGGCCAAATTACTTTAAATAAGTGTGCAGCTTAGTGAAGATCAAGAGGGATATGGTATGTTCCAGAGTGGGATACCCCCAAGCAGGCTTTAGAACAGTATATATGTACAGCAACAGTGGATAAGCAGGCTCCAGCAGGCCAAATTACTTTAAATAAGTGTGCAGTTTAGTGAAGATCAAGAGGGGTATGGTATGTTATAGAGTGGGATACCCCCAAGCAGGCTTTAGAACAGTATATATGCACAGAAAAAGTGTCTAAGCAGGCTGCAACAGGTCAAATTACTTTAAATAAGTGTGCAGCTTAGAGGAAATACAGAGGCTAATGGGATGTTACAAAATGGGATGCCCCCACAGCAGACCTGAGATCAGTATATATGCACAGTAAAAGTGTCTAAGCAGGCTGCAACAGGCCAAATTACTTTAAATAAGTGTGCAGCTTAGTGAAGATCAAGAGGGGTATGGTATGTTATAGAGTGGGGTACCCCCAAGCAGGCTTTAGAACAGTATATATGCACAGCAACAGTGGATAAGCAGCCTGCAACAGGCCAAATTTCTTTAAATAAGTGTGCAGCTTAGAGGAAATACAGAGGCTAATGGGATGTTACAAAATGGGATGCCCCCACAGCAGACTTGAGATCAGTATATATGCACAGAAAAAGTGTCTAAGCAGGCTGCAACAGGCCAAATTTCTTTAAATAAGTGTGCAGCTTAGAGGAAATACAGAGGCTAATGGTATGTTACAGAATGGGATGCCCCCACAGCAGACTTGAGATCAGTATATATGCACAGAAAAAGTGTCTAAGCAGGCTGCAACAGGCCAAATTACTTTAAATAAGTGTGCAGCTTAGAGGAAATACAGAGGCTAATGGGATATTACAGAATGGGATACCCCCAAGCAGGCTTTAGAACAGTATATATGCACAGAAAAAGTGTCTAAGCAGGCTGCAACAGGCCAAATTACTTTAAATAAGTGTGCAGCTTAGAGGAAATACAGAGGCTAATGGGATGTTACAGAATGGGATGCCCCCACAGCAGACCTGAGATCAGTATATATGCACAGAAAAAGTGTCTAAGCAGGCTGCAACAGGCCAAATTACTTTAAATAAGTGTGCAGCTTAGAGGAAATACAGAGGCTAATGGGATGTTACAAAATGGGATGCCCCCACAGCAGACTTGAGATCAGTATATATGCACAGTAAAAGTGTCTAAGCAGGCTGCAACAGGCCAAATTACTTTAAATAAGTGTGCAGCTTAGAGGAAATACAGAGGTATTCCATTTTGAGATCTTACAAAATGGTAATGTTCCCACAGCAGACTTGAGATCAGTTCAGTATATATGCACATCAAAAGTGTATAAGCAGCCTGAAACAGCTAACAAAGCCAGTCAGCCAGCCAGTAACACTCAGGCTGGATGAAAAAAAAAAATCCCCCTGTCACTGCCTCCGATTTTTCATAACTTTCTGCCTATCTACTGGCTGTCCCTGGCTGTCCCTGGCTCTCTAACTGTCTCTCCCTGAATACAGCAGTGTCCTGTCTCTCACGAATGCAATAGAGAAATGAAGAAAAGCAAGATGGCCGCCGCCTTATATAGCGCTGTGACGTCACCGGGCTTGCTGGCTGCTGATAGGCTGCATGTGACTGCCCCAGCATGCACTGGAGCGGGGTAGATGTCTGGACATGTCCCGTCCGCCATCTTAGAATGCCTGTAATGTAAATGAATGGATGTTAAAGAAAAACTTCGAGCGATCGAAGCACGGGCAAATTCGGATTCGATCCGAATCGAATTTTTCATGAAATTCGGATCGAATCCGGGTTCATCCGGATCGATTCGCTCATCCCTACCAGTCACTAACATGCACTCCCATACAGCACTGTACTGGTCAAATAGCGACTCCCCACAATTATTTAAGAAAGGATAGCGTCCGGTAGCGCCTGGTTAATGAGAGGTAGCGACAGATAGCGACTGGTCAGCGCCGGACACGGCACGCAATTCCACATTTATCAAGCAGAATCTGTTTAGCGACTGGGATAGCGGCATGTAGCGTCTGATTCATCATTTTCAAAGCCTCTGCGAACAGTGCCAGCTTTCAGCCTTGCACAGCGCCAGGTATGACCTCTCGCTACCTGTCGCTCCCCCATACATTTCAATGGACGAACCTTTTCTTCTCTTTAAACGGGGTTTTTTTTTTCCCCAGAAATCACAAATAATTCTGTGACCTCTTCTGGCACTGAAAAAGCTGTTTTTTTCAAATTTTACATTTTTTAAATATTTCTTCAATAATGACATTACAGATCTGGCATTAAAGTGTTCATGTTACAACATTGCTACAATGTAATTCCATATGTTTTCGCTTTGTTACTAGTTGATAGATGCTTGAAAACAGACTTTAAACACACCGCCTCCTGCGCTCTGGGCATCAAACAAGTATTTTTCTGCGCCAGAGATTTGGGAGGCTGTTTTTTCCTGAATATGGTGTGAGTCGGTCGCTATGAGCAGTCGCTAACATGCGCTCCCATACAGCGCTGTACTGGTCAAATAGCGACTCCTCACAATGTATTCAACATTGCTGCACAGCGACTGAGTCACTCTGAACTAGCGACTTACGGCGGAGCACAGCAACTACTAGCGGGTGCTCTGAAATGCCTGCTACAGACGCTCATCTGTCGCTACCTGGCGTTAGTGATGAATCAGCCTGCCAGTATCAATCCCTTATGATAATGTGTATTTGTTATATGTTTCAACATTGCTTTATATGTTTTGTCAGATTATACACTATATACTTCCTCAGAAGCCTGAGAGATGGAGAAAATCACAAATCAACGTTTTCATTCTTGAATTCATTGCACTTCTTGTGCATTATTGTTATACAATACCTTACTCCGGTACACAGCTAACAAAAATGGAAACAGCTCAGAATGAAAAAGTCAGTGTCTTACATCCATATATGGTGGGAATGTAGGGTTGTCCGTCATTTTTGGGCCAGGGTCTATTACCTTTTAAGGAAAGCAACTGGGTTACATTTGACCCCTTCACCCCAACTGGCCCTACTTAATTTGAAACCCCCTGGATGCACAAGATCACAATTTGAACTTATCAGACACATTCTTACGGCCGCTAAACTTATCATCGCACACTCATGGAAGAAGAAAACTATCCCTAGGGGGAGCTTGGTCCCCCACATCAATGAAGTCATGTTCTTTGAGAGGGTGGCAGCGTCGATGCGGGGGGACCTCGCCCCCTTCCTGTCCACCTGGGAAGGCTGGATCACACACTTCAACCCAAACACTTTGACCGCTCCCCTCTCGCTACTCAGTGATGTATTGCACACATCCCAAACCACGCGGTGGATGGACACCCACTCTTAAACCCTCCCCCCTCCCTTTCTTCGCCCCCCTATCCTTTCCATTTTAGCTCCTTTTTCTCTGCCTTCCATTCTTCCTCCTTAGGTTTGTGGTTTGTAGCTATGTGCACCTCATACCTTGTTTCTGGAGATATTGTTTCTAATTGGTATATAAATCGACACCCCCTTGGGGGTAACTTTAGGCTCCATAAATTCTAATGTATGCTGTATTTTGACGTACTTTTCTTTTATTCTCAATAAAAACATTGTTTAAAAAAAAAAAAGAAAAAGTCAGTGTCAACTGTATTGACTATTTCATCATTAACAGTTTCCATGATTTTAGTTAAAATAGGTATGACCATTCTAGTTATGATGGTACCTTTTTGAACCTTTTGACATAAAAGACAGAACTAGGGAATATACAGCAAGAGCTTGAATTACAAACCTATTTGTTCATATTTACCTGACATTCATGGGTTTTCACCACTTTATCCACAATTACCAAACAAAATGTACAGTGTTCATCTGACTACAGCCAGGTTAGCTGTACTATTTTGTTCATTTTTTTGTTCACTGTAGCTGCAGTACGCCAGATTTTTCCTGTGAACATCATCAAAGTCAGTGTTTATTATGCTAAAATTATTTCTTTACAAAAGTGAACCACATAGGCTGATGGTAGAAAACGACCTATTTGAAGCATCCAGAAACAAATCACTCACAATGAGTTAAAATCTATAACATTTATTGTAACATCATTATATGTTGCAGTCAAAAATGCATTCCAAAAAGATAGTCACAAATTGGATATGCGCATTAGACCATTCAAGGGTACACAGAAGCAAATTACTTAATCATATATACTCTCATTATGCACTGTATAGATAAGGTTTATAGCTGTAATTTCTCCAAAATACTCCCTAAGCGCTGCATGTGTATTTTTATCACTTCTTCAGGGGATCTTTGGTAATTAAGGAAGCTAGGAAATCAGGAAAACAGATATATGTACATACATGAATATTAAATACTAAATACAAATTCACATACCTTCTCAGAAATACGCACAACAGACATTTATACTCACTATTTTATTTAGTATAGGCACTGATGAGTGTGATGTTGTAGTGACTGGCTGGCTAAGCATGTTTTTCCCCCTTCCTTTACTGTTTCTACATAGCAATTTGATCTCTCCAGCTTCTTTGTTTTCTACCAAGCTTTAATTACCATTTTGGAGTGTATTCTCTGGAGAACCTGTGTTCTCCATTTTTTTGGGTGGAGGGGGGATATTCTGATTCCAGTTAACTCTTAACATTTTTCGGCCCAATGTTTTGTCCCAGATGTTCTATTTAACCCTCTCTCCCCTTTTTGGTTTGCATATTGCCTATTAATGCATAATAATTGAACTATCACTTTTTTATTGTCTTTGTTTTTGATAAACTTTGGTGCCCAATATCCACATTTTTGTTGTGTTGTTTGGACCTTAAACCGGACCTTCACCCTGATTTAATGAAAAGCCCAAATTCTTAAAAAACAATTCCTCAGCATCTAAAATTAATATATTTTACATGTTTAGTCACTAATTTATTATACTTTCCCCCACTGGGCTGCAACTCTGTTCGGGAATTTAGGATACGGGCGCCGCCATCTTGACTCAGAAGCATCACACTTACTGAGAAGAGGAGAGTGGGATAAGGTACAGGGGGCGGGTTATAGCTGTGCTTTGCTCAGACAGAGCAGAGCTGGGGTCAGGGAAAGGTCAGCAGTCCCAGAATGCAGAGCAGCACAGTCACTTCCTGTTTGCAGGCACTTCCTGTTTGCAGGCTGCCTGCAAAAATGGCAGCTTCCATAAGCCGCCATCTTGGATGTTTAAAGGCTTATAAAATGCAGTAGATGCAGGTAGGATGATTTTTAATGTGAGCAATCTGTATGTACAGGGTGTGGGAAACATATAAGATAGACTCTTATTTAGAGTGAAGGTCCGCTTTAAGTTTTGTGATTGCACTCGACACTTTCATTGTTCAAAACATGTCAGACACTGTCAGCATCTGTTTTCAGAATGAAGTAAGGCTGTTACTCATTAGAATCGTCAGTTTTGCAGGAGAAAATTCACTCTTTAAATTGCCACATTTTCTGCCCATAAATGCACATACCATAAATCAGATGCCTTAGACAGTGTGGTGTGCCAAAATGACACTAGCGGAAAATTTCAGGCGCAATTGGTGCATTGGCGAATGCTAGTGTGCAGATTGGTGCAAAAATAAATACACATCCCATTTTGATGACCATAAATCATGCGGAAGCTTGAGCACAACTTAGGACTCCAAAAATCATGTGCAAATGAATTTGAATCAATTTAAATGAATTCATCAGATTGATATTGAAAGTAAAATTGAATTTAAAATTATTATAAACTAATTGAATTTAAAATTAAGAGTTCTCTGATGGAATCCCAGAATTCTATTGATGTGAACTGAAAATATGTTAGCTTAGAGGCCGAATCATTAACAGCGGCAGGTAGCGACAGTTGAGCGACTGTAGCGGCATTTTCAGAGTGCCCGCTAGTAGTCGCTGTGCTTGGCCGTTGTTCGGTAGTTGGTAGCGACTCAGTCGGTTTGCCGTAATGTTGAATATTGGGTGAGGAGTCGCTATTTCACAGGTTCCGCGCTGTATGGGAGCGCATCATAGCGACTGGCCATAGCGACCGGCTCCCACCATATTCATTAACAAATCACGCTCAAAAAATTCTTGCGCTGTAAAATGCATGTTTAAACCCCAGAGCGCTGGCGGCGATGGGTTAAAAGTAGTTTTTTAACCCCCAAACAACCATATTTTTTGAAACCAAAAAAAAACAAGTTTTTAAAAAAATTTTGTAATATGAATACATTAATATCAGACCTGTAATATCAATTCTGTACAATTTTTTTTTTACCTTAAAAAAATTATCTAAAATGGCAGAAGTGGTCAAAGCATTTTTCACATTTAAAAAAAAAAATCATAACAATTAATTATGAATATATAAAAATTGTTCCATTGAAATGCATTGGAGAGCGCCGGGTAGCGAGAGGTCATACCTGTCGCTGTTCAAGGTCGGACGCTGGCGCTGTGGGCTGAGGCTGGAATAATGATCAATGAGTCGCTATACGGCGCTATCTCAGTCGCTAAGCAGGATTGGCTTGATAAATGTGTGATTGTGGTGGGGAGCCGGCGTTCTCGTGGCGGGGCCCGTCATTACCGGCCGCTCACCAGTTGCTACCTGTCGCTATCCCTTGTTAAATAAGGGCCTAAGTATATCCAAGAGGTCATTATTCCCTTAGTACAGGTTATTAAAGTTCACCAAAGCTTCTGTGAAAACAGAAGTGAGGTGATCAGTGTTTGTTACAATTCACCTGCAAGTCAAACAGCTCATCGGATGGTTCTGCTTATGTGGTCCTTCACTTCATGTATTAGCTTCTTGATAACACGGACACTTATATAAGAATTCTCTTCCATAAGACCCCTATAGCAGTTCACAAGGTAGAAAGGCCTGGCAAGTCACCTACCAGCAAGAGGGAGACTTGCCATTACCTCTCACCCCATTATCTGCATCCCCAAAGCCCAGGGGGGTGAAGAAGTGGCCAGAGGCTTTCTCACCCTTGTCTACCAGCCCCCATAGCTGTTGCCCGGGCTGGTTTTGCTGAATAGGGGGGACCCCATGCCATTGTTTTAAAGAAATGTAGGAGTTTAACCCCTGCCCCCTGGAGAGAGGGACCCCATGCCAATTTTTAAAATAATATTTTAAGTAGTTGTATTTAATTTGAAAATGTCATAAAGTGCTCTTTTTAGTTTTGGGATCTCCTGGGCAGGAAATGGTGTCTTGATATTGATCCATATGTGGTACCAGTGTAATTGAGAGGAAAAGTATTACTTTTACTATAAATTACTTTTTATTGGACCTGAAGTGTAACTAGTGGTAATATAATTAAAATCCCTGTTCAAGCACACACTAACATGCTCCCACTTTATCCCCCCTTGGTAACAGTGTAAAAAAAGCCCAAAAAGTCCAAACAACATCTCAAATTATATGGACATTCCTCATGTATGCATCCCACCCTGGGTCAATTCAGATTGCTGCACATAAAATTTGATTTACCTTTTTGTAAATGCTGCTGTGGTTAATTTTACCACCAAAATGGCTTCCTATGGACCTGCAGAGAGCCTACAAAAAAGGAAGCGCTGCTGGGTTTCCTGTTGCTGTGCATCATAGGTTGTCAGTTAAATGCAAGCAGCACAGCTGGAAAGCCGGAATGGGGAAGGAAGTTTCCAGGCTGCTTCAAGATGGTTACAACTAGGAGAAAATCTGCAAGGTGGCATTTCAGCTTTGAGTGGATGCAGGAGCAAATGTAAGTGCTGACAATGATTCAGTATTTTGTATGCAGATGGGGCAAGTGCATTTTGGGGTGTTTTTTCAACTGTGCTTGGCTACAGGTCTGGTTAAGGAAAGCCACTTCCTTCTTTTTTAATTTCTGGATCAAGGCTGAGCTGGAAAGGGCATGTCATAGCATTGCTTTATGAGTCATGTGTGTGCTTTGCTGTGGCCGGAGACAACTGCTGGACTACTGTGGCTTGACAGGCTCCATTATGCTGAGAGCAGTAAGGGACAGAGTGGCTTTTTTACGTAGTCTTGGAAGAATGGAATTGGAAGGAGGGGGAAAACTTGAAGTAGAGACACATGAGACAGGCATCAGGTAGGCTGATTGCTGCCTTTTTATTGCCATTGGGTTTTCAGTCCCTTTAAACCTTTAAATGCCAAGCCAGTAGTTCCTACAGGTTTGCTTCTCCTACCAGCCAAGCATATAGGAACTACGAGTCTGGTTTTCACCCCTGCTACTGGTCTTTTCTTCACCCAGGGGGCATCTGATCGGCTTCCCCCCCGGGCTCTTCCAGCTTCAGGATGGGCCCCGAAGAGGACCCCCAGCTTCTGCCACCACCGCTGACATCTGTAAAAAAAAATTAAATTTACTCACTTGCACCGCGATCCCTCCCGCCAGATCTTCTCCGCAAAACTGCAAAAAGGTAGGCACAGCTCAGAATAATATACAATCGGTGTGCCCTAGACACATGTTTTTACATGAACCAAAAACTACTCTCCTGAGTCCAAAAATGGGGTACAGTTCAAGGATAAAAATAAATACAAGTTTATTGATGAAAAACACAAATTCATAGACAGCAATCAAAGACAACAGCTACTAAAAAAGATCAACACGGATCCCCAGGATCAAGATGATAATACATCAAATCAACACACAATGAAGCAGGGTACAAATAATATCCTCAATATCACAGATTTCCAACTAACCAGTCTCCTATGAATTTCTAAAGTGACCATGTGCTATTAAAAAAATAATAAAAAAGACCACACTCGGATATAGTTTGAGATGTGCGCTTAGATGTGAATAGTATTTTATAATTAGGAATCCACTGGAAAAACTATGGCTTGAGTTTATTATTCACACTTTTTAATGTAGAAGTGTAGTATTTTTAGTTTTCTACCTATGGAGGAGCCACTGCAAAGATGACTTGTCTATGCTTGTGTTTATATCCACTTGTGACATCATGATTTGAGAAAAAGAATGCTGCATATTGCCCCTAGATATTAGTAATATTATGTCCCCCATGTTATAGACATAGGAACAAGTTCCCTTTGAGCATTGATTTGAGGTACTTGGATACCTGCAATTGGCAGCTTGTGATAAAGACTTTTCTATACGGATAAACTCCAGAACAAGCTGATAGAAGAAACGTGGAAGTGTACTGTTCGGGGAACAAGAAGATGCAGGGGTTGCCTCCTAAAAACGTCTTAAGATCTTTTCATTGTTGATATATATATTTGGATGCTCTTTGGAATCTACCTTATTTGCACATATGATCAACAGTGAGGGACACGGCGGTAAGGGGCAGCAGAGCTGATGATCGGAAATAAATAAAGAAAATGTTTTTTTTTTTTAATTCAAGTTAAAAGAAAAAAACCCTTATATTCCTGGCCCCACCCTGCAGGTTCTATCCTCCAATATAATTCCCGCCTTGTGGGAGGGGTTGAGGCCCGACTATATTGGTATAGCAATAATTATTCTTTAAAAACGGGATAACCCACTAAAGACCTCACTAGATCGTTATTAGCCACCTTAACCACCTTAGCTTTTAATACCAATTAGCATATGCACAAAAAATATTTTGCATTGATTTTTACTTACTGTTCTGTTGAGGGGACCTTGCCTTTTCAGATTTAACTTGTTTTTTCTTATTTGCAATTTTGTTTTTTTGAAAATGTGGCTTTGATTCTGCCTTTATTCTTTCTTTTAGGGAAACCCTGTGCAGCCAAATAATTAATCGAGGAATTACTTCCAGCAAACTGCGTCAACAAGCCTGGTATGTCTAGAAAGCTTGAGATGTGTTCTTCCAGAGAATATATAGTTTGTGGGTATTTCAAATGTAAAAAGGTGTTTTTCTTGAAAAAACACAAGGAATGCATAGCAGTTGTATTTTATTTTTATTACAAAAAACAGTACAAATTGTAAAAAAAAACATTTGTTTTATTTTGTTGCACATATTTTAGAATACTTGAAATAAAGGCCAAACAAAATATTTCATGTTAAAGCCCAGGCTGAAAAAAACAATATTTAATTTTCCTGGGAAAACCCTTGAAAAATCACAGTTGAACACGTATAGTGAAATATTTTGAAAAATGGTCTGGCAACAGAGAGAGACAAAATCTCAAGGTAGGCTGGCAATTAGAGATGAGCGAACTTTTGAAAAATTCGATTCGACTGATTCGCCGAATTTTCCGACAAAAATCGCTTCGACCCGAATTTATTCGCGACGAATCGCTATTAAAAACGGCTATTTCTGAGCCTCCTAGAGCCTCAATAGGGTTGTAAACCATTCTGCCTTGCTGTAACACGCACAGGATGCGTGCTGGGTTAGTTAAATAATACTTTAAATAAATATCACATGCAGATCAGAGGCATCGCTAATAGAATCGCAGAGCGGCACAATTGCAGAGAGTTGAAGTGGCATCACTATGAGGGGCAGGAGCCCAAACATTGCTTTAAAGAGACACTGGAGTTGGCAGCTGCAGGAGCCCAAAAATTGTATGAATCACACCCTGGAGTTGCAAGCAGCAGCAGGAGCCCAAACATTACTTTAAAGAGACACTGGGGTTGGCTTCAGGAGCCCAAAAATTGGATGAATCACACCCTGGAGTTGGCAGCAGCAGCAGCAGGAGCCCAAATATTACTTTAAAGAGACACTGGGGTTGGCTTCAGGAGCCCAAAAATTGGATGAATCACACCCTGGAGTTGGCAGCAGCAGCAGCAGGAACCCAAACATTACTTTAAAGAGACACTGGGGGTGGCTTCAGGAGCCCAAAAATTGGATGAATCACACCCTGGAGTTGGCAGCAGCAGCAGGAGCCCAAATATTACTTTAAAGAGACACTGGGGTTGGCTTCAGGAGCCCAAAAATTGGATGAATCACACCCTGGAGTTGCAAGCAGCAGCAGGAGCCCAAACATTACTTTAAAGAGACACTGGAGTTGGCTTCAGGAGCCCAAAAATTGGATGAATCACACCCTGGAGTTGGCAGCAGCAGCAGCAGCAGCAGCAGGAGCCCAAACATTACTTTAAAGAGACACTGGAGTTGGCTTCAGGAGCCCAAAAATTGGATGAATCACACCCTGGAGTTGGCAGCAGCAGCAGCAGGAGCCCAAATATTACTTTAAAGAGACCCTGGGGTTGGCTTCAGGAGCCCAAAAATTGGATGAATCACACCCTGGAGTTGGCAGCAGCAGCAGGAGCCCAAACATTACTTTAAAGAGACACTGGGGTTGGCTTCAGGAGCCCAAAAATTGGATGAATCACACCCTGGAGTTGCAAGCAGCAGCAGGAGCCCAAACATTACTTTAAAGAGACACTGGGGTTGGCTTCAGGAGCCCAAAAATTGGATGAATCACACCCTGGAGTTGCAAGCAGCAGCAGGAGCCCAAATATTACTTTAAAGAGACACTGGAGTTGGCTTCAGGAGCCCAAAAATTGGATGAATCACACCCTGGAGTTGGCAGCAGCAGCAGCAGGAGGCCAAATATTACTTTAAAGAGACCCTGGGGTTGGCTTCAGGAGCCCAAAAATTGGATGAATCACACCCTGGAGTTGGCAGCAGCAGCAGGAGCCCAAACATTACTTTAAAGAGACACTGGGGTTGGCTTCAGGAGCCCAAAAATTGGATGAATCACACCCTGGAGTTGGCAGCAGCAGGAGCCCAAATATTACTTTAAAGAGACCCTGGGGTTGGCTTCAGGAGCCCAAAAATTGGATGAATCACACCCTGGATTTGCAAGCAGCAGCAGAAGCCCAAACATTACTTTAAAGAGACACTGGGGTTGGCTTCAGGAGGCCAAAAATTGGATGAATCACACCCTGGAGTTGGCAGCAGCAGCAGCAGGAGCCCAAATATTACTTTAAAGAGACCCTGGGGTTGGCTTCAGGAGCCCAAAAATTGGATGAATCACACCCTGGAGTTGCAAGCAGCAGCAGGAGCCCAAATATTACTTTAAAGAGACACTGGAGTTGGCTTCAGGAGCCCAAAAATTGGATGATTCACACCCTGGAGTTGGCAGCAGCAGCAGCAGGAGCCAAAATATTACTTTAAAGAGACACTGGAGTTGGCTTCAGGAGCACAAAAATTGGATGATTCACACCCTGGAGTTGGCAGCAGCAGCAGCAGGAGCCAAAATATTACTTTAAAGAGACACTGGAGTTGGCTTCAGGAGCACAAAAATGGGATGATTCACACCCTGGAGTTGGCAGCAGCAGCAGCAGCAGCAGGAGCCCAAATATACACTGGAGTTGGCTTCAGGAGCCCAAAAATTGGATGAATCACACCCTGGAGTTGGCAGGAGTTGGCAGCAGCAGCAGCAGCAACAGGAGCCCAAACATTACTTTAAAGAGACACTGGAGTTGGCTTCAGGAGCCCAAAAATTGGATGAATCACACCCTGGAGTTGGCAGCAGCAGCAGCAGCAGGAGCCCAAATATACACTGGAGTTGGCTTCAGGAGCCCAAAAATTGGATGAATCACACCCTGTGGAGAGTCATGTGGAGAAAAAGTAGCTTAGTTAGTAATATCTACATAAAATTATGAATAAACAAATGCAAAAGTATTGCCAAAGTGAAGTTTTGTTTGAGGGTGTTTCCACCTAATTAAATCAGAAACAAGAAGGTATCATTGCCTCTGACTAATTAGCCCTCAAAAATTCTTGGAATTTTTAATCTGGAATCATGTCTGATCCGTCTTATCCGAAGAATATTAATAAAAAGTAAGAGTAACGTAAAGGATTTTTTATCAATACTTACTTGTGGTCCGATGCGGAGGAATGTCTGTAACTGGAGAGCAGCGCCTTAAATCTGTTTTGCACGATCCATCTTTCTTTAGTGTTGGTCTGGCCCCATCATCAATCTACTGGAATACATCAGGCATTGTTGGGAGGAAAGCTTGGCTGATCCATGCGCCATTCATTTCCACGCAGGGCAGTCTCTGGAAAAAAAAGTCTGTATAAACCAGGGTCTTTTTCATATAAAAACAAATGGTTATTCTTGCTTTTCAACCATATGTTCCACAGCTTTACCAGTCATTGTGTCAGCCAAAGAAGCAACTTTGTCTCGAAGTGCTGCAAAAGCAGTCCACTGCATCACAAGTGGCATCTGACACCCCCAGTCAACTGTCTGTCTGTTATGCTTTGGGTTCAGCTCCACTATCCATTGATGAAGATCTGATAATCATAAAATTCAGCAGCTACTGCCCAGCCAAGAAGTGGAGGAGACACTCGCCTCTTCTTCCACTATCCAGCAATTAGTGATGAGGAGAGTGTCGTGGGAGAAGGTGTTGCAAGCCGAGGTAGTGGAAGAGGGTCCCTGGAGTCTGCGGCGGTGGCGGCGGCAGCAGCAGCAGCAGTGAATTATTGCGGACTGTTGGTAGGAAAAATCAGCTACTAAGCGATGTGGCAGTGTTTCATGCAGCATCCTGTGGAGAAAAAGTAGGTTAGTTAGTGTATATAAATAAAATTATGAATAGACAAATGCAATATTATTGCCAAAGTGAAGTTTTGTTTGAGGGTGTGTTTCCACCTTGTAATTAAATCAGAAACAACTAGCTATCATTTGCCTCTGAATAATAAGCCCTCAAAAATTCTTGGAATTTTTAATCTTGATGTCTGAGGGATTTCTCCTCTCAGACAGCGTCACCATAAGTCCAGCCTGCTGCATTACCCAGTGGTGGACCTTTCAGAGAACTGATGGCTTGTGCCGAGCCGAGGTGGAGAGTCCCATGGCATGGTTGTTGAACAGAAGGTGGGCCAGTCCTTTAGCCTGTCAGTGTGTACCAAAGTGCACAGTGTTGTCTACGTCTGGAGCTGTATGGACTCATGGTGGACAATATATATCCTTTTAGGCCCCCTTGGTGATTGTGGTTTAACGCTGTTCTTCACATGGTTTTCCTTGACCATCAGAGTCACACATGGGGGGAACTACTAAAAATGAGAACTCAATCCATGAAAGCAAAGGAGTCATGCGTCCTGACATGGCACACGTGTTCAGTCTAGTTTTGCCCCCATCTGAAAGACATCCGAACAACAGGAAAGAAAGTTAGCATGCACTTCTGGCACTCCTACACCACCAAGCACAACCTTATTGAGCCTCAGCGTCACAACGGTGTACCCCAACATAGTCTGATTTGCGATGTTTCCACCCGTTGGAATTCCACCCTCCATATGCAGGATCCACTATAGCAGTGGTCCCCAACCCTGTCCTCAAGGCCCACCAACAGGCCAGGTTTGCAGATATCCACAAAGATGCACAGGTGGAGTAATTAGTGCAGCTGCAGAGCAATAGAGCTGGCTATTTGGAGATCCAAAAAATATGACATGTTGGTGGGCCTTGAGGACAGGGTTTAGGACCACTGCACTATAGGAACAGAGAAAAGCCATCACGGATTTCTGGATGATCCAAACGGATAGGGGGACACCACTGTGTAAATTCAATGTAAACCATTGGCAGCACATACGTGACACCAACCGTTTGCTCAGGCCCTTTGAGGAAGCTACGTTATTAGTCAGTTGCCAGGACTATGAGATGAACGATGAGATTCCACTGCTTCATGTACTACAACACATGTTGGAAACCATGGCTGGTCAGGGCACTGGAGACATGGCACATACATTTCACAGCCACATGAAGCCTGTGGGGGCTGAAGTGGAGGAGGAGGAGGGGGTGGGGCACAGCAAACCACAGTTTAGGTTTCACAAAATGACCATTTTATCTAGTCATCTGACAGGAGAGGAGGAGCAGGAGCAGCCACAGGAGCTAGAGGGTTGTGAGGAAGGCGAGACAGAGGACCCAGACACACCGTGGCAGTTTACAGTGGAGATGGAGACAGGTAGTCCCTCCGAGTCACTTGCACAAATGGCACGATGCATGCTCACATGCTTGCGTACTAGTGAGCGCAGAATTGTCTCCATTTGTCAGCGGGAAGACTTCTGGCTCTCCAACTTATTGGACCCTCGCTTCCAGCACAAAATGGGGGCATTTTTTACGCCCACTGAGAGGGAGGAAAAACTGACCTACTACAGAGACATCCCACGTAGTCAGTTGGGCGATGTCTATCTGTGCCATGGCCCATACTCCCGCAGGTCTGACTCGGGGGGACCTCTGCGATCACCTTCCACTGCCATGGCTGCTGGGGGGGTGGAAGGAGCAGCAGCAGCAGCAGCTCCATCAGCAGCAGCCTCAGTCTTCAGTCGCTAGTGAGTAGCTTTCTACACCCGCATAGTGAGTCTACTCATGAGCAGCAGGAAGACCTGGAGCTGGACCTCAAACAGCAGGTCATGTCATACCTTGACATGACCATGCCAACACACCTTCAGGATCCACTGGATTTGCTGGGAAGCCAAACTTGACTTGTGTCCGCAACTAGCAGAGTTTGCCCTGGAAAAGCTGTACTGGCCGGACAGTAGTTGATTTCGATGGCAACTGGGCTGCTCTATATAATGAAGCAAAATGGCAAATTTACCTCACAATATAAGCTGTTGCCCCTCAGATTTACACAGGGCCTGCTCCATATAATGGTGCAAAACCATGAATTTACCTCATAATATAAACTATTGCCCCTCAGATTTACACAGGGGCTGCCCTATATTATGCTGCAAAATGGCAAATTTACCTCACTATATAAGCTATTACAGCTCTATATAAATAAAAATAAATAAATAAAAAAAGGGCCTGTAGAAACTTATTTAGTATAACAGATAGGGTGACATGTGCTGGTTTGGGATGCCCATATGGGCTAGTGTTTTGGCAGCAGTACAAAAACCAATGCAAAATGCAATAGCTTAATAAAGCTGATGCTGATCAACGCTTATTTAGTATAACAGATGGGGTGCAACATGCAGGTTTGGGATGCCCTGCGGCCTGGTGTATTTAACCCTTTAAATGCCAAGCACGTAGTTTCTACGTGGTTGCTTCTCCTACCGTTAAGTGCCAAGCACGTAGAAACTACGTGCCTGGCATTTCCCCCAAACAGTTAAAAAATAGAAAAAAAAAATCACTTACCTCCGGTATCCTTGTGAAGCCTGGGGTCCCCTCTTCCTTGGGGGGGCATCCGATCGCCCCCCCGTCGTCCTCCGTCTTCAGGGGGGGGCCCGAAACCAGCCGCCCCCCCCCGTTTCCAGCGCTGATCGCCGATCGCCGCTGTAAAAAAAAAAAAAAAACTGTCATTTACTCACCTCCGTGCCCGAGCCTTCTGTCCGGGTCTCCTCTTCACCAGGGGGGGGTCCGATCCCCCCCCTGGGCTGCGCAGTCTTCAGGTGAGAACCCTCTTCCGGGTCCTCACCTCTTGTAATGGCGGCGACGGCCGCCGCCGCTTAGCCCCGCCCATTGTGGGAGGAGCGGGATGACGTCATCCCGCTCCTCCTATACCCCCTCCGAGCTCCGGCATCTGTCAGATGCCGGTGGTGATCGGAGCAGAGCGGGTGTCAGGTGAGGAGGCTCCGATCGGAGCCCCCTCGCCTGTCACCCGCCCTGCGCCGATCATCACCGGCATCTGTCAGTGACAGCGGCGAGGGACAGCGGCGAGGGACGTCGGATCGGAGGTGAGTATAGTGTAAAAAAGAAAAATAAAGATTTTTTTTTCTCTGTGTGTGTGTCATTTTTTTACTATTAACCCCTTGTGAACTGGTAAGGGGTCCATGACCCCTATACCAGTTCACAAGGCTGGGGAGATGGCAAGCCACCTGCGCTAGCGGGTGGCTTGCCATTAACCCCTGGCACCCCCATTACCTGCCTCCCCAAAGGCCAGGGGGGGGCAGAAGAGCCCGGGCCCACATGGGCTATGTGGGCTCGTAGGCGGCAGGGTGGGGGGGCCACATAAGCTGGCCCCCCCACTCTGTGCCTACAAGCCCCCATAGCTGGTCCCGGGCTGGTTACTGTGGGTAAGGGGGACCCCACGTCAATTTTTTTTTTGATTTTTAAGGGTTTTTAACCCTTAAAAATCAAAAAAAAATGGGGTCCGCCCCCCCTGGGAGGGGGGACCCTATGTCATTTTTTTTTTTTATTAACCCT
This sequence comes from Gastrophryne carolinensis, assembly GCA_027917425.1. Classification (NCBI taxonomy): domain Eukaryota; kingdom Metazoa; phylum Chordata; class Amphibia; order Anura; family Microhylidae; genus Gastrophryne; species Gastrophryne carolinensis. The sequence continues at coordinate 104,329,500 of CM051241.1, forward strand.
TTGTAATCTGTCATCCAGCAGCTATAAAAGGCTTCTAGCAAGTGAGCAGAAGCCAGTGATCGCCGAGGGACAGAGTGCTCCAGGATGGATGGGAGGTGAGTATAGTGTAAAAAAAAAAAAAATTAATAAAATATTTTTTTCTTTATGTGTGTGTGTCATTATTTACTTTTAACCCCTTGTGAACTGGTAAGGGGTCCATGACCCCTATACCAGTTCACAAGGCTGGGGGGATGGCAAGCCACCTGCGCTAGCGGGTGGCTTGCCATTAACCCCCGGCACCCCCATTACCTGCCTCCCCAAAGGCCAGGGGGGGGCAGAAGAGCCCGGGCCCACATGGGCTATGTGGGCTCGTAGGCTGCAGGGTGGGGGGGCCACAAAAGCTGGCCCCCCCACTCTGTGCCTACAAGCCCCCATAGCTGGTCCCGGGCTGGTTACTTTGGGTAAGGGGGACCCCACGTCAATTTTTTTTTTGATTTTTAAGGGTTTTTAACCCTTAAAAATCAAAAAAAAATGGGGTCTCCCTCCCCTGGGAGGGGGGACCCTATGTCATTTTTTTTCCCGATTTAACCCTTTGTAGTGTGGATGGTTTTTGTATTTTTTTTGTGAATGTTATAAAATACTTGTTTCAGTTAGGGGGGTCTCCTGGGCAGGAACGGGGGGCTACCGATAAATATGTGGTACCGTTCTAATCGGTAGAAATGGGGCTTTCACATGCAATATGATTTTCCTTAATAAAATACATTTTTTATTTAAAATAAAGGAGTCAATTTTCTAAAAAAATGTTTTTATTTATTTATTTTTTTTTCACTTAATAATATTGTAAAAAAAAAAAAAAAAAAATACAAACAAGACATTTCATGTTAAAGTCTAAACTCTGCTGCAAAAAATATATATATAATTTTTCTGAAAGTTACAGCAAAAATGGCGCAAAACATGTCGCAAAACATGACGCAAAATGGGGAAAATGGCCTGTCAACAGAGGGTGACAAAATCTCAAGTAGGCTGGCAATTAAAAGGGTTAATAGTACCTATGCATGTTGGGTATTGTTCTGTTCGGGGGACCTTGCGCTTTCAGACTTAGCTTGTTTTTTCTGGTTTGCATATTTATATTTTAGGAAAAGGTGTTTTTTATTCAGCTTTTTTATAAATTTTTTAGGGAAACCCTGCGCAACCAAAGAATTCTTTGAGGAATTAATTCCAGAAAGATGAGCCCACTAGAACAAGCTGGGTACCCTTAAAAAGCTTAACGTGTGTACTTTCAGGGAATATATGGTTTATGGGGGATATTCCAAATGTAAAGGGTTGTTTTGGTTGAAAAATCGCAAGGTGCGCACTTTGTCTGCAGAGCTGAAATTTTCAAGTAAAATTACCGTTATGCGCATGCTTTACTTTGGGGTGTTTGGCAACTCTTCCCTTGACAGAACCTATGCATGTTGGGTGTTGTTCTGTTCGGGGGATGTTGCGTTTTCAGATTAAACTTGTTTTTTCTTGTTTGTATATAGTTTTTTTAGGAAAATGTGGCTTTGATTCTGCTTTTTTATCCTTTTTTTAGGGAAACTCTTTGCAACCAAAGATTACGTTGAGGGATTACTTCCAGAAAACTATGGCCACATCCACAAGCTTGGTACCCCTAGAAAGCCTGAGGTGTGTACTTCCAGAGAATATATAGTTTGTTGGGGGTATTTCAAATGTAAAGGGTTGTTTTTCTGGAAAAACCGCAAGGTGCGCATATTGCATAGCATAGTTGTATTTTATCTGAAAATCTCCTAAAGCATTGTTTCAGTTTGGGGGAGTCTCCTGGGCAGGAAAGGGTGTCTACCTATACATATGTGGTACCGCTGTAACCAGGAGAAATTGGGATTTCACACGCAATAAGATTTTATTGACAAACTTACATTTTTTATTCCAAAAAAAACTACAATATGTAAAAATTTTTTTTTTTTTTTTTTTTTTTGCACATATTTCACCCAAAAATATTAAGAATACACCTAACAAATGACAAACAAGACATTTCATGTTAAAGCCCAGACTCTGCTGAAAAAAACAATATATCATTTTCCTGGGAAATCCCTGGAAATCCCTTCAAAAATCACATTTGAACATGGGGAGCGCAAAATAGTGCAAAATGGTCTGGCAACAGAGTGTGACAAAAACTCCAGGTAGGCTGGCACTTAAAGGGTTAAAGCAGACCAAAACCAATTCAAAATGCAATAACTTAATAAAGCTGAGGCTGTAGATGCTTATTTAGTATAAACAGGTAGGGTGCAAGGTGCAGCTTTGGGGTGCCCTGCCGCCTGGTTAAATGAAAGCAGTCAAAAAGGAAATGCAAACTGAAGTAGCTTAATGAAGTTGCTGCTGATCAACGCTTATGTTGTATACCAGATAGGGTGCAAGGTGCAGCTTTGGGGTGCCCTGCGGCCTGGTTAAATGAAAGCAGTCAAAAAGGAAGTGCAAACTGAAGTAGCTTAATGAAGTTGATGCTGATCAACGCTTATGTTGTATACCAGATAGGGTGCAAGGTGCAGCTTTGGTGTGCCCTGCGGCCTGGTTTATTAACAGCAGTCAAAAACAAGTGCAAACTGAAGTAGCTTAATAAAGCAGCTGATGCACATCAACGCTTATGTTGTATAACAGATAGGGTTAAAATAGCATGTGCCTTGGGATGCCCGTGTGGCCTGGTATATTTCAAGCTGAACAAAAAGTAACAATAATCCAAGTATGAGACATAATTTTGACCTTCTTTACAGCGCCATACTTTGAAAAAAAAAACCTTAATTTCATGCCGATCAATCCAAAGGTCAATGCCCCTAACAAAAATAGTGTTCGGCATAAGTTTTCCTTCTGGAAGGACGTAACCTTCAGTTTACATGGTTGGGGTAGGTTATCTTACAAATTGGAATACCCCAGGCAGCAGTGTCATTGAAAGAGACAGATTGTAATGCAGGCCATACGCAAGCAGAGAAACTCAGGCTGCAACAGGCCTATTTAGTTTACATGGTTGGGGTAGGTTATCTTACAAATTGGGATACCCCACTGTATATGAAACCGAATATAAATGCACACCCAAAAGTGGACAATCAGCCTCCAAGAGGCCTGCTTAGTTTAAATAAGAGAGCTGCTTAGTGTAAATAAGAGGCCTGCTTAGTTTAAATAGGAGAGCTGCTTAGTGTAAATAAGAGAGGTAGGTTATGTATGTTATGTTACAGAATGGGATGCCCCCACAGCAGACCTGAGATCAGTATATATGCACAGCAGCAGTGTGTAAGCAGGCTCATACAGGCCAAATTTCTTTAAATAACTGTGCAGCTTAGAGTAAATACAGAGGCTAATGGTATGTTACAGAATGGGATGCCCCCACAGCAGACCTGAGATCAGTATATATGCACAGCAGCAGTGTGTAAGCAGGCTCATACAGGCCAAATTTCTTTAAATAACTGTGCAGCTTAGAGTAAATACAGAGGCTAATGGTATGTTACAGAATGGGATGCCCCAAAGCTGACCTGAGATCAGTATATATGCACACAGCAGCAGTGTGTAAGCAGGCTCATACAGGCCAAATTTCTTTAAATAACTGTGCAGCTTAGAGTAAATACAGAGGCTAATGGTATGTTACAGAATGGGATGCCCCCACAGCAGACCTGAGATCAGTATATATGCACAGCAGCAGTGTGTAAGCAGGCTCATACATGCCAAATTTCTTTAAATAACTGTGCAGCTTAGAGTAAATACAGAGGCTAATGGTATATTACAGAATGGGATGCCCCAAAGCTGACTTGAGATCAGTATATATGCACACAGCAGCAGTGTGTAAGCAGGCTCATACAGGCCAAATTTCTTAAAATAACTGTGCAGCTTAGAGTAAATACAGAGGCTAATGGTATGTTACAGAATGGGATGCCCCCACAGCAGACCTGAGATCAGTATATATGCACAGCAGCAGTGTGTAAGCAGGCTCATACAGGCTAAATTTCTTTAAATAACTGTGCAGCTTAGAGTAAATACAGAGGCTAATGGTATGTTACAGAATGGGATGCCCCAAAGCTGACTTGAGATCAGTATATATGCACACAGCAGCAGTGTGTAAGCAGGCTCATACAGGCCCAATGTCTTTAAATAACTGTGCAGCTTAGAGTAAATACAGAGGCTAATGGTATGTTACAGAATGGGATGCCCCAACAGGAGTGCACCTGGGACCAGTAGTACTATGCACAGCAAAAGTGTCTTTATTAGGCCTAATTTCAATTAGAATAAGTGCAAATGGTTATGGTCTTAAATAGAGGCTGGTGTAGTCACAGAATGGGATGCCACAACAGGAGTGCACCTGGGACCAGTAGTAGCATGCACAGCAAAAGTGTCTTTATCAGGCCTAATTTCAATTAGAATAAGTGCAAATGGTTATGGTCTTAAATAGAGGCTGGTGTAGTCACAGAATAGGATGCCCCAAAAACCAACAGGAGTGCACCTGGCAGGCAGCAGTACTATGCACAGCAAAAGTGTCTTTATCAGGCCTAATTTCAATTAGAATAAGTGTAAATGGTTATGTTCTTAAATAGAGGCTGGTGTAGTCACAGAATGGGATGCCACAACAGGAGTGCACCTGGCAGGGACCAGTAGTGCTATGCACAACAAAAGTGTCTTTATCAGGCCTAATTTCAATTAGAATAAGTGCAAATGGTTATGGTCTTAAATAGAGGCTGGTGTAGTCACAGAATGGGATGCCACAACAGGAGTGCACCTGGGACCAGTAGTAGCATGCACAGCAAAAGAGTCTTTATCAGGCCTAATTTCAATTAGAATAAGTGCAAATGGTTATGTTCTTAAATAGAGGCTGGTGTAGTCACAGAATGGGATGCCACAACAGGAGTGCACCTGGGACCAGTAGTAGCATGCACAGCAAAAGTGTCTTTATCAGGCCTAATTTCAATTAGAATAAGTGCAAATGGTTATGTTCTTAAATAGAGGCTGGTGTAGTCACAGAATGGGATGCCACAACAGGAGTGCACCTGGGACCAGTAGTAGCATGCACAGCAAAAGTGTCTTTATCAGGCCTAATTTCAATTAGAATAAGTGCAAATGGTTATGTTCTTAAATAGAGGCTGGTGTAGTCACAGAATGGGATGCCACAACAGGAGTGCACCTGGCAGGGACCAGTAGTGCTATGCACAGCAAAAGTGTCTTTTTCAGGCCTAATTTCAATTAGAATAAGTGCAAATGGTTATAGTCTTAAATAGAGGCTGGTGTAGTCACAGAATGGGATGCCCCAACAGGAGTGCACCTGGGACCAGTAGTGCTATGCACAGCAAAAGTGTCTTTTTTAGGCCTAATTTCAATTAGAATAAGTGCAAATGGTTATGGTCTTAAATAGAGGCTGGTGTAGTCACAGAATAGGATGCCCCAAAAACCAACAGGAGTGCACCTGGCAGGCAGCAGTACTATGCACAGCAAAAGTGTCTTTATCAGGCCTAATTTCAATTAGAATAAGTGTAAATGGTTATGTTCTTAAATAGAGGCTGGTGTAGTCACAGAATGGGACGCCACAACAGGAGTGCACCTGGCAGGGACCAGTAGTGCTATGCACAGCAAAAGTGTCTTTATCAGGCCTAATTTCAATTAGAATAAGTGCAAATGGTTATGGTCATAAATAGAGGCTGGTGTAGTCACAGAATGGGATGCCACAACAGGAGTGCACCTGGGACCAGTAGTAGCATGCACAGCAAAAGAGTCTTTATCAGGCCTAATTTCAATTAGAATAAGTGCAAATGGTTATGTTCTTAAATAGAGGCTGCTGTAGTCACAGAATGCGATGCCACAACAGGAGTGCACCTGGCAGGGACCAGTAGTGCTATGCACAGCAAAAGTGTCTTTATCAGGCCTAATTTCAATTAGAATAAGTGCAAATGGTTATGGTCTTAAATAGAGGCTGGTGTAGTCACAGAATGGGATGCCACAACAGGAGTGCACCTGGGACCAGTAGTAGCATGCACAGCAAAAGTGTCTTTATCAGGCCTAATTTCAATTAGAATAAGTGCAAATGGTTATGTTCTTAAATAGAGGCTGGTGTAGTCACAGAATGGGATGCCACAACAGGAGTGCACCTGGGACCAGTAGTAGCATGCACAGCAAAAGTGTCTTTATCAGGCCTAATTTCAATTAGAATAAGTGCAAATGGTTATGTTCTTAAATAGAGGCTGGTGTAGTCACAGAATGGGATGCCACAACAGGAGTGCACCTGGCAGGGACCAGTAGTGCTATGCACAGCAAAAGTGTCTTTTTCAGGCCTAATTTCAATTAGAATAAGTGCAAATGGTTATAGTCTTAAATAGAGGCTGGTGTAGTCACAGAATGGGATGCCCCAACAGGAGTGCACCTGGGACCAGTAGTGCTATGCACAGCAAAAGTGTCTTTTTTAGGCCTAATTTCAATTAGAATAAGTGCAAATGGTTATGGTCTTAAATAGAGGCTGGTGTAGTCACAGAATAGGATGCCCCAAAAACCAACAGGAGTGCACCTGGCAGGCAGCAGTACTATGCACAGCAAAAGTGTCTTTATCAGGCCTAATTTCAATTAGAATAAGTGTAAATGGTTATGTTCTTAAATAGAGGCTGGTGTAGTCACAGAATGGGACGCCACAACAGGAGTGCACCTGGCAGGGACCAGTAGTGCTATGCACAGCAAAAGTGTCTTTATCAGGCCTAATTTCAATTAGAATAAGTGCAAATGGTTATGGTCATAAATAGAGGCTGGTGTAGTCACAGAATGGGATGCCACAACAGGAGTGCACCTGGGACCAGTAGTAGCATGCACAGCAAAAGAGTCTTTATCAGGCCTAATTTCAATTAGAATAAGTGCAAATGGTTATGTTCTTAAATAGAGGCTGCTGTAGTCACAGAATGCGATGCCACAACAGGAGTGCACCTGGCAGGGACCAGTAGTGCTATGCACAGCAAAAGTGTCTTTATCAGGCCTAATTTCAATTAGAATAAGTGCAAATGGTTATGGTCTTAAATAGAGGCTGGTGTAGTCACAGAATGGGATGCCACAACAGGAGTGCACCTGGGACCAGTAGTAGCATGCACAGCAAAAGTGTCTTTATCAGGCCTAATTTCAATTAGAATAAGTGCAAATGGTTATGTTCTTAAATAGAGGCTGGTGTAGTCACAGAATGGGATGCCACAACAGGAGTGCACCTGGGACCAGTAGTAGCATGCACAGCAAAAGAGTCTTTATCAGGCCTAATTTCAATTAGAATAAGTGCAAATGGTTATGGTCTTAAATAGAGGCTGGTGTAGTCACAGAATGGGATGCCACAACAGGAGTGCACCTGGCAGGCAGCAGTAAGAATATGCACAGCAAAACTGTCTTTATCAGGCCTAATTTCAATTAGAATAAGTGCAAATGGTTATATGGTCTTAAATAGAGGCTGCTGTAGTCACAGAATGGGATGCCCCAAACAGGAGTGCACCTGGCAGGCAGCAGTAAGAATATGCACAGCAAAAGTGTCTTTATCAGGCCTAATTTCGATTAGAATAAGTGCAAATGGTTATGGTCTTAAATAGAGGCTGCTGTAGTCACAGAATGGGATGCCCCAAACAGGAGTGCACCTGGAACCAGTAGTGCTATGCACAGCAAAAGTGTCTTTATCAGGCCTAATTTCAATTAGAATAAGTGCAAATGGTTATATGGTCTTAAATAGAGGCTGCTGTAGTCACAGAATGGGATGCCCCAAACAGGAGTGCACCTGGCAGGCAGTAGTGCTATGCACAGCAAAAGTATCTTTATCAGGCCTAATTTCAATTAGAATAAGTGCAAATGGTTATATGGTCTTAAATAGAGGCTGGTGTACTCACAGAATGGGATGCCACAACAGGAGTGCACCTGGCAGGCAGTAGTGCTATGCACAGCAAAAGTGTCTTTATCAGGCCTAATTTCAATTAGAATAAGTGCAAATGGTTATGTTCTTAAATAGAGGCTGGTGTAGTCACAGAATGGGATGCCACAACAGGAGTGCACCTGGCAGGGACCAGTAGTGCTATGCACAGCAAAAGTGTCTTTATCAGGCCTAATTTCAATTAGAATAAGTGCAAATGGTTATAGTCTTAAATAGAGGCTGTTGTAGTCACAGAATGGGATGCCCCAACAGGAGTGCACCTGGGACCAGTAGTACTATGCACAGCAAAAGTGTCTTTTTTAGGCCTAATTTCAATTAGAATAAGTGCAAATGGTTATGGTCTTAAATAGAGGCTGGTGTAGTCACAGAATGGGATGCCACAACAGGAGTGCACCTGGGACCAGTAGTAGCATGCACAGCAAAAGTGTCTTTATCAGGCCTAATTTCAATTAGAATAAGTGCAAATGGTTATGGTCTTAAATAGAGGCTGGTGTAGTCACAGAATAGGATGCCCCAAAAACCAACAGGAGTGCACCTGGCAGGCAGCAGTACTATGCACAGCAAAAGTGTCTTTATCAGGCCTAATTTCAATTAGAATAAGTGTAAATGGTTATGTTCTTAAATAGAGGCTGGTGTAGTCACAGAATGGGACGCCACAACAGGAGTGCACCTGGCAGGGACCAGTAGTGCTATGCACAGCAAAAGTGTCTTTATCAGGCCTAATTTCAATTAGAATAAGTGCAAATGGTTATGGTCATAAATAGAGGCTGGTGTAGTCACAGAATGGGATGCCACAACAGGAGTGCACCTGGGACCAGTAGTAGCATGCACAGCAAAAGAGTCTTTATCAGGCCTAATTTCAATTAGAATAAGTGCAAATGGTTATGTTCTTAAATAGAAGCTGCTGTAGTCACAGAATGGGATGCCACAACAGGAGTGCACCTGGGACCAGTAGTAGCATGCACAGCAAAAGTGTCTTTATCAGGCCTGATTTCAATTAGAATAAGTGCAAATGGTTATGGTCTTAAATAGAGGCTGGTGTAGTCACAGAATGGGATGCCACAACAGGAGTGCACCTGGGACCAGTAGTAGCATGCACAGCAAAAGTGTTTTTATCAGGCCTAATTTCAATTAGAATAAGTGCAAATGGTTATGGTCTTAAATAGAGGCTGGTGTAGTCACAGAATGGGATGCCACAACAGGAGTGCACCTGGGACCAGTAGTAGCATGCACAGCAAAAGTGTCTTTATCAGGCCTAATTTCAATTATAATAGGTGCAAATGGTTATGGTCTTAAATAGAGGCTGGTGTAGTCACAGAATGGGATGCCACAACAGGAGTGCACCTGGGACCAGTAGTAGCATGCACAGCAAAAGTGTCTTTATCAGGCCTAATTTCAATTAGAATAAGTGCAAATGGTTATGGTCTTAAATAGAGGCTGGTGTAGTCACAGAATGGGATGCCACAACAGGAGTGCATCTGGCAGGCAGCAGTAAGAATATGCACAGCAAAAGTGTCTTTATCAGGCCTAATTTCAATTAGAATAAGTGCAAATGGTTATGGTCTTAAATAGAGGCTGTTGTAGTCTCAGAATGGGATGCCACAACAGGAGTGCACCTGGGACCAGTAGTAGCATGCACAGCAAAAGAGTCTTTATCAGGCCTAATTTCAATTAGAATAAGTGCAAATGGTTATGTTCTTAAATAGAGGCTGGTGTAGTCACAGAATGGGATGCCCCAACAGGAGTGCACCTGGCAGGCAGCAGTAAGAATATGCACAGCAAAAGTGTCTTTATCAGGCCTAATTTCAATTAGAATAAGTGCAAATGGTTATATGGTCTTAAATAGAGGCTGCTGTAGTCACAGAATGGGATGCCCCAAACAGGAGTGCACCTGGCAGGCAGTAGTGCTATGCACAGCAAAAGTGTCTTTATCAGGCCTAATTTCAATTAGAATAAGTGCAAATGGTTATGGTCTTAAATAGAGGCTGGTGTAGTCACAGAATGGGATGCCACAACAAGAGTGCACCTGGGACCAGTAGTAGCATGCACAGCAAAAGAGTCTTTATCAGGCCTAATTTCAATTAGAATAAGTGCAAATGGTTATGGTCTTAAATAGAGGCTGGTGTAGTCACAGAATGGGATGCCACAACAGGAGTGCACCTGGGACCAGTAGTAGCATGCACAGCAAAAGAGTCTTTATCAGGCCTAATTTCAATTAGAATAAGTGCAAATGGTTATGGTCTTAAATAGAGGCTGGTGTAGTCACAGAATGGGATGCCACAACAGGAGTGCACCTGGCAGGCAGCAGTAAGAATATGCACAGCAAAAGTGTCTTTATCAGGCCTAATTTCAATTAGAATAAGTGCAAATGGTTATATGGTCTTAAATAGAGGCTGCTGTAGTCAAAGAATGGGATGCCCCAAACAGGAGTGCACCTGGCAGGCAGTAGTGCTATGCACAGCAGAAGTATCTTTATCAGGCCTAATTTCAATTAGAATAAGTGCAAATGGTTATATGATCTTAAATAGAGGCTGGTGTGCTCACAGAATGGGATGCCACAACAGGAGTGCACCTGGCAGGCAGTAGTGCTATGCACAGCAAAAGTGTCTTTATCAGGCCTAATTTCAATTAGAATAAGTGCAAATGGGTATGGTCTTAAATAGAGGCTGCTGTAGTCACAGAATGGGATGCCTCACAGCAGACTTAAGATCAGTTCAGTATATATGCACAGTTAGTTAGTATAAGCAGCCTGAAAACGCTAACAAAGCCTGTCAGCCAGCCAGTAACACTCAGGCTGGATGAAAAAAAAAAAATCTCCCTGTGACTGCCTCCGATTTTTCCTAACTTTCCCTGTTTTTCGCTGACTTTCTGTCTGTCTCCTGCCTGTCTCCTGCCTGTCTCCAGCCTGTCCCTGTCTGTCCCTGCCTGTCTAACTGCCTCTCCCTCACTACAGCGTTCTGTCTCTCACAAATGCAATAGAGAAATGAGGAAGGAAAAGCAAGATGGCCGACTTAAATAGCGCTGTGACGTCACCGGGCTTGCTGCCTGCTGATAGGCTGCATGTGACTGCCCCAGCTTGCACTGGCACGGGGTAGATGTCCAGACATGTCCCGTCCGCCATCTTAGAATGCCTGTATGTAAATGAATGGATGTTAAAGGAAAACTTCGAGCGATCGAATCGCGGGGAAATTCGGATTCGATCTGAATCGAATTTTTCATGAAATTCGGATCGAATCCGGGTTCGTCCGGATCGATTCGCTCATCCCTACTGGCAATTAAAGAGTTAAAGAAAACCTTTATGAATCACGAGCCATTTTCTTTGTGCAGGACAGTTGCTAACCACATCACACAATCCAAAAACTAAGAATAACATTTGAAAAAGGCAGACCATATTTTGAATTTTATACAGAACCTTCAATGGTCAAAGAGTTAATTTGGTCTAGAATACCATAATGAAGTGGTTTAAACACCAGTTTAAACATGGTTTTGTAGTGAAAAAATATATTTTTTTTGTGTGTTTTCGCACCATTGAAGAGACATTCGAGAACAAGAAAAGTACCTGAGACCACCAGCTGCACTAGGGTACAGCAGAATTCATCACGCAATCAAAATGAGCTCACACTCAAGCTAAATGTAACAATCATTTTAACAAACATAAGGTTTACATTTTCAGGACAGGCCTTTTCCAGCTGTTTCTTAGAAGCTATAATGTTTTGACTACTTGCAATAGCAAGGTGATATCCAGGTGCATCCTATCAATCACATATCATGTTGCTAGTCATATGTCTGTTTTCAATCCGGATGACTTCATGTCTTCATGTCAAGTTCCTAAAGTTTGGGAACACGTCCTGTTTCTATAGTCTGTTCACAGCACAATTGGTTGCTTCAGTATAGAAATCAGACAATAATTGTCTAATCCTACCTCTATAACCTAAAGCAAACCAAAAGCCATGAGGGCAAATCTGTCGCTGAGCTTCTGGGCATTTTGAAATGGGAAGCCCATCTGCTGTTTGAAATTGAGCCAAAAATCATTATAAATATTAAGTAGAGTTGAGAGAATCAGTTTAGCATGATTCGAATTGGATCCTTAAATCTTGAAATGACACCGAATCCAATTTGGATCTATTTTTTTTTATGTCCAAAAGCCATTACTTCTTCACATTTTGAACACCAAACCTGTTGCTACTCCCCAAAGAAGAATGATGTTTGTTGAACGCTTGGTAATTCATGCACAACTATTCAGTTCAACTGCTATACTTTCAATTTGGTGCACAATCATTCTGACCAAAAATGTTGCAACTAAATCAATTAAATTGTGCCAGAAATAAAACTCAAAAGTTTTATTCATCATGAATTTTAGAGTTAACTCAATACAATATTTTACAAAGGATATTTATCTTCTAATTGGACCGAAAAACTGTTGTGAGTGTGAGTGCAGGGGACAGTGGAGTCAGATCCAGATAGACATTTGTGATGTAACAGGAAATGGCTTTACTGGTACATGAGTGCCATAAGAGAAGGTCACCTTACATGGTGGATAACAAGACAGGAAGAATTAAGTCATGGAGATCACCTCAATGTACAGGAAACTCAACATTCTTCCGAGAATGCACAACAGAGACTACATATAGATATAGGAAACAGTGCCATCTACGGTCATAAATCTAGACTGCTTTAACCTACCTGCTAATTCTAGTGATCCTATATCTTTAAAATATGCCACTTCAGCACACAGATAAAAAGAAATGGGCCCTCCTCCCCATAAAGCCACGCTAACAACATATCATAAATATATTACAGTATCCCAAAAACCTGCCTGCAGTGGATAAATTGACCATTTCTAGAAACTCTTCTAGAAAATGATACTTGGTTTATGTAAAAAAGAGACACATAAAAACCTCATTCTGAAAGCTACCAAGCTGTGGGAAGATTGGAAAAACCTCAGATCTCATCATTATCAGAAACTCCGTAAACATATTAAACTGACTTTGACTACTAGGGATGAGCGAATCGATCCGGACGAACCCGGATTCGTTCCGAATTTCATGAAAAATTCGATTCTGAATGAATCCGAATTTCCCCGCAATTCGATCGATCAAAGTTTTCCTTTAAACTCCATTTATTTCAATTACAGGCATTCTAAGATGGTGGAAGCACATGTCCAGACATGTCCCCTGGGGCAAGGTATCATGGGTAAGGCACATGCAGCCTATCAGCAGCCAGGAAGCCTGGTGACGTCACCGTGCTATATAAAGCGGCGGCCATCTTCCTTGTGTGCATTTCAGCGTTCTATTGCGGCCAGAGCACAGCTCGTTAAAGACAGGGACAGAGAGTTAGAGATAGGTAGGGAGAGTCAGAGAGGCAGACAGAGAGGTAGACAGAGCCAGGGAAAGATAGTGAAAGATAAGGAAAAACCGGAACCACCCAGCCAGGGACAGCTTAGAATTGACAGTGAAAATTTTCTTTTTTTCATTAGCCAGATCAGTTTTCAATTCAATTTGAGTTCTTTGTGCTGTAAACCTGCCTTGCCACTGTGCATGCCATCTATGCAGTGGCTTATTTAACCCTATCTGTTACACACAAGCATTTATCATAATATATTACTGGATTACTTTAAATATTTTTTGGTCTGCCTTTAACAAAAAAAAACACCAGCCCACCTGGGTATCCCAAACCTACACTTAGCAGCCTATCTGTTATACTAAATGCGCTTGTTGATCCTCCTCAGCTTAATCAAAGTATTGTATTTTGAATTGGTTTTTGGTCTGCCTTTAACAAAAAAAACACCAGCCCACCTGGGTATCCCAAACCTGCACTTATCAGCCTATCTGCTATACTAAACACGCTTGTTTATCCTTCCTCAGCTTAATCAAAGTATTGCATTTTGAATTGGTTTTTGGTCTGCCTTTAACAAAAAAAAACACCAGGCCGTAGGGCATCCCAAACCTGCACTTAGCAGCCTATCTGTTATACTAAATACGCTTGTTCATCCTTCCTCAGCTTAATCAAAGTATTGAATTTTGAATTGGATTTTGGTCTGCATTTAACAAAAAAAAAACAGGCCGCAGGGCATCCCAAACCTGCACTTAGCAGCCTATCTGTTATATTAAATATGCTTGTTGATCCTCCTCAGCTTAATCAAAGTATTGCATTTTGAATTGGTTTTTGGTCTGCTTTTAACAAAAAAAAAAACAGCCCACCTGGGTATCCCAAACCTGCATTAGGCAGCCTATCTGTTATACTAAATACGCTTGTTCATCCATCCTCAGCTTAATCAAAGTATTACATTTTGAATTGGATTTTGGTCTGCCTTTAACAAAAAAAACACCAGCCCACTTGGGTATCCCAAACCTGCATTATGCAGCTTATCTGTTATACTAAATACGCTTGTCCATCCTTCCTCAGCTTAATCAAAGTATTGCATTTTGAATTGGTTTTTGGTCTGCCTTTAAGAAAAAAATCACCAGGCCGCAGGGCATCCCAAACCTGCACTTAGCAGCCTATCTGTTATACTAAATGCGCTTGTTGATCCTCCTCAGCTTAATCAAAGTATTTAATTTTGAATTGGTTTTTGGTCTGCCTTTACCAAAAAAAAAACACCAGCCCACCTGGGTATCCCAAACCTGCACTTATCAGCCTATCTGTTATACTGAACACGCTTGTTTATCCTTCCTCAGCTTAATTAAAGTATTGCATTTTGAATTGGTTTTTGGTCTGCCTTTAACAAAAAACACCAGGCCGCAGGGCATCCCAAACCTGAACTTAGCAGCCTATCTGTTATCCTAAATACGCTTGTTCATCCTTCCTCAGCTTAATCAAAGTATTGCATTTTGAATTGGTTTTTGGTCTGCCTTTAACAAAAGAAAAAACAGCCCACCTGGGTATCCCAAAACTGCATTAGGCAGCCTATCTGTTATACTAAATACGCTTGTTCATCCTCCTCAGCTTAATCAAAGTATTGTATTTTGAATTGGTTTTTGGTCTGCCTTTAACAAAAAAAACACCAGCCCACCTGGGTATCCCAAACCTGCATTAGGCAGCCTATCTGTTATACTAAATACGCTTGTTCATCCTTACTCAGCTTAATCAAAGTATTGCATTTTGAATTGGTTTATGGTCTGCTTGTAAAAAAAACACCAGCCCACCTGGGTATCCCAAACCTGCACTTAACAGCCTATCTGTTATACTAATTACGCTTGTTGATCTTCCTCAGCTAATCAAAGTATTGCATTTTGAATTGGTTTTTGGTCTGCCTTTCACACAAAAAACACCAGGCTGCAGGGCATCCCAAACCTGCACTTAGCAGCCTATCTGTTATACTAAATACGCTTGTTCATCCTTCCTCAGCTTAATCAAAGTATTGCATTTTGAATTGGTTTTTGGTCGGCTTGTAAAAAAAAATAAACAGCCCACCTGGGTATGCCAAACCTGCATTTAGCAGCCTATCTGTTATACTAAATACGCTTGTTGATCTTCCTCAGCTTAATCAAAGTATTGCATTTTGAATTGGCTTTTGGTCTGCCTTTAACAAAAAAAAACACCAGGCTGCAGGGCATCCCAAACCTGCATTAGGCAGCCTATCTGTTATACTAAATACGCTTGTTCATCCTTCCTCAGCTTAATCAAAGAATGGCATTTTGAATTGGTTTTTGGTCTGCTTGTAAAAAAAACACCAGCCTACCTGGGTATCTCAAACCTGCACTTAGCAGCCTATCTGTTATACTAAATACGCTTGTTGATCCTCCTCAGCTTAATCAAAGTATTACATTTTAAATTGGTTTTTGGTCTGCCTTTAACAAAAAAAAACAACAGCCCACCTGGGTATCCCAAACCTGCATTAGGCAGCCTATCTGTTATACTAAATATGCTTGTTCATCCTTCCTCAGCTTAAAGTATTACATTTTGAATTGGTTTTTGGTCTGCTTGTAAAAAAAACACCAGCCCACCTGGGTATCCCAAACCTGCACTTATCAGCCTATCTGTTATACTAAATTTGCTTGTTTATCCTTCCTCAGCTTAATCAAAGTATTGCATTTTTAATTGGTTTTTGGTCTGCCTTTAACAAAAAAAACACCAGGCCGCAGGGCATCCCAAACCTGCACTTAGCAGCCTATCTGTTATACTAAATACGCTTGTTGATCCTCCTCAGCTTAATCATAGTATTGCATTTTGAATTGGTTTTTGGTCTGCCTTTAACAAAAAAAACACCAGGCCGCAGGGCATCCCAAACCTGCACTTAGCAGCCTATCTGTTATACTAAATACGCTTGTTGATCCTCCTCAGCTTAATCATAGTATTGCATTTTGAATTGGTTTTTGGTCTGCCTTTAACAAAAAAAAAAACACCAGCCCACCTGGGTATCCCAAACCTGCACTTAGCAGCCTATCTATTATACTAAATACGCTTGTTGATCCTTCCTCAGCTTAATCAAAGTATTGCATTTTGAATTGGTTTTTGGTCTGACTTTAACAAAAAAAAACACCAGGCCGCAGGGCATCCCAAACCTGCACTTAGCAGCCTATCTGTTATACTAAATACGCTTGTTGGTCCTCCTCAGCTTAATCAAAGTATTGCATTTTGAATTGGTTTATGGTCTGCCTTTAACAAAAAACACCAGGCCGCAGGGCATCCCAAACCTGCATTAGGCAGCCTATCTGTTATACTAAATACGCTTGTTCATCCTTCCTCAGCTTGATCAAAGGATTGCATTTTGAATTGGCTTTTGGTCTGCCTTTAACAAAAAAAAAACACCAGGCCCAGGGCATCCCAAACCTGCACTTAGCAGCCTATCTGTTATACTAAATACGCTTGTTCATCCTTCCTAAGCTTAATCAAAGTATTTAATTTTGAATTGGTTTTTGGTCTGCCTTTACCAAAAAAAAAACACCAGCCCACCTGGGTATCCCAAACCTGCACTTATCAGCCTATCTGTTATACTGAACACGCTTGTTTATCCTTCCTCAGCTTAATTAAAGTATTGCATTTTGAATTGGTTTTTGGTCTGCCTTTAACAAAAAACACCAGGCTGCAGGGCATCCCAAACCTGAACTTAGCAGCCTATCTGTTATCCTAAATACGCTTGTTCATCCTTCCTCAGCTTAATCAAAGTATTGCATTTTGAATTGGTTTTTGGTCTGCCTTTAACAAAAGAAAAAACAGCCCACCTGGGTATCCCAAAACTGCATTAGGCAGCCTATCTGTTATACTAAATACGCTTGTTCATCCTCCTCAGCTTAATCAAAGTATTGTATTTTGAATTGGTTTTTGGTCTGCCTTTAACAAAAAAAACACCAGCCCACCTGGGTATCCCAAACCTGCATTAGGCAGCCTATCTGTTATACTAAATACGCTTGTTCATCCTTACTCAGCTTAATCAAAGTATTGCATTTTGAATTGGTTTATGGTCTGCTTGTAAAAAAAAACACCAGCCCACCTGGGTATCCCAAACCTGCACTTAACAGCCTATCTGTTATACTAATTACGCTTGTTGATCTTCCTCAGCTAATCAAAGTATTGCATTTTGAATTGGTTTTTGGTCTGCCTTTCACACAAAAAACACCAGGCTGCAGGGCATCCCAAACCTGCACTTAGCAGCCTATCTGTTATACTAAATACGCTTGTTCATCCTTCCTCAGCTTAATCAAAGTATTGCATTTTGAATTGGTTTTTGGTCGGCTTGTAAAAAAAAATAAACAGTCCACCTGGGTATGCCAAACCTGCATTTAGCAGCCTATCTGTTATACTAAATACGCTTGTTGATCTTCCTCAGCTTAATCAAAGTATTGCATTTTGAATTGGCTTTTGGTCTGCCTTTAACAAAAAAAAACACCAGGCTGCAGGGCATCCCAAACCTGCATTAGGCAGCCTATCTGTTATACTAAATACGCTTGTTCATCCTTCCTCAGCTTAATCAAAGAATGGCATTTTGAATTGGTTTTTGGTCTGCTTGTAAAAAAAACACCAGCCTACCTGGGTATCTCAAACCTGCACTTAGCAGCCTATCTGTTATACTAAATACGCTTGTTGATCCTCCTCAGCTTAATCAAAGTATTACATTTTAAATTGTTTTTGGTCTACCTTTAACAAAAAAAAACAACAGCCCACCTGAGTATCCCAAACCTGCATTAGGCAGCCTATCTGTTATACTAAATATGCTTGTTCATCCTTCCTCAGCTTAAAGTATTACATTTTGAATTGGTTTTTGGTCTGCTTGTAAAAAAAACACCAGCCCACCTGGGTATCCCAAACCTGCACTTATCAGCCTATCTGTTATACTAAATTTGCTTGTTTATCCTTCCTCAGCTTAATCAAAGTATTGCATTTTTAATTGGTTTTTGGTCTGCCTTTAACAAAAAAAACACCAGGCCGCAGGGCATCCCAAACCTGCACTTAGCAGCCTATCTGTTATACTAAATACGCTTGTTGATCCTCCTCAGCTTAATCATAGTATTGCATTTTGAATTGGTTTTTGGTCTGCCTTTAACAAAAAAAACACCAGGCCGCAGGGCATCCCAAACCTGCACTTAGCAGCCTATCTGTTATACTAAATACGCTTGTTGATCCTCCTCAGCTTAATCATAGTATTGCATTTTGAATTGGTTTTTGGTCTGCCTTTAACAAAAAAAAAAACACCAGCCCACCTGGGTATCCCAAACCTGCACTTAGCAGCCTATCTATTATACTAAATACGCTTGTTGATCCTTCCTCAGCTTAATCAAAGTATTGCATTTTGAATTGGTTTTTGGTCTGACTTTAACAAAAAAAAACACCAGGCCGCAGGGCATCCCAAACCTGCACTTAGCAGCCTATCTGTTATACTAAATACGCTTGTTGGTCCTCCTCAGCTTAATCAAAGTATTGCATTTTGAATTGGTTTATGGTCTGCCTTTAACAAAAAACACCAGGCCGCAGGGCATCCCAAACCTGCATTAGGCAGCCTATCTGTTATACTAAATACGCTTGTTCATCCTTCCTCAGCTTGATCAAAGGATTGCATTTTGAATTGGCTTTTGGTCTGCCTTTAACAAAAAAAAAACACCAGGCCCAGGGCATCCCAAACCTGCACTTAGCAGCCTATCTGTTATACTAAATACGCTTGTTCATCCTTCCTAAGCTTAATCACAGTATTGCATTTTGAATTGGTTTTTGGTCTGCCTTTAACAAAAAAAACACCAGCCCACCTGGGTATCCCAAACCTGCATTAGGCAGTCTATCTGTTATACTAAATACGCTTGTTCATCCTTCCTCAGCTTAATCAAAGTATTGCATTTTGAATTGGTTTTTGGTCTGCCTTTAACAAAAAAAAACACCAGGCCGCAGGGCATCCCAATCCTGCCCTTAGCAGCCTATCTGTTATACTAAATACGCTTGTTGATCCTCCTCAGCTTAATCAAAGTATTGCATTTTAAATTGGTTTTTGGTCTGCCTTTAACAAAAAAACCACCAGCCCACCTGGGTATCCCAAACCTGCATTAGGCAGCCTATCTGTTATACTAAATATGCTTGTTCATCCTTCCTCAGCTTAATCAATGTATTGTATTTTTAATTGGTTTTTGGTCTGCCTTTAACAAAAAAAAAAAACACCAGCCCACCTGGGTATCCCAAACCTGCATTAGGCAGCCTATCTGTTATACTAAATACGCTTGTTCATCGTCCCTCAGCTTAATCACATTATTGCATTTTGAATTGGTTTTTGGTCTGCCTTTAACAAAAAAAAAAAACGGTCCACCTGGGTATCCCAAACCTGCATTAGGCAGTCTATCTGTTATACAAAATACGCTTGTTCATCCTTCCTCAGCTTAATCAAAGTATTGCATTTTGAATTGGTTTTTGGTCTGCTTTTAAAGAAAACACCAGCCCACCTGGGTATCCCAAACCTTCACTTATCAGCCTATCTGTTATACTAAATACGCTTGTTTATCCTTCCTCAGCTTAATCAAAGTATTGCATTTTGAATTGGTTTTTGGTCTGCCTTTAACAAAAAAAAACACCAGGCCGCAGGGCATCCCAAACCTGCACTTAGCAGCCTATCTGTTATACAAAATACGCTTGTTGGTCCTCCTCAGCTTAATCAAAGTATTGCATTTTGAATTGGTTTTTGGTCTGCCTTTAACAAAAAAAACACCAAGCCGCAGGGCATCCCAAACCTGCACTTAGCAGCCTATCTGTTATACTAATTACGCTTGTTGGTCCTCCTCGGCTTAATCAAAGTATTGCATTTTGAATTGGTTTTTGGTCTGCCTTTAACAAAAAAACACCAGCCCACCTGGGTATCCCAAAACTACATTAGGCAGCCTATCTGTTATACTAAATATGCTTGTTCATCCTTCCTCAGCTTAATCAAAGTATTGCATTTTGAATTGGTTTTTGGTCTGCCTTTAAAAAAAAAACACCAGGCAGCAGAGCATCCCAAACCAGCACTTAGCAGCCTATCTGTTATACTAAATACGCTTGTTGATCCTCCTCAGCTTAATCAAAGTATTGCATTTTAAATTGGTTTTTGGTCTGCCTTTAACAAAAAAACCACCAGCCCACCTGGGTATCCCAAACCTGCATTAGGCAGCCTATCTGTTATACTAAATATGCTTGTTCATCCTTCCTCAGCTTAATCAATGTATTGTATTTTTAATTGGTTTTTGGTCTGCCTTTAACAAAAAAAAAAAACACCAGCCCACCTGGGTATCCCAAACCTGCATTAGGCAGCCTATCTGTTATACTAAATACGCTTGTTCATCGTCCCTCAGCTTAATCACATTATTGCATTTTGAATTGGTTTTTGGTCTGCCTTTAACAAAAAAAAAAAACGGTCCACCTGGGTATCCCAAACCTGCATTAGGCAGTCTATCTGTTATACAAAATACGCTTGTTCATCCTTCCTCAGCTTAATCAAAGTATTGCATTTTGAATTGGTTTTTGGTCTGCTTTTAAAGAAAACACCAGCCCACCTGGGTATCCCAAACCTTCACTTATCAGCCTATCTGTTATACTAAATACGCTTGTTTATCCTTCCTCAGCTTAATCAAAGTATTGCATTTTGAATTGGTTTTTGGTCTGCCTTTAACAAAAAAAAACACCAGGCCGCAGGGCATCCCAAACCTGCACTTAGCAGCCTATCTGTTATACAAAATACGCTTGTTGGTCCTCCTCAGCTTAATCAAAGTATTGCATTTTGAATTGGTTTTTGGTCTGCCTTTAACAAAAAAAACACCAAGCCGCAGGGCATCCCAAACCTGCACTTAGCAGCCTATCTGTTATACTAATTACGCTTGTTGGTCCTCCTCGGCTTAATCAAAGTATTGCATTTTGAATTGGTTTTTGGTCTGCCTTTAACAAAAAAACACCAGCCCACCTGGGTATCCCAAAACTACATTAGGCAGCCTATCTGTTATACTAAATATGCTTGTTCATCCTTCCTCAGCTTAATCAAAGTATTGCATTTTGAATTGGTTTTTGGTCTGCCTTTAAAAAAAAAACACCAGGCAGCAGAGCATCCCAAACCAGCACTTAGCAGCCTATCTGTTATACTAAATACGCTTGTTGATCCTCCTCAGCGTAATCAAAGTATTGCATTTTGAATTGGTTTTTGGTCTGCCTTTAACAAAAAAAACACCAGGCCGCAGGGCATCTCAATCCTGCCCTTAGCAGCCTATCTGTTATACTAAGTACGCTTGTTGATCCACCTCAGCTTAATCAAGCTATTGCATTTTGAATTGGTTTATGGTCTGCCTTTAACAAAAAAAAAAAACACCAGGCCGCAGGGCATCCCAAACCTGCATTAGGCAGCCTATCTGTTATACTAAATACGCTTGTTCATCCTTCCTCAGCTTAATCAAAGTATTGCTTTTTGAATTGGTTTTTGGTCTGCCTTTAACAAACAAATCACCAGCCCACCTGGGTATCCCAAAACTGCATTAGGCAGGCTATCTGTTATACTAAATACGCTTGTTCATCCTTCCTCAGCTTAATCAAAGTATTGCATTTTGAATTGGTTTTTGGTCTGCCTT
This sequence comes from Gastrophryne carolinensis, assembly GCA_027917425.1. Lineage (NCBI taxonomy): Eukaryota > Metazoa > Chordata > Amphibia > Anura > Microhylidae > Gastrophryne > Gastrophryne carolinensis. The sequence goes on from CM051241.1 coordinate 104,351,391, forward strand.
TAACAAAAAAAACACCAGGCCCAGGGTGTGAGGAATAGGTCAAATATTATATTGTACCTTGTTGCTGATGTCGGCATTCCCCTTTAAGAAACCCCACATATCAAGATCTAGAGATTCCCTTTAATATAAATGCACAAGTCCGTATCTCCCTTCAGGAAGGAATAATTACCATGTATATGTGAACAGCTCAGCTCACAGACCGCCTGCTGTTCGTGTCACACCTTGGGCTGCAAAGCTGCCGGGCGGTCTGGAAGCTCAGTGGACCTCCTGCTGTGAATTTGTCATAATCAGGATAAAACCGCAGACTCACGGCACCGATAGAATTTGGATCATATCTCGGCATCCATGTATCCTAGCGCCAAACCGGTTACAGAATCAGAACCGTCTCCCAAAACCGCATCAGAGCATAGTAAATTGCGGTCATAGAAACACAGCAAAAGCCTGTAAACGGAGAACTAAGGTTCTGGGCAAAATAAAAACCCGATTCCAGGACCCATTGCAAGCGTGGCGCCCAGCCCGATAGTTTGGTACCGCTTGCAAGGCCATGTGACCCCCCTGCTCCAAGTTATAGCTCCTAAAAGGGTTATAGGGCAAAATCCCACTCTAAAAAAATGGGAGGTAACATCCTCTCCCACAATGGGGAGGGGAGGTGGAGAGCCTGGCAGCATAAATAGGATGGTCAAAAACCAGGCTGGCGTCACTCAACTGGAGGGGGTTATGCAGCCAGCATACAGTGGGGTGTCCATCATCGTCATCATCATTATCCTAAGCTCTTGACACACCCCCTTGTGGGAGCTCCCTATCACTGCGCCCTGAAACTGCATACTAAAGGTAACTGCTTATTGTTTTTCTGTGTGATGCACTCAATCCTGTAACCATCTCAAGAATAGCATATTTGTTTATCACCTGTAACATTTGATATTACTTCATAGTTAAATGCTTGTTAACTCTGCCTAGTGTGCTCATAGCAATTAAAACGTATATTTAATTTGAGCGGTCTGCTTTGCCTTAAACCAAGAATCGGTGTGTCCGTGACTTCGGGCCTTGTATCCCTGGTAGGAGGGGTCGGACAAAGGGTTTTTGGGAACGCGATTGGTGTGCACGGAGGTCCCTGGTTGTAGTTGGACCTCGTGACGCCCCGGTTCCCTGACACAGGGCATCCCAAACCTGCACTTAGCAGCCTATCTGTTATACTAAATACGCTTGTTCATCCTCCTCAGCTTAATCAAAGTATTGCATTTTGAATTGGTTTTTGGTCTGCCTTTAACAAAAAAAACACCAGGCCCAGGGCATCCCAAACCTGCACTTAGCAGCCTATCTGTTATACTAAATATGCTTGTTCATCCTTCCTCAGCTTAATCAAAGTATTGTATTTTGAATTGGTTTTTGGTCTGCCTTTAACAAAAAAAACACCAGCCCACCTGGGTATCCTAAACCTGCATTAGGCAGTCTATCTGTTATACTAAATACGCTTGTTCATCCTTCCTCAGCTTAATCAAAGTATTGCATTTTGAATTGGTTTTTGGTCTGTTTGTAAAAAAAACACCAGCCCACCTGGGTATCCCAAACCTGCACTTATCAGCCTATCTGTTATACTAAATATGCTTGTTTATCCTTCCTCAGCTTAATCAAAGTATTGCATTTTGAATTTTTTTGGTCTGCCTTTAACAAAAAAAACACCAGGCCGCAGGGCATCCCGAACCTTCATTAGGCAGCCTATCTGTTATACTAAATACGCTTGTTCATCCTCCTCAACTTAATCAAAGTATTGCATTTTGAATTGGTTTTTGGTCTGCCTTTAACAAAAAAAACACCAGGCCCATGGCATCCCAAACCTGCACTTAGCAGCCTATCTGTTATACTAAATATGCTTGTTCATCCTTCCTCAGCTTAATCAAAGTATTGTATTTTGAATTGGTTTTTGGTCTGCCTTTAACAAAAAAAACACCAGCCCACCTGGGTATCCTAAACCTGCATTAGGCAGTCTATCTGTTATACTAAATACGCTTGTTCATCCTTCCTCAGCTTAATCAAAGTATTGCATTTTGAATTGGTTTTTGGTCTGCTTGTAAAAAAAACCCCAGCCCACCTGGGTATCCCAAACCTGCACTTATCAGCCTATCTGTTATACTAAATATGCTTGTTCAACCTCCTCAGCTTAATCAAAGTATTGCATTTTGAATTGGTTTTTGGTCTGCCTTTAACAAAAAAAACACCAGGCCCAGGGCATCCCAAACCTGCACTTAGCAGCCTATCTGTTATACTAAATATGCTTGTTCATCCTTCCTCAGCTTAATCAAAGTATTGTATTTTGAATTGGTTTTTGGTCTGCCTTTAACAAAAAAAACACCAGCCCACCTGGGTATCCTAAACCTGCATTAGGCAGTCTATCTGTTATACTAAATACGCTTGTTCATCCTTCCTCAGCTTAATCAAAGTATTGCATTTTGAATTGGTTTTTGGTCTGCTTGTAAAAAAAACACCAGCCCACCTGGGTATCCCAAACCTGCACTTATCAGCCTATCTGTTATGCTAAATATGCTTGTTTATCCTTCCTCAGCTTAATCAAAGTATTGCATTTTGATTTTTTTTGGTCTGCCTTTAACAAAAAAAACACCAGGCCGCAGGGCATCCCGAACCTTCATTAGGCAGCCTATCTGTTATACTAAATACGCTTGTTCATCCTCCTCAGCTTAATCAAAGTATTGCATTTTGAATTGGTTTTTGGTCTGCCTTTAACAAAAAAAACACCAGGCCCAGGGCATCCCAAACCTGCACTTAGCAGCCTATCTGTTATACTAAATATGCTTGTTCATCCTTCCTCAGCTTAATCAAAGTATTGTATTTTGAATTGGTTTTTGGTCTGCCTTTAACAAAAAAAACACCAGCCCACCTGGGTATCCTAAACCTGCATTAGGCAGTCTATCTGTTATACTAAATACGCTTGTTCATCCTTCCTCAGCTTAATCAAAGTATTGCATTTTGAATTGGTTTTTGGTCTGCTTGTAAAAAAAACACCAGCCCACCTGGGTATCCCAAACCTGCACTTATCAGCCTATCTGTTATACTAAATATGCTTGTTTATCCTTCCTCAGCTTAATCAAAGTATTGCATTTTGAATTTTTTTGGTCTGCCTGTAACAAAAAAAACACCAGGCCGCAGGGCATCCCGAACCTGCACTTAGCAGCCTATCTGTTATACTAAATACGCTTGTTGGTCCTCCTCAGCTTAATCAAAGTATTGCATTTTGAATTGGTTTATGGTCTGTCTTTAACAAAAAACACCAGGCCGCAGGGCATCCCAAGCCTGCTTTAGGCAGCCTATCTGTTATACTAAATACGCTTGTTCATCCTTCCTCAGCTTAATCAAATTATTGCATTTTGAATTGGTTTTTGGTCTGCCTTCAACAAGAAAAACCAGGCTGCAGGGCATCCCAAACCTGCACTTAGCAGCTTATCTGTTATACTAAAGACGCTTGATGATCCTCCTCAGCTTAATCAAAGTATAGCATTTTGAATTGGTTTTTGGTCTGCCTTTAACAAAAAAAACACCAGCCCACCTGGGTATCCCAAACCTGCATTAGGCAGCCTATCTGTTATACTAAATACGCTTGTTCATCCTTCCTCAGCTTAATCAAAGTATTGCATTTTGAATTGGTTTATGGTCTGCCTTTAACAAAAAAAAAAACACCAGGCCGCAGGGCATCCCAAACCTGCATTAGGCAGCCTATCTGTTATACTAAATACGCTTGTTCATCCTTCCTCAGCTTAATCAAAGTTTTGCATTTTGAATTGGTTTTTGGTCTGCCTTTAACAAAAAAAACACCAGGCCCAGGGCATCCCAAACCTGCACTTAGCAGCCTATCTGTTATACTAAATACGCTTGTTCATCCTTCCTAAGCTTAATCAAAGTATTGCGTTTTGAATTGGTTTTTGGTCTGCCTTTAACAAAAAAAAAAAAAAACACCAGGCCGCAGGGCATCCCAATCCTGCCCTTAGCAGCCTATCTGTTATACTAAATACGCTTGTTGATCCTCCTCAGCTTAGTCAAAGTATTGCATTTTGAATTGGTTTTTGGTCTGCCTTTAACAAAAAAAAACACCAGCCCACCTGGGTATCCCAAACCTGCATTAGGCAGCCTATCTGTTATACTAAATACGCTTGTTCATCCTTCCTAAGCTTAATCAAAGTATTGCATTTTGAATTGGTTTTTGGTCTGCCTTTAACAAAAAAATCACCAGGCCGCAGGGCATCCCAAACCTGCACTTAGCAGCCTATCTGTTATACTAAATACGCTTGTTCATCCTTCCTCAGCTTAATCAAAGTATTGCATCTTGAATTGGTTTTTGGTCTGCTTGTAAAAAAAAAACACCAGCCCACCTGGGTATCCCAAACCTGCACTTAGCAGCCTATCTGTTATACTAAATAAGCTTGTTGATCCTCCTCAGCTTAATCAAAGTATTGCATTTTAAATTGGTTTATGGTCTGCCTTTAACAAAAAAAACACCAGGCCGCAGGGCATCCCAATCCTGCCCTTAGCAGCCTATCTGTTATACTAAATACGCTTGTTGATCCTCCTCAGCTTAATCAAAGTATTGCATTTTGAATTAGTTTTTGGTCTGCCTTTAACAAAAAAAAACCAGCCCACCTGGGTATCCCAAACCTGCACTTAGCAGCCTATCTGTTATACTAAATACGCTTGTTCATCCTTCCTCAGCTTAATCAAAGTATTGCATTTTGAAATGGTTTTTGGTCTCCTTGTAAAAAAAACAACAGCCCACCTGGGTATCCCAAACCTGCACTTATCAGCCTATCTGTTATACTAAATACGCTTGTTGATCCTCCTCAGCTTAATCAAAGTATTGCATTTTGAATTGGTTTTTGGTCTGCCTTTAACAAAAAAATCACCAGGCACAGGGCATCCGAAACCTGCACTTAGCAGCCTATCTGTTATACCAAATACGCTTGTTCATCCTTCCTCAGCTTAATCAAAGTATTGCATTTTGAATTGGTTTTTGGTCTGCTTGTAAAAAAAACACCAGCCCACCTGGGTATCCCAAACCTGCACTTAGCAGCCTATCTGTTATACTAAATAAGCTTGTTGATCCTCCTCAGCTTAATCAAAGTATTGCATTATAAATTGGTTTTTGGTCTACCTTTAACAAAAAAAACACCAGCCAACCTGGGTATTCCAAACCTGCATTAGGCAGTCTATCTGTTATACTAAATACGCTTGTTCATCCTTCCTCAGCTTAATCAAAGTATTGCATTTTGAAATGGTTTTTGGTCTGCTTGTAAAAAAAACACCAGCCCACCTGGGTATCCCAAACCTGCACTTATCAGTAGAGATGAGCGAACTTTAGAAAAATTCGATTCGGCTAATTCGCAGAATTTTCCGACAAAATTTGTTTCGGTCCGAATTTATTCGCGACGAATCGCTATTAAAAACGGCTATTTCCAAGCCTCCTAGAGCCTCAATAGGGTTGTAAACCATTCTGCCTTGCTGTAACACGCATATGATGCGTGCTGTGATTAGTTAAATAATACTATAAATAAATATCACATGCAGATCAGAGGCATCGCTAATAGAATCGCAGAGCGGCACAATTGCAGAGAGTTGAAGTGGCATCACTATGAGGGGCAGGAGCCCAAACATTGCTTTAAAGAGACACTGGAGTTGGCAGCAGGAGCCCAAAAATTGGATGAATCACACCCTGGAGTTGGCAGCAGCAGGAGCCCAAACATTACTTTAAAGAGACACTGGAGTTGGCAGCAGGAGCCCAAAAATTGGATGAATCACACCCTGGAGTTGCAAGCAGCAGCAGCAGGAGCCCAAACATTACTTTAAAGAGACACTGGAGTTGGCAGCAGGAGCCCAAAAATTGGATGAATCACACCCTGGAGTTGCAAGCAGCAGCAGGAGCCCAACATTGGCTGAAAGAGACACTGGAGTTGGCAGCAGGAGCCCAAAAATTGGATGAATCACACCCTGGAGTTGCAAGCAGCAGCAGGAGCCCGAACGTTACTTTAAAGAGACACTGGAGTTGGCAGCAGGAGCCCAAAAATTGGATGAATCACACCCTGGAGTTGCAAGCAGCAGCAAGAGCCCGAACATTACTTTAAAGAGACACTGGAGTTGGCAGCAGGAGCCCAAAAATTGGATGAATCACACCCTGGAGTTGCAAGCAGCAGCAGGAGCCCGAACGTTACTTTAAAGAGACACTGGAGTTGGCAGCAGGAGCCCAAAAATTGGATGAATCACACCCTGGAGTTGCAAGCAGCAGCAAGAGCCCGAACATTACTATAAAGAGACACTGGAGTTGGCAGCAGGAGCCCAAAAATTGGATGAATCACACTCTGGAGTTGGCAGCAGCAGCAGCAGGAGCCCAAACATTACTTTAAAGAGACACTGGAGTTGGCAGCAGGAGCCCAAAAATTGGATGAATCACACCCTGGAGTTGGCAACAGCAGCAGGAGCCCAAACATTACTTTAAAGAGACACTGGAGTTGGCAGCAGGAGCCCAAAAATTGGATGAATCACACCCTGGAGTTGGCAGCAGCAGGAGCCCAAACATTACTTTAAAGAGACACTGGAGTTGGCAGCAGGAGCCCAAAAATTGGATGAATCCCACCCTGGAGTTGCAGGCAGCAGCAGCAATAGCCCAAACATTACTTTAAAGAGACACTGGAGTTGGCAGCAGGAGCCCAAAAATTGGATGAATCACACCCTGTAGTTGCAAGCAGCATGCAGGAGCCCAACATTGGCTGAAAGAGACACTGGAGTTGGCAGCAGGAGCCCAAAAATTGGATGAACCACACCCTGGAGTTGCAAGCAGCAGCAGGAGCCCGAACGTTACTTTAAAGAGACACTGGAGTTGGCAGCAGGAGCCCAAAAATTGGATGAATCACACCCTGGAGTTGGCAGCAGCAGCAGCAGGAGCCTAAACATTACTTTAAAGAGACACTGGAGTTGGCTGCAGGAGCCCAAAAATTGGATGAATCACACCCTGGAGTTGCAAGCAGCAGCAGCAGGAGCCCAAACATTACTTTAAAGAGACACTGGAGTTGGCAGCAGGAGCCCAAAAATTGGATGAATCACACCCTGGAGTTGGCAGCAGCAGGAGCCCGAACATAGCTTGAAAGAGACCCTGGAGTTTGCAGCAGGAGCCCAAAAATTGGATGAATCACACCCTGGAGTTGGCAGCAGCAGGAGCCCAAACATTGCTTTAAAGAGACACTGGAGTTGTCAGCAGGAGTCCAAAAATTGGATGAATCACACCCTGGAGTTGCAAGCAGCAGCAGCAGGAGCCCAAACATTACTTTAAAGAGACACTGGAGTTGGCAGCAGAAGCCCAAAAATTGGACGAATCACACCCTGGAGTTGGCAGCAGCAGGAGCCTGAACATAGCTTGAAAGAGACACTGGAGTTGGCAGCAGGAGCCCAAAAATTGGAATAATCACACCCTGGAGTTGGCAGCAGCAGCAGCAGGAGGCCAAACATTGGCTGAAAGGCACACCCTGAAGTTGGCATCAGCAGGAGGCCAAAAATTGGTTGGAAGGCACACCCTGAAGTTGGCATCAGCAGGATCCCAAAAATTGGCCTAAAGACATAAATATGTTTTGCACCATTTGGAAAGTGTAAAACGTGGCACCATGCTGAAGCTAGTCGCATGCATCAGGCATTGGTGGGTGGAAATCCTGGCTGATTCATTTTGACAAAGGTGAGTCTCTCCACATTTTTAGTTGACAGACGAGTTCTCCTCGCCGTAACTATGGCCCCCGCCGCACTAAACACCCGCTCAGATGGCGTGCTACTTGCCGGGCAGGACAGCTTTTCCAGGGCAAACTCTGCTAGTTGCGGCCACAAATCAAGTTTGGCTGCCCAGAAGTCCAGTGGATCCTCAAGGTGTGTTGGCATGGTCATGTCAAGGTATGACATGACCTGCTGGTTCAGGTCCTGCTCCAGGTCTTCCTGCTGCTCATGAGTAGCCTCACTATGCGGGTGTAGAAAGCTACTCATTAGCGACTGAAGACTGAGGCTGCTGCTGATGGAGCTGCTGCTGTTGCTCCTGCCAACCCCCCCAGCAGCCATGGCAGTGGAAGGTGAGCGCAGAGGTCCCCTCGAGTCAGACCTGCGAGAGTATGGACCATGGCGCAGATAGGCATCGGTCAACTGCCTACGTAGAATGTCTTTGTAGTAGTTCAGCTTGTTCTCCCTCTCGGTGGGTTTAAAAAATGTCCCCATTTTGTGCCGGAAGCGAGGGTCCAATAAGGTGGACAGCCAGAAGTCATCCCGCCGACAGATGGAAACAATTCTGGGGTCACTACGCAAGCACGTGAGCATGCTTCCTGCCATTTGCGCAAGTGACTCGGATGGACTACCTGTCTCCACCTCCACTGCACACTGCCACGGTGTGTCCGGGTCCTCTGTCTCGCCTTCCTCAAAAACCTCTAGCTCCACTGGCTGCTCCTGCTCCTCCTCTCCTGTCCGCTGACTAGATAAACCAGCCATTTCGCCAAGCCTAAACTGTGTTTTGCTGGGCAACTCCTCCTCCTCTTCCTCCTCCTCCTCCAGTTCAGCTCCAACGGGGTTCATGTGGCCGTAAGATGTAAATGCCATGTCTCCAGTGCCCTGACCAGCCATGGTTTCCAACATGTGCTGTAGTACATGAAGCAGTGGAATCACGTCGTTCATCCTGTAATCCTGCTGACTGACAAATAAAGTGGCTTCCTCAAAGGGCCTGAGCAAACGGCAGGTGTCACGTATGAGCTGCCACTGGTTCACATTGAAGTTAAACAGGGGAGTCCCCCTATCTGCTTGGATCATCAGGAAATCCGTGATGGCTTTTCTCTGTTCATATAATCGGTCCAACATGTGAAGGGTGGAATTCCAACGGGTGGAAAAATCAAATCAGACTATGTTGGGGGGATACCGTTCTGACGCTGTAGCTCAAGAAGGGTGTGTTTGGCGGTGTATGAGTGGCTGAAGTGCATGCAAAGTTTCCTTGAAGTTGTTAGGATGTCTTGCAGATGGGGGGAACACTTCAGAAACCGCTTGACAACCAGATTGAAGACGTGAGCCATGCAGGGGGCATGGGTCAGGCTTCCTTGGCGCAGCGCAGACAAAATGTTCTTCCCATTGTCGGTAACCATGATTCCCATTCTAAGTTTTCTTGGAGTAAGCCATGTTTGGATTTCCTGATGAATACATTTAAGCAGTTCCTCCCCTGTGTGACTCCTTTCGCTAAGACAAACCATGTGAAGCACTGCGTGACACCTCCGTGCCCTGCACACATGGTAGACTGGAGGGGCACTGAGACTTGAGCCTACAGTGGAGGGTGAGGAGATGGTGGAGGATGAGGAGGCCGAGTCGCACAGTGTCACAGGCCCAATCGGCAGGGAGCGCGGAGGCCGAAGCGGCGTGACCTGTCCAAGTTGCTGCTGCTGCTGTAAAGGGACCACATTCACCCAGTGGGCCGTAAATGACATGTTCTGTCCCTGACCGTCGTTACAGCTCCAGACGTCGGCGCTGCCATGCACTTTGCTACACACCCACAGGATCAAGGACTGGCCCACCTTCTGTTCAACAAAAGTGTGCAGCGCTGGTACTGCCTTCTTAGCAAAGAAATGACGGCTTGGGACTCTCCACCTCGGCTTGGCACAAGCCATCAGTTCTCTGAAAGGTGCAGAGTCCACCACCTGAAAAGGGAGCGACTGCAGCACCAGCAACTTGGACAGGAGCACATTCAGCTTCTGCGCCGTAGGATGAGTGGGCGCATACTGCTGTCTCTTGGACATGGCTTCGCTGATGGATTGCTGGTGGGATGCATGACTTGGAGGAGGAGGAGGAGGAGCAGGAGCGACAGAGGATGGGTATGACGCACAGCTGCCTTCGGCTGAGGTGCTGGAGCCTTGGCTGGCAGAAATTGGGAGCGGCATGCCACTTGGTGAGGAAGCAGACTGGACCACCCCTTGGGAGCCTCGGTTCTCCCAGGTCGCTTTATGGTGACGCATCATATGTTGACGCAGGGCCGTGGTGCCAACATTTGGGCCCTGGCCACACTTCACCTTCTGCCTACATATCTTGCATGTGGCCATGTTACCCTCCTGCGGATGCTTCAGGAAAAACTGCCACACTGCTGAGTAGCTACTTTTCCCACCAACAGGCCTCACTGATTCGCTGTTATTGTCGCAAACTCCAGGAACCACTGCTCCACTACCTCCCGATAAGGTAGCCTGCCATGCAGCAGGTTCTCTACCCCGACCCCGGCCCCGTTTGGCTCCAGGCTTTACAATTGTGCCCCCATGCTGACTGTCAACCATGCTGCTAACACCTTGCTGCCTCAGCTGCTGACCCCCCGGGGCAACCTGCGCCCCTCTTCTCCTGATGATGACGATGAAGCCCCTTCATCACCCGGCTCCCAAGTGCGATCGGCTTCATCGTCATCATCATTATCACCGAGTTGTGGCTGTACGTCACTGATGTTCGTGGATTCGTCAACAGTGTCTGGCGCAGGAGCTGGAACGCTCGCAACACCCACGACACTGTCCACATCACTATTTGTCTGCCTAGCTAAAGAAGCCACCTCCATTTCTTGGCTGGGCAGTAGCTGCTGACTGTCCTCTATCTGATCGTCCTCCTCACTAAAGAGTGGAGCTGAACCCAAAGCATAGGATACGTTGCTGGGGGAGGGAACGGCGTAGGACAGAGGCAATGGGAGGACAGGGACTGCTCTCGGGGCATGCCAACTCAGGGTTGTGTCAGAGGAACCTACCGACCCTAGACTGGGGGTCTCAGACGTAACTTGTGATGATGTTGTTGATGAGCGCATTAACCAATCTACCACGGCAGATGCGTTACTGGTGGAGACACGACCGCTAGCAGATACTGGCAGACCAGGTCTCTCACCGTGACTCCTGCTGCCACTCGCCCCTAGTCTGCTGCGACTTCTGCCTGCTTAATCTTGGCCTCTGCCACTCCTCTTTGAACATCCTGGCACTTTATGGTCAAAACTGTGGAAATGGTCAAAACTGTGGAAACTAGAGTTTAAATGGTCAAAACTGTGGAAACTAGAGTTTAATGTCTCTAAATGTAAAATCATGCACTTGGGTAGAAGGAATCCCTGCTCTGAGTACCATATGGGCAGCACTGTGTTAGCCAGGACCTTGGAGGAGAGAGATTTAGGAATACTGATTACTGATAGCTGCAAGATGAGTGGACAGTGTAGCCAGGCAGTGGGAAAAGCAAGCAGGATGCTCTGCTGCATAGCTCGAGGCATCACCAGTAGGAACAGGGAGGTTGTGATGCCGCTGTATAGAGCCCTGGTGAGGCCACAGCTAGAATACTGTGTGCAGTTCTGGAGACCTTACCTGCAAAAAGACATTATTCAAATAGAACGGGTCCAAAGGCGGGCAACGAAAATGGTGGAAGGACTTAAACTTAAAACTTATCAGAAGAGACTTAAAGAACTTAATTTGTACAGTCTGGAGGAAAGAAGAGAGAGGGGGGACATGATTGAGACCTTTAAATATGTGAAAGGATTGAATAAGGTTCAGGAGGGAAGTGTTTTTAAGAAGAAGCTTAATGATAGAACAAGGGGGCACAACCTGAAGCTAGTCGGGGGGAAGATCAGGAGCAATGTTAGAAAATATTATTTTACAGAAAGAGTAGTAGATGCTTGGAACAAACTTCCAGCAGAGGTAGTTGAAAAATCAACAGTCACTGAATTTAAACATGCCTGGGATAAGCACACATCTATCCTAAGATAAAGAGTACATACAGTATACACATAAGGGCAGACTAGATGGACCGTATGGTCTACTTCTGCTGTCAACCTTCTATGTTTCTATCTATGTTTCTATGTTGTCTGCCTGAAATTTTTATGTATTTGCTTATTTAGTATACACAGCTAGGGTTCAAGGTGCAGCTTTGGGGTGCCCTGCGGCCTGGTTTATTAAAAGCAGTCAAAAACAAATGGGATGCCCCCACAGCAGACCTGAGATCAGTATAAATGCACAGTAAAAGTGCTTAAAGCAATGTTTGAGTTCCTGCTGCTGCTGCTGCTTGCAACTCCAGGGTTTGATTCATCCAATTTTTTGTGCTCCTGCAGCCAACTCCAGTGTCTCTGTAAAGCAATGTTTTGGCTCCTGCTGCTGCTTGCAACTCCAGGGTGTGATTCATCCAATTTTTGTGCTCCTGCAGCCAACTCTAGTGTCCCTTTACAGCAATGTTTGGGCTCCTGATGCTGCTTGCTACTCCAGGGTATGATTCATCCAATTTTTGGGCTCCTGCAGCCAACTCCAGTGTCTCTTTAAAGCAATGTTTGGGCTCCTGCTGCTGCTTGCAACTCCAGGGTGTGATTCATCCAATTTTTGTGCTCCTGCAGCCAACTCCAGTGTCTCTTTAAAGCAATGTTTGGGCTCCTGCTGCTGCCTGAAACTCCAGGGTGTGATTCATCCAATTTTTGTGCTCCTGCAGCCACCTGCAGCCAACTCCAGTGTATCTTAAAAGCAATGTTTGGGCTCCTGCTGCTGCTTCAACTCCAGGGTGTGATTCATCCAATTTTTCGGCTCCTGCACCCAACTCCAGTGTCTCTTTAAAGCAAAGTTTGGGCTCCTGCTGCTGCTTGCAACTCCAGGGTGTGATTCATCCATTTTTTGTGCTCCTGCAGCCAACTCCAGTGTCGCTTTAAAGCAATGTTTGGGCTCCTGCTGCTGCTTGCTACTCCAGGGTGTGATTCATCCAATTTTGGTGCTCCTGCAGCCAACTCCATTGTCTCTTTAAAGCAATGTTTGGGCTCCTGCTGCTGCTTGCAACGCCGGGGTGTGATTCATCCAATTTTGGTGCTCCTGCAGCTAACTCCAGTGTCTCTTTAAAGCAATGTTTGGAATCCTGCTGCTGCTTGCAACTCCAGGGTGTGATTCATCCAATTTTTGGGCTCCTACAGCCAACTCCAGTGTCTCTTTAAAGCAATGTTTGGGCTCCTGCTGCTGCTTGCAACTCCAGGGTGAGATCGGCTTCATCGTCATCATCATTATCACCGAGTTGTGGCTGTACGTCACTGATGTTCGTGGATTCGTCAACAGTGTCTGGCGCAGGAGATGGAACGCTCGCAACACCCATGACACTGTCCACATCACTATTTGTCTGCCTAGCTAAAGAAGCCACCTCCATTTCTTGGCTGGGCAGTAGCTGCTGACTGTCCTCTATCTGATCGTCCTCCTCACTAAAGAGTGGAGCTGAACCCAAAGCATAGGATACGTTGCTGGGGGAGGGAACGGCGTAGGACAGAGGCAATGGGAGGACAGGGACTGCTCTCGGGGCATGCCAACTCAGGGTTGTGTCAGAGGAACATACCGACCCTAGACTGGGGGTCTCAGACGTAACTTGTGATGATGTTGTTGATGAGCGCGTTAACCAATCTACCACGGCAGATGCGTTACTGGTGGAGACACGACAGCTAGCAGATACTGGCAGACCAGGTCTCTCACCGTGACTCCTGCTGCCACTCGCCCCTAGTCTGCTGCGACCTCTGCCTGCTGAATCTTGGCCTCTGCCACTCCTCTTTGAACATCCTGGCACTTTATGGTCAAAACTGTGGAAATGGTCAAAACTGTGGAAACTAGAGTTTAATGTCTCTAAATGTAAAATCATGCACTTGGGTAGAAGGAATCCCTGCTCTGAGTACCGTATGGGCAGCACTGTGTTAGCCAGGACCTTGGAGGAGAGAGATTTAGGAATACTGATTACTGATAGCTGCAAGATGAGTGGACAGTGTAGCCAGGCAGTGGGAAAAGCAAGCAGGATGCTCGGCTGCATAGCTCGAGGCATCACCAGTAGGAACAGGGAGGTTGTGATGCCGCTGTATAGAGCCCTGGTGAGGCCACAGCTAGAATACTGTGTGCAGTTTTGGAGACCTTACCTGCAAAAAGACATTATTCAAATAGAACGGGTCCAAAGGCGGGCAACGAAAATGGTGGAAGGACTTAAACTTAAAACTTATCAGGAGAGACTTAAAGAACTTAATTTGTACAGTCTGGAGGAAAGAAGAGAGAGGGGGGACATGATTGAGACCTTTAAATATGTGAAAGGATTGAATAAGGTGCAGGAGGGAAGTGTTTTTAAGAAGAAGCTTAATGATAGAACAAGGGGGCACAACCTGAAGCTAGTCGGGGGGAAGATCAGGAGCAATGTTAGAAAATATTATTTTACAGAAAGAGTAGTAGATGCTTGGAACAAACTTCCAGCAGAGGTAGTTGAAAAATCAACAGTCACTGAATTTAAACATGCCTGGGATAAGCACACATCTATCCTAAGATAAAGAGTACATACAGTATACACATAAGGGCAGACTAGATGGACCGTATGGTCTCCTTCTGCTGTCAACCTTCTATGTTTCTATGTTTCTATCTATGTTTCTATGTTGTCTGCCTGACATTTTTATGTATTTGCTTATTTAGTATACACAGCTAGGGTTCAAGGTGCAGCTTTGGGGTGCCCTGCAGCCTGGTTTATTAAAAGCAGTCAAAAACAAATGGGATGCCCCCACAGCAGACCTGAGATCAGTATATATGCACAGTAAAAGTGCATAAAGCAATGTTTGAGCTCCTGCTGCTGCTGCTGCTGCTTGCAACTCCAGGGTTTGATTCATCCAATTTTTTGTGCTCCTGCAGCCAACTCCAGTGTCTCTGTAAAGCAATGTTTTGACGCCTGCTGCTGCTTGCAACTCCAGGGTGTGATTCATCCAATTTTTGTGCTCCTGCAGCCAACACTAGTGTCCCTTTACAGCAATGTTTGGGCTCCTGATGCTGCTTGCTACTCCAGGGTGTGATTCATCCAATTTTTGGGCTCCTGCAGCCAACTCCAGTGTCTCTTTAAAGCAATGTTTGGGCTCCTGCTGCTGCTTGCAACTCCAGGGTGTGATTCATCCAATTTTTGTGCTCCTGCAGCCAACTCCAGTGTCTCTTTAAAGCAATGTTTGGGCTCCTGCTGCTGCCTGAAACTCCAGGATGTGATTCATCCAATTTTTGTGCTCCTGCAGCCACCTGCAGCCAACTCCAGTGTATCTTAAAAGCAATGTTTGGGCTCCTGCTGCTTCAACTCCAGGGTGTGATTCATCCAATTTTTCGGCTCCTGCACCCAACTCCAGTGTCTCTTTAAAGCAATGTTTGGGCTCCTGCTGCTGCTTGCAACTCCAGGGTGTGATTCATCCATTTTTGTTCTCCTGCAGCCAACTCCTGTGTCGCTTTAAAGCAATGTTTGGGCTCCTGCTGCTGCTTGCTACTCCAGGGTGTGATTCATCCAATTTTGGTGCTCCTGCAGCCAACTCCATTGTCTCTGTAAAGCAATGTTTTGGCTCCTGCTGCTGCTTGCAACTCCAGGGTGTGATTCATCCAATTTTTGTGCTCCTGCAGCCAACTCTAGTGTCCCTTTACAGCAATGTTTGGGCTCCTGATGCTGCTTGCTACTCCAGGGTGTGATTCAGCCTATTTTTGGGCTCCTGCTGCCAACTCCAGTGTCTCTTTAAAGCAATGTTTGGGCTCCTGCTGCTGCTTGCAACTTCAGGGTGTGATTCATCCAATTTTGGTGCTCCTGCAGCCAACTCCAGTGTCTCTTTAAAGCAATGTTTGGGCTCCTGCTGCTGCTTGTAACTCCAAGGTGTCATTCATCCAATTTTGGTGCCACTGCAGCCAACCCCAGTGTCTCTTTAAAGCAATGTTTGGGCTCCTGCTGCTGCTTGCAACTCCAGGGTGTGATTCATCCAATTTTGGTGCTCCTGCAGCCAACTCCAGTGTCTCTTTAAAGCAATGTTTGGGCTCCTGCTGCTTGCAACTCCAGGGTTTGATTCATCCAATTCTTGTGCTCCTGCAGCCAACTCCAGTGTCTCTTTAAAGCAATGTTTGGGCTCCTGCTGCTGCTTGCAACTCCAGGGTGTGATTCATCCAATTTTGGTGCTCCTGCAGCCAACTACAGTGTCTCTTTAAAGCAATGTTTGGGCTCCTGCTGCTGCTTGCAACTCCAGGGTGTGATTCATCCAATTTTGGTGCTCCTGCAGCCAACTCAAGTGTCTCTTTAAACCAATGGTTGGGCTCCTGCTGCTGCTTGCAACTACAGGGTGTGATTCATCCAATTGTTGTGCTCCTGCAGCTAACTCCAGTGTCTCTTTAAAGCAATGTTTGGGCTCCTGCTGCTGCTTTCAACTCCAGGGTGTGATTCATCCAATTTTTGGTCTCCTGCAGCCAACTCCAGTGTCTCTTTAAAGCAATGTTTGGGCTCCTGCTGCTGCTTGCAACTCCACGGTGTGATTCATCCAATTTTTGGGCTCCTGCAGCCAACTCCAGTGTCTCTTTAAAGCAATGTTTGGGCTCCTGCTGCTGCTTGCAACTCCAGGGTGTGATCCATCCAATTTTTGTGCTCCTGCACCCAACTCCAGTGTCTCTTTAAAGCAATGTTTGGGCTCCTGCTGCTGCTTGCAACTCCAGGGTGTGATTCATCCAATTTTTGTGCTCCTGCACCCAACTCCAGTGTCTCTTTAAAGCAATGTTTGGGCTGCTGCTTGCAACTCCAGGGTGTGATTCAGTCTATTTTTGGGCTCCTGCTGCCAACTCCAGTGTCTCTTTAAAGCAATGTTTGGGCTCCTGCTGCTGCTTGCAACTTCAGGGTGTGATTCATCCAATTTTCGGGCTCCTGCAGCCAACCCCAGTGTCTCTTTTAAGCAATGTTTGGGCTCCTGCTGCTGCTTGCAACTCCAGGGTGTGATTCATCCAATTTTGGTGCTCCTGCAGCCAACTCCAGTGTCTCTTTTAAGCAATGTTTGGGCTCCTGCTGCTGCTTGCAACTCCAGGGTGTGATTCATCCAATTTGTGGGCTCCTGCAGCCAACACCAGTGTCTCTTTAAAGCAATGTTTGGGCTCCTGCTGCTGCTTGCAACTTCAGGGTGTGATTCATCCAATTTTCGGGCTCCTGCAGCCAACCCCAGTGTCTCTTTAAAGCAATGTTTGGGCTCCTGCTGCTGCTTGCAACTCCAAGGTGTGATTCATCCAATTTTGGTGCTCCTGCAGCCAACTCCAGTGTCTCTTTAAAGCAATGTTTGGGCTCCTGCTGCTGCTTGCAACTCCAGGGTGTGATTCATCCAATTTTGGTGCTCCTGCAGCCAACTCCAGTGTCTCTTTAAAGCAATGTTTGGGCTCCTGCTGCTGCTGCTTGCAACTCCAGGGTTTGATTCATCCAATTCTTGTGCTCCTGCAGCCAACTCCAGTGTCTCTTTATAGCAATGTTTGGGCTCCTGCTGCTGCTTGCAACTCCAGGGTGTGATTCATCCAATTTTGGTGCTCCTGCAGCCAACTCCAGTGTCTCTTTAAAGCAATGTTTGGGCTCCTGCTGCTGCTTGCAACTTCAGGGTTTGATTCATCCAATTTTTGGGCTCCTGCAGCCAACTCCAGTGTCTCTTTTAAGCAATGTTTGGGCTCCTGCTGCTGCTTGCAACTCCAGGGTGTGATTCATCCAATTTGTGGGCTCCTGCAGCCAACACCAGTGTCTCTTTAAAGCAAGGTTTGGGCTCCTGCTGCTTGCAACTCCAGGGTGTGATTCATCCAATTTTTGGGCTCCTGCTGCCAACTCCAGTGTCTCTTTAAAGTAATGTTTGGGCTCCTGCTGCTGCTGCTTGCAACTCCAGGGTGTGATTCATCCAATTTTTGGGCTCCTGCTGCCAACTCCAGTGTCTCTTTAAAGTAATGTTTGGGCTCCTGCTGCTGCTTGCAACTCCAGGGTGTGATTCATCCAATTTGTGGGCTCCTGCAGCCAACACCAGTATCTCTTTAAAGCAAGGTTTGGGCTCCTGCTGCTTGCAACTCCAGGGTGTGATTCATCCATTTTTTGTGCTCCTGCAGCCAACTCCAGTGTCTCTTTAAAGCAATGCTTGGGCTCCTGCTGCTGCTGCTTGCAACTTCAGGGTGTGATTCCTCCAATTTTTGTGCTCCTGCACAAAATGTCCTGCTATATCTGCTGTGCCTCGATGAGCCTAATTTAAGCTGCACCTGCTCATACAGGAGCGCTCTACCCGCTGCCCAGCTCTATTTGAAAACAGCCTCCTCTACAGGAACTCAGGTGTTTGTGTGCAATATTGTTCCAATCTGGACGTTGATCTAGTTTCAAGTCTATCCAATTCGCATTTTATACCATAATCGTTGGGCCCCCTGGCGAGCATCACCCAGGCCACTCCACTTTATGAAAGAAACGCTTTGCCCTCTGCCAGCTTTGCTTAAGAATGTCCTCCCCTGTGGAGAATCGGGTGTCCTTGTGCGATATTGTTCCAATTTGAACATAGATATATTACATCCAACTGCGCATTCTTTATCATAATCGCCGAGCAAGCATCGCTTAGGTTGCTCTAAGTCGCAAAGAAACGCCTTGGAGGGGGAGCCGCAGTGCTTTGGGTTATCCTACTCTTGAACGAGCCAAACTGGAAAGTAGATCTTCTGCGCAATGGGCGGCGGTAGCAAAAATAAAGATTCCAAGACCCAGACCAGGGGGTCCCTAGCGGCCAATCAAAGCGACCTTAACCGCTACATTTCAAAACCCGCGGAGCCCTCCCGAGATCCGGGCCCATCGGGAAGCCCGCCCCGAGGAGCCGCAGGGGAAGAGCCTTTCTAGGAAGATGCTAGTACATCAAGGTCATCTCCGGCGGATCGCACGCTATCAGAAATCTGGGCTCACCTGCGCTCAATGCCTACTAAAGAGGACCTGTCCTTGATTACTCGCTCAATTAGCGAAAAACTATTCGAAGAGGTTAGTCTTTTGAGAGGAGATCTAAAACAAATGGACTCCAGGCTGGATAAGGTAGAGAGGAACCAGGAGGAAGACAGATCGCACATACAACAACTGACCCTTGGTTTGCAAGCACAGGAAGCTGCTAACAACAGCCTGACCCTCCACCTTGAAGACCTAGAGAACCGTAAGGCAGAACAACGTCCGCATTCGGGGCCTCCCTGAAGCAACCCGAGCGGAGGACCTAATGCCTACACTTCAGGGCATCTTCTCTGCGCTGCTTGGAGAGCAATCGGAGGGAGACTCTAAAATCGAGATTGATGGAGCACATAGGGCCATCGCTCCTCCCCCTCGACCGGGCGACCCTCCTAGGGACGTTAGTTGCAGAGTTCACTTTTTTCAGGAGAAGGAGGCGATTATGACGGCGGTGAGGAGGAAGGGTCCCCTTGACTTCGATGGTGCGGAGTTGCACTTTTACTCTGACCTCTCGAGATCCCCATTGGCGAGACGAAGAACCCTCCGCCCGCTGATGGAGTTGCTTAAACAAAACAACGTGACGTACCGGTGGGGCTACCCTTTTTCTCTGATTGCTTCCAAGGGGGGCAAAACCTTCGCACGTCGCAAGCATGAGGACCTATCAGTGTTTCTTCAGCAGTTTGGACTTCGACCTCTCCAGATCCCGGACTGGTTGGGTGCCACCCCGGACCCATATCCTCCACAGGTCAGAGGACATAGACCTTTCCAGCCCCCTGACGCGTGAGCCTGGCTGGATATGATCGATGCATCTATTTTCACCATGCTGCAGAGGACATTGCTATATATGATGGACCATCCCCCCTCCTCCGTTCTTCCCCCTGATCGGGTCGCTCGGACTGCCTTCTGACAGGTCGTATGCCCGCTTGTATAATTTGTATTGCTACGTATATATTTGCCTGTTTACACTGTCTTACTTGTTGGGCTTTTAAGGTTTTTGCGGAGGTCTTTGCACTGCACTCTCATGGGCGGCGCTGTTCCTTGGACTGGGAGCTGGGGGGGACCGCGGTCCGGGCGGAGGCTGGTGGGTGGCGCCTGTGCTGCGGTCTCCCCTCCCGGGTTCGGGGACCAGTGCCGATCGTTTGGGGGGGAGGGCCGAGCCATAGGCCATGATCGGCCTGGCTTGTTGCCTATTTGATTGTCTCTCTCTATTTTAGCGTAAGGACAAATTCCGGCTTTAAGTATTCAAGTGTTTGGATATTAAGTATCTTGTTTTTAGTCTAACCTCAGGGTTGCATACGCACTGTCTTGTTAAGGTGTTAGATTTTGGTGATGGCCGAGGGTCGGCGCTGGACCCGCGTGAGAGCGCACCCTTGTTGTGAGCGGCGTCCGGCCTCTCGGTCCCCACTTTGAGGGTGGTGGCGGCTTCCTGTTCCCATTTTCGGGAGTTGGGAGGTGTCGCTACCTCCTCTGATTTTTTGGGGGTGGGATATCCCCCACCCTCGTATACACCGGGCTTCCGAGTCGCTCTCCCGCTTACCCTTTGTGGTTGGAGGGCGCCTTCGGAACCTCGTTGGATATCGTCTCGTGTTCAGGTTTGAGGGAACTAAAACCCTGATCTCAGGTTTGGGGCAGTTCCCAATATTTCCTTTCTCTTCTCTTTTTCTAACTTAGTTTTCATTCTTCCCTTCCTTCCCTCCCTATGACTGACCCATCCCCCGTCCCTGCTATCCATTCCCCTTAGATTATAGTAAACCAGGGGCTAGTGATAGTGACCGGGAATTGCGGTACCATGCAAAGCTCTGGTGCTAGGGATGCGTTTAACCCTCCTTTTACCAATAAGATCAGAGTGATTTCGTTAAATGCTAGAGGACTGAACACTCCTATTAAGAGATCCAAATTAGCCCAGGAACTGTCCAGACATAAAGCAAATTTTGCCTTCATAAAGGGGACACACTTTAGGGGTGACGGAGCTCCTAGGCTGTCCTCCAGGTCCTTCTCACAGTCCTATACAAGCAATGCTCCAGATGTTAAAGCAAGGGGGGTGGCAATTCTGATAGCTAAGAATACCCCTTTTCGGGTCTCAGACAAAATTTTGGACGGGCAGGGCAGATATTTGATCCTCAAGGGCTCCCTGTATAACAAAAAATACACGTTGGCGGTAGCTTATGCCCCTAAATCTGGTCAGGTAACTCTTCTGGAGTCCTTTGTGGACAAGCTTATGGCAGTACAGGATGGCCCCATTATTCTTGGGGGAGATCTAAACGTAGCGCTAGACCCTATATTGGACTCTTCTACAGGACGGTCGGCCCTGGCTTACGCGGCACTGCAGAAAATAAAAAAGCTCCTTCAGAAAGCACAGCTCTGTGATCCGTGGCAAATCAGTCACCCCACCACTAAGGATTACTCCTTTTACTCTGCGGTACATGCCACGTATTCTAGAATTGACTATGTTTTAGTATCCCACTGCCTTTTGCCACACGCAATGGAAGCCAGAATAGAACCTACAATTATATCAGATCATGCCCCCATAGCTCTCTCCCTCAGGCTGGATGGGGGATCCAGGAGGGAATGGACTTGGAGGCTAAATGAGTCCCTCTTACAAAACAAACCACTGGTGACTGACCTTCAAAAGGCCATTAAGGAATACTTTGAACTTAACAAAAGCATTGACATGTCTCCATTTAATAACTGGCAAGCCCACAAGGCAGTCATTAGGGGCATACTCATCAGGCACGCCACTCAAATGAAGAGAGACAGGGAGCAGGAGCTACAGAAGCGACTGAAGAGGGTTCAGGAACTGGAGAGATCACATAAAGCCTCATTGGCCAAAAGCAACCTCCTAGAGCTCTCTGAGGGGCAGAACAGCCCTGAACTCTCTCCTGTCCTCCAGAGGCGCTTATATTATAAAGAAATGTAAGAGGATTTATTTTGAGTGGGGGAACAAGAGCAGCCCACTCCTGGCGAGAGCCCTCAGAAAGCAGCAATCGTTAAATTATATTGAGGCTATTATTGATGAGCAGCAAAAAAAGCTCCATAACTCCCCAGATATTGCAAGAACCTTTCAGGCCTTTTATCAAAATCTATACAATATCTGTCCTGATGAGGCAGACCCGAGTCAGGGGCGCTTGACACAGATGAAGAGGTACATTGAGGACTCTGGGATGCCGATATTGAGGAGGGAGAAGAGGGATGCCATTGAAAAACAAATTTCTATGGCGGAGCTGAAGGTTGCTGTCTTGAGCTCGCCGAACGGAAAGTCGCCGGGACCTGATGGGTTCTCTATCAGTTATTATAAGCAATTTCTCCCTCTCCTTGGCCCACATTTTCTCTTGGCTTTTAATTCGCTCCTGGCGTCCCCAACCCAAGCCACTATCCCGAGTGAAATGTTAACCGCTTACGTCACTATGATTCAGAAACCCGGGAAAGATCCACTCGCCTGTGGCAGTTATAGACCCATTTCATTACTGAATGTGGACCTTAAGCTCTTTGCAGAGGTGCTGGCAAATAGGCTGTCTGGGCTGCTACAGGGTTGGTGGATGGCGATCAGTCGGGCTTTGTCCCCGGGCGGGAAGCCCGCGATAACACAACCAGAGTATTAAACCTTCTTCTTCTGCTGTCCACCAACGCCGAGAAGGCCTTTGACCGGGTGAACTGGCAGTTTATTAGAGCAGTTCTGGAGCACATTGGATTGGGGCCTGGGGCAGTGCAACTGATTATGGCCCTCTACTCGGATCCCTCGGCAAGAATCAAGGTTAATGGCACCCTATTGGGTCGAGTCGACATTGGGAATGGTACTAGGCAGGGATGCCCCCTTTCTCCCTTGATTTTTGCATTATCTATGGAGCCTTTCCTGTGCAGGATCAGGAGACAGGGGGACATCTGAGGGATCGCAGTCGGATCAGCCATACATAAAATTTCAGCCTATGCGGACGATCTACTCCTCTTCCTCACGAACCCGACAGTGGGCATCCCAGTGTTACTGAAGGAGTTTGAGAGGTTCAGTAAACTTTCCTTCTTAAAGATAAATTATGACAAGTCGGAGGCTCTGGGGGTGAACCTCTCTAGTGAGACGGAAGCTTGTCTCAAAACGTCATTCCCATTTAGATGCCCCCCCTCGGCCATTACATATCTGGGTTCTAAAATTACAAAATCAGTAGACGGGATATACACTGTGAACTTTGGCCCCCTCCTTTCCAGAATTAAGACGGATTTAGCAAATTGGGGCCTCCCCACCTTCTCGTGGCTGGGTAGAATAAGCATTATTAAAATTACGATCTTACCCAAAATTCTTTACTTAAATCAAATCCTCCCTGTACATATCCCTAGAACATACTTTAAATCCCTGAATTTGATCTTCGTAAAATTTATTTGGCAGGGACGGAAACCAAGACTGAAACTGCGACTTCTCTTTAAGCCACGACAGGTGGGGGGATTAGCGTGCCCTGACCTGCTTCAGTATTGGCGTGCTGTCCATCTCCAATGCATATTAGATTGGCACCACCAGGGAGTGAAGAAGAAATGGGTGGGACTAGAGGCCACCTGGCTGCAAACCCCACTGAGGGTCGCGGCTTGGGCGGCCGGTACGGGGAAGACCCTTGTTAAAGATCACCCGCTCATAACAACCTCCCTTGGGGTCCTTGATAACATTAGAGAAAGGGTAGAGATATCGCCGTGGCCGACCCCTATGGTCCCGCTGGTACGCAATCCATCCCTCCCAATTGGCATTCTTCCTCGGCTTAGAGAGATCTTTAATGAAAAGGGTATCCCAAGAGGGAGGGACCTCATATCACCTTCTGGTTGGACGCAGTTGGAGGATCTCAGAGAGAGGTGGGACACGCACCTGTTTGACCAGTGGCTTTTGTTCGCCTTCCGGAGCTTCCTTCTGAGTCTGGGGCCCAAACAGGCACTGGCCAGGCCCTTACCCCCTTTGAACGACTGGCGATTGAGCGGGACCCCCCTCCGAAGCTAGTGCCTCAATTATATGCTTTATTGGGGAGCTCTGAGGACGCTGGTTTGCCTCGCTTTTGTGCGGACTGAGAGAGGGACCTGAACAGGCAGCTGACGGAGGACCAGTGGAGACACATATTCTTAGCAACTCATAAGACCTCTATCTCTTCAAAGACACAAGAAACAAACTATAAATATCTCATGCGATGGTATTATACCCCGCAGAGACTGCATAGGATATCCCCGACTGTCCCTGTGGAATGTTGGAGATGCCGGCGAGTGATGAGGACCTTTTTTTATATATTTTGGGACTGCCCCAAGTTGGTGCCCTTTTGGCAATCTGTAGCCGAAATCGCTGGGGGGATTGTGGGCCATCCGGTACCCCGGGACCCCTCTCTGCTCTTCCTGCACTTGGGGGATGTCCCTCTGAAGACTTATAAGAAGTCACTCCTGAGGCATCTTATTAATGCAGCAAAGGCGGTCATCCCCAAACTATGGAGGTCGGAGGTGATCCCTTCAGTGACGGATTGGGTGGGAGAAATCAACTGTGTCATGTAAATGAGCACGCAACAATTCTTACAGACTTGGACACCTTGGTTCCTTTTTAGAGATACAGACAGATTCAAGCAGCTTACAGCTGTTGGCCCCCAGGTGGGCCCTTAGCTCCTCCTGCAATTTTATCCACCCCAAGCTACTCCTGGTCTCTATACGACATGTGGTGGGGGGCTGAGGACCCCCTGGTCGGTGCTTGAGGTTGCACCCTACTCAGTAGATTTTCCTAGCTCCCCATCCCTACCTGTCCCTCCCATCCCCATCTCCCTCTCCTTCTTTCCCTTGCTCCCTCCCTTCCTTCGTCTTTCCTCTCTTCTTGCCTATTTTTCTCTTTCTCTTTGACCCCTACTATGTTGAGCCAGTTCACTTCAGAGCAAGATGTTTAATATGGGTTCTTCTGTGGTTCTCCCCCTGCGGGCGCTAGACACCTGGTTCCCGCGGTGGTCTGTTGCCCGAACTGGGTGGACAATATAGCACACATATCATATGTCATATTTTGTCTTTAATAGAAATGAGCATTTGATAACGGTTGTTAACTTTATGCACGTGTATCTTAATTGATTGTATATGCAGTAGCTGGCTCTGTAAAGTCACTTCATTGTACTTATCTTTTCAATTCTGTACTGAATTGTTATAATTCTGAAAATAAAGAATTAAAAAAAAAACAGCAATGCTTGGGCTCCTGCTGCTGCTTGCAACTCCAGGGTGGGATTCATCCAATTTTTGTGCTCCTGCAGCCAACTCCAGTGCCTCTTTAAAGCAATGTTTGGGCTCCTGCTGCTGCTGCTTGCAACTCCAGGGTGTGATTCAGCTAATTTTTGGGCTCCTGCTGCTGCCAGCTCCAGGGTGTGCTTTTCAGATACTAGAGGGGCCCCTCATAGTGATGCCACTTCAACTCTCTGTAATTGTGCCGCTCTGCGATTCTATTAGCGATGCCTCTGATCTGCATGTGATAATTATTTACAGTATTATTTCACTAACCCAGCATGCATCCCATGTGTGTTACAGCAAGGCAGAATGGTTTACAACCCTATTGAGGCTCTAGGAGGCTCAGAAATAGCCGTTTTAAATAGTGATTCGTCGCGAATAAATTCGTGTCGAACCGATTTTTGTCGGAAAATTCGGCGAATCAGTCGAATCGAATTTTTCAAAAGTTCGCTCATCTCTATTGACTACTATAAAAAAAAAAGGACCAAAAGTACTTACACAGCAGTATTAAAGGTTCACATGGGAGGAGGTAGAAATGAATATTTTTATACCACCAACTGGTGTTTAAGGATAGACGAGACCTCCCAAAGTTCGGGTTCAACAAGTTTGGCCAAACTTTGAATAAATGTTCGGGTTCAGGGACCCGAACCCAGTCCTCATTGAAATCAATTTGGGGGGTGGCTGTGGGTGCAAAGTGTGCAGCAGAAGCGCGCTGCTGTGACTTACCTCTGCTCACAATCCTCTCCTGTCAGTGGCGGCGAAGAGGATCGGACAGAGGTAAGTCACAGTAGCTTCCTATTGCCGCAACTGTAGGTGAAGCAGGTTTATGAGCTGCCCAAACTTGAACACAGACTTTGAAATTTGGGAACCTAAACATGTAAAGTTTGGTACGAACCCAACCTTTGCAGTTCAAATTCGCCCCTCTCTACTCGTGTTTCATAATGCTGTCCTTCTCTAAGAAGCTCTGCAGTTCTCCAAGAAAGGGTAGAACAAATAACATTTCAAGTCTTCCCTACCATTAGGTTTCTAGACCAGATTTAAAAAAACAGTGTTTCTTTTCAATTAGCCGTACAATCTCCCAGTTAGGTCATCCCTACACTGCAGCTATGAAAAACCCTTGTTTTACATTCAAAATTTTCTTTTTTATCTAATAAACCCCAGTTAATATTTAAAACTCACTCATTTCATTAGCTGTTAATCGTTTCACCTATGTCACTATTCAATTGCATGTGAAAGGCCTATTTCTCCCAATTACAACTGTACCAAATATGTATCGGTAGCCCACCGTTCCTGCCCCGGGGGCCCCCCAAACTGGAAAGAGCGCTTTTAAACATTTAATAGTAGACTCCAAGCACTATCCACACTATACAGGGTTAAATCAAAAAGAAATTGACCCTTGAAAATATTAAAAAAATAGTGTGGGTTCCCCCTTCCCAACATAACCAGCCCAGGGATCAACTATGCAGGGCTCATAGAACAAGGCGCAGAGACCAGCCCTATGGCCCCCAGCCCTGCAGGCTACAAGCCCATGTAGCCGTGTTGACCTTGGGATCTTCTGCCCCCTGGGCTTTGGGGGGGTTTGTGGTTAATGGAAGTTACCGGCTAGCCACAGGTGACTTGCCAGACCCTGAGCCTTGTGAACTGGTATAGGTATCTCATGGATCCCTTACCAGTTCACAAAGGGTTAACTGGAAAAAAGAGACACCACACAGAGAAAATGACTTGATTAAAAAAATTTTTATTTCTTTACTCAACTAACATCCTCAGCTCCTCTGTCCCTCACTGATCTCAATGACAGATGTGGTAAATGCTGGAGGGAGGTATGCAGGGGATCAGAAGATGATGTCCTCTGTCCCAACCCCAAAGGGGCGGGGCTAGTGGGGAAGATGTCTGGGGGCGGAGGCCCCCTGGTGAAAAAGAGTCCCGGCAGGAGGGATTGCAGTGGATGTAAGTAAATTCAAAAGTCATTTTTTTTCTTTTCACAGTAAATGCTGGCAGTGGCTGAAGCGGGGAGGCTCATAAAGGGCCCTCTCTTGAAGGCCACTAGCAGGGGGGAAAGGCAAGCATGTAAAATTTACATGGCTGGAATTTAACGGGAGGAGAGGCAGCCATGTAAATTTGACTTGGCAGGCAGACAAAGAGTTAAGCAACTCCTATAACCTTCACAGGGCCCATACCGACAAACTCAAGCTCTCCCACTTCTGCACCCTCTATCATTTAGACTGTAAGCGTGCAAGGGCAGGGCTCTCTTTCTTATTGTCTCCTACTGTCTCCTGTTCTCACAACATTTTGACTATATTTTGTGCAGCGCTATGGAAGAAAATGGTGCTATATAAATAAACAATAATAATAATAATACGATTTTTTGAGTGCTGAGTAGAGATGAGCGAACTTTTGAAAAATTTGATTCGGCTGATTCGCCGAATTTTCCGACAAAATTTGTTTCGGTCCGAATTTATTCGCTACGAATCGCAATTAAAAACGGCTATTTCTGAGCCTCCTAGAGCCTCAATAGGGTTGTAAACCATTCTGCCTTGCTGTAACACGCATAGGATGTGTGCTGGGTTAGTTAAATTATACTGTAAATAAATATCACATGCAGATCAGAGGCATCGCTAATAGAATTGCAGAGCGGCACAATTGCAGAGAGTTGAAGTGGCATCACTATGAGGGGCAGGAGCCGAAACATTGCTTTAAAGAGACACTGGAGTTGGCTGCAGGAGGCCAAAAATTGGATGAATCACACCCTGGAGTTGCAAGCAGCAGCAGGAGCACAAACATTGCTTTAAAGAGACACTGGAGTTGGCTGCAGGAGGCCAAAAATTGGATGAATCACACCCTGGAGTTGCAAGCAGCAGGAGCCCAAACATAGCTTGAAAGAGACACTAGAGGTGGCTGCAGGAGCCCAAAGATTGGATGAATCACACCCTGGAGTTGCAAGCAGCAGCAGCAGGAGCCCAAACATTGGCTGAAAGAGACACTGGAGTTGGCAGCAGGAGCCCAAGAATTGGATGAATCACACCCTGGAGTTGGCAGCAGCAGCAGGAGCCCAAATATTACTTTAAAGAGACACTGGAGTTGGCAGCAGGAGCCCAAAAATTGACTGACACACCCTGGAGTTGGCAGCAGCAGCAGCAGGAACCTAGAAATTGGCTGGAAGGCACCCTGAAGTTGGCAGCAGCAGGAGCACATACATTTGCTGGAAGGCACACCCTGGAGTTGGCAGCAGCATAAGCAGGAGCCCAAACATTGCTTGAAAGACACCCTGGAGTTGGCAGCAGCAGGAGCAGCAGGAGGCCAAAAATTGGCTGAGAGAGACACTGGAGTTGGCAGCAGGATCCCAAAAATTGGATGAATCACACCCTGGAGTTGCAAGCAGCAGCAGGAGCCCGAACATTACTTTAAAGAGACACTGGAGTTGGCAGCAGGAGCCCAAAGATTGGATGAATCACACCCTGGAGTTGCAAGCAGCAGCAGGAGCCCGAACATTACTTTAAAGAGACACTGGGGTTGGCTTCAGGAGCCCAAACATTGGATGAATCACACCCTGGAGTAGCAAGCAGCAGCAGCAGGAGCCCGAACATTACTTTAAAGAGACACTGGAGCTGGCAGCAGGAGCCCAAAAATTGACTGACACACCCTGGAGTTGGCAGCAGCAGCAGCAGGAGCCCAAACATTACTTTAAATAGACACTGGAGTTGGCAGCAGGAGCCCAAAAATTGGATGAATCACACCCTGGAGTTACAAGCAGCAGCAGCAGGAACCTAGAAATTGGCTGGAAGGCACCCTGAAGTTGGCAGCAGCAG
Source organism: Gastrophryne carolinensis (assembly GCA_027917425.1). NCBI lineage: Eukaryota > Metazoa > Chordata > Amphibia > Anura > Microhylidae > Gastrophryne > Gastrophryne carolinensis. The sequence continues at coordinate 104,380,145 of CM051241.1, forward strand.
GAGCACATACATTAGCTGGAAGGCACACCCTGGAGTTGGCAGCAGCATAAGCAGGAGCCCAAACATTGCTTGAAAGACACCCTGGAGTTGGGAGCAGCAGGAGGCCAAAACTTGGCTGAGAGAGACACTGAAGTTGGCAGCAGGAGCCCAAAAATTGGATGAATCACACCCTGGAGTTGCAAGCAGCAGCAGGAGCCCGAACATTACTTTAAAGAGACATTGGGGTTGGCTTCAGGAGCCCAAAAATTGGATGAATCACACCCTGGAGTTGGCAGCAGCAGCAGCAGGAGCCCGACCATTACTTTAAAGAGACACTGGAGTTGGCAGCAGGAGCCCAAAAATTGGATGACTCACACCCTGGAGTTGCAAGCAGCAGCAGCAGGAGCCCAAACATTACTTTAAAGAGACACTGGAGTTGGCAGCAGGAGCCCAAAAATTGACTGACACACCCTGGAGTTGGCAGCAGCAGCAGCAGGAGCCCAAACATTACTTTAAAGAGACACTGGAGTTGGCAGCAGGAGCCCAAAAATTGGATGAATCACACCCTGGAGTTGCAAGCAGCAGCAGCAGGAGGCCAAACATTGGCTGAAAGGCACACCCTGAAGTTGGCATCAGCAGGAGGCCAAAAATTGGTTGAAAGGCACACCCTGAAGTTGGCATCAGCAGGAGCCCAAAAATTGGCCTAAAGACATAAATATGTTTTGCACCATTTGGAAAGTGTAAAACGTGGCACCATTCTGAATCTAGTCGCATGCATCAGGCATTGGTGGGTGGAAATCCTGGCTGATCCATCCCTGATTCATTTTGACAAAGGTGAGTCTCTCCACATTTTTAGTTGACAGACGAGTTCTCCTTGCCGTAACTATGGCCCCCGCCGCACTAAACACCCACTCAGATGGCACGCTATTTGCCGGGCAGGACAGCTTTTCCAGGGCAAACTCTGCTAGTTGCGGCCACAAATCAAGTTTGGCTGCCCAGAAGTCCAGCGGATCCTCAAGGTGTGTTGGCATGGTCATGTCAAGGTATGACATGACCTGCTGGTTCATGTCCTGCTCCAGGTCTTCCTGCTGCTAATGAGTAGCCTCACTATGCGGGTGTAGAAAGCTACTCATTAGCGACTGAGGCTGCTGCTGATGGAGCTGCTGCTGCTGCTCCTGCCAACCCCCCCAGCAGCCATGGCAGTGGAAGGTGAGCGCAGAGGTCCCCTCGAGTCAGAGCTGCGAGAGTATGGGCCATGGCGCAGATAGGCATCGGCCAACTGCCTATGTAGAATGTCTTTGTAGTAGTTCAGTTTGTCCTCCCTCTCGGTGGGTTTAAAAAATGCCCCCATTTTGTGCCGGAAGCGAGGGTCCAATAAGGTGGACAGCCAGAAGTCATCCCGCCGACAAATGGAAACAATTCTGGGGTCACTACGCAAGCACGTGAGCATGCTTCCTGCTATTTGCATTTGCGCAAGTGACTCGGATGGACTACCTGTCTCCAGCTCCACTGCATACTGCCACGGTGTGTCCGGGTCCTCTGTCTCGCCTTCCTCAAAAACCTCTAGCTCCACTGGCTGCTCCTGCTCCTCCTCTCCTGTCTGCTGACTAGATAAACCAGCCATTTCGCCAAGCCTAAACTGTGTTTTGCTGGGCAACTCCTCCTCCTCTTCCTCCAGGTTAGCTCCAACGGGGTTCATGTGGCCGTAAGATGTAGACGCCATGTCTCCAGTGCCCTGACCAGCCATGGCTTCCAACATATGCTGTAGTACATGAAGCAGTGGAATCACGTCGTTCATCCCGTAATCCTGCCGACTGACAAATAAAGTGGCTTCCTCAAAGGGCCTGAGCAAACGGCAGGTGTCACGTATGAGCTGCCACTGGTTGACATTGAAGTTACACAGGGGAGTCCCCCTATCCGCTTGGATCATCAGGAAATCCGTGATGGCTTTTCTCTGTTCATATAATCGGTCCAACATGTGAAGGGTGGAATTCCAACAGGGGGAAACATCGCAAATCAGACTATGTTGGGGGATACGGTTCTGACGCTGTAGCTCAAGAAGGGTGTTTGGTGGTGTATGAGTGGCTGAAGTGCATGCAAATTTTCCTTGAAGTTTTTAGGATGTCTTGCAGATGGGGGGAACACTTCAGAAACCGCTTGACAACCAGATTGAAGACGTGAGCCATGCAGGGGGCATGGGTCAGGCTTCCTTGGTGCGGCGCAGACAAAATGTTCTTCCCATTGTCGGTAACCATGATTCCCATTTTAAGTTTTCTTGGAGTAAGCCATGTTTGGATTTCCTGATGAATAAATTTAAGCAGTTTCTCCCCTGTGTGACTCCTTTCGCTAAGACAAACCATGTGAAGCACTGCGTGACACCTCCGTGCCCTGCACACATGGTAGACTGGAGGGGCACTAAGACTTGAGCCTACAGTGGAGGGTGAGGAGATGGCGGAGGATGAGGAGGCCGAGTTGCACAGTGTCACAGGCCCAACGGGCAGGGAGCGCGGAGGCCGAAGCGGCGTGACCTGTCCAAGTTGCTGCTGCTGCAAAGGGACCACAGTCACCCAGTGAGCCGTAAATGACATGTACTGTCCCTGACCGTAGTTACAGCTCCAGACTTCGGCGCTGCCATGCACTTTGCTACACACCCACAGGCTCAAGGACTGGCCCACCTTTTGTTCAACAGAAGTGTGCAGCGCTGGTACTGCCTTCTTGGCAAAGAAATGACGGCTTGGGACTCTCCACCTCGGCTCGGCACAAGCCATCAGTTTTCTGAAAGGTGCAGAGTCCACCACCTGAAAAGGGAGCGACTGCAGCACCAGCAACTTGGACAGGAGCACATTCAGCTTCTGCGCCGTAGGATGAGTGGGCGCATACTTCTGTCTCTTGGACATGGCTTTGCTGATGGATTGCTGGCGGGATGCATGACTTGGAGGAGGAGGAGCAGGAGCGACAGAGGATGGGTATGATGCACAGCTGCCTTCGGCTGAGGTGCTGGAGCCTTGGCTGGCAGAAATTGGGAGTGGCATGCCACTTGGTGAGGAAGCAGACTGGACCACCCCTTGGGAGCCTCGGTTCTCCCAGGTCGCTTTATGGTGACGCTTCATATGTTGACGCAGGGCCGTGGTGCCAACATTTGGGCCCTGGCCACGCTTCACCTTCTGCCTACATATCTTGCATGTGGCCATGTTACCCTCCTGCGGATGCTTCAGGAGAAACTGCCACACTGCCGAGTAGCTACTTTTCCCACCCCCTGGCCTCACTGATTCGCTGCTATTGTCGCCAACTCCAGGAACCCCTGCCCCACTACCTCCCGATAAGGTAGCCTGCCATGCAGCAGGTGCTCTACCCCGGCCCCGGCCCCGTTTGGCTCCAGGCTTTACAATTGTGCCCCCATGCTGACTGCCAACCATGCTGCTAACACCTTGCTGCCTGAGCTGCTGACTCCGGGGCAACCTGCGCCCCTCTTCTCCTGATGATGACGATGAAGCCCCTTCATCACCCGGCTCCCAAGTGCGATCGGCTTCATCATCATCATCATCACCGAGTTGTGGCTGTACATCACTGATGTTCGTGGATTCGTCAACATTGTCTGGCGCAGGAGCTGGAACGCTCGCAACACCCACGACACTGTCCACATCACTATTTGCCTGCCTAGCTAAAGAAGCCACCTCCATTTCTTGGCTGGGCAGTAGCTGCTGACTGTCCTCTATCTGATCGTCCTCCTCACTAAAGAGTGGAGCTGAACCCAAAGCATAGGATACGTCGCTGGGGGAGGGAACGGCGTAGGACAGAGGCAATGGGAGGACAGGGACTGCTCTCGGGGCATACCAACTCAGGGTTGTGTCAGAGGAACCTACCGACCCTAGACTGGGTGTCTCAGACGTAACTTGATGACGTAACTTGTTAACATGATGATGTTGATGAGCGCGTTAACCAATCTACCACGGCAGATGCGTTACTGGTGGAGACACGACCGCTAGCAGATACTGGCAGATCAGGTCTCTCACCGTGACTCCTGCTGCCACTTGCCCCTAGTCTGCTGCGACCTCTGCCTGCTGAATCTTGGCCTCTGCCACTCCTCTTTGAACATCCTGGCACTTGTCTGCCTGACATTTTTATGTATTTGCTTATTTAGTATAAACCGATAGGGTTCAAGGTGCAGCTTTGGGGTGCCCTGTGGCCTGGTTTATTAAGAGCAGTCAAAAACAAGTGCAAACTGAAGTAGCTGAATAAAGCAGCTGATGCTGATCAATGCTTATGTTGTATAACAGATAGGGTGCAAGGTGCAGCTTTGGGGTGCCCTGCGGCCTGGTTTATTGAAAGAAGTCAAAAACAAGTGCAAACTGAAGTAGCTTAATAAAGCAGCTGATGCTGATCAATACTTATGTTGTATAACAGATAGGGTTCAAGGTGCAGCTTTGGGGTGCCCTGCGGCCTGGTTTATTAAAAGCAGTCAAAAACAAGTGCAAACTGAAGTAGCTTAATAAAGCAGCTGATGCTGATCAACGCTTATGTTGTATAACAGATAGAGTTAAAATAGCATGTGCCTTGGGATGCCCGTGTGGCCTGGTATATTTTAAGCTGAACAAAAAGTAACAATAATCCAAGTATGAGAAATGCTTTAGCTTAACAGATAGGGTTAACTAGCATGTGCCTTGGGATGCCAGTGTGGCGTAATGTATTTTAAGCTGAGCAGAAACTTTTAACACTAATCCAAGTATGAGAAATAATTTTGACCTTCTTTACAGCGCCATACTTTGAAAAAAAATCCTTAATTTCATGCCGATCAATCCAAAGGTCAATGCCCCCAACAAAAATAGTGTTCGGCATAAGTTTTCCTTCTGGAAGGACGTAACCTTTAGTTTACATGGTTGTGGTAGGTTATATTACAAATTGGGATACCCCAGGCAGCAGTGTCATTGAAAGAGACAGATTGTAATGCAGACCATACGCAAGCAGAGAAACTCAGGCTGCAACAGGCCTCTTTAGTTTACATGGTTGGGGTAGGTTATCTTACAAATTGGGATACCCCACTGTATATGAAACCGAATATAATGCACACCCAAAAGTGGACAATCAGCCTCCAAGAGGCCTGCTTATTTTAAATAAGAGAGCTGCTTAGCTTAAATAAGAGAGCTGCTTAGAGTAAATAAGAGGCCTGCTTAGTTTAAATAAGAGAGCTGCTTAGTGTAAATAAGAGAGGTAGGTTATGTTATGTTACAGAATGGGATACCCCCACACAGGCTTTAGAACAGTATATATGCACAGCAACAGTGGATAAGCAGCCTGCAACAGGCCACATTTCTTTAAATAAGTGTGCAGCTTAGAGGAAGTACAGAGGCTAATGGGATGTTACAAAATGGGATGCCCCCACAGCAGACTTGAGATCAGTATATATGCACAGTAAAAGTGTCTAAGCAGGCTGCAACAGGCCAAATTACTTTAAATAAGTGTGAAGCTTAGTGAAGATCAAGAGGGATATGGTATGTTATAGAGTGGGATACCCCCAAGCAGGCTTTAGAACAGTATATATGCACAGCAACAGTGGATAAGCAGGCTCCAACAGGCCAAATTACTTTAAATAAGTGTGCAGCTTAGTGAAGATCAAGAGGGGTATGGTATGTTACAGAATGAGATACCCCCAAGCCGGCTTTATAACAGTATATATGCACAGCAACAGTGGATAAGCAGGCTCCAACAGGCCAAATTACTTTCAATAAGTGTGCAGCTTAGTGAAGATCAAGAGGGTTATGGTATGTTATAGAGTGGGATACCCCCAAGCAGGCTTTAGAACAGTATATATGCACAGCAACAGTGGATAAGCAGGCTCCAACAGGCCAAATTACTTTAAATAAGTGTGCAGCTTAGTGAAGATCAAGAGGGGTATGGTATGTTACAGAATGGGATGCCCCCACAGCAGACCTGAGATCAGTATATATGCACAGTAAAAGTGTCTAAGCAGGCTGCAACAGGCCAAATTACTTTAAATAAGTGTGTCGCTTAGAGGAAATACAGAGGCTAATGGGATGTTACAGAATGGGATGCCCCCACAGCAGACCTGAGATCAGTATATATGCACAGTAAAAGTGTCTAAGCAGACTCCAACAGGCCAAATTACTTTAAATAAGTGTGCAGCTTAGTGAAGATCAAGAGAGGTATGGTATGTTACAGAATGGGATACCCCCAAGCAGGCTTTAGAACAGTATATACGCACAGCAACAGTGGATAAGCAGGCTCCAACAGGCCAAATTACTTTAAATAAGTGTGCAGCTTAGTGAAGATCAAGAGGGGTATGGTATGTTACAGAATGGGATACCCCCAAGCAGGCTTTAGAACAGTATATATGCACAGCAACAGTGGATAAGCAGGCTCCAACAGGCCAAATTACTTTAAATAAGTGTGCAGCTTAGTGAAGATCAAGAGGGGTATGGTATGTTACAGAATGGGATACCCCCAAGCAGGCTTTAGAACAGTATATATGCACAGCAACAGTGGATAAGCAGGCTCCAACAGGCCAAATTACTTTAAATAAGTGTGCAGCTTAGTGAAGATCAAGAGGGGTATGGTAAGTTACAGAATGGGATACCCCCAAGCAGGCTTTAGAACAGTATATATGCACAGCAACAGTGGATAAGCAGGCTCCAACAGGCCAAATTACTTTAAATAAGTGTGCAGCTTAGTGAAGATCAAGAGGGGTATGGTATGTTACAGAATGGGATACCCCAAAGCAGGCTTTAGAACAGTATATATGCACAGCAACAGTGGATAAGCAGGCTCCAACAGGCCAAATTACTTTAAATAAGTGTGCAGCTTAGTGAAGATCAAGAGGGGTATGGTATGTTACAGAATGGGATACCCCCAAGCAGGCTTTAAAACAGTATATATGCACAGCAACAGTGGATAAGCAGGCTCCAACAGGCCAAATTACTTTAAATAAGTGTGCAGCTTAGTGAAGATCAAGAGGGGTATGGTATGTTACAGAATGGAATACCCCCAAGCAGGCTTTAGAACAGTATATATGCACAGCAACAGTGGATAAGCAGGCTCCAACAGGCCAAATTACTTTAAATAAGTGTGCAGCTTAGTGAAGATGAAGAGGGGTATGGTATGTTACAGAATGGAATACCCCCAAGCAGGCTTTAGAACAGTATATATGCACAGCAACAGTGGATAAGCAGGCTCCAACAGGCCAAATTACTTTAAATAAGTGTGCAGCTTAGTGAAGATCAAGAGGGGTATGGTATGTTACAGAATGGGATGCCCCCACAGCAGACCTGAGATCAGTATATATGCACAGTAAAAGTGTCTAAGCAGGCTCCAACAGGCCAAATTACTTTAAATAAGTGTGCAGCTTAGTGAAGATCAAGAGGGGTATGGTATGTTACAGAATGGGATACCCCCAAGCGGGCTTTAGAACAGTATATACGCACAGCAACAGTGGATAAGCAGGCTCCAACAGGCCAAATTACTTTAAATAAGTGTGCAGCTTAGTGAAGATCAAGAGGGGTATGGTATGTTACAGAATGGGATGCCCCCACAGCAGACTTGAGATCAGTATATATGCACAGCAAAAGTGTCTAAGCAGGCTCCAACAGGCCAAATTACTTTAAATAAGTGTGCAGCTTAGAGGAAATACAGAGGCTAATGGGATGTTACAGAATGGGATGCCCCCACAGCAGACTTGAGATCAGTATATATGCACAGCAAAAGTGTCTAAGCAGGCTGCAACAGGCCAAATTACTTTAAATAAGTGTGCAGCTTAGAGGAAATACAGAGGCTAATGAGATCTTACAAAACGGTAATGTTCCCACAGCAGACTTGAGATCAGTTCAGTATATATGCACATCAAAAGTGTATAAGCAGCCTGAAACAGCTAACAAAGCCAGTCAGCCAGCCTGTAACACTCAGGCTGGATGAAAAGAAAAAAATCTCCCTTTCACTGCCTCCGATTTTTCCTAACTTTCCCTGCTTCTCGCTGACTTCCTGCCTGTCTCCTGCCTGTCTACTGGCTGTCCCTGGCTCTCTAACTGTCTCTCCCTGAATACAGCAGTGTCCTGTCTCTCACGAATGCAATAGAGAAATGAACAAAAGCAAGATGTCCGCCGCCTTAAATAGCGCTGTGACGTCACCGGGCTTGCTGGCTGCTGATAGGCTGCATGTGACTGCCCCAGCATGCACTGGAGCGGGGTAGATGTCTGGACATGTCCCGTCCGCCATCTGAGAATGCCTGTAATGTAAATGAATGGATGTTAAAGAAAAACTTCAAGCTATCGAAGCACGGGGAAATTCGGATTTGATCCAAATCGAATTTTTCATGAAATTCGGATCGAATCCGGGTTCGTCCGGATCGATTCGCTCATCCCTAGTGCTGAGGGGCACTGATTTGGTATAATATAATAAAGATGTATATACACTTGTTACTGTAAACATGTGATTATTACCTTTTTTCAATACGTTTTGCAAAAGATTCACATAGTTCTCACACTGTGAGTTTATAGGGATCGTTGTCCCTAAGAATATTCCCAGCTAAGCCTCGGTCTCCTTGTTTCCTTCAATAAGTTTAAATGGCATGCCTTTCAGTACATATTTGTTATAGCTGTGGGTTTATAAATTAAGTCATAAGCCCCGGACTTATATTACACTGCCAAAAGCTAGTCTTGACAGCCGGCCTTCATTTTGAAATGGAAACTATGTCCCATGTGTGCCAAACCAGTAGTAGAAATGGGGAGAAAATTAATATTACTGCTTACGAAAATTCAGCAGATGTTATAGATTTTGAAAGATGGAAAGTATTTAGGGAGATCACATTAAATTGCCCCAGGTCTCATTTGTCTTCTCTGGGTAGCCATCCACATTTTTAACACAAAAGCTCAAAATTAAATCAGTCACCAGCAAAAAGGAAGCGTTACATTTTCTGCTCACAAATATATTAGAAAAGTGTGTTGACCTTGCAAAGGATGCTTTTGTGAATCATGGAGGAATTCACTTGCACAAGGAGCATTTAAACCATAGTGTTATTCGGAGCATTAAATCAGTTATTTAGAGCTCTAGTAGAGTTGTGCTGTAAGCATGCTCTACACAACTGATTTAATGCAACTAATTTAATGCCCCAGCCTGCAAACCCATTTGTCTTTCCAGTTTAAAAAAAGCACAGGTTCAATGTATATAATCCATGCCAATTTTTTTTTATTGTGTATATGAACTGGGATTTTTTCAGAGCTATATCTTTCTACCTATCCATCATCAATATGTCTGAGTTCATAAATTAAAGCTGTGCTGGCAAATGTTACCTGTAGAAGCAACTCAATAACTCATACCCAGAGTAATAAGTCAGGCAGCGAGAAGCTGTTAGTGACAAGTCTAAAATATCCAGATGTTTAGATGTCTGAATCTTTACATTGCTCTGGTTCATAATCCTGCGGCTTTATTTCTGAATGGCCCCAAACATGCACTGTTGTTTTAACCTGGTGGTTTTCGGGCTTTCTCTCTGTTTAATGTGCTAAAAATGTTTTCTCTGCAGTTTAAAAGATTCCTCTGTTTTCTGAAAGAGAAGTGGGCTAACAAAATATGCTGTGTATTCCAGTGCAAAGAAAGTTTCTCTATGCTTGTGTGTGCAGTTTGGATTGCAATGTACTCTGAGCCTTCATGTGCTGCCCAGATGCACTAATAAAAGTGTCTCCTGCTTCTTACTCATGTTAGCAATTTAGTCTTAACATGCTATGAAACAGTGGGGGATAAGCTACTAAAGTCATATTTTGCAAAGTCATTATTTTTAATGTAAAATACTGTGAAAGATTTCCAAGAAAAAAATGAAAACCTACATAAAATGTAAATTTGGACCATAATGGATGAAGGTAAAAAATCACCCTGTTGTCTCCCAAGGTACCTTTTCTTTTTTGAAATAGACAAAATTAATTTTCTATGTATAGTCATCACCGAAATTCGACACAAATAAACAGTAGCACCAACGAACAGCACCCCTTTAATACTTAAAGTGGACCTTCAGCCAAAAAATCAAAGCTGGGTAAATTGCTCCCTTAAAGTCTCCCCCCCCCCCACAATTAGTGACATGGGCTTATTGAGAGGGATTAACACAATGCAGGTGTTTGGAATGGCAGGTTAAACATTCATGGCAGTGGCCATCTTGCCATACACATGAGAGACCTGCTTTGGTTAAAATTGCCTCATAGCACAGTGCAATCATCTCTTATTTCTAGCCAGAAGTAGAACACCTTCAGCTGTAATGACTCATCATTGCTGGAATCTGACAAATACATTGTATCTCTTGACTGAATGCTTTTGAGGCCACCACCGCCATAGGGATACATTGTAACAGCTTCCCCCACACAGATTTTGATTGTTATTTTAGATGTTTGAAAGGCAATGACAGAAAACCTTCTCCTTGTTTCAGGGACCTATATCTCTCAATTTGGTATGAATTGCTGCTTTCACAGCTCCCCTCCCCTTAATTCCTATGTGTAAGCAGGACTATAAGGTATGTGGCAAGATGGATGCCCCATGTAAATCAAGAGTGGATAATCTTTATACCAGTCCACAGGATCTGCATGGGGTTAAGCCCCTCACGCTGCTAATGCCATTGACCATAAAATGGGAAGCAATTTTCTAAACTTTCTTTTTTTGAATGAAGGTCCACTTTAATGTAAATGCTACCTGCAAATCATGGTCCTTGATTGTATCTGCAGGCTCACTAATCCAGAACCTGCAATATTTGCACCTGTGGCTAGAAATGAATAGAGTCGTGAAGTGATATAAAGTGTGTGCCCAAACTTTAAAGTACTTTAAGCCAAAATGGTTCCCTAGGATTACAATTGGAACTTGCCCTTTTATGTTTTGTATGCTTCAGCAACTGCACCTGCATGTTAGAATTACTGACAGCAACCACTAGGATTCCCCTCAGATGGCGTGCACATTATGTGTGTGCACCTACCCACAAATCGCTTTTGCTGTCAGGTGGCAGACATGGGGTGGTGGGAGATGATGCATTAGATGTTGATTCTTATGCATGATTTTTTTGGGCAGATACAAGAAACCCAAACAATTTCTAAACTACCTTGACCAATTTATGACCATACCTCACTGCTTAATTCAGGAGACTGCCAGGCACTATTGCCATGTAATAAACATAACTAAACCCATATTAAACACCAGTTTTACATCTGAAACCCTTTCAGGATTATAACTATCTGGTTTGAAAGTGGATGGGAAAAAGTGACCAAAGTATTTGGCTGTTTAATATAAAAAAATTCCCTCCATGGTCTAAAAACCTGTTGCACCAGACAGGGCAGGCAATCCATTGCTCAGAGGCCAAACCACCAGTCAGCTGGCTTGCTGGCTTGCTCCAGAAAGGATTCGGGTAATAGGGCGGCAGACATTAGAGTGTAATCAGTCAGTTTTACTCTTTTACTTTTGACCTCATAAGAGATCTTAGGGACCTGACACCAGTTCACAAGGTAGGGAAAGGGGGCAGCAAGCCACCTCCCTAGCATGCCTGGGCCCTTACTCCTGGATGAGCACAGGACCTGTGCATAAGGACATTGGGACAAGTAAATACTAGGGCCAGCTACTGGCAGTTCCTTCCTGGGTTGACAGCCCCTTTGTCACATTATCTTGGTAAGCTTTGAGGGGCCCCCTCCTCCAATGTGGCACCTTCTTGGGGATGCCTCTCACGCCAAAAAAAATGGCCCCTTTCCTTCAAGGCTTACTAATACGATGCGCCGGAAATAGGGGTTGGTAACCCAGGGCTAAAGGGCCTAAATGCTGGCCCCTGACCCTGATATTTACTCATTAAATAATTAAAATTCCATTCCAAAGATTAAAATTCTACTCCGTTTGTTTCAAAGAGCTATGAGCTATGAGCGCTTTGCACCACTGCAAAGTACTCTAACACAGTGGTTCTCAACCTCTGGGTCGCGACCCCGGCGGGGGTTGAATGACCAAAACACAAGGGTCACCTAAAGCCATCGGAAAATACATATCTCCAATGGCTTTAGCCGCTGAGAACCTGCGCTACCGTCTGCAGCAGCGCTATTCAGCTGGAACGCACGCCGTTATGAATGCGCGTTCCAAACTGAATGCCTGCGCGCATGCGCAGACGTGATTGCATCATCCCTCCGGGGCCTAAGTGGCGGGGAAGCAGGGGGAACACTCCACAGTCCATAGCAGCTCATTATGTGTGTTTGGCGCTTGCTGTGTCCGCCCACTGATGATGCCAGCAAGCGCCGGACACAAGTAATGTGCTGCGGAGGACAGAAGCCTAGGAGGCGGAGAGGCAAGAGGCAGAGAGGCAAGAGAGCCTGCGAGACAGCCTTCTGGTGTAAAAAAGGTTAATAATGTAAAAACAGTACACACACCATACACACAGTACTGTGTAAGCGTAAGGTGCTTTGTGTCTAATCATTACACAGTGCACAAAGCAGCTTACACTTACACAAAGCACCATACATTTACACAGTGTGAACTACATCGGTTTTATACTATAAGAGACCACTATAAGATGTAGTTCACACTGTTCCCCAATGTATAATTATCTCCCATATCTACCACTATTTTCCCATATTCTGAATGAGGAAACTGCTGAAATTATTTATTTATTTGGAATTGTTGTTATGTTTAAACCCATGCTATGCCATGGTGAAATGTTATTTATTGGAATTAGTAATAAATATTTCTCAACATATAATTAAATGTTGTTGTTGTGATTAATCACTATGTTTAAATTATGTTTGATTTGTAGCAATGAGAATACATAATGCATATCAGGTATTTACATTCCGAATCATAACTGTAGCAAAATTACAGTTTTGAAGTAGCCACCAAAATTATTTTTTTGTTTGGGGTCACCGCAACATGAGGAACTGTATTGCAGGGTCACGGCATTAGAAAGGTTGAGAACCACTGCTCTAACACTATAGAACACTGCACAGAAAATCTATGGCTCTAGGGCTGATTTGAGTTAAATGATATTTCCTAGTCCCTATGTGTATAGTCTATATTTACAGGGAGGTTGCCAAATTAAGCAGACACCCTATTAAAACACCAACTTGCATAGTGGAGCCTATATAATCAGTCGCTGGACTGGCAGTTGGGGAATTTGTTTCCAGATTTTTTCAGATCATTACCTATGCCTGCTGATGTGAGATCCATCATACTGTAGAGATTAATACAAAGCTAGACCCCCCCCCAAGCTTTGGTAGAGCCCTGGGAGAACTAAAATGGATGCTGGTGCACCCTGTGTAGTACATTTCTGCTTTTATTTATGTAACCCACATGACACACCGGGCCGGCTGACATGTGGGGCGAGCTGTCACGAGTTCTTTAGGATCTTGAGGGATGGTTGGGATATGGGCTGGTGGAGTCACCACACAATACAAATGTCTTTCCAAACTTTATTTGAAGCAACCACACTTCCACTTCAGCATCGGCAATAAGAAAAGTACTTCAAACTATTAGCAAACAGGCTCACAGGATCCCGGGGTCACTCTAGGGGCAGGGACTATGCTACTGGTACCTTGTGTATTGGTGCTCAGTCCACTCCTCTCCGCTCCACCTAGGCCCACACGGATGTCTCTCTGTGGTGTCTCTCTGTCTTGCTCTGCACACTATAACTCCTTCTTGTGTAGTAGCTCCTTCTCAAAAGTGTTAATAAGCTCCATTCTTTACTGCTCACTACAGACTCCTCTGCATGGCTATCTCCATGTTTCTCTCTCAGCAATTCATGTTCTCTCTGCTCAATACATCATCTCTCGACTACAGCTCTGCACAGTCTCAAAGACTCAGACGGCTCTGCACTGACAAGACTGACTAGTCTAGAAAGATGTCAGCTCTTATATAACCTCTGTTGATGATGTCACTCTCCCACAGCAGCCTCTAGTGGTTAACTCCGTCACTGCTGTTATGTATTATGCAGCTAGGCTGTGTTATGCAGGGTTTTCTATGAGAGATTAGGTAACCTCAGTTTTTACCTGTGCCACACTCTCCCCCCCTGAAAATAATGTTGTCCCCGACATCAGTGGGTTAACTGGTGTAGACAGGTCGGTTGGTTGACCAAAGTTGTGTCTGGTATGGGTGGTTATCCCCATTTTTTTTGGGCGGGCACCCACCTTTTAAACTAGACATGCACAATAATAACCCTTATTGTGGACCATAAACGGGCACAACAACCTTCATATAATCAAAAAGGTTACATTATTTTAATATGTTACAAGCCAAACCAAAGAATCTAAAAACATACAGACACCGACTCATTTAAAACCAGTGGTCTACCCTGAACTATAAATAACATCAATATTATACAATAAAGGGTTAAATACCACAGGCGGTGTCTCTTGTCTCTACCTCTTAATAATACAATACACATGGAGGTTTTAAATGAGTCGGTGTCTATATGTTTTTAGATTCTTTGGTTTGGCTTGTAACATATTAAAATAAAGTAACCTTTTTGATTATATGAAGGTTGTTGTGCCCGTTTATGGTCCACAATAAAGGTTATTATTGTCCATTTGAACTATGACCGCCTGAGTGGTTACTGGTATACCCTCAGAGGTCCCAGTTAAACTGGTTTAGTTTGTTTTTCAGATTTACTTGAGTAAGTGTTTTTGCACCTGTCTCTTTTTAAGTGAAAGGGAAGTGGTTGCCTAACACATAAACAATTGTAAACATTGTTAAATGATTGGTAATAACAGTAAGAATAATAACATTCTATTCTATAAATGCTAACTACATTCTCGAAGATTTTCCTGTAAGAGAATGCAAATGGTTAATAATGCATAAGACCTTAAACAGTTTCTTGAGTCTTGAAAACTAACTAAGACTAAACTAAGTGATAGAACATTTGAATGTCCTTAGTCCATCAAAAAGTATGAGAAAAAGAGTTTGAAGATTCAAAAGTCTTCTGAAAAACAGGTGGTTGGTATGTACCACACAGGTTGGTTTTCCTGGTGTACGGGAAATGAAACAAGTTTCAGATTCACAGTTCTGGGTGCGGCACTGGGTGTACCTAAAGTATCATAGGTTATGGTCATAGGTCTTCTTCTTTCTCTAGTAGAGGTGTTTCTACTCGGTAGTACTTCTGACGTCTCAAGTTCCTCATTTTTCGTAACCTCAGGCTCAACTTCTTGGGTTGGTTCAAGTTCAACTTCTGGCTCTGGTTCAGCTGTTACTGGATCAACAAGTTCTGAGTCCATGGTTGGTTCAGCTGGTTCAGGATCTTCCTTTGGTTCTTCCACTGGTAACTCTGGAATTACTTCAGGATTTGCTTGAATTACACATCTTGAACATTGGTTTCTGGATGTTTGGGGCACAAACTTTGTAGCTTTAGGATCTAATCAGCTCCTAGTTCTGCAATAACGACCTCTTCTTATTGGCATTCTCACAACATAAGTAACATCTTCTTCTGAACTATTAGAGTTGTTTGTTAGAACAGGTGGTTCTTCAAGTTGTAGTTTTCTTCTTGAAGCTCTGGGTTGAGTTCTTACTTCAGGTGGAGGTTTATCTGGTGGTAAGTAGTCACAAGGCAGTAACAAGTTTCGGTGTAGGATTCTTGTTTTGTTGTTTCCTGTTTCTGGTTTAACTTCATAAACTGGGCTGTCTTCACTTTTTCTTTTAACAACTACATAGATTTTGTCTTCCCAATAAGATCTTAGTTTTCCAGGTCCACCTTTTTCATGTAGGTTCCTGACTAGAACACAACTTCCAGGTGTCAATTCTGCTCCATGACATTTTCTATCATAGTGTTGTTTATTTTTGTGCTGTCCTTCAGTGACAACTTTAGAAGCAATGTGATAGGCTTCAGTTATGCGTTCTTTCCAGGCATGAACATATTCAGGATAACTTCTGTAAGTGTCTGAAACTGGAGTATGAAACATGATATCAATTGGTAGTCTTGGTGATCTTCCAAATAAAAGATAGATGGGGAGTAACCTGTTGCGTCGCTCTTGGTACAGTTGTAGGCATGCACCAACTTTGGTAAGGAATTCTTCTAATCTCTTTCTTCAGAGGTCAAAGTCTTTAGCATTGACAGTAAGGTACGGTTGAAACGTTCTACTTGTCCATTACCTTCTGGATGGTAAGGAGTTGTATGGGATTTCTGGATTCTACAGTATTTTCCTAATTTGGCAAAGAGTTGGTTTTCAAACTCTCTTCCTTGATCATGATGGAGCTTGGTTGGAAATCCAAACTTCAGAGCGAAATCATTAAAGATCTTCTCTGCTGCGGTTTTTCCAGGCTTGTTGGTAGTTGGATAAGCTTGTGCAAACCTGGTGAAATGATCCATGACCACAAGGATATATTCATAACCAACTTTACACTTGTCAAGATGCAGAAAGTCTATGGACACCATCTCAAATAGGTAAGTTGTTGTGATATTTCCCATGGGTGCTCTTGTTGGTCTGTAAGGGCGTTTATCTT
Organism: Gastrophryne carolinensis; assembly: GCA_027917425.1. Lineage (NCBI taxonomy): Eukaryota > Metazoa > Chordata > Amphibia > Anura > Microhylidae > Gastrophryne > Gastrophryne carolinensis. The sequence continues at coordinate 104,396,555 of CM051241.1, forward strand.
TCAAGCAACCGCATTCTCTTGACACATAGCGTTCAATGTCTCTTTGTATGTATGGCCAAAAGAAACGTTCACAGATTAAGTTCACAGTTCTCTCAGTTCCTAAGTGTCCCATTTCTTCATAAAGTTCTTTCAACACCAAGCGATGGTACATCTTTGGCAACACTAATTGTGAGCTTGGTCCTCTCTTGCGATGTAGAATTCCTTCTGAAGTCAGGAATAACTTAGACCAATCTTTGAGTAAGGTATTTGTAGCCGGTGCTTCAGATTCCTTCTCTCTCTTGCTTGGAAATCTATCTTGATTGATGTAGTGGAGAACTCTTCCAATAACTCTGTCTTCTTTCTGAGCCTTCCTGATTGTTTCTTTTGGAAGCTGGCGAATGGTAACAGCAGGGTTCTGTTCTAAATCCTTCACAGTTTCTTCCACTGTAAAAGGACACCAATTGGGCATGTATTCTTCACTTTGGACTTGAATTGCTTGGATGGTAGTTACAATATCTTCCATTCCAACTTCTTCAGAGTAATCTGGTTCTAAAGGCATTCTTGATAATACATCTGCATCAGTGTTGGATTTTCCTGGGTGATACTTGATACTGTTGAGTTGAAATCAGCAAGTTCAGCAACCCATCTCTGACCAGTTGCATTGAGTTTTGCAGCGGTAAGGATGTAGGTTAATGGATTGTTGTCTGTGTACACCACAAACTCTGTACTGTAGTACAGATAGTCTTTGAATCTTTCACAGATGGCTCATTTCATCGCTAGGAACTCTAACTTCCCAGAATGCAAATGGTAGTTCTTCTCAGCTGGTGTCGATGTTCTTGACCCGTAGCCAATAACTTTCAACTGGCTGTTGTGACGTTGATATAGGACTGCTCCAAATCCCACTTGAGACGCATCACAATGTAGGATGAATGGACTATTGAAGTCTGGATTTGCCGTGACGGGTGGATAGATTAAACAGTCAACTAGTTCTTCCAGTACTTCCTGGTGACGAAAAGTCTAGTTGATAGGTTGTTGGACAGAAGCAGAAAATCTTCCTTTGGGTTAAGTTCTGCTTTGATTCATCTTCTTTTCCTCTGGCGTCACAGCACTTGAAGTTCCTGCCAAGAGAGCATATAATGGAGATGCAATCTTGGAAAAGTTCTGGATGTAAGTTCGGTAGTAGGATAGGAAACCTAGGATCTCCTACAGTAGATGGAGGTTTGTTCTTCAACGCCATCACTGGAGCAATTTCTCTTGGATCCATAGTGTAACCTTCTCTAGACACAATCTTCCCAAGGTATCTGACTTGTTTTTCAAATAGCTCACACTTTTTTGGTGTTAGTTTCACGCCATGTTGATGGTAACGCTGTAAGACGATTCTCACATGTTCTACATGGTCAGCAAACGACTTGCTATGGACAAGGTTATCATCCAAGTAAGGTTGGCAGATGTCATCTCTCAGGTCTTCCAAACACATTTCCATGCTTCTCTGGAATTCTGCAGGAGCATTACTGAGTCCAAAGGAAATGCGGATCCATTTATACAATCCCCAAGGAGTGATGAAAGCTGTTAATGGTCTGCTGGATTCTTCAATGAAACCTTGATGGTACGCTTTGCCCTGGTCTAGGACAGAAAACCAAGTACTTCCTGACAACTGGTCAAGCATGTCTTGAATCTTGGGTAAAGGATGACGATCTGGCATGGTTCTTTGATTCTACTCTCTGTAGTCACAGCAAAGTCTTAGAGTTCCATTTTTCTTCCTGACACAAACAATAGGAGATGAGTAGGATGACTTGGACATCTGGACCCATCCTCTATTGATGAGATCTTGCAGGTACTCTTTCATTTCTTTGTGCAGGGGTTTTGGCACTGACCGGTAACCCTTGGTCACTGGAGTAGTGTATTTCAGGTTAATCTTCATTTTCAGTGAAGGAATGCAACCAACACCATGGTCATCTTTGGCGAAGGCATGACACTCTTCTTTCAGCATCTGTCTCACCATCCTTTGTTTTTCTGGACGCAGATGTTCTAAGGACACTGGTGGATCCCATTGTTCTCTTGATGATTATGGTCTTCTGTCAGGTTGACAGTTGTTCACTCTGGGAGATGAGCTGGTACTATCAGGAGATGATTGCACTGGTCTCGCATCAGCTGGGTATACAGTCCTGACAGCTTCTAGGTGTCCCAAAGAAGTTTTAGGTTTAAGTGTCACGTCATGTCTTGTACAATTCATCACTAACACAGTCACTTTTGCAAAACCACTATAAGGAACAGTTACCACAGTCTCACCTGTGATGATTCCTTCGGGCAGCTGTACAGGATCTGTTGGCACAAACAGCATCTGCTGTGGTCTTGATCTAGGTCCGACTCTGACACCACACTTCACTCCTACTGCGGTATGGGCAGAAATGGTAGTTGGACGCAGGCCTACCTTGACTTCTCTGACTGCTACTGGGGTCTTGGTTTTCTTCAATGCTTGCACAACTCTCTCCGCTGCTCTGTTTGGTAATGAAAAGGATGTGGAAACTGAGTCTACTAATGGAGTAAAAGTCTTTGTTATGTGGATCACTTCTGTAATCACGTTATAACCAATGATTGGCTCTTCTGTCACCCGTCGGTCACCGGTGATCAGAAATGGTACTAACAGTTCACAAGGTCTACTGTTCTTGGCGTGCAGTTGGAATGTCACTTCAACCCATCCCAGGAAGGGTATCACTGTTTGGTTTGCAGCTCTACCACTGAGTGGGCCAGATCATTGACGGACCTGAGTCTGGTGTGAGGTAAGTGGTATCTTCTCCAGTCTTCATTCAGGATACTGAATTGAGCTCCTGTGTCCCACAAGGCTTTGCAAGACAGTCCATCTAGTTTACAATGGATCATGCACTTTCCTCCAACAAGATCAATCAACTTAGGCTGGTCTTCAAAGGTACTTCCTTCCGACACAGTGTAGATTGATGACCTGGCACTTCCAATACTGCTCACGGAGTAGTTTTCTCTGGCTTGTAGTCTCTGAAGACGGTCACACACTTGTGGATAATATTGACGCAATCGTTCTTCATTCTGGTTGGTTTGGGACTGCTTTGGGGTTGAGACAACTGGTTGTCCTTCACTCGCAAATCTGTCTTTTTAGCTGTTTGAAGCGAGGTGTTCTGCAATCTTTGGCAAAGTGTCCTTCTTCACCGCATTTTAGGCAGTGGCAGCAACTTCTACCTTGATTGGAGTACAAACAGTCTTCACAAGCAATGGGTGGTCTATTTCCAGGAGGGGATCTACGTTGAAAACTTCGGCGTGTTCTCCTGAAGCTTAGTTGTGGTTCTGCTCTGAGTGCTCTCTTCACTTTAGCCAACTCTGCTCGCAGATCATTCACTAAAGTTTCCCACTAGTCTGATGTTACTGTCTCTTTAAGTGTTGGTTTCACTTTTGCTGGTGCAGATTTAGGTAACAGTGACGGTAGAGGATCAGCTCCCTCGGCTTCCTCATGTTGCACACCCACTCTTCCTGCTTTGGGTGCAGTTGGCTTGATTGTTCTGCTGGTGGAGTTATTTCTTAACTTCTGTTCTCGCTCTGATTCAAGATTGGCAGCATCATTTGTTTTCTCTATCAGCTCTTCATCTGTGATGTGAGGCCTGTCCAGACTGATCTGAGAAACTTTTTCTGGATTAAACCTGGATCAAATCTTTCTTCAGCGTCGTCTTCTCTGGAGGCAAACAACAGTCTCTCTTTAAGCACAATAGCTCTGAACAAGAAGTTTTGAGGAGATTCTTTGCTGTCCTGTGAAATGTTGATCAATTTGTGGTAAAGATCAGAAGTGCTTTCTTCTTTGTAGTGTCCCTTTAAGATAGTTTTCAGCTGGGGTAAGGTAAGATTGCTTTTCATCTCCAGCATGTTTCTGAGGTGCAGCCCTGGACTGATGGCCTTCACCACGGCTTCAATAATTTCTTCCTCTTTGCACCCTTTCTGAACCCCCATATCTATCTGGTGGATCAGGTTGGTATAAGACAGTCTATCCCTTTGCTCTCGCTCTCCAATCTGGCCATTAATTCTGAATTATTTTCTAATGGTGATCTCTCACATAGGACTGGTTCTCTTTACTGGCGTTTCAGGCTTTGACTTGCCAGAAGAATGACTATAGCCCAAAAAAGTAGCTGACTCCAACATCTGTTGTAAGGCTTGTATCTGCTCTTGTACCTGTTGCAGCACCTTCCGTGGAGAGGGTCTTTCCTCTGCTGGCTCAGGACCTGTCTCTTCTATCCCAGTCCCCAAGGTGGCAATAAACTGGGTTAATTTCTGCAAAAAGGCCATGATAACCTCCTCTTCCTCACCTTCTTCCACCTCATCTAACACAGCATTAATGGCTGTGGTCAGATGTTGGCGGGTGCGTGCATGGGAAAGTCTCTCACTGGGTACTTTAACAAACTGTGCCACTGAAATCAGTTCTGCATGGGCTAATGGCAGTAGGGAGGCCCTGATAGCTTCTAACTGTTGTGGCACATCCATTTCTACTTCTCTTGTCAGTAGTCACACACTTTACAATTCAAACAGTTCAAAAATGCAATAGCAGTGTACTGTCTCTTTAAGACACTTGGGCGCTTGCTGCGGCTGGACGCTGCCAGCTGAGATGTTCACAACAATTATTCTTAAAACTTTATTCAAAGTCTCTGTATGATGCAGTGGTTTGATGAGCAGACAATAGCCTTGATTCAGAGAGACACAAAAAAACTTCAGTTTTAGTGTCGTCGTCGTATCATTTTCAAAAGTTCCCGCTCTCGTATGAATGTGCGAGCGATTCCAAGCATGCATTGTAAACCTTCTGTAAAGTTTCCGTCCGCTCGTATGCCAGAGTACACGTACGAGGATGTCATTTACCATCGAGACTTTTCAGATTCATTTTCTCAGCTAACAACGTAGCCTTTCGTTTTTGCCCTTTTCCCATCGTATCCTCACACGAATCCTTTACGTTTCCCGATACATTCTGTTTCACTTTTTCCAAAAATATTCGTCCAGACGGAATCCTTACGATCTTGCGCCTGCGCACTACAAAATTAACTCATTAAAGTGCTCGCATACATAATTTCACTCCCATCACTTCTAATACAAAAAAGCTCACCCTAACCACTTAGCGCTATCCTGCATCTTCCCTTTTGATCCCTTAAAGCTCACCCTAACCACTTAGCGCTATCCTGCCTCTTCCCTTTTGGGCCCTTAAAGCTCACCCTAACCACTTAGCGCTATCCTGCCTCTTCCCTTTTGGGCCCTTAAAGCTCACCCTAACCACTTAGCGCTATCCTGCTTCTTCCCTTTTGGGCCCTTAAAGCTCACCCTAACCACTTAGCACTATCCTGCCTCTTCCCTTTTGGGCCCTTAAAGCTCACCCTAACCACTTAGCGCTATCCTGCCTCTTCCCTTTTGATCCCTTAAAGCTCACCCTAACCACTTAGCGCTATCCTGCCTCTTCCCTTTTGGGCCCTTAAAGCTCACCCTAACCACTTAGCGCTATCCTGCCTCTTCCCTTTTGGGCCCTTAAAGCTCACCCTAACCACTTAGCGCTATCCTGCCTCTTCCCTTTTGATCCCTTAAAGCTCACCCTAACCACTTAGCGCTATCCTGCCTCTTCCCTTTTGGGCCCTTAAAGCTCACCCTAACCACTTAGCGCTATCCTGCCTCTTCCCTTTTGGGCCCTTAAAGCTCACCCTAACCACTTAGCGCTTAGGTTCTTCTTCCATTTTGGGTCCCTAAAACTTACCCAAATCACTTAGCGCTTAGGTTCTTCTTCCATTTTGGGTCCCTAAAACTTACCCAAATCACTTAGCGCTTAGGTTCTTCTTCCATTTTGGGTCCCTAAAACGTACCCAAATCACTTAGCGCTTAGGTTCTTCTTCCATTTTGGGTCCCTAAAACTTACCCAAATCACTTAGCGGTTAGGTTCTTCTTCCATTTTGGGTCCCTAAAACTTACCCAAATCACATAGCGCTTAGGTTCTTCTTCCATTTTGGGTCCCTAAAACTTACCCAAATCACTTAGCGCTTAGGTTCTTCTTCCACTTTGGGTCCCTAAAACTTACCCAAATCACTTAGCGCTTAGGTTCTTTTTCCATTTTCGGTCCCTAAAACTTACCCAAATCACTTAGCGCTTAGGTTCTTCTTCCATTTTGGGTCCCTAAAACTTGCCCAAATCACTTAGCGCTTAGGTTCTTCTTCCATTTTGGGTCCCTAAAACTTACCCAAATCACTTAGGGCTTAGGTTCTTCTTCCATTTTGGGTCCCTAAAACTTACCCAAATCACTTAGCGCTTAGGTTCTTTTTCCATTTTCGGTCCCTAAAACTTACCCAAATCACTTAGCGCTTAGGTTCTTCTTCCATTTTGGGTCCCTAAAACTTGCCCAAATCACTTAGCGCTTAGGTTCTTCTTCTATTTTGGGTCCCTAAAACTTACCCAAATCACTTAGCGCTTAGGTTCTTCTTCCATTTTGGGTCCCTAAAACTTACCCAAATCACTTCATGGACATCTGAATCTTGACCTCAAAATATGCATCAGCCCCTTTCTTTTTTGGAAATGTATGTGTTCCCAGAAATGACACCGAAACACTGGTTTCTTTAAAAATTGTTTACTATTAAATCTTGTGATTTTTTTTTTTTTTTTAAGAGATTAAAACATTTTTAACATTTTTTGCCCTTGGCTAATAAAACTTTTTTTTAGGTAAAGTCTAAAAAAGTTAAAAAAATAAAATATGGGTCAGCAGAACAGGGCCAGGACCCAGGACTTTACTCCTCTTCGTCTTCTTTTGTTGTCCCCAACGAGTCAACCATCACCTTCATATCAGCCACCAACGCAAGGACCCTCCGATTCATTTCCAAAATGTGTTGCCGTGTGGTCCCTGTAACAAATGGAGAAAAAAATAATTATATTCATACCAATACATGTTTGCCACCTGTGGATTGAATGTTTTTAAATTACACAAAATAAATAAAGGCTACATATGTAATTCAGGCAAGTCAGTAAGCTAAGGAATTGGCCACAGGTCACTCTTAGATTGCCATTGTCTAGGGCTTGATGGATTTGTGTGTGGATGTCAAGTACCACATAAATGCTAATAATGCCCTGACTACTTACTTGGTTGGTGGCCGCGAGCTGGCTCTTTGGGGACAACCTGATGAGGTCCTGGGTCCTGGTTCTGCTGTGAAGAAGTGCCTGTAGAAACATGGGAAATACGTTCAGTTGTAGGGTCAAATTGCTCAGTCAGAAAATGTCTTTGGCCAAGTCTGGTTCACATCACTCACCTTCTCCAGCTTCTGCTTGTAGCACATCTGCTGCCTCTTCCACTTCCTCACCTGCTCCAGAAGCATCTAGACAAACAGATGAAAGGAATCAGTTGGGTAGGATATAGCATGTATATGTGTGTGCGTAGACATGAAGAGTGACATACCAGAGGCTCCCGCATGCGTGGCAGGGTACGACTGCCTGCCCACGCTGTGCCGCCCCTCCTCTGTGGTAAGGTCCAGGGGCTGGTCTGAGGAGGCCACAGAGGAGGGGTAGGCCCGTCGCCCTGGAGATCCACCACCATCACTCCCAGTTGCAGAATCATGCAGCACTGGTCGGCCTGTGCGCCTCCGGGTGCGGCAAATGCGGTAATCCATTTCCAACACTACCCAAGAAAAGGCATTCTAAATAAAAGGCCTACCTTCTGTCGTAGTTACATCTTGCATGCAAGTGCTATGTACTTACTTGGGAAATGGATTCCGAAAAACCTCCGCACCCGGGGCATGTGCAGTCGCTTCAGGTCCGACCAATGCTGCATGATCTGTGTGTGGGTGAAGGTGGTGTCGGTCTGTTGGATCGCCGCGATGATCTCCAGGGCGACATTTCATTTTTCAAATGAGTTGGGCAGGTAGTCGTACCTGCGCTCCAGCATGGTCTACAAAACATAAATAAAACATAGCAATAAATGAGAAATACCTATCAAGAAGTGCCAACAATACATTATTTGGTTCAATTACATTAACAAATACACACACACACTTCTAGCCTAAGTTAACTTTCCTATCTGGCCGCACTGTTGTTTGGCACGTGTGTGGCGTGCGTTGTGGGTGTGCATGTAGGTTAACCAAATTTTTTCGAAATCTATTACTTCGCACGCATCCTTAACATGTCGAGCAGCATTTAGATGTCCCTTGAAAGGCCTACAAATACACTTACGAGCATGATGATCTTTTCTTGTTGGTGGGTGAAGATAGTGGGCGCCATCTTTCTTCTTCTTCTCGGCAGCAGATAAGCAATGTCCCAGAGGGTTCCGCAGGGCCGTGCGAACGGCCGGACGTGCGCGTAAGCGAACGCGTAGGCGTTACACGGCGGATACATTATTTAAAGATCCCTGCACACACAGCTCATTCTCTTTGAGAGTCCTACCAAAATGGCACCAAAAAAAATTATTGGCCAGAAGAAGCAGACCAAGCGGGCTGAGCAGGCCGAGGGCCCGAAAACCCGGTCACAAGAGCCTAAAGCGAGGCTAAGGGCTACCACCAAGGCTGCGACCAAAAAGGAGATGGCAGCAGGCCAAAGCAAGACCAAGCAAACCAAGGCTGCACAAGCTCATGCCCAACAGATGGGTAAGAAGGGACGAAGCCCCACCCCACCCTGCCCCACATCCCCCCCCACGTGGCACCAAGGCCATAGCCAAAGGCCCAAAACACAGGGCCAGAAGCCGCAGCAGGGGCCCAAGCTGCAGCAGGGGCCGAAGCAGGCCAAGAAGCCGCAGCAGGGGCTCAAGCCACAGCAGGGGCTGAAGCAGGCCAAGAAGCCGCAGCAGGGGCGAAGCAGGCCAAGAAGCCGCAGCAGGGGCCGAAGCAGGCCAAGAAGCCACAGCAGGGGCGAAGCAGGCCAAGAAGCTGCAGCAGGGGCCGAAGCAGGCCAAGAAGCCGCAGCAGGGGCCCAAGCCGCAGCAGGGGCCCAAGCAGGCCAAGAAGCCGCAGCAGGGGCCAAAGCAGGCCAAGAAGCCGTAGCAGGGGCCGAAGCAGGCCAAGAAGCCGCAGCAGGCACAGAAGCCAGAAAAGGCTGCAAAGGCCAACGCCCCCCTCCCCACCCGCACGTGGCTCAAAATCAAAGGCCAAGAGTCGGCGAACCACCAGCTATGCCTCACCCCAGCCAATGACCTCCAAGGCCCCACAGACCCACAGGGCTCCAAACAGCAGCTCCAGCTCACCCAGACCCTCTCTTGCTCGCCCACATTCTCCTCCGGCACAGGTTGTCATGCATTCCCCCAATGCCCCATCTACACCTGCTACTTCAGTGGCCACCCAGCCCCGAACACCCAGTCCCTTTCCAAGTCCAGTAAGATCCACAGCCAGCCTCCAGTCTTGAGGTCTCCTTCATACCCCCAGCCCAGAATGTAACCCCATTTGCCACCAAGCACTGAGGAGCCACAACCACCCCAAACAGGGCGCACATTGCGCCGAGGACACTTGAGTGGCCGTTTTGGTGAGTCCCAAACTCTGGCATTGGCTAGTGGGCTCACCTTATATTTTGATGACCTATATGGGAGCAAATCAAAAACAACTAGCAAACAGCGCAAAGCTGAGATTTTGGCAGAACTCACCAGGCAAGTCAATGCAGCGGGTGAGGAACTCAAAGATGTGGAACAGGTTCAGCGGAAGATATCGGACCTGAAATATGCCGTGCAGAAGAAACAGAATAAAAGGCGGCAGTACAGGTACATAGCTTCTTTGTGTGTTTTTATTATTATTGTCTATCCATCAGTGCGCTTATTTATGCTTACTATGTTTTTCAGCGTACAAACTGGTGGAGGATTTCCCACGAAATTGAAATTTACAGCGGCTGAGGAGATGGTTCTGGGCTTGCTACATCCTGTGGCCTTAGAGGGACACTCGGGCCAGCAGGACACCGACAACCCGCCAATTCCGGTTGCAGGTTAGTAATGTGTGAATGACCTCAAAAATGTGTCTTAACCTACAAAGAGGTAGCAAGGCCTAGCTAAACACATGGCTCTAGGGTGTGGCAGCAAGGCCTAGCTAAACACATGGCTCTAGGGTGTGGCAGCAAGGCCTAGCTAAACACATGGCTCTAGGGTGTGGCAGCAAGGCCTAGCTAAACACATGGCTCTAGAGTGTGGCTTTTACTGGAGTGCTCACTTTGACCAGGGTGTGTCATGTGTGTGGACTGGTAATGTGCAAATTGACACCCACATACATGACGTTTAAGTACATTTTTGAAAAGTATGAAACTTAGGAGTGTAGAAAATGAATGCGTGCTATGTATTAATTGACAACCACACGCCACACTAACATCTTTGGCTGTTGGGCAATTTGCTAAGAGCTGGGTTGGGGGCCAAACGGATTTAGATGGTTTGATAGAAATGTTTTCAGAGATACAATGTTCCCCACCAGAATCATATTGTAACTGCTATTTGGCACCTGTCACGATTCACTTACCTGCGTCCCGTTCCAGCGGCGCCTCCTCCCCACTGGTCCGGCCGCGCCGAGCGGCTGCGAGCGCGTTCCCATCCGTCTCCTCTGCCGCCGTGCCCGGCAGTTCTCGCGCTCGCACGCGCTCGAGCACGTCCTTTGTATTCCCTCCGGCGGTGCTGCTGTCAGTGCGCCCGCCGGAGGAAGAGGAATTAAAGGGCCAATGAGCCCAGGTGTATGGGGGGTGTTCCTTCAGGCAGGGCCAATGAGCTCTAGAGACTTGTGGGGCTAATGCCCCGATCCTATCAGCTTAGGGATTTCATGTTGCACCAATCACACACCTAATTTCCCCCCATCCCCAGTCTACCTGTTCCTATAAAAGGTTCACCCCGTCAGTTACTCAGTGCCTGTTATAGCGCCTTGTACCTTGCTTTGTCTTGTGATATAACCGTGATTGATCTCCGTTGCCGACCCCTGCCTGAACCGACTATTCTCGATCTGATCTCCGTTGCCGACCCCTGCCTGAACCGACTATTCTCGATCTGATCTCCGTTGCCCACCCCTGCCTGAACCGACTATTCTCAATCTGATCTCCGTTGCCGACCTCTGCCTTGTACCCTGACCTCGAGCTGCCTCATTCCTTTGTACCGCTGCGATCTCTGACTTCCCCGTGTCAATCTCTGGCCTGTCTCTGGACTTCCGCTACACTCGCTCTTAGCCATTGGTTCTTCAAACCTCTAACCAGTAAGCTCTCATCCTTTGAGCCATTGAAGTCCTGGGGGCAACCGATCCCGGGCAGGCGTATTTTGCGTCCCGGCAAGCGGGGGCTCCTACAGGTGAAGCTGGCTGCGGAGATTGGGGGATGAGGGTTTCCCTAGAGGGCTGGAGTTACCAGAGCGTGACATTATAACAGGCCGCCAAAATGGAAGACCTGGTGCAGCAGGTGCAGGCCATGGCCACTGCTATCAACCAGCTCGCCCAGATAGTGGCCAATCAAGAAACCCGACAGATACCTGCATCCGCTGTATCACCTCACATTCCAGAACCAAAGATCCCGTTACCGGAGAAATTCTTTGGAGACCAAGACGGTTTTTCAAATTTCAAGAACTCTTGTGAACTCTATTTTAAGTTGCGGCCCTTATCCTCGGGCACTGAGACCCAACGGGTGGATTTAATTATTTCTCTTTTACAAGGAGATCCCCAGTCATTGGCCTTTAGCTTGCCTCCTGAGGATCCTGCCTTGCACTCCGTTTCATCTTTTTTTTTGGCTATGGGGGTTCTTTATACCGATCCAGACCGTCAGTCCACGGCCGAAAACAGGCTTCGGGCCCTAAAGCAGGGTCGGAATTCCGCCGAGGACTACAGTGCTGAGTTCCGGCGGTGGGCAGTGGAGTCTAGATGGAATGACCCAGCCCTGTGTAGCAAGTTCCGTATGGGGCTTTCAGAAAATATCAAGGATGCTTTGGTTAATTTCCCTACACCAGCAGATCTAGACCAACTCATGCAGGTCTCCATCAAGATTGATTGGCGACTTAGGGAAAGAGCCAGAGAAAGGGTTAGAACCACCACGCCCTTTAAGTCATCTCAGAACCCCAACCCGTCAACTTCCCTAGGGGTAAACTCTTCCTCTTCCTCACAAGAGGAGCCCATGCAGGTCGGTAGAGCTCGTCTTTCCCAGGACGAGAAGCAACAAAGGCGTTCCATGGGTCTTTGCCTGTGTTGTGCGTGTCCGGGACATTTCGCTAGGTCCTGTCCAAATAAGGGGTACCCGGCGGGAAACTATCTCGCCTAGATCAGGAGGAGAGTACTGATCTAGGTGAGTTGGTAAATTACTCTCATCAGAATAAAATGTTAATTCCCACTGAGCTTTTCTGGGGTTCTTCCAAGCAGGCAGTATCTGCTTTTATTGATAGTGGAGCTGCTCCATCCTGGGGATTCCGCTGGTACCCCTTGAGAAATCTCTCCAGGTTTTGGCCATAAATGGGAAGGCCATCCAGGGAGGACCGGTCTGTACTAAGACCCCTCCTCTCAAATTGGTTGTTGGCTCCTCCCACTCAGAATACATAGAATTCCTGGTTTTTGATTGTCCAGAAACACCAGTAATTCTGGGATACCCATGGTTAAAACTCCACAACCCCATTTTAGATTGGCAGACTGGGGACTTAGTTAGGTGGAGTAGTTTCTGTAAGAGACATTGTTTTTCCACTGCCCTTAGGAGTGTTCAGATGCTGCCCCAGGAATTGCCTCAGCCTTATGCAGAGTGGGCTGATGTTTTCTCTGAGTGATCTGCCGATACCCTCCCCCCACACAGGGCCTATGACTGCCCCATTGACCTGCTTCCTGGAACTATCCCTCCCAGAGGGAAAATTTATAATCTAACCCGGCCAGAGGATCAGGCAATGAGGGAATACATTTCGGAGAATCTGAGCAAGGGATTTATCCGCCCTTCAACATCACCTGCGGGCGCTGGATTCTTTTTTGTGGAGAAGAAGGATGGAGGTTTAAGGCCTTGCATAGATTATAGGGCCTTGAACAAAATCACTGTAAAGAATCGTTATCCTCTTTCTTTGATTGGGGATTTATTTAATCAAGTAGTGGGGTTTTTTTCTAAGTTAGACCTAAAAGGGGCCTACAATTTGATCCGTATTCGGCAAGGGGATGAATGGAAAACGGCTTTTAATGTAAAAGATGGCCATTACGAATATTTAGTTATGCCTTTTGGCCTTTGTAATGCTCCTGCTGTCTTCCAAGACTTTGTTAACGATGTCTTTCGTGAATATTTGGGCAGATTCATGGTGATCTATTTAGATGATATCCTCATTTTCTCCAATACCTTGTCCGAACATAGGCAACATGTAAAGATGGTCCTTCAGAAGTTGAGAGAAAATAACCTGTATGCTAAAATTTCCAAATGTATGTTTGAGGTCACCTCCGTTCCCTTCTTGGGTTATATTATTTCTAGCCAGGGGTTGGAGATGGATGCGGGAAAGGTGTCAGCAGTGCGGGATTGGGTACAACCTAAAACTTTAAAAGAATTACAGGGTTTTTTAGGTTTTGCTAATTTTTACCGGCGTTTTATCAAGGGCTTTTCCCATGTTGTAGCACCTCTCACCAACCTTACTCGTAAGGGCGCCTTCACTGCAAACTGGTCTTCCTCTGTCTGCGAGGCCTTCCTGACTTTAAAACGGGCTTTTACTTCGGCACCTGTGTTAGTTCACCCAGATGTTAATAAACCCTTTATCATTGAAGCCAATGCTTCTGAGTTGGGTGTGGGGGCAGTTTTATCACAATACTCCGGTCGACCTGAGCGTCTACATCCCTGCGCCTACTTTTCACGGAAATTCAGTACCGCGGAGCAAAACTACGATGTAGGGAACAGAGAATTATTGGCGTCACTGGTTGGAGGGTTCATTGCATCCGATCACGGTCTATACGGATCACAAAAATCTCGAGTACATCAGTTCAGCTAAGAGACTGAACTCTCGTCAGGCACGTTGGGCATTGTTTTTCTCACGGTTTAATTTCATAATCACATTTAAGCAAGGGGTGAAAAATTCTAAGGCGGATGCCTTGTCCCGCATGTTCGGGGAATGCAAAGATCGGGGTGATATGGGTGAACCAATTTTGCCTTTGGGCTGTGTGGTAGAGGCACTGCTTCCTGATCTTTCTAATACCCTGGCGCCATTTCAAAATGAATCTCCTGTAGAAGTTCCTTTGGGCTGTCACCTGTCACCTGCGCCCTGATGTAATCCGTGAATTTCATGATGCTAAAATGGCTGGTCATCTGGGTAATCGTAAAACGTTTATTTTAGCCCGACGCTATGTATGGTGGCCTACTATGCGCCGCGATATTACTGCCTTTATTGACGCATGTACTGTTTGTGCACGAAGTAAAGGGGTACACAATGCCCCTAGTGGGGGTTTGGTTCCACTAGAGATTCCTAAAGAACCTTGGACTCATATTTCTATGGATTTCATTGTTGATTTGCCTCCTTCGCGTGGGAACACTGTGATTTGGGTGGTTGTCGACCACTTTAGTAAGATGGCACATTTCATTCCGTTACCTAAACTTCCGTCGGCTCCTGAACTCCTGAAATTTCGCATATTTTCCGTATTCATGGCATACCGTCTAATATTATTTCTGATCGGGGTGTACAATTCACTTCACGTTTCTGGAGGAGTTTCTGTTCACGATTGGGGATTCAGATATCTTTGTCATCGGCATACCATCCTCAAACCAATGGGCAGACTGAAAGAACCAATCAAAGTCTAGAACAGTATTTACGGTGTTATATTTCCGACGCTCAAGAGCAATGGTCAGAATTCATTGATTTTGCAGAGTTTGCGTACAATAATGCGCCGAGTACCAAAGTGTCTCCGTTTTTCTGCAACTTGGGAAAAAATACCAGAGGTTCTTCTCTCTCAGGGTCATCTTCTGATTTACCGGCATTAGAAGAATGGCTCCAGGAGCGGAAAAACATCTGGGCCCGCGTTCAAGAGTCTTTAAGAAAGACCGTTTTAAGATATAAAAGATTTGCCGATCGCCGTAGGTCTCAGGAACCTGCACTTCAGGTTGGGGACCTCGTTTGGGTGTCGACTAAAAACATTTCTCTCCGGCAACCTTCTAGTAAGTTGGGACCTAAGTTCATTGGACCTTTTCCTACTACCCAGAAATTTAACAATGTGACCTTTAAGGTTCAACTTCCTCTGACGATGCGTATCCCTAACTCTTTCATGTATCGCTACTGAAACCAGCTAAGAATACACCACTTGCATCCCCATCGCCGATCCTAGTCGATAACGAACCAGAGTATGAAGTGAATAGGATTCTAGACTCACGTATAATCCGTAATTCCTTGCAATATTTGATTGATTGGGTTGGGTATGGTCCTGAGGAGAGATGTTGGGTTGCAGCAAGAGATGTGCACGCTAGGGCCTTGATTATGAAATTCCATCGTGACTATCCAGAGAAACCTGGTAAGGGTCCGGAGGCCCATCAACCTTGTAAAACTTAGAAAAAGTATGAACAGAAGACCAAGTAGCAGCCTTACAACCTTGTTCAACAGAAGCTTGGTGCTGAAAAGCCCAAGACGCTCCAACGGCGCGAGTAGTATGAGCAGTGATACGGAAAGGGGGAACCTTCCCCTTAGCAGAATAGGCCGCAATAACGGCCTGACGCATCCATTTGCTAATGGAGGATTTGGCCGGCGCCAAACCCTTCCTAAGCCCGCAGGGCACAACAAAAAAGGCATCAGTTTTACGAAAAGGAGAAGTAATAATCAAACAGTACTTAACACAGCGTACTACATCCAAACAATGCAAAACCCTCTCCTTGTCATTCTTAGGCTTAGGACACAGGGAGGGAAGAACAATATCCTGATTCAAATGAAAAGCAGAAACAACCTTAGGAAGAAAGTCCGGTTTGAACCGAAAGACCACTTTGTCCTGATGCCTCTCAAAGTAGGGCGCCTGAATAGACAAGGCCGCCAACTCCGAGACACGCCGAATCGAAGTGATAGCTACCAAGAAGACAATCTTCTGAGTCAGGGTAGACAAAGCAATATCTTGCAAAGGCTCAAAGGGAGGAGCCTGAAGAGCAGAAAGAACCAGATTCAAGTCCCAAACAGGGAGTAATGGTTTCCTGGGAGGCCGCACATGCGTCACCCCCTGGAAAAAAGTTTTAACTAAAGGAAGAATCGCAAAACGCTTCTGAAAAAAGATAGATAAGGCAGAAACATGCCCTTTCAAAGTACTCAGCTGAAGACCGGAGTCCAGCCCTGATTGTAAAAACTCCAGAATCCTGGAGACCGAAAAGACCCTACAAGGCAAGGACCTAACCTTACACCAAGCGATATAGGCTTTCCAATTCCTATAGTAGGTGATAGAAGAAGACCTCTTTCGGGCACCGATCAGAGTCTTAATAACCGAGTCAGAAAGACCCTCCTCCTTCAAGATGGAGGTCTCAGTGGCCAAGCCATCAAAACCAGCATTGGTAAACTGGGGTAAGACAGCCGACCTTCTTGGGGGCTGTGAAGAGAATGAAGTAAAAACCGAGGCCCACCTCTAAGCGCGGCACCGGCCGGATGCCCGCCATTTCCAGGAAAAACCGTGAAGGAGGGCGAGACTCGAACTCCGGTTTGTAACCGGGCGACACCCCCTCCCAGATCTATGTGTCCGGAATCTCGCGGCCTTAAACCAGGGAGAAGTGTCGCAATCGTCCCCCCACCCGCATGGATGAGGGCAGCCCCTCATTGCTGAGCGGGCTTAGCAGTAGGTTTGGGCTTGGTGTCCCAGGACTGACCGGGACGGCCACGACCTCTTCCCCGGGACCAACCTACACCCCCGGTAACGGGAAGGGAAGCCCCTCTGCCCGCTCTGGCCCCTCGAAAGGAGGGATTAAAGGAACTCACACCCCAAAAGGAGCGACAAGGCTTCTTGAATTGAGGCAACTTACCATCCTTGGTAACAGCATCCAATTTCTCGCCAAAAAGGCGTAAACCTAAGAAAGGTAGGGCTGTAAGCGCTCTTTTAGAGTTAAGGTCCGCCGTCCACTGGCGCAGCCATATAGACCGACGAATAGCCACCACCAGCAATGCCGCTGTCCTGCTACTCGTCGAAAGAGCATCGTCCTGAGCAGTCAGGATAAAAGAAACAAACGAATCACACTGCTTGAGAGAACTAAACATATCACAAGCGGGATCAAGATCTGCGTGCAGATCCCTAATAATGGATCTAACTGCCAGCAGAAGAAGCGCCGAAGCACAAATTGGCCGTAGTGTCGACCCGGCACTGATAAAGCCATGGCGAGCCAATTGATCAATCCGACGATCCTCACCATCCTTAATGGTAGTGGTGCCAGAAAAGTGCAACGCAGCCGAGCCAGTCAGCCCTAACACAGGGGTATCGACGTCGGGGGGCACTGACCAAAGCTTCACCAAGTCCTCCGGAAAGGGATAACGCTTATCCCAATTAGGAGGAGCTCCAACCAGGCACGCGGGTTGTTCCCATTCCTTAAGGACAACCCTCTCAAAGTGCTGTTGCCTGGGAAACACCAAACGTGGCTGGGGTACGTCAAACAACTCACCCTTTGGCAGAGGGACCACCGCAGGCGGATCCAAAGCCAAAACCTTAAACATTTGAGCCAAAATGGAAGGAGTGTCAATGGACACCCCCACAGCCTGATCACCAGCAGTGTCAAACAATAGCTGGTCTGCAGGCTCATCCGACTCCTCAAGGAGTTCCCCCTCCTCATCAGGGGGACAATCGGACCAATCCAAAAATTCAGGTACCTCACCCTCTGAAGCAGGCACTGCCGGAGAAAGGTGCTTCCACTTTGCCGTAGCCTTCTGAGCCACTGAAGCGGAAATTATTTTCTCGAGGTTCGCCAACCGCGCATGCACCCCGGAATGCGAATCCCCATTTTTGACAATGTCACACGGGGTCCGGAATAGGTTGGGGGGGATAGGAGATGACGGAAGTTGTGCGGAGCCAGAAGCCGGAGCAACGGCAATGTTCTGCCTTGCCCATGGAACACATAATATCACATCATCGCCTGGGAGCGGAGCCCTACAACCCCCACACAGCCTGGATAGCCCAGAGGAGCTATTTCCGGTAACGCTGGAAGCCTCCATATGGTGAATTTGTGGTATTCGCAACAACCCAGGGTTTTACGCATTAAGCAACCCGGGATGCCCCTTTGTAATTAAAGTCCCGGAAGTGGGAGGATTTTTTAAGCCTAGGAAAATCCCAATTTAGAGACTAAGACTAGCCAGGTATAACAGACCGGGAGAGCCACTGCAGTGAGGGGATCCCAGAATCTGTGGGGGAAAAGAGACCACAGTCAGTCCCCCAACCAGTATGCACCACATTCATACATAACCAACAAGGCAAACATATATGAATAGTTTAAACATCATGAATAAAATATACATGACACGTGCTATTTTAAGGCAAAGCCAGAGAGTACATCAATAAAAATAAGAGTATATACCTGTATAAATATATGCCTATATATATATATATACATATAACCACACATACACACACACACCCAAATACAGGCATTTGACCCATACATAAGCAGAAGTGCCCCAGGAAAAAAAACGCTATACATGGCAGGCAATAACGAAGTATAAGGACGGCCCCACGTGCGCGATGGTGGGGACCGTTTACCTCTACAGCTCAAGCCGCACTGGACGCGTCCTCTTCCCCCACCGGCTGCAGCACACCTGTCTCTAATGAGACAGGGGAAGTGAAGGGCGGGCCCGGACACAGCGTGCCCCGGCCACGCCCCCTTGATCACCGAGCGAGGCCGCAGAGAGCACGGCCCAGCCCCCCAGTGAAGCGGCTCGCCCAATGGCGAGACCGCAATCAAAAAAGAGGGAAATTTGAAAGTGCAACACAAACAAAGGCCCCAGCAGCCCGAGCCACGCGCCGCCACCGCAGCACTGACCCTGCCAAAGCACTTCCACACATAACATTAAGTAAAGCACCTCATGCAACAATCACCCCCCCCATTTAGCGAAGGGAGAAGGGACCGAGCGGGAGAAGGTGGCCTAAAGGGAACATCGGGAAAGGGGCATCCCAAATCCGGATCACCACGCCGGATAGCTGCATTGCCCCACAAGTGGGGTCGAGCGGAGGAGATAAGCTCCTAGCCACCTAAAGTGCCATCTACCTTTGCCCAGCCAGCAGCCTAGGCTGGGAGGCTTCCGTTTAACAAGGCATCAACAACACAATACAACTGGGCAGAAATAGACCAAAAGGAGATGCCGGGTTTGACCCCGGCTACCTGCAAGCAGGAGACTTCTTTCTTCTGTCTTGTCGCCTCATGCAGAGAGAAAACACTGGTGTTAAGTGGGAGGTCCCAGGTATATACAGGCCGGAAGGGGCTCATTTTCAAGACTTCCCCTGCAACGTCGACACCTGCAGGTGGAGTAACCTGATCGAAAGAATTAAAGGGGAAGCGGGGTGTGTGGCACACTGAGAATATCAAGAACATCTTAGGGGCCAATTAGATTCCCTGAATAATACATTCAGTGCCGTGCTGACTGAATTTAGGACCCTTAACAGCCACATGGGCAACTTGACCTCGGAAATCAGGTCAAGCATGGCCGAAATGCACAGTAACCAAAGAAACATTTTGGAACAGTTGCAGATTCTGAATGCAACACAGGCCCAGGTTAGCCCCCCCCCCCCAAGGGCCACAACCTGTGTTCTATGGCCATCCCCCTTATTAATGTGTGTTTGGCATGAATCTGTTCTACATCTTTGAGAGACATCCCCACTGGATTGACTTGTCTGGTGAGGCATAAAAATCTGCCATTTTGCACTGCTATTGCTAGTATGTTTTTGATTTGCCCCATATAGCTAATTCAAGGCATGAGGTAGCCCACTAGCCAATGCCAGAGCCCAAGACTCACTGAAGCGGCCACTTAAGCTGTTGCGTGGCCGCCTTGGGCATAATATCATTTGGGGTGGCTCCTCATGTTTGGAGGCATGATTGGGTGACATTCTGGCCTGGCAAACTAAGACCTTGGACCCTGGCTGTGATTGTACTGTATTTGGATTGGGACTGGGTGTTCTGGTTTGGGTGGCACACTGACTTACAGGTGTAGATGTGGCATAGGTATGTCTGCTTTCAACCTGTGCCTGTGGAAAATGTGGGCAAGCAGGAGAGGGCATATTTGTGTGATTTTTTGTGTTCTGGCACATGTTTTGTAAATAATTGCATGGCCATGACTGCCCCCGAATTATGTGAGTGGCACTCACCTACTATTATGTTGGTATCAAAGGAACCTTTTACAACTGAGTAAACATTTTTGTTTGACTAAGAGGCCGATTTATTAATAGCGCCAGGTAGCGACAGATGAGCGACAGTAGCGTGATTTTCACAGCGCCAGCTAGTATTCGCTGTGCTTGGCCGTTGTTCGGTTGTTGACAGCGACTCAGTCGGTGTGCGGTAATGTTGAATACGGGGTTAGGAGTCGCTGTTTGACAGGTTCCGCGCTGTATGGGAGCACATGACAACGAATGGCCATAGCGAACGGCTCCCAGCTCAAAAAATTCTCGCGCTGTAAAATGCATGTTTAAACCCCAGAGCGCTGGCGGCGATGTGTTAAAAGTAGTTTTTTAACCCCCAAACAACCTTATTTTTGGAAAAAAATAATAAACAAGTTTTTATAAACATTTTGTAATATGAATACATTAATATCAGACCTGTAATATCAATTCTGCACAAATTTTTTTTTTTTGTTTTTTTTTACCTTAAAAAAAAAATAACATTGCAGAAGTGGTCACCGAATTTTTGACATTTAAAAAAAAAAAAAAAAACATTAATATCAATTATTTATGAATATTTAAAGATTGCTCCATTGAAATGCATTGGAGAGCGCCAGGTAGCGAGAGGTCATACCTGGCGCTGTGATGGGATTAGCAGCGGCGATGTTCGCTGAAGTCTGCAACATGACGAATCCCGTGCTAGCTAATGCTCTCGCCGGCGCTAGCCTCATTTAGCGTGATAAATGCGTGATTGTGTTCGCAGCCTGGCGTTCTGGAGTCGGTAGCCGCCGATAGCTGGCGCTACCTGGCGCTAGTGAGACACTACCTGGCGCTGTCCCTTGATAAATAAGGCCCTAAGTTAATGTCTGTGGTGTTTTGATTTGGAAATATGAGTTCAAGTACACACCAAAACAAACACTAACCAATTTAGGTAAATAAGTCCACAAACATTGATGTTGTTTTTTTGCACAAATTCATTATTGGTTTGGTCATAATGAAATTATACATACCAAAACAAAAATGTCATTAAACAAACACAACAAACCAAGTCCAAAGAAACAAATACAAAGCCAAACAAAAATTAACCAAAATGGGTGGCAATTAAATTTGCCCGCACGGCTTGCCCAGACGCACTTGCCTGGCCCACATAGGTGTCGTCTGGCTCATCGGAGGGTGGAGAGGGTGGCCAATCAACATAGCGGTGGACCCTTTGCAAAATGGCAAAATTATGCAGCGCTGCACACGCCATAATTATATCAATGACCTTTTTAGGGTCATACTGCAGGGAGCCCCCAGTGTGGGCCAAGCACCGAAAACGGGTCTTCAGGAGTCCAAAGGCCCTCTCCACCACTGCCCTGGTCTTTCTGTGTGCACGATTGTAGGCCTCTTGGGCTGGAGTCTGTGGCCAGAGGACAGGAGTCATCAGCCACGGGAGTAGTGGATACCCCAAATCTCCTATAAAAATGTAAGGGAAACCAATATTACCATTCATTCATACATTGCAGCGCTAAAATCCTAAAATAAACAGATTAATCAGGTAGGTGACATTGTCACACAAACATGAGCATACATATTGCAGATGCCAAAACCACAATTAAACATATGTGATAGATGGGGGCCCAAAGTAGGTAAATAATACTGTGGATGCTGGGCAATCAGGCAGACTGTTAGCAGCTATTGTCTCCTGTCTGTGCTGCAGAACAATGTAGTATGGGTTAACTTTACCTGACCCATTTTCTGTTTTGGCTTAGGCCAAAACAGGTGTAAGGCGGCCCCTGCACTTTATCCCCCTCACCTCTACTCAGTAAGTGAAATGCATGTAAGCAAAGATGGTGCAGACCCTCTGCTAAAGTCCCTAACCGATTTGGATGGAAAAGTGTTGAGAAGACTGGTTCAGACTTTTTCTCAACTTACACTTTGGAGTAAAAACAATGCAGGACAACCAATTTGGCAGCCAATGTAGTTTGGATAATGTAATGGGTCAAATCGGGTTACACATGTTCCCAAGGTGATGGCCAAGGCATCGTGGAGGAAAGGTGACTCCAACCCAAATCCAAGCCACACATATAAAATATAAATATGTTATTGGACTCAACTTACCAAGGAGCCATGCACCCGCAAATTCCCCTGACTCAAACCGCCGGAATAATCCTGATCAGAGCAGGATGTAGGCATCATGGGCTGAGCCAGGGTAGCCTGTCAGGACGCTCAGAAAACGCATGTCCTGGGCCACCACTGCTTGCACATTCAGTGAGTGGCCCATTTTTCGATTTCTGTGTGAAAAGGAAACATAAACACCCCAAAAAAAACAGTTAGCCAACTAATCCAACGCTCACTTCTAACAAGCTAAGTCAAACGTTAACATCCAGACAACTAACACTAAACAACTACCTTACATTGCAGTGTGCAACAAAAGAATATGTATGTTCGAGCCTTTACAAGGTAGAGTTACTTGTTCTATTGGAAGTACACTTTAAAATGTTTGACTTTCCCAAAACATTTCACAGAGTGGAAAAATAAGGGCCATTGTTGCACATACACTCTGGGCAAGGAGGAAGCATTATCAAGGAGGGACTGATTGCAATGAGGGAATATGTAAAAGGAGAGACTAGGAACCTAGAGGGCCTAATGCAAAGGAGGGACTATGAACGTTGACCGCAAAATTACAAGGAGGGAATATTCTCAATGATGCTATTCCTAACATTAGGCAGTATTGTCTATGTTGTTTTGCAAAAATGTTTACACTATTCCCAAGGATGGTCTTTTTAAAAGGAGGGACTATTCACAATGAGGGTTACTAAAAATGGAGAAACTATTCCCAAGGATGCTCTGCTTAAAAGGAGGGACTATTGACAATGAGGGTTAATAAAAATGGAGAAACTATTCACAAGGATTCTCTGCTTAAAATGAGGGACTATTCACAATTAGGGTTTTTTTAACAACGAGGGAGACAAACAAATAATGTTATTGGCCAAAGGAGGGACACCCAACAATTTAGATACAATGGAAGACAAAACTTGCCTGTATATATACTCGTCGACTGCCGGAGGGACCAGGGCAACGTGTGTGCAGTCAATTGCACCCATGACGTTGGGAATGTTGGCGATATTATAAAATGCCAGCTTAATGGCGTTTCTGGCTACCATATCCTCAGGGAAACAAATATATTTCCGAGTTAGGGTAGCCATGCCTTCCCAAAATTTGGATAGCGCGCGGCTCAGCGTAGGCTTTGACATCCCCACGGAGAGGGCACCCAGCCTCTGGAACAATCCGTTCGCCAAAAATTGCAGGCAGCCAAGCATCTTGGTCATATCTGAAATTGCTTGCCCCTTCCTTGTGGTGCGGGCTAACCATTAAGCCTGGTCAGCTCGAACAGCTCAACGTCATGCATGCCATCGATGTCCATGCGTCGCCGCCGGTGCAGTCTGGTCTCTGACCTCCGGACGATCTCAATGCCCATGAGTTGCAGATTCTCATGCTCCTCAAATGCAGTAGACTTGTCCATGGCTCTAGCTCCGACGTCTAAATGGTGCCGTTAGTGTTTCGGCAATGAAACGGATTTATGGGGTGTGGGCCCATCGGCAATCAGCTCTCTGAATTAATTGCCAGCCCATTGCAATAACGTAAACTTTCTGAACGGGCGAAACATTTCAGATTTGGTGGAAAAAACCTCCCGAATGAACTAGAAACTTCCGATTTGCTTCCGTTTATCGAAAGAGCATATACGTATTTTGCCGAATGTTCGTACGAATGAAAAATGGACGAAAAGAAGCAAAAAAATGACAAACACCCAACAAAACTTTCACAGACAGCTACGGAAGTCCGGACGAATGTGTCTTTGAATCAAGGCTAATGATGCTGGCTTTATTACACGTGGCTGCGCTGTGCTGAGTGTCAAGTAAAGAGTTGCTACGCTGGGGAACTGCGCTGTGCTTGGGAACTTTCAATATCTCTATGAACAGGTGCGTTTCTACTGTTACACAAGGCAATGATGACGCTGCTGGGTGATGGCGGTTAGACGGCAAATCACACACAGGAAGGCGGGCTGGCAATCTGTTACAGCAACTTCTCGCTCTTTCTAGGCTGTTCCTGCAGCCTGGGCGTCTCGCTCTGACTCTCGCGAGATCTCAGCCCAGCGAGTGCAGCTGACCGTTAGCTGTGCAGTTACCTGACAATGGCGCCGACAGTTCAGTACACAGTTAACCCCTCAAGCGCCGCTCCCAGGTTCTTGCTGGGTCTTCGGGCCCTGTCCCCTCGTCAAGCCCCCCGGAGTCTCCCTCTCGGGTTGCCTAGGGCACCTCCACTTCAGGGTAATCACCCCCTTTCAATTTACAATAACACTCCCACGTGATGCAGCAGTTTCTGTCCCCACGTTCCGTCACTTTAAGAGTCACTGGGGCATCCCAAGTCCTCCAAAATCCCCGTACGGGCCACCAAATTTATAACCCACATGCCACACCAGGGCCGGCTGACATGTGGGGCGAGCTGTCACAAGTTCTTTAGGATCTTGAGGGATGGTTGGGATATGGGCTGGTGGAGTCACCACACAATGCAAATGTCTTTCCAAACTTTATTTGAAGCAACCACACTTCCACTTCAGCATCGGCAATAGGCAAAGTACTTCAAACTATTAGTAAACAGGCTCACAGGATCCTGGGGTCACTCTAGGGGCTGGGACTATGTTACTGGTACCTTGTGTATTGGTGCTCAGTCCACTCCTCTCCGCTCCACCTAGGCCCACACAGATGTCTCTCTGTGGTATCTCTCTGTCTTGCTCTGCACACTATTGGCCTGATGCAGAGCCTCCCCCGATCTGAGCTTATTTTGTTCCATTTTTCCTCTGGCCCGTTTTGCTTACATTTGTCCCGGGGTTAAAATGTGATGCAGAGCCGCCGTCGGGGGAACACCGTTAATGCTCCGTTTCTGTGTCTTCAATCGGGAAGGGTTTTTTCCCCCTCTCGGGGGCATGCTATTTAGTCGTGGCTCCCGTTCGCAAGGACGATCCGTTTTTCCCTCCTTTTTAATGGGTTTCCCAACGTACCTTCTTGCCATCCGTTTCCGTTTTCACCCGTATTTTGATGTTTTGGACAAGTATACTTACATTTTTCTTCATCTTCCTTGTTTTTCATGCTTACCTGCATCTCTTTTCCTTCTTCTTCCTTGTCTTTCATGCTTCCCTGAATCTCTTTTTCTTCATCTTCCTTGTTTTTCATGCTTACCTGAATCTATTTTTCTTCTTCTTCCTTGTCTTTCATGCTTACCTGAATCTCTTTTTCTTCATCTTCCTTGTTTTTCATGCTTACCTGAATCTCTTTTTCTTCTTCTTCCTTGTCTTTCATGCTTACCTGAATCTCTGTTTCTTCTTCTTCCTTGGCTTTAATGCTGACCTTAATCTCTTTTCTTATTCTTTGTCTTCTTCTCCTTCTTCTTTCTATTCCTTGTCCCATATACTTACCTTTTGGGACATGTAACAGTATGATTATGTTGTGATAACGTACATTGGCAGGAAATAAAACACACCACACTTTTGTTTTTTTGTTTTTTTACTGTCAACCTTTTTTTTTGTAAAAACTGTTTAAAATTGTGTCAAAATGATAAAAACAACAATCTAAAATTTAGAAGCTAAATGGGTGGCTCCTTCAAAGTATTTGCCGTTTTCTTTGATCTGTGAAAGAAAAACATCATCATTGTTATAGTTTTTTTTTTTTTTTTTTTGGTGGACATGAGTTTCAACTATTTTTCTAATAAATAACTAAAACTTACATTGCTTTTGGGCAACAGTGCGTCTGGGGCGCAGCCTCCTCCCTGGGTCCAGCAATACGTCCGCCTCTGAATCTGTTTGGATCCAAAACACAAGTATATTATTTACTCTTTGTGCCTCCTGAATGTGAGATTAGGTTATGCTTCTATGCATCAAATCACTCACCTTCCCCAGCCACCTCTTCTGGTTCGGCACCTCCCTCGACTATTCCTTGGGATGGGCCTGCGACGTCAGAATCTACAAAGCACAATAGTGCACATTAGTCTATGTCTTTCTTGCATGTATCAGGACATCTGTTATTTTGATAGTCTCACCGGAGTCAGGTTGCTGCTCAGTGAGGCTAGACTCCCTGCCGTGCGATTCCCCCCCTGCATACTGAGGTCTAAGGGGCCCTCATACTCACTGGCAGAGGAGGGGGTGGGCGTTGGCACTGGCGGTGGACCACCTATACCTTCCCCAGATTCGTCCAACACTGGGCTGCGGGCTCTTTTCCAGGTGGGGCGGCAACGCATAGTCCATTCATTTGCTGCAATATAAACACAATCATAAAAACACGCCCAGCCAAGGCCAGTGTGATTCTTGCATGTCAAGTTGCCACACTTACCTGGAAAATGTTTTGCAAAAGTACCGCCTCCCCCGGGGCATATGCCTGCTCTTTAAGTCAGACCAGTGTTGGGCGATCTGGGTGAAGGTATAGGTGGTACCCGAAATGCGGCCAATCGCGTCCACCACCACCAGCGCCAACGTCCTCTTCTCAAAATCGCATGACAGGTAATCGTAGTGGTTCCTCAGCATCATCTGATAAGAAAAAACACAATGGTACCCCATTACATAGTAACATAGTATGTAAGGCTGAATAAAGACTTTAGTCCATCCAGTTCAGCCTGTTTAACTCCTTCCAGTGGTCTAGTAGCCATAGCTGGAAATGTTGTTACATGCCAGGAAGGCATCAAGGCCACTTTTGAACATTTTTAATGTATCCCTCATTACTACCTCCTCTGGCAGAGAGTTCCATAGTCTCACTGCTCTTACAGAGAAGAATCCCCTCCTATGTCGGTGGAGAAAGCACCTTTCCTCTAACCTTAGTGGATGCCCCCGGGTTATGGTTACACTCCGGGGTATAAATAGATTGTGGGACAGATCCTTGTATTGACCCCGAATATATTTATACATTAGTCACACAAAAACATGTCCAAGTCTCATGCCCTACCTAAAGTCACTTTCTGCCCCTCATTCCTACTTACATGGGCCTAGTTCTACAATTTGCATGTAGGTTAGTTTGATGTTGTGCACATGTTTAAAAGTAAGGTGGTCTAGTAGTTTACTTTAACAAGTCAGTTGATCCTCATTAATCTTGCCCTGCCATAGCAATTTTTTTAAAGCGGCTTGTGCGCGCACATAAACGCACGCTCGCCTACTCACATCCATGATAAGGTCGTCCTACTCCGCAGTGTAAATAGCTGGCGACTTTTTTTAGGGGTTCCGGGTATGGCTATGACGTTCCCCCGCGGAGACGTGCGTGCACGCAGGCACACACGCTGGTGAACACGCCCACATGGTAAAAATATTTAAAGGTCAATGCACTCAGCTCTGTGTTGGATACCATATCACTATGGCCAGACAAAAAGGGAGCCGTAAGACC
This sequence comes from Gastrophryne carolinensis, assembly GCA_027917425.1. Taxonomy (NCBI): domain Eukaryota; kingdom Metazoa; phylum Chordata; class Amphibia; order Anura; family Microhylidae; genus Gastrophryne; species Gastrophryne carolinensis. The sequence goes on from CM051241.1 coordinate 104,424,132, forward strand.
CACAAAAGCCCAGAGGCACATACTAGCCGCTCAGATCCAGCGCACAAAAAACAAGAGCAGCCACAAGAGCAAGGATGGACATGCACCTACTAAAAGGGTGGCTAAAACACACACACAGGTAGCTCACCCAAAACGCAGGAGCAAGGAGCCCTTGCCACATTCGCCAGCACCTGCTAAATCTGCCAGGCCTCACAAGGGACCCAAATCTGTGAAAAGCCTGCTGCCTGCACCTCCTCCACACACAAAGCATGGCCAAAAAACAAGACACACCAGCAAGGGGAAGCGAAGCATAGGTCCCGAACCTCCACCCCACCCAGGCCACCCACCCCTCCTCCGCAACACTCTGTGTCACAAAGTACCACTACCACAGATTCACTAGAGAGCTCAACAGGTGAAAGCTCCACAGGCACCCAGCCATTAACACAGAGCAGCACCCACACTCCATCACACTCACCCATAAGCCCAAGAACCCAACACGACTCCCCAGACAGCCAGCCATCTATTTCATCTGATGCAGGGGACACCATACACCCATGTGGCCGTCAGCTACGTCGTGGCTCACTTACAGTCCGTTTTTGTGATGCCCAAAGCATGGCTGTAGCCACTGGTGTCTGTGAGCACTATGATGCCCTATTTGGCCGTTATTCCAAAAGCACCACAAAGCAGGCAAAGCAGGAGATCTGGGCTAATATTTGCAGCCAAGTTAATAGTGTGGGCTCTGTCAGGAGAGATCTTGAGCAAATTAAGCGCAAATTTGGGGATCTCAAATATTATGGGAAAAAAAAATGGACATGCGCCGCCAGCAGAGGTAAAGTCCCTTTAGAGTGTAAATGCATGTCTAGCCTGCTTTGTAACAGGATGTAACACTTAATAGGTGTGTTTTAATCTACCCCAGCCAGCAGACAGGGGGTGGTCTCCCGACTAAAATCACACTAACCCCAGCCAAAGAACATGTCTACACATATATTCACCCTGCAACCCTTCAGGGCCTGCCAGAGGGCCTAGACACAGACAGGAATGTCAGGTCGAAAGGTGAGTTTGTTTTTACAGAGAGACTTTTCAATGTTGAACCAAAAACTTTGGGAACCGTTAATACACACTGTGTTTGTTGCAAAAAATTACATTTCATTCCCTCTTCCCAGAACAAACTCAACACACGTCACAAGGCCAAGCAACCCCTGGCTTGTCCCAGAGGCCCATGCAACACCAGGTTTCTTCCCATACAAACCAAATTGAGTGTTTGGATGAGGTAAGTCAATGGTCCACTGTGTAGACTTTGGAAATTGCACTTGCATCCATTTGTGGGAAAATAGTGAACGCAATAAATGCTACATTTCTTTACAGAACAAAGTCCCCCAATTATTGAAGACATTCGAGATTTGGAGGAGGACACAAATCAGATGCCGCAAATGCCTACAGAACCAGTGTGCGAACATCAGAACCAAAAGGTACAGCAACTTCATCACCTGGTGTCCACTACCACAACCTCTGTGCCAACAACCACCACTTCTGCCGTCCACACCACACACTCGGTGCCAACCCAACCACCAGCACCAACTCAATCTGGTGCCCAACCACCCACCCGTACCAGTGCAAGAACACAGTCAAGGCGACATATAAGCCAGAGGAGACAGCTTCAGATTATGGAGGAAGCGTGGCACCAGGAGAATATAGCATTCTCCCAAACCACACAACAATTTAATGACACGGTGTGCACCCAAATAACATCGATGACTAACCAATTAGAGGTTTTAAACTCCAATGTGTCTGGCCTACTGGCAGAAACAAGAAGCCTAAACAGGCATATGGGAGAAATGGTCCAACAATGGCAGCACATTAACCAAAGCCTGGCACATATTGCTGCACAGATTCACCCACCCCAACCATCAGCTGCAACATCATCCTCTATCTACCACTAAATGGTTGTATTAATGTATATGACCCCACGTTTCAGTTTAACAAAAAATCCAAAAAAAGGATTGAAAATAATTTTAGTTTGATTCACTAATAAAACTAAAAGAAATACATTTCAAAGGCGTGTGTTTTATGCAAAAACATTGTCCACTAGTTGAGCACATATTGCCTGTGCTGTGCCATTTGGTGATCCGGAGTATGGAGGGGTGTGATCTTCAGAAATCTCTAAAGTGTCCTCAGGCAGGTCAGTGTATCTGGATATCCAGCCTCGAATGGCAAGGTTGTGCAGGACACCACAAGCAAGAATGATTTTGATGACCTTGGCAGGCTGATACTGTAGTGCACCCCCTGTCTGATCCAGACATCGGAAGCGCATCTTGAGCAAGCCAAAGGCACGTTCCACCAATGAGCGAGTCCTCCTATGGGCAGTGTTATACCGCCTGGGAAGATGGGTGCAGGATGGGGGTGAGTAGCCATGGTAGCAAAGGATAGCCAGAATCACCTGCAAAAAAAACAAACAAAAATAAGCACTAACAATAAGAACAACACACATGACAATGTGCCTATTGTAAACATATGTAGTGTCTGGCACCATAACTAGTCAACACATAACTACAAGGCCACCCAAAAATATCAAATAACTCTAAATCTAATAACTAAACAATATCCACAAGTACCTTACATGCATTAAACAAAAATGGCATGTTAGGTAACTTTAAAATCCTAACAACATGGAACAACAGACAGAGCCCTAAGGGGAATAACCTCAATAATGTTTAGGTGTGCATTAAAGCATTATTGAACAGGGACAAATAGGTGCGCTGTGCAGTGTCAGAGCAAAGCACAGTTCAGATGAGCCAACATGCACATCCAACCAGTACACTGATATACAATGACTGTGGTACGCTACATAGCTAAGAGGGCCAGGACAGGACGCAATAGTGGAGAAGACATACAAGAATTAAAATGATCAAATAGTGGTAAGTGATTGCCAACTTGTACTGTTTCATTGCTATCTATCACAGATTAATGGGGGACAGGCACCAACATTTTTTATAAAAAAAACACAACAACAACACGTTTGAGACACATACCGAGTAGCCATCTGCCAGACAGATCTCCAGATTGAAAACGTTCAAAGAGGCAGGAGTTCCTCAAAATGTGGGCATCATGCATGGAACCAGAGAAGGCTGCAAAGATACAAAAAAATTACAGATCAGGGCCAGACACTGCCTGGACATTAATCAAATGGCCCATCTTCCTGTTCCTGCACAAACCCAACAGAACTGTAATTAGTGTGACCATAAGTGTCAAGATGCACACAAATATAAAAAAAAATCAGCAACATTACTAAACAATGGATGCTAGTGATACACAGGGTGTAGGTCTGCTTGAAAACCCCAAAAACAAAAAAAAAAAACAAGCAGACCTAAACCACATACCTGAACAGATATTCCTGGTCAGCAAGCGGAATGATCAATACGTGGATACAAACAATGGCACCCATGACGTTGGGCATGTTCGGCTATGTTATAAAAGCCCAGCTTAACCGTATTCCAGGCTTCCCCTGTGTCTGGGAAAAATATAAATTTGGGTGCCAGGGTAGCCATGCCATCCAAAAATGTTGTTAGGCTGCGGCTCAGCATAGACTGGGACATCCCCATGGAGAAGGCACCCAGTCTCTGGAACGAGCTGTTTGCCAAAAACTGCAGGCAGCCAACCAATTTGGTCATACCGGCAATTGCATGCCCTTTTCTTGTGGTGGGGGCTAACCATGGCCGCAGATGGCTATACAAGTCCTGGAGAGAAACACGGTTAAGGCGGGTCAGCTCGAATAGCTCAACGTCATGCATGCCATCGATGTCCAAATGTGTTCGGTGCAGCCTGGTTTCTGCCATGCTCAAAAGTACAAGACCGCGTAGCTGACGCCTTTGGTGCTCGCGCACAGAGGAAATCATGATACGGAGCTCAAATACGGGTGCTAATAGTGGCCGTAAGTGAAGCGTCGAGGCCCTCGTTAAATGGGGATGGTTTCAATCGGAAATCAAGGCTCTGAATCAATTAAAAAAACGGACCAATCAACGGCCAGTCCGTTTTCACTGAGTTCAGCCGCTTGCGAGCTGCCAATCGGAAAGGCGCATGCCGACACACCTGAGCACATAAACGCACACAAAAAGCAACGTAGCACCCTTTCAGGACCCGATCACAGCCCAAAACCAACGGGAAAACTTACGGGATAGCTGAACGGGGAGGCTCTGCATCAGGTCATATAACTCTTTCTTGTGTAGTAGCTCCTTCTCAAAAGGGTTAATAAGCTCCATTCTGTACTGCTCACTACAGACTCCTCTGCATGGCTATCTCCATGGTTCTCTCTCAGCAATCCATGCTCTCTCTGCTCAATACATCATCTCCCGACAACAGCTCTGCACAGTCTCAGACTGAGACTCAGACTGCTTTGCACTGACAAGACGGCCTATTCTAGAAAGATGTCAGCTCTTATATAATCTCTGCTGATGATGTCACTCTCCCACAGCAGCCTCTAGTGGTTAACTCCGTCACTGCTGTTATGAATTATGCAGCTAGGCTGTGTTATGCAGGGTTTTCTATGAGAGATTATGTAACCTCAGTTTTTACCTGGGCCACATTTACATCAGAATGTATAGATTGTATATGTTTCCTTGCTGGCTCCAGTGAACAATTGGAACACCCACATACCTCCAGAGAGTATGTACCCCCTGTATGGCTGCCTGGATATAGGATTGGAGTTGGTGAGATAGAATGATGCCGGGAATTACCTGAAAATAGGACTGAGTTGTTCCCCTTCAGAAAGGCAATTGGTTTCAGCAGGAGAATGTCAATGGCACAAAAATCCATGCCATTTTAGTAAATATTAAACTGTTGCAATTGCAAAATGGAAACTAAACTAGTCATAAAAATAATATGAAATTCAAGCCTATTTATTTTGTTTCGAGGGCAGGTAGCCACATTGCTATATACTGGTGTCTTTACCAGGGCTGTGGAGACAGAGTAGGAGTTGTGGAGTTGGAGCTAGTTTTGGTTGGAGTCAGAGTCAGAAAAAAAGTTACCTACTCCAGCATAAAAAGAAAATCTCTTACTTATATCGATCAGTGAATGTAACTGTCATAGGTAGTTTAGAAACATTAATGATCATTATATTTTATGTCCTTTCAACCTAAGGCCTTTATAACAATCTGTGATAAGCAGTTGGGTGTTCTAGTGGTGATAAATAATCTCCCCTGTCTCTTATACTTGGTATCTTCATATCCCCAAGTTAAGGGTGCACCTGTAATCAGGCCATGTAAGGCAACCGATTATTTTTATTATGCAATGTGTGGTTCAGTGAAAATCAGAGGCGTGCCCCACACTGTCATGTTTTTAAGTCCATCACTGGTGGCTTAGTGGCCTCAGCCTGACCCCTACTCTCCTGATTGCTCCATTAAAGGAGTGGATCTACATCCACATCTTGGGGCACTTTTCTAAAGTTTCCTTAGGCAGCAGAGAGACTAGGTTCTCCCCGTTCCAAGGTCCTTAGTTCTAATGGATGAAACTTACAGGAATGTAAAGGTATTATCCAAGAAGTCCAATCTAAACTCACCTGCAGCTTCTCCATGCAGGTCCGGTGTTCCCCTGCAGCTCCTTTGTGCAGTGCCAGCATCCTTATGCTGAGTGATTGCATCTTCCAGCGCTGGCGGCCGCTCATGGCCATGTCCATAGAGCCTTGTTTACAACCCAACAAACCTACTTCATTCATTGAAATGGAGGGGGCATCCCAAGGTGGATTCAGCACACCTAGCCTCGGGCACGCCCCCTCCATTTCAATTAATAGAGTACAAGTGTTAGGGGTTGTAAAGCCATATTAATGACCGCTTGAATGTCTGCCCAACTATGGAGGATGGAATTGCTTATACTCTCTCATTGGTATGTAGATCTGCTCATTCTCGCATTAGTGTGAAGATCCGCTGCACAGAGGAGTTGTGAGGGAAAAGAAGTGTTGAAGGAAAATTTCCAGGCAAAGGTTAAATTAGCACATTTTCTGTACTCTAAATGCTGAATGTAAAGGACTGCATCTTTCATTCAGCCTGCTTTATATTTCTTTATAAATCCTAGTAAACCCCCCATTCTACTTCGTCTTCTCAGCAGCAGAGGATGACTTATCCATGCATTCTTTAGTGTAAAGGTCCCCTCTAAATTGAATTCATTTTGGGAACTGAGAAAGAGAAGTCAACAGAAAAGTTCAGCAGGATTTATCAGAGAATGCAAAGTGCTGGTGAATGAAAGATGCCACCCCTGACAATCAGCATGGGGCAAGCAGAATGCAGCTTAACCATTTGCTTGAAATGTGCCTTTAAGTCATATATGCTCAAAGCCCAGCTGATGTGGCACCTGACCCACTGTGGGGAAAGTGAGGGGGGGTTAAATAGGACGGACATGTAAAGGTAAACAGAGGCCCAGTAAGGATGAGAGATTGCAAGGAGAGTTATATAGGAGGGGCCCATTGCAAAACAGAGGTGGCAGCAGTGGTTTGGAGGAACATGGTGACGTTGTTAGTGCAACACCACCCCTAGTGAAATCTCTCTATATTTAATTGTATGTTTAGCATTGGTAGGTGTTTAAATGGGCTGAATATTGGAAATACAGTTACGATTTGGGAGTGATGGTGGTGGGGGGTGGGGTGGGCTATAAATATGGAATCCATATATTTGGAGCGGTGAGGCAATTATCATGTGTATTGCTAACATGTGGGGATTGTTAGATATAAATGTGGTAATGAGGTGGTGTGGTGGAAGAACCTATGAGTAAAAAAAATCCATGGAGTTTGTAAAGACATGGGGTATCCTGATTGTTGTAGAAAATTTGTAGTAAATCTGTAGTAAAATGGAATTTCGAACCTATCCATTGTGGCCCACGACCAGTTTTCAAATCACCTATACGGCCCACACTCTTTAAAAGGTTTAGCACCCCTACTTTGTTTGTTCAATATGTTCAGTATGTTACATTTGTTCAGAATTTGTATTCCAATAAATATGCTTTATATTCTATATAAGTAGCCCTATTGATTATAAAGTGGTAAGAAAAAGCCTGATGTGATTTTATTACATGAAAATGTCTAATTATTGGCCATTTATGAAGGAGTCTGAGCTGGAGTCGGGTCCTATTAAAACTGAGGAGTCAGAGTCGGGCTTTGGCTTACTGACTCCACAGCCCTAGTCTTTACTTCTGGGGCTGTACATATCAGAGATGGACCACCATGGAGAAGCACTGCCTGTTAAAGCTACAGGGTACTGGGCCTGGCTACTTCAGCCTAAAAACACTGTTTAATTTCCTTTGCTGCTGATGAGAGAAGCTATTGCTACTTTGTAGTTTGACATGGAAAATTGAGTTGCAGCATGTAGCAATTGCACCAGGAAAGGCTTTGCGCAAACAAGAACTTTGGCTCATCTCTCACCTATATGGATGAATTCTGCCATTTAAATATACATTTTTTTTATATAAAGAGAGCCTCTAGTATTTTTTTCATGTGTACTATATGTCAGACCCCCACCAAAAATATCCCAATTTCAAATGTAGCCCTTTACCATATGCAAAACTTTAGGGAGTCTATTAACCATTTAGGTGTTTCACATGGATTTCAAATAGAGATGAGCGAACTTTTGAAAAATTCGATTCGACTGATTCGCCAAATTTTCCGACAAAAATCATTTCGACCCGAATTTATTCGCGAAGAATCACTATTAAAAACGGCTATTTCTGAGCCTCCTAGAGCCTCAATAGGGTTGTAAACCATTCTGCCTTGCTGTAACACGCATAGGATGTGTGCTGGGTTAGTTAAATAATACTTTAAATAAATATCACATGCAGATCAGAGGCATCGCTAATAGAATCGCAGAGCGGCACAATTGCAGAGAGTTGAAGTGGCATCACTATGAGGGGCAGGAGCCCAAACATTGCTTTAAAGAGACACTGGAGTTGGCAGCAGCAGGAGCCCAAAAATTGGATGAATCACACCCTGGAGTTGCAAGCAGCAGCAGGAGCCCAAACATTGGCTGAAAGAGACACTGGAGTTGGCAGCAGCAGGAGCCCAAAAATTGACTGACACACCCTGGAGTTTCAAGCAGCAGCAGCAGCAGCAGCAGGAGCCCAAACATAGCTTGAAAGAAACACTGGAGTTGGCTGCAGGAGCCCAAAGATTGGATGAATCACACCCTGGAGTTGCAAGCAGCAGCAGCAGGAGCCCAAATATTACTTTAAAGAGACACTGGATTTGGCAACAGGAGCCCACAATTGGATGAATCACACCCTGGAGTTGGCAGCAGCAGCAGCATCAGGAGCCCAAACATTACTTTAAAGAGACACTGGGGTTGGCTTCAGGAGCCCCAAAAAAATTGGATGAATCGCACCCTGGAGTTGGCAGCAGCAGCAGCAGCAGGAGCCCAAACATTACTTTAAAGAGACACTGGGGTTGGCTTCAGGAGCCCAAAAATTGGATGAATCACACCCTGGAGTTGGCAGCAGCAGGAGCCCAAACATTACTTTAAAGAGACACTGGGGTTGGCTTCAGGAGCCCAAAAATTGGATGAATCACACCCTGGAGTTGGCAGCAGCAGCAGCAGGAGCCCAAACATTACTTTAAAGAGACACTGGAGTTGGCTGCAGGAGCCCAAAGATTGGATGAATCACACCCTGGAGTTGCAAGCAGTAGCAGCAGGAGCCCAAATATTACTTTAAAGAGACACTGGATTTGGCAACAGGAGCCCACAATTGGATGAATCACACCCTGGAGTTGGCAGCAGCAGCAGCAGGAGCCCAAACATTACTTTAAAGAGACACTGGGGTTGGCTTCAGGAGCCCAAAAAAAATTGGATGAATCGCACCCTGGAGTTGGCAGCAGCAGCAGCAGCAGCAGGAGCCCAAACATTACTTTAAAGAGACACTGGGGTTGGCTTCAGGAGCCCAAAAATTGGATGAATCACACCCTGGAGTTGGCAGCAGCAGCAGGAGCCCAAACATTACTTTAAAGAGACACTGGGGTTGGCTTCAGGAGCCCAAAAATTGGATGAATCACACCCTGGAGTTGGCAGCAGCAGCAGCAGGAGCCCAAACATTACTTTAAAGAGACACTGGAGTTGGCAGCAGCAGGAGCCCAAAAATTGGATGAATCACACCCTGGAGTTGGCAGCAGCAGCAGCTGCAGGAGCCCAAACATTACTTTAAAGAGACACTGGGGTTGGCTTCAGGAGCCCAAAAATTGGATGAATCACACCCTGGAGTTGGCAGCAGCAGCAGCAGGAGCCCAAACATTACTTTAAAGAGACACTGGGGTTGGCTTCAGGAGCCCAAAAATTGGATGAATCACACCCTGGAGTTGGCAGCAGCAGGAGCAGCAGGAGCCCAAACATTACTTTAAAGAGACACTGGGGTTGGCTTCAGGAGCCCAAAAATTGGATGAATCACACCCTGGAGTTGGCAGCAACAGCAGGAGCCCAAACATTACTTTAAAGAGACACTGGGGTTGGCTTCAGGAGCCCGAAAATTGGATGAATCACACCCTGGAGTTGCAAGCAGCAGCAGCAGCAGGAGCCCAAACATTACTTTAAAGAGACACTGGGGTTGGCTTCAGGAGCCCAAAAATTGGATGAATCACACCCTGGAGTTGCAAGCAGCAGCAGGAGCCCAAATATTACTTTAAAGAGACACTGGGGTTGGCTTCAGGAGCCCAAGAATTGGATGAATCACACCCTGGAGTTGGCAGCAGCAGCAGCAGGAGCCCAAACATTACTTTAAAGAGACACTGGGGTTGGCTTCAGGAGCCCAAAAATTGGATGAATCACACCCTGGAGTTGGCAGCAGCAGCAGCAGGAGCCCAAACATTACTTTAAAGAGACACTGGGGTTGGCTTCTGGAGCCCAAAAATTGGATGAATCACACCCTGGAGTTGCAAGCAGCAGCAGCAGGAGCCCAAACATTACTTTAAAGAGACACTGGGGTTGGCTTCAGGAGCCCAAAAATTGGTTGAATCACACCCTGGAGTTGCAAGCAGCAGCAGGAGACCAAATATTACTTTAAAGAGACACTGGGGTTGGCTTCAGGAGCCCAAAAATTGGATGAATCACACCCTGGAGTTGGCAGCAGCAGCAGCAGGAGCCCAAACATTACTTTAAAGAGACACTGGGGTTGGCTTCAGGAGCCCAAAAATTGGATGAATCACACCCTGGAGTTGGCAGCAGCAGGAGCAGCAGGAGCCCAAACATTACTTTAAAGAGACACTGGGGTTGGCTTCAGGAGCCCAAAAATTGGATGAATCACACCCTGGAGTTGGCAGCAACAGCAGGAGCCCAAACATTACTTTAAAGAGACACTGGGGTTGGCTTCAGGAGCCCGAAAATTGGATGAATCACACCCTGGAGTTGCAAGCAGCAGCAGCAGCAGGAGCCCAAACATTACTTTAAAGAGACACTGGGGTTGGCTTCAGGAGCCCAAAAATTGGATGAATCACACCCTGGAGTTGCAAGCAGCAGCAGGAGCCCAAATATTACTTTAAAGAGACACTGGGGTTGGCTTCAGGAGCCCAAGAATTGGATGAATCACACCCTGGAGTTGGCAGCAGCAGCAGCAGGAGCCCAAACATTACTTTAAAGAGACACTGGGGTTGGCTTCAGGAGCCCAAAAATTGGATGAATCACACCCTGGAGTTGGCAGCAGCAGCAGCAGGAGCCCAAACATTACTTTAAAGAGACACTGGGGTTGGCTTCTGGAGCCCAAAAATTGGATGAATCACACCCTGGAGTTGCAAGCAGCAGCAGCAGGAGCCCAAACATTACTTTAAAGAGACACTGGGGTTGGCTTCAGGAGCCCAAAAATTGGTTGAATCACACCCTGGAGTTGCAAGCAGCAGCAGGAGACCAAATATTACTTTAAAGAGACACTGGGGTTGGCTTCAGGAGCCCAAAAATTGGATGAATCACACCCTGGAGTTGGCAGCAGCAGCAGCAGGAGCCCAAACATTACTTTAAAGAGACACTGGGGTTGGCTTCAGGAGCCCGAAAATTGGATGAATCACACCCTGGAGTTGCAAGCAGCAGCAGCAGCAGGAGCCCAAACATTACTTTAAAGAGACACTGGGGTTGGCTTCAGGAGCCCAAAAATTGGATGAATCACACCCTGGAGTTGCAAGCAGCAGCAGGAGCCCAAATATTACTTTAAAGAGACACTGGGGTTGGCTTCAGGAGCCCAAGAATTGGATGAATCACACCCTGGAGTTGGCAGCAGCAGCAGCAGGAGCCCAAACATTACTTTAAAGAGACACTGGGGTTGGCTTCAGGAGCCCAAAAATTGGATGAATCACACCCTGGAGTTGGCAGCAGCAGCAGCAGGAGCCCAAACATTACTTTAAAGAGACACTGGGGTTGGCTTCTGGAGCCCAAAAATTGGATGAATCACACCCTGGAGTTGCAAGCAGCAGCAGCAGGAGCCCAAACATTACTTTAAAGAGACACTGGGGTTGGCTTCAGGAGCCCAAAAATTGGTTGAATCACACCCTGGAGTTGCAAGCAGCAGCAGGAGACCAAATATTACTTTAAAGAGACACTGGGGTTGGCTTCAGGAGCCCAAAAATTGGATGAATCACACCCTGGAGTTGGCAGCAGCAGCAGCAGGAGCCCAAACATTACTTTAAAGAGACACTGGGGTTGGCTTCAGGAGCCCAAAAATTGGATGAATCACACCCTGGAGTTGCAAGCAGCAGCAGCAGCTGCAGGAGCCCAAACATTACTTTAAAGAGACACTGCAGTTGGCTGCTGGAGCCCAAAGATTGGATGAATCACACCCTGTGGAGAGTCATGTGGAGAAAAAGTAGCTTAGTTAGTAATACCTACATAAAATTATGAATAAACAAATGCAAAACTATTGCCAAAGTGAAGTTTTGTTTGAGGGTGTGTTTCCACCTTTTAATTAAATCAGAAACAACAAGGTATCATTGCCTCTGACTAATTAGCCCTCGAAAATTCTTGGAATTTTTAATCTGGATGTCTTATCCGAAGAATATTAATAAAAAGTAAGAGTAACGTAAAGGATTTTTTATCAATACTTACTTGTGGTCCGATGCGGAGGAATGTCTGTAACTGGAGAGCAGCGCCTTAAATCTGTTTTGCACGATCCATCTTTCTTTAGTGTTGGTCTGGCCCCGTCATCAATCTACTGGAATACATCAGGCATTGTTGAGAGGAAAGCTTGGCTGATCCATGCGCCATTCATTTCCACAGAGGGCAGTCTCTGGAAAAAAAAAGTATGTATAAACCAGGGTCTTTTTCATATAAAAACAAATGGTTATTCTTGCTTTTCAACCATATGTTCCACAGCTTTACCAGTCATTGTGTCAGCCAATGAAGCAACTTTGTCTTGAAGTGCTGCAAAAGCAGTCCACTGCATCACAAGTGGCATCTGACACCCCCAGTCAACTGTCTGTTGTTATGCTTTGGGTTCAGCTCCACTATCCATTGATGAAGATCTGATAATCATAAAATTCAGCAGCTACTGCCCAGCCAAGAAGTGGAGGAGACACTTGCCTCTTCTTCCACTAGCCGGGCAATTGATGATGAGGAGAGTGTCGTGGGAGGAGGTGTTGCAAGCGGAGGTAGTGGAAGAGGGTCCCTGGAGTCTGCGGCGGTGGCGGCAGCAGCAGCAGCAGCAGCAGTGAATTATTGGGGACTGTTGGTAGGAAAAATCAGCTACTCGGCGATGTGGCAGTTTTTCATGTAGCATCCACAATCCTGTGGAGAAAAAGTAGGTTAGTTAGTATATATACATAAAATTATGAATAAACAAATGCAATAGTATTGCCAAAGTGAAGTTTTGTTTGAGGGTGTGTTTCCACCTTGTAACAACTAGGTATCATTGCCTCTGAATAATTAGCCCTCAAAAATTCTTGGAATTTTAAATCTTGATGCATGAGGTATTTCTCCTCTCAGACAGCGTCACCATAGGTCCAGCCTGCTGCATTACCCAGTGGTGGACTTTTCAGAGAACTGATGGCTTGTGCCGAGCCGAGGTGGAGAGTCCCATGGTATCATTGCTTTGCGAAGATGGCAGTACCTGCCCTGTAAAATGTTGTTGAACAGAAGGTGGGCCAGTCCTTTAGCCTGTCAGTGTGTACCAAAGTGCACAGTGTTGTCTACGTCTGGAGCTGTAACTATGGACTCATGGTGGACAATATATATCCTTTTAGGCCCCCTTGGTGATTGTGGTTTCACGCTGTTCTTCACATGGTTTTCCTTGAGTCACACATGGGAGGAACTACTAAAAATGAGAACTCAATCCATGAAATCATTGCTTAATCCACGAAAACAGCAAATTTGGACCCATGGTGACTGATACTTGGGAGAACATCTTGTTTGCGCTGCGACAAGGAAGCCAGAGTCATGGGTCCTGACATGGCACACGTGTTCAGTCTAGTTGTCAAGCGTTTTCTGAAGTCTTCCCCCCATCTGAAAGACATCCGAACAACAGGAAAGAAAGTTAGCATGCACTTCTGGCACTCCTACACCACCAAGCACAACCTTATTGAGCCTCAGCGTCAGAACGGTGTACCCCAACATAGTCTGATTTGTGATGTTTCCACCCGTTGGAATTCCACCCTCCATATGCAGGATCCACTATAGGAACAGAGAAAAGCCATCACGGATTTCTGGATGATCCAAACGGATAGGGGGACACCCCTGTGTAAATTCAATGTAAACCATTGGCAGCTCATACGTGACACCGGCCCTTTGCTCAGGCCCTTTGAGGAAGATACTTTATTAGTCAGTTGCCAGGACTATGAGATGAACGATGAGATTCCACTGCTTCATGTACTACAACACATGTTGGAAACCATGGCTGGTCAGGGCACTGGAGACATGGCACATACATTTCACAGCCACATGAAGCCTGTGGGGGCTGAAGTGGAGGAGGAGGAGGGGGTGGGGCACAGCAAATCACAGTTTAGGTTTCACAAAATGACCATTTTATCTAGTCATCTGACAGGAGTAGGAGGAGCAGGAGCAGCCACAGGAGCTAGAGGGTTGGGAGGAAGGCGAGACACAGGACCCAGACACACCGTGGCAGTTTACAGTGGAGATGGAGACAGGTAGTCCCTCCGAGTCACTTGCACACATGGCACGATGCATGCTCACATGCTTGCGTACTAGTGAGCGCAGAATTGTCTCCATTTGTCAGCGGGAAGACTTCTGGCTCTCCAACTTATTGGACCCTCGCTTCCGGCACAAAATGGGGGCATTTTTTACGCCCACTGAGAGGGAGGACAAACTGACCTACTACAGAGACATCCCACGTAGTCAGTTGGGCGATGTCTATCTGCGCCATGGCCCATACTCCCGCAGGTCTGACTCAGGGGGACCTCTGCGATCACCTTCCACTGCCATGGCTGCTGGGGGGGTGGAAGGAGCAGCAGCAGTTCCATCAGCAGCAGCCTCAGTCTTCAGTCGCTAGTGAGTAGCTTTCTACACCCGCATAGTGAGTCTACTCATGAGCAGCAGGAAGACCTGGAGCTGGACCTCAAACAGCAGGTCATGTCATACCTCACAATATAAGCTATTGCCCCTCAGATTTACACAGGGGCTGCTCCATATAATGCTGCAAAATGGCAAATTTACCTCACAATATTAGGTATTGCCCCTCAGATTTACACAGGGGCTGCTCTATATTATGCTGCAAAATGGCACATTTACCTCACTATATAAGCTATTGCCCCTCAGATGTACACAGAGGCTGCTCTATATTATGCTGCAAAATGGCAAATTTACCTCACAATATAAGCTATTGCCCCTCAGATTTACACAGGGGCTGCTCTATATAATGAAGCAAAATGGCAAATTTACCTCACTATATAAGCTATTGCCCCTCAGATTTACACAGGGGCTGCTCCATATAATGGTGCAAAACCATGAATTTACCTCATAATATAAACTATTGCCCCTCAGATTTACAGAGGGGGTGCTCTATATAATGAAGCAAAATGGCAAATTTACCTCACTATATAAGCTATTACAGTATATTTATTTATTTAGTATAACAGATAGGGTGACATGTGCTGGTTTGGGATGCCCATATGGGCTAGTGTTTTGACTGCAGGACAAAAACCAATGCAAAATGCAATAGCTTAATAAAGCTGATGCTGATCAACGCTTATTTAATATAACAGATGGGGTGCAACATGCAGGTTTGGGATACCCTGCGGCCTGGTGTATTTAAAGCAGACCAAAACCAATTCAAAATGCAATAACTTAATAAAGCTGAGGCTGTAGATGCTTATTTAGTATAAACAGATAGGGTGCAACGTGCAGCTTTGGGGTGCCCTGCGGCCTGGTTAAATGAAAGCAGTCAAAAGGAAGTGCAAATTGAAGTAGCTTAATGAAGCTGATGCTGATCAACGCTTATGTTGTATACCAGATAGGGTGCAAGGTGCAGCTTTGGGGTTCCCTGTGGCCTGGTTTATTAAAAGCAGTCAAAAACAAGTGCAAACTGAAGTAGCTTAATAAAGCAGCTGATGCTGATCAACGCTTATGTTGTATAACAGATAGGGTTAAATAGCATGTGCCTTAGGATGCCCGTTTGGCCTGGTATATTTCAAGCTGCACAAAAAGTAACAATAATCCAAGTATGAGAAATGCTTGTGCTTAACAAATAGGGTTAAACAGCATGTGCCTTGGGATGCCCGTGTGGCCTGGTATATTTTAAGCTGAACAAAAAGTAACAATAATCCAAGTATGAGAAATGCTTTAGCTTAACATATAGGGTTAATCAGCATGTGCCTTGGGATGCTCGTGTGGCCTGGTATATTTTAAGCTGAACAAAAAGTAACTATAATCCAAGTATGAGAAATGCTTGTGCTTAACATATAGGGTTAATCAGCATGTGCCTTGGGATGCCCATGTGGCTTGGTATATTTTAAGCTGAACAAAAAGTAACAATAATCCAAGTATGAGAAATGCTTGTGCTTAACAAATAGGGTTAAATAGCATGTGCCTTGGGATGCCCGTTTGGCCTGGTATATTTCAAGCTGAACAAAAAGTAACAATAATCCAAGTATGAGAAATAATTTTGACCTTCTTTACAGCGCCATACTTTGAAAAAAAATCCTTAATTTCATGCCGATCAATCCAAAGGTCAATGCCCCTAACAAAAATAGTGTTCGGCATAAGTTTTCCTTCTGGAAGGACGTAACCTTTAGTTTACATGGTTGGGGTAGGTTATCTTACAAATTGGGATACCCCAGGCAGCAGTGTCATTGAAAAAGACAGACTGTAATGCAGGCCATACGCAAGCAGAGAAACTCAGGCTTCAACAGGCCTCTTTAGTTTACATGGTTGGGGTAGGTTATCTTACAAATTGGGATACCCCACTGTATATGAAACCGAATATAAATGCACACCCAAAAATGGACAATCAGCCTCAAAGAGGCCTGTTTAGTTTAAGTAAGAGAGCTACTTAGCTTAAATAAGAGAGCTGCTTAGTGTAAATAAGAGGCCTGCTTAGGTTAAATAAGAGAGCTGCTTAGTGTAAATAAGAGAGGTAGGTTATGTTATGTTACAGAATGGGATGCCTCCACAGCAGACTTGAGATCAGTATATATGCACAGCAAGAGTGGATAAGCAGGCTCCAACAGGCCAAATTACTTTAATTAAGTGTGCAGCTTAGAGGAGATACAGAGGCTAATGGAATGTTACAGAATGGGATGCCCCACAGCAGACTTGAGATCAGTATATATGCACAGTAAAGGTGTCTAAGCAGGCTCAAACAGGCCAAATTACTTTAAATAACTGTGCAGCTTACAGTAAATACAGAGGCTAATGTGATGTTACAGAATGGGATGCCCGAAGCAGGCTTTAGAACAGTATATATGCACAGCAACAGTGTCTAAGCAGGCTCAAACAGGCCAAATTACTTTAAATAATTGTGCAGCTTACAGTAAATACAGAGGCTAATGTGATGTTACAGAATGGGATGCCCCGAAGCAGGCTTTAGAACAGTATATATACACAGCAACAGTGTCTAAGCAGGCTCAAACAGGCCAAATTACTTTAAATAACTGTGCAGCTTACAGTAAATACAGAGGCTAATGTGATGTTACAGAATGGGATGCCCCGAAGCAGGCTTTAGAACAGTATATATGCACAGCAACAGTGTCTAAGCAGGCTCAAACAGGCCAAATTACTTTAAATAACTGTGCAGCTTACAGTAAATACAGAGGCTAATGTGATGTTACAGAATGGGATGCCCCGAAGCAGGCTTTAGAACAGTATATATGCACAGCAACAGTGTCTAAGCAGGCTCAAACAGGCCAAATTACTTTAAATAACTGTGCAGCTTACAGTAAATACAGAGGCTAATGTGATGTTACAGAATGGGATGCCCCGAAGCAGGCTTTAGAACAGTATATATGCACAGCAACAGTGTCTAAGCAGGCTCAAACAGGCCAAATTACTTTAAATAACTGTGCAGCTTACAGTAAATACAGAGGCTAATGTGATGTTACAGAATGGGATGCCCCGAAGCAGGCTTTAGAACAGTATATATGCACAGCAACAGTGTCTAAGCAGGCTCAAACAGGCCAAATTAATTTAAATAACTGTGCAGCTTACAGTAAATACAGAGGCTAATGGGATGTTACAGAATGGGATGCCCCAAAGCAGGGTTTAGAACAGTATATATGCACAGCAACAGTGTCTAAGCAGGCTCAAACAGGCCAAATTACTTTAAATAACTGTGCAGCTTACAGTAAATACAGAGGCTAATGTGATGTTACAGAATTGGATGCCCCCAAGCAGGCTTTATAACAGTATATATGCACAGCAATAGTGTCTAAGCAGGCTCAAACAGGCCAAATTACTTTAAATAACTGTGCAGCTTACAGTAAATACAGAGGCTAATGTGATGTTACAGAATGGGATGCCCCGAAGCAGGCTTTAGAACAGTATATATGCACAGCAACAGTGTCTAAGCAGGCTCAAACAGGCCAAATTACTTTAAATAACTGTGCAGCTTACAGTAAATACAGAGGCTAATGGGATGTTACAGAATGGGATGCCCCAAAGCAGGCTTTAGAACAGTATATATGCACAGCAACAGTGTCTAAGCAGGCTCAAACAGGCCAAATTACTTTAAATAACTGTGCAGCTTACAGTAAATACAGAGGCTAATGTGATGTTACAGAATGGGATGCCCCGAAGCAGGCTTTAGAACAGTATATATGCACAGCAACAGTGTCTAAGCAGGCTCAAACAGGCCAAATTACTTTAAATAACTGTGCAGCTTACAGTAAATACAGAGGCTAATGTGATGTTACAGAATGGGATGCCCCCAAGCAGGCTTTATAACAGTATATATGCACAGCAACAGTGTCTAAGCAGGCTCAAACAGGCCAAATTACTTTAAATAACTGTGCAGCTTACAGTAAATACAGAGGCTAATGTGATGTTACAGAATGGGATGCCCCGAAGCAGGCTTTATAACAGTATATATGCACAGCAACAGTGTCTAAGCAGGCTCAAACAGGCGAAATTACTTTAAATAACTGTGCAGCTTACAGTAAATACAGAGGCTAATGTGATGTTACAGAATGGGATGCCCCGAAGCAGGCTTTAGAACAGTATATATGCACAGCAACAGTGTCTAAGCAGGCTCAAACAGGCCAAATTACTTTAAATAACTGTGCAGCTTACAGTAAATACAGAGGCTAATGTGATGTTACAAAATGGGATGCCCTGAAGCAGGTTTTAGAACAGTATATATGCACAGCAACAGTGTCTAAGCAGGCTCAAAAAGGCCAAATCACTTCAAATAACTGTGCAGCTTACAGTAAATACAGAGGCTAATGTGATTTTACAGAATGGGATGCCCGAAGCAGGCTTTAGAAGAGTATATATGCACTGCAACAGTGTATAAGCAGGCTTAAACAGGCCAAATTACTTTAAATAACTGTGCAGCTTACAGTAAATACAGAGGCTAATGTGATGTTACAGAATGGGATGCCCCCAAGCAGGCTTTATAACAGTATATATGCACAGCAACAGTGTCTAAGCAGGCTTAAACAGGCGCAATTACTTTAAATAACTGTGCAGCTTAGAGTAAATACAGAGGCAAATGTGATGTTACAGAATGGGATGCCCCGAAGCAGGCTTTAGAACAGTATATATGCACAGCAACAGTGTCTAAGCAGGCTCAAACAGGCCAAATTACTTTAAATAACTGTGCAGCTTACAGTAAATACAGAGGCTAATGTGATGTTACAGAATGGGATGCCCCGAAGCAGGCTTTAGAACAGTATATATGCACAGCAACAGTGTCTAAGCAGGCTCAAACAGGCCAAATTACTTTAAATAAGTTTGCTGCTTAGAGTAAATACAGAGGCTAATTGGATGTTACAGAATGGGATGCCCCACAGCAGACTTGAGATCAGTATATATGCACAGCAACAGTGTCTAAGCAGGCTTAAACAGGCCAAATTACTTTAAATAAGTGTGCAGCTTACAGTAAATACAGAGGCTAATGTGATGTTACAGAATGGGATGCCCCGAAGCAGGCTTTATAACAGTATATATGCACAGCAATTGTGTTTAAGCAGGCTCAAACAGGCCAAATTACTTTAAATAACTGTGCAGCTTACAGTAAATACAGAGGCTAATGTGATGTTACAGAATGGGATGCCCCGAAGCAGGCTTTAGAACAGTATATATGCACAGCAACAGTGTCTAAGCAGGCGCAAACAGGCCAAATTACTTTAAATAACTGTGCAGCTTACAGTAAATACAGAGGCTAATGTGATGTTACAGAATGGGATGCCCGAAGCAGGCTTTAGAGCAGTATATATGCACAGCAACAGTGTCTAAGCAGGCTCAAACAGGCCAAATTACTTTAAATAACTGTGCAGCTTACAGTAAATACAGAGGCTAATGTGATGTTACAGAATGGGATGCCCCCAAGCAGGCTTTCGAACAGTATATATGCACAGCAATAGTGTCTAAGCAGGCTCAAACAAGCCAAATTACTTTAAATAACTGTGCAGCTTACAGTAAATACAGAGGCTAATGTGATGTTACAGAATGGGATGCCCCGAAGCAGGCTTTAGAACAGTATATATGCACAGCAACAGTGTCTAAGCAGGCGCAAACAGGCCAAATTACTTTAAATAACTGTGCAGCTTACAGTAAATACAGAGGCTAATGGGATGTTACAGAATGGGATGCCCCCAAGCAGGCTTTATAACAGTATATATGCACAGCAACAGTGTCTAAGCAGGCTCAAACAGGCCAAATTATTTTAAATAACTGTGCAGCTTACAGTAAATACAGAGGCTAATGTGATGTTACAGAATGGGATGCCCCGAAGCAGGCTTTAGAACAGTATATATGCACAGCAACAGTGTCTAAGCAGGCTCAAACAGGCCAAATTACTTTAAATAACTGTGCAGCTTACAGTAAATACAGAGGCTAATGTGATGTTACAGAATGGGATGCCCCGAAGCAGGCTTTAGAACAGTATATATGCACAGCAACAGTGTCTAAGCAGGCTCAAAAAGGCCAAATTACTTTAAATAACTGTGCAGCTTACAGTAAATACAGAGGCTAATGTGATGTTACAGAATGGGATGCCCCGAAGCAGGCTTTAGAACAGTATATATGCACAGCAACAGTGTCTAAGCAGGCTCAAACAGGCCAAATTACTTTAAATAACTGTGCAGCTTACAGTAAATACAGAGGCTAATGTGATGTTACAGAATGGGATGCCCCCAAGCAGGCTTTATAACAGTATATATGCACAGCAACAGTGTCTAAGCAGGCTCAAAAAGGCCAAATTACTTTAAATAACTGTGCAGCTTACAGTAAATACAGAGGCTAATGTGATGTTACAGAATGGGATGCCCCCATGCAGGCTTTAGAACAGTATATATGCACAGCAACAGTGTCTAAGCAGGCTCAAACAGGCCAAATTACTTTAAAAAACTGTGCAGCTTACAGGAAATACAGAGGCTAATGTGATGATACAGAATGGGATGCCCCGAAGCAGGCTTTAGAACAGTATATATGCACAGCAACATTGTCTAAGCAGGCTCAAACAGGCCAAATTACTTTAAATAACTGTGCAGCTTACAGTAAATACAGAGGCTAATGTGATGTTACAGAATGGGATGCCCCGAGGTAGGCTTTAGAACAGTATATATGCACAGCAACAGTGTCTAAGCAGGCTCAAACAGGCCAAATTACTTTAAATAACTGTGCAGCTTACAGTAAATACAGAGGCTAATGTGATGTTACAGAATGGGATGCCCCGAAGCAGGCTTTAGAACAGTATATATGCACAGCAACAGTGTCTAAGCAGGCTCAAACAGGCCAAATTACTTTAAATAACTGTGCAGCTTACAGTAAATACAGAGGCTAATGTGATGTTACAGAATGGGATGCCCCCAAGCAGGCTTTATAACAGTATATATGCACAGCAACATTGTCTAAGCAGGCTCAAACAGGCCAAATTACTTTAAATAACTGTGCAGCTTACAGTAAATACAGAGGCTAATGGGATGTTACAGAATGGGATGCCCCGAAGCAGGCTTTAGAACAGTATATATGCACAGCAACAGTGTCTAAGCAGGCTCAAACAGGCCAAATTACTTTAAATAACTGTGCAGCTTACAGTAAATACAGAGGCTAATGTGATGTTACAGAATGGGATGCTCCCAAGCAGGCTTTATAACAGCATATATGCACAGCAACAGTGTCTAAGCAGGCTCAAACAGGCCAAGTTACTTTAAAAAACTGTGCAGCTTACAGTAAATACAGAGGCTAATGTGATGTTACAGAATGGGATGCCCAGAAGCAGGCTTTAGAACAGTATATATGCACAGCAACAGTGTCTAAGCAGGCTCAAACAGGCCAACTTACTTTAAATAACTGTGCAGCTTACAGTAAATACAGAGGCTAATGTGATGTTACAGAATGGGATGCGCCGAAGCAGGCTTTAGAACAGTATATATGCACAGCAACAGTGTCTAAGCAGGCTCAAACAGGCCAAATTACTTTAAATAACTGTGCAGCTTACAGTAAATACAGAGGCTAATGTGATGTTACAGAATGGGATGCCCCGAAGCAGGCTTTAGAACAGTATATATGCACAGCAACAGTGTCTAAGCAGGCTCAAACAGGCCAAATTACTTTAAATAACTGTGCAGCTTACAGTAAATACAGAGGCTAATGTGATGTTACAGAATGGGATGCCCCGAAGCAGGCTTTATAACAGTATATATGCACAGCAACAGTGTCTAAGCAGGCTCAAACAGGCCAAATTACTTTAAATAACTGTGCAGCTTACAGTAAATACAGAGGCTAATGGGATGTTACAGAATGGGATGCCCCAAAGCAGGCTTTAGAACAGTATATATGAACAGCAACAATGTCTAAGCAGGCTCAAACAGGCCAAATTACTTTAAATAACTGTGCAGCTTACAGTAAATACAGAGGCTAATGTGATGTTACAGAATGGGATGCCCCGAAGCAGGCTTTAGAACAGTATATATGCACAGCAACAGTGTCTAAGCAGGCTCAAACAGGCCAAATTACTTTAAATAACTGTGCAGCTTACAGTAAATACAGAGGCTAATGTGATGTTACAGAATGGGATGCCCCGAAGCAGGCTTTAGAACAGTATATATGCACAGCAACAGTGTCTAAGCAGGCTCAAACAGGCCAAATTACTTTAAATAACTGTGCAGCTTAGAGTAAATACAGAGGCTAATGTGATGTTACAGAATGGGATGCCCCACAGCAGGCTTTAGAACAGTATATATGACCAGCAACAGTGTCTAAGCAGGCTCAAACAGGCCAAATTACTTTAAATAACTGTGCAGCTTAGAGTAAATACAGAGGCTAATGTGATGTTACAGAATGGGATGCCCCGAAGCAGGCTTTAGAACAGTATATATGCACAGCAACAGTGTCTAAGCAGGCTCAAACAGGCCAAATTACTTTAAATAACTGTGCAGCTTAGAGTAAATACAGAGGCTAATGAGATTTTACAAAATGGTAATGTTCCCACAGCAGACTTGAGATCAGTTCAGTATATATGCACAACATCAAAAGTGTATAAGCAGCCTGAAACCGCTAAAAAAGCTAGTCAGCCAGCCAGTAACACTCAGGCTGGATGAAAAAAAAAAAAATCTCCCTGTGACTGCCTCCGATTTTTCCTAAATTTCCCTGCTTCTCACTGACTTCCTGCCTGTCTCCTGCCTGTCTCCTGCCTGTCTGTCTCTCTAACTGTCTCTCCCTGACTACAGCAGCGTCCTGTCTCTCACGAATGCAATAGAGAAATGAGGAAAAGCAAGATGTCCGCTGCCTTAAATAGCGCTGTGACGTCACCGGGCTTGCTGGCTGCTGATAGGCTGCATGTGACTGCCCCAGCATGCACTGGAGCGGGGTAGATGTCTGGACATGTCCCGTCCGCCATCTTAGAATGCCTGTAATGTAAATGAATGGATGTTAAAGGAAAACTTCGAGCGATCGAAGCACGGAGAAATTCGGATTCGATCCGAATCGAATTTTTCATGAAATTCGGATCGAATCCGGGTTCGTCCGGATCGATTCGCTCATCCCTAATTTCAAACATTGCGGGAAGCTTCATTTGAACATGACATAATATTATGTCTTATGTCATTAAGGGGTTAAAGAAACTCATCTAGTCTCTACACCTGGTGCATTTCTCCATTGCTCCTAAAGGTAGCTTTACAGAGTGGCATCCCCATTTATGTAAGCATGCCCGCCTGCAGCCCATTTACTTCAATGAGGGTCAGTGAGCACTCACACAGTAGAGGATGCCATTCTGGAACATGCTAGTCATTTTTTTAACCTTCCATCCTACCTTAGCAACATGGAAAGAGACTGGGGAGGGCACACTGAAGTCACCTTGTGAAGGCTAATTTATCACTAGAGCCTTGTAGCGCCACTTGAGCATCTGCAGAGAGACAGGCAGACAATGCTGTTAGTGTTCAACCCTGTAGGCTGCCCATGGTGTTGTCTCTTGTTTTTTTTCCAATGGAGCTAGCGACAGGTAGCGCCGATGGGGAGGGCCAGAAATCATTTGTATTTAACATGCAAATGAACAGCACCAGCCCGGGCACTCTGAAACACAAACGTGACATACAGTCTGCAATACAAGAAAAGGCTTTAACTAGGGATGACAGCACAGTGACACTGGGAACATACAAATGACATGGCACATGATTGGCAGGCATGAAGTTAGCAGCAGGTAACCTACATACGAAAATGAACGAAAAACGCATTCTGAAAAAGCCAGCGTGATGTGAAGCTGTAGGGAACACAGCGCCGATGCTAACAAAGCGCTCTTGAAACATGGAACGCCACATGCCACGAGGATAGACGCTAAACATTTTTTTACATCATAAATATGCCGCTCCATCAGTTATGTTTTGCACATTTGCGCAACCAATGTATCAATATTGTTCTCAGACCTACTGTATGTAATACTATTCCTTAGTGGAGCACCTTGTAAGACTGTTGCTAACATTCCCCTCGATTCAAAGAGCAAAAGTTAATTGATTTCGGATCGAGAATCGTAAGTTTGGGTGGGTGTTTGTCATTTTTTCCTTTTTTTTTGGCCATTTCGTATTCGCACGAACGTTCGCGCATAGACGTATATGAACATACGCTTTCCGGACGTCAATCGTATATTTTGCGTTAGTTCGTGTGTTTTTCCCGTCCAAATCGTATTTTTTAGGTCCGATCCTATTTTTTACGTGCTTCACATGGGCTTGCGACCAATTCAGAGAGGTGATTGCTAATTGTTTTGAAGCCCATTAAAGAGCTGTTTCCCGAAATGTTTGCCGGCAGCTATTTGGCCTCGGGAGTAGGATGGAGAGGAGCGAGTTTGTGGCACATCAAGGGCTTATGCTTTTTGGCATCGATTTGATCCGGATGTCTGAGAGCAGATTGCCCTGCGTCGTCGCATGAACATCGATAGCATGAATGATGTTGAGCTGTTTGAGCTGACCAGGCTTAATCGCGCTTCCCTCCATAAATTATATAGTGAGCTGCGGCCATGGTTAGCCCGCACCACAAGGAAGGGGCATGCAATTTCAGGTATGACCAAGATGCTTGGCTGCCTGCAATTTTTGGCGAACGGCTCGTTCCAGAGGCTGGGTGCCCTCTCCGTGGGGATGTCCCAGCCTACGCTGAGCCGCGCACTCTCTAAATTTTTGGAAGGCATGGCTGCCATAACTCCCAAATATATTTTTTTCCCGGATGATATGGCAGCCAGAAACGCCATTAAGCTTGGTTTTTATAATGTGGCCGACATGCCCAACGAAATTGGTGCTGTTGACTGCACACATGTGGCACTCGTACCTAGGGCATCCGACGAATATATATATATAGGTATATATTTTGGGTTTGGGTTATTATGGGGCCCAACGTGTAATGTAACCTATTTTCCTTGGCGGCAGCATATTTTTGTTTGGACTTTTGTGTACATGCTTTATTTAGGCTTCTCATTTGTTGTTTGAATTTGTGTGCAGACATGTTTTTTTTCTAAATGTTTTTTGCCCTTATCACTTACCCTTTTTTTTTGTTTTTGCCTTAAGGAATCGAAAAATGGGACACTCCCTTAATGTCCAGGCCGTGGTGGGGCCGGACATGCGTTTCCTGAGTGTCCTTGCCGGCTACCCTGGATCGTCGCACGACTCCTATATCCTGAGACGATCTGGTTTGTTTAGGAGATTTGAGTCTGGGGAATTTTCGGGTGCATGGCTGCTTGGAAAGTGTGTCCTATTTTTGGTTACTGATATTTCCCAGGAATCTGTATTGTTTGCCTATTTTAGCTTTATAATTCTTGTTAGAAAAACGAACCAGCATTTTTTGGGAGGGGCTTTTGTGGATTGTATTTTGTTTTTCAACCAAACGCTTTGCTCCCTTTGTGCTTCTGTTTTTTTTATAACTTTGGTTAGGATGTCTCTAACTTCCATGTCCCAAAATATATTGGGTAGCAGATTGTCCCGAAGTATCTGCTAGTTTTTTGTCCTTTTGTAGTATTGGTCTTGCAACGCCAAAGTGGACTTAAACTGCATACAGTGCATTCTTTATCGAAATGGTGTGGGCCCCTCAGCAGCATCCTAATTGTAACATTTGCGAAGCCAGAATCAAAAACATATTTCTAAACAGCCTTGTCCGTGCAGATGTTTTTTCATTCTTGGCTTTATTTAAGCTGCATTTTTAGTTATGTACTACATTTGGCCCAATATTGTTTTTTGTAATGTGCCCTGGGTGTCTTTTTTGGCCCTTTAGCTTACCTCATTTTGATATATGTCAAATTGTTTGTGTTTGCTGTCTTGCAATGTGTTAATTTTTGTTATTTAATTGTCTTGTTAAGGTGATTCCGGTTACCCACTTCTCCCCTGGCTCATGACGCCTGTGCTGCGGCCCCAGGATGCCTCTCAGGAAGCCTACAATCGTGCGCACCGCAAGACCAGGGCTGTTGTTGAGAGGGCATTTGGACTGTTGAAGACACGTTTTCGTTGTTTGGACCATACCGGGGGCGCCCTGCAATATGCTCCTAACAAAGTGATAGACATCATAATGGCATGTGCTGTTCTGCATAATTTTGCCATTCAAGAACGTGTCCCCCGTTATGTGGATGTTCTGCCCTCTACAGCCCGAGAAGATGATGGTGACAATTATGTGGGCCCACCCAGTGAGTCTGGCCAATCAGTGAGAGCAAATTTGATATTGCAGCATTTTAGTTAAAGCCTTTTTTTGTCTTGCCATTCTGTGTGTGTGTATTTGCCTTTATTTTCAAATATTTGTTTGGCCGTAATGTGGCATTACCTTAAATAAATACACAATTTCCCTTAATTGTTGCCTAATGTTTTTCCTGGTGTTTACTTAGATTGATCTTTGCATTTTTACACCTCTTAACCAAAAATGTATCTGCTTTAGCCCAAGGTGATGTTAAATGTGTTTCAACTCAAAACGCAACAAGTATTGTAAGTTTGAATTTTTTTTACTTTTTGCACTTTGATTGGTGGTGCATAACAAATAAAAATCCACATACAACTGTGGCTCAAAAACAAATAAGGTATTAACATTAAATCTACCACATCTAGCACCTGGAAGAGAGTGGCACAACCAAACAAGGACACCCAGTCCAAAGGCCAGCCTAGTCCAGTCATTAATATTGCCTGTGCCAAGGGATATTTGGGCATGGCCATAATGTCACACAAACATGTCTGCAAACAGGAGGAGCACAAACCAAACAAATGTCAAAAGCCATAATTGGCACATGATAGTTGCCAACTAGACAGCACATAGACCTATGGCATTGGCTAGTGGCCTTAATCATTACTCTAAGGAGCTCTATGGGAGCAAATACAAAACACAACCTGCATGTGAAACACAAAATGGATTGTTTGAAACCTCAAAGGACAAGTAAATACAGTGGGGGGGAAGAGAAAAGATGTCCCACACATTCATGGATTAATAGGGTGGCTGCCCATAAAACCCAGGTGGAGGTCCGTGGGGATGGGACCTAACCTGGGCCATGGTTGCATTGTGAATTTGCAACTGCTCCATAATGTTTCTCTGCATATTGGTCATCTCAGCCATGGCTGACTGGATGCCATTACTTGCATTGACCATGTTGCTGTTGAGGGTCCGAAACTCCACGAGGATGCCCTGTAAGGTGGTAGTTAGGTTGACCATATCGGCATGCCTTTCCTCCCGCTCAGTTACGAGCTGTGCCTCAAAAGAGTCCCTCTCTTGGTT
The DNA here is from genome assembly GCA_027917425.1 of Gastrophryne carolinensis. Lineage (NCBI taxonomy): Eukaryota > Metazoa > Chordata > Amphibia > Anura > Microhylidae > Gastrophryne > Gastrophryne carolinensis. The sequence goes on from CM051241.1 coordinate 104,451,881, forward strand.
CCATAAATCAAGCAGGGCACTGTGCCTCCCCTGGGAAATGGAGTCCGCCGCACAATTACCCTGGCTCTTGGGCGTGCCCTGCCGCGTTGTGTCGTCCCCTCAACAGCAACAGGCATGCTTGGCAAATCCTCAGCAGCAGAGTGAACACTGGGGACTGTTGTGTCAGTCTCCCCATGTGCATGCACAATGGATGCAGATTCACTCTGCTGCTGAGGATTGGCCAGAGAAACATTGGGACCCAGGGGGAGGTCATCGGACGTGGCCAGCAGGGATACATCATCTTCCTCCATTTCCTGGATCTCTTCCATGAGTGTGTGGGTCTGTAGGGACATAGAAAAAAAAAGGTTAAGTTGGCGTCCCAAATTAGGATTCCATCAGTTTAACACATGCTTAAGCACTTGGTAGTATTTTGGGTACTAAATAAACTTACCGGAAAACTCGGATCTGGGCTCCTATGCTGTACGGACCTGGTAGGCATAATCAAACTGGGGGGTGAGTTTACACTTGCTGAGGGGTCATGCTGGGCTGAAGAAGAGAAAACAAAACAAGGTAAACACACACATAAGCATTGTTTGGGTAGGTACTAAAACAAGCCACTATTTCTAATATTAAGCAACTCTACAGCAATGGGTCCAATTGGTAAAATACACTCAATTTAACATATGTGCAATGGATCGAGTAAACTGCTAACTGACCTCAGTTCGAAGTCAGGAAGTGTACCCAGTCAGCATACAACTTGCAGAGCAACTATTTTGAGTTTGACTACCATTCTCTAGGTCAGGGGTACTCAACCACTTCTTGTAAAGGTCCATTTAACCCTTCTAGCGCCAGCTACGTAAAATTCACGTAGCTGCCTCTCCTGTCGTTAAACGCCAGCTACGTGAATTTTACGTACCTAGCGTTTTGTTACCTGGGGGGCATCTGGGGGGCATCTGCAGGCTTCCAGCGATGGCGTCAGCTAGATCTTCATCCAAGGTTCTGGGGGAGGTGACCTGTGGATGACTCGGGCGCCGGCCTCTTTCAGCGTGGATCAAGGTAAGTGTATCTTTCTTCTGTTGTGCTGGGGCCAAGGTGGGGGGGAGGGTGGTGGGGGGTTTTGGTGCGCCCGATCGCGCCCGATCGCCATCCCGCAGGCCCGATCGCCATCCCGCAGGCCCGATCGCCATCCCGCCGACCCGATCGCCAGCCAGCCAGCCAGCCAGCCCGATCGCCAGCCAGCCAGCCCGATCGCCAGCCAGCCAGCCCAGTCAGCATACAACTTGCAGAGCAACTATTTTGAGTTTGACTACCATTCTCTAGGTCAGGGGTACTCAACCACTTCTTGTAAAGGTCCATTTAACCCTTCTAGCCCCAGCTACGTAAAATTCACGTAGCTGCCTCTCCTGTCGTTAAACGCCAGCTACGTGAATTTTACGTACCTAGCGTTTTGTTACCGATCCCGCAGGCCCGCAGGCCCGATCGCCATCCCGCCGGCCCGATCGCCAGCCAGCCAGCCAGCCCGATCGCCAGCCAGCCCGATCGCCAGCCAGCCAGCCAGCCCGATCGCCAGCCAGCCAGCCAGCCCGATCGCCAGCCAGCCAGCCCGATCGCCAGCCAGCCAGCCAGCCCGATCGCCAGCCAGCCAGCCAGCCCGATCGCCAGCCAGCCAGCCAGCCCGATCGCCAGCCAGCCCGATCGCCAGCCAGCCAGCCCGATCGCCAGCCAGCCAGCCAGCCCGATCGCCAGCCAGCCAGCCCGATCGCCAGCCAGCCAGCCAGCCTGATCGCCAGCCAGCCAGCCAGCCCGATCGCCAGCCAGCCAGCCAGCCCGATCGCCAGCCAGCCAGCCAGCCAGCCCAATCGCCAGCCAGCCAGCCCGATCGCCAGCCAGCCCGATCGCCAGCCCGCCCGATCGCCAGCCAGCCTGCCCGATCGCCAGCCAGCCTGCCCGATCGCCAGCCCGCCCGCCCGATCGCTAGACCGCCCGCCCGATCGCTAGACCGATTGCCAGATCGCCCGCCGGCCCGCATGATCGCCCACCGGCCCACATGATCGCCCGACGGCCCGATCCTTTGTGTAGCTGTGCTGGGGCCAAGGGGGTGGTGGTGGTGTGCCCGCCCGATCGCCCATGCAGGCCCGATCGCCGGCCTGATCGCCCATGCAGGCCGGCATGGGCGATCAGGCCGGCGATCGGGCCTGCATGGGCGACCAGGCCGGCGATCGGGCCTGCATGGGCGACCAGGCCGGCGATCGGGCCTGCATGGGCGACCAGGCCGGCGATCGGGCCTGCATGGGCGACCAGGCCGGCCATCGGGCCTGCATGGGCGACCAGGCCGGCGATCGGGCCTGCATGGGCGACCAGGCCGGCGATCGGGCCTGCATGGGCGATTAGGCCGGCGATCGGGCCTGCATGGGCCGCAAAAGTTCCTGCCTGCTTGATCGCCCATGCAGGCCCGATCGCCGGCCTGATCGCTCATGCAGGCCCGATCGCCCATGCAGGCCCGATCGCCGGCCTGATCGCCCATGCAGGCCCGATCGCCCATGCAGGCCCGATCGCCCATGCAGGCCCGATCGCCGGCCTGATCGCCCATGCAGGCCGGCATGGGCATGCCTCCCAACTGTCCCGATTTTCCCGGGATTGTCCCGATTTTCACAAAGAATCCCGCGGTCCCGGAACATTAACAAATGTCCCGGGACGCCCTGCGCCATGTGCCCAGGGCCACAACGACGCCAGCGCGAAGTTACTAATCCTGGTGTGTGGGGTGAGAGAGTGGGGCGGGCACACGGGGGGCGGGCGCACGGGGGTGGGTGGGCGGTATGCTGGGTTGGGGATAAAAAAACTTACGCATGCAGGGGTGAAGGCAGCCGACATTGCTGGAGCTGGAGAGCGTGACAGGGGTGTGGCCGGGGCGTGACGGGGGTGTGGCCGGGGCGTGACGGGGTGTGGTTGGGGCGTGACAGGGGTGTGGTCGGGGCGTGACGGGGTGTGGCCGGGGCGTGACGGGGGGTGCGGCCGGGGGCATTGCTTGTCCCGCTTTGACATTTTCAGAAGTTGGGAGGTATGCATGGGCGATCAGGACGGCGATCGGGCCTGCATGGGCGACCAGGCCGGCGATCGGGCCTGCATGGGCGATTAGGCCGGCGATCGGGCCTGCATGGGCCGCAAAAGTTCCTGCCTGCTTGATCGCCCATGCAGGCCCGATCGCCGGCCTGATCGCTCATGCAGGCCCGATCGCCGGCCTGGTCGCCCATGCAGGCCCGATCGCCGGCCTGGTCGCCCATGCAGGCCCGATCGCCGGCCTGGTCGCCCATGCAGGCCCGATCGCCGGCCTGGTCGCCCATGCAGGCCCGAACGCCGGCCTGGTCGCCCATGCAGGCCCGATCGCCGACCTGGTCGCCCATGCAGGCCCGATCGCCGGCCTGGGTGATCAGGCTGGCGATCGGGCCTGCATGGGCAATCAAGCAGGCAGAGGTGTGAAAGGGGCTATAAAGGTGCCATCACTGAATTATTTTTGCAGCCGACACGGAAACACGTGCGGTACTGGACAGGTGTGAATGAGGGCTAGTTTAGGCTTTTTTTGTTTGCTTTTGCCTATATATAAATATTTTTATTGTTTGTGCTTTTTTCCGTGTAGACAAGCTTGTACAGAAAAACAGATTCAGGCCAGCGATCGGGCCTGCATGGGCGACCAGGCCGGCGATCGGGCCTGCATGGGCGACCAGGCCGGCGATCGGGCCTGCATGCGCGATTAGGCCGGCGATCGGGCCTGCATGGGCGATTAGGCCGGCGATCGGGCCTGCATGGGCCGCAAAAGTTCCTGCCTGCTTGATCGCCCATGCAGGCCCGATCGCCGGCCTGGTCGCCCATGCAGGCCCGATCGCCGGACTGGTCGCCCATGCAGGCCCGATCGCCGGCCTGGTCTCCCATGCAGGCCCGATCGCGGCCCGATCGCCCATGCAGGCCCGATCGCAGCCCGATCGCCCATGCAGGCTCGATCGCCGGCCCGGTCGCCCATGCAGGCCCGATCGCCGGCCCGGTCGCCCATGCAGGCCCGATCGCCGGCCCGGTCGCCCATGCAGGCCCGATCGCCGGCCCGGTCGCCCATGCAGGCCCGATCGCCGGCCCGGTCGCCCATGCAGGCCCGATCGCCGGCCTGGGCGATCAGGCTGGCCCGATCGCCGGCCTGGGCGATCAGGCTGGCGATCGGGCCTGCATGGGCGATCAAGCAGGCAGAGGTGTGAAAGGGGCTATAAAGGTGCCATCACTGAATTATTTTTGCAGCCGACACGGAAACACGTGCGGTACCGGACAGGTGTGAATGAGGGCTAGGTTAGGCTTTTTTTGTTTGCTTTTGCCTATATATAAATATATTTTTGTTGTTTGTGCTTTTTCCATGTAGACAAGCTTGTACAGAAAAACAGATTCAGGCCGGTGATCGGGCCTGCATGGGCGATCAGGCAGGCCCGATCGCCGGCCTGATCGCCCATGCAGGCTTGATCGCCAGCCTGATCGCCCATGCAGGCCCGATCGCCGGCCTGGTCGCCCATGCAGGCCCGATCGCCGGCCTGGTCGCCCATGCAGGCCCGATCGCCGGCCTGGTCGCCCATGCAGGCCCGATCGCCGGCCTGGTCGCCCATGCAGGCCCGATCGCCGGCCTGGGCGATCAGGCTGGCGATCAGGCCTGCATGGGCGATCAAGCAGGCAGAGGTGTGAAAGGGGCTATAAAGGTGCCATCACTGAATTATTTTTGCAGCCGACACGGAAACACGTGCGGTACCGGACAGGTGTGAATGAGGGCTAGGTTAGGCTTTTTTTGTTTGCTTTTGCCTATATATAAATATATTTTTGTTGTTTGTGCTTTTTCCGTGTAGACAAGCTTGTACAGAAAAACAGATTCAGGCCGGCGATCGGGCCTGCATGGGCGATCAGGCAGGCCCGATCGCCGGCCTGATCGCCCATGCAGGCTTGATCGCCGGCCTGATCGCCCATGCAGGCCCGATCGCCGGCCTGGTCGCCCATGCAGGCCCGATCGCCCACCTGGTCGCCCATGCAGGCCCGATCGCCGGCCTGGTCGCCCATGCAGGCCCGATCGCCGGCCTGGTCGCCCATGCAGGCCTGATCGCCGGCCTGGTCGCCCATGCAGGCCCGATCGCCCATGCAGACCCGATCGCGGCCTGATCGCCCATGCAGACCCGATCGCGGCCTGATCGCCCACGCAGGCCCGATCGCCAGCCTGATCGCCCACGCAGGCCCGATCGCCGGCCTGATCGCCCACGCAGGCCCGATCGCCGGCCTGATCGCCCACGCAGGCCCGATCGGGCCTGCATGGGCGATCAGGCTGGCGATCGGGCCTGCATGGGCGATCAGGCTGGCGATCGGGCCTGCATGGGCGATCAAGTATGCACGTGGTTTGCCTACGGCCAGTGCATGCGGTGTTGCATCGGCGATAGGGTAGTTGTTACCAGGAATTTGGGGGTTCTACCCACCCTTCTTAAACTATATTCGTGTTAACTAAACCTTCCTTAGGCTTGTCGGTTGGTTTTTGGCCCTAAGACTGCTTCACCTGGACCTTCGCTGGACGTTTGCCTCACCACTTCTCGTCGGATCGTAGATATACACTTTTTTTTATTCCGTACTGTGTATTTTCTGTATTTTTTTGCTTTAGGTTTAGGTTCTAAGCTTTAGGTTTAGGTTCTAAGCTTTAGGTTTAGGTTCTAAGCTTTAGGTTCTAGGCTTTCAGTTCCAGTACAGCCTTCCTCTATAGAGTTTATATTTTGTGACTGTTTAGAATAGATTTAGAAATGGCTGGGAGAAGGTACACTGCACAGGAAGCAGCGGCTTATATGATGGAGTCGGACTCAGAAGAGTTTAGCGAGTCAGGGTCAGAGTATATGCCCTCAGGTAGTGAGTCCGACAGTGTCTCCTCTAGTGAGGAGACACAGCCGCGCAGTGGTACCAGTGCTAGGCATCCTAGAAGGGATGGTACCGCACAAGAGGCCACGCTGGAAGAAAGTGTAGGTCAGGGCGGGAGTGCTGCAGTTGGAGGAGAGCCTGCATGGAGGCCTCCTAATAACTATTCCCCCGAAATTCCCCCATTTGATTCGGTCCCCGGGGTCAATTGCGACACCACAAACTTTGGTGTCATTGACTACTTCAATTTATTTGTTTCAGAGGCCATCCTACTGGATATGGTCTATTACACTAATCTCTATGCTGAGCAGGTCCTCACCCAAAATCCCCCACAGAGGCACGCCCGAGCTCATGCATGGCACCCCACAAATTTGAGTGAGATGAGAAAATTTTGGGGGCTCACTCTTGCAATGGGTATCGTCAAAAAATTTAGCATTTCCTCCTACTGGGATACCCAATCCTTATTGGCAACCCCAATATTTCCGGCCGTAATGTCCAGAAATCAGTACGAAATCTTACTGCGATTTCTGCACTTCAATGACAATTCCACTGCTATTCCCCGCGGTGAGCCCGGTCACGACAGGCTGCATAAATTAAGACCCCTGATAAATAGCCTGTCAGAGCGCTTTGCGGAAGTGTACACCCCCTCTCAAAATTTAAGTATCGATGAGTCACTTCTGCTGTTTAAAGGGCGCATTATAGTTCGTCAGTATATCCCTAGCAAGCGTGCCCGCTACGGGATTAAATTTTACAAATTGTGCGAGAGTTCGACCGGCTATACTAAATTTTTCCAATTATATGAAGGAAGGGACACACATCTGGACCCCCCTGGTTGTCCCCTTGATTTGTCAGTCAGTGGAAAAATTGTCTGGGAGCTCATGACTCCTCTACTGGGAAGAGGTTACCACTTATACGTGGACAACTTCTACAGCAGCATCCCCTTATTTAGAGCCCTTTATTCATTGGACACACCGGCCTGTGGCACCATCAACCGCAATCGAAAAGGTTTGCCCAGGTCATTGCTGCAAAAAAAACTAAATCGCGGAGAGTCGTATGCTTTAAGAAGCGGTGAGCTCCTGGCCGTGAAGTATATGGATAAAAAAAATGTAATCATGCTGACAACAATCCATGATGAGTCAGTCATGAATGTAAGGCAACGTGGTCCCCGAGCCCCTTCCCAAAAGCCACGTTGTATCAAGGATTATAATAAATTCGTGGGTGGCGTTGATAAGACGGACCAAATACTAACATATTACAATGCCACCCGAAAATCCAGAGCCTGGTACAAAAAAGTTGCAATTCATTTGGTCCAGCTGGCAACTTACAACTCCTTTGTTGTCTTCAAGGCAGCGGTACCAGGCTCAAATTTGTCTTTTATTAAATACCAACAGCAGTTACTCCCTGCTTTGTTGTTTGGGGATACCGAGCAGGAACCAGAGGTGACAGCTAATGACAACCAGGCTAGGCTAGTTGGGAAGCACTTTATAAAGTGCCTTCCCCATGTGGGTGTTAAGAAGTATCCCCAAAAGCCTTGTAGAGTATGTAGAAAGCGTGGCATCAGGAAGGACGTGCGGTACTTCTGCCCGACATGTCCCAGCCAACCTGGGTTATGCTTTGACGACTGCTTCGAAGCTTACCACACCCAGGTAGATTACTGATAGTACTGCATAAATTTTATTTTCAGTTTAGACTTTAGTTGTGGATCCCCTTTGTTTGCTGGAAATAGGTTGTCAATGTGTTTTTCTTTTCCTTTTAATTTTTTTGGGTATGTTTATAGATGCGATAGGAGGGCTGGAGGAGGAGCAGTGGGTTACTTGTGGCGCATGATGATTCAAACGTGGGCCCCTTTTCAAGATCGGTATACTTGACCCTGGCCTTATAATCTGATACCACAACTACAATAGCCCATCTGCACCCCATAAGTCTAATCCTTATTGCATCTGTTAGTATCATTAAGAAATGTAAAGGCTGTTTTGTGCACTTTTATAGTGAGATGTTGAGCTATGCTAGTTGGGTATTGTTTGGGGGCCCCTGCTGTTTCAGATGTTTTTTAGCATAATGTTGTGAGTCTGTTTTTTGTAACATTTTATATGGAAACTATGTAAAACCTGTGTATGCGTTCAGAATTTTAACAGAAAACGTTGCCCACTGGAATAAATGGGATAGAACAAGAAAGCATAAGGTGTGTACTTTAAGTATATATATATATATGGTTTGGGTGGGGTATTTCAAATGAAAAGGGTAGTTTTTGTGGAAAAAAGGTGTGATTTGTTTGCAGAGCTGAAACTTTACCATCAGTAACCATTGAAAGTACCTATGCATGTTGGGTATTGTTCTGTGCAGGGGACGTTGCCATTTCATATTAGGTATGTTTTTCCTTGTTAGCATATATTTTCTTTAGGAAAATGTGTTTTTTATTGTGCATATTTTCAATTTTTGTAGGGAAATGCGGTGGCACCAGTGAATTCCTCAAAGGATTACGTCCAGAAAGCTCCTGCCACGGCAACAAGCCTGGTACGCCTAGAACGCTTGAGGTGTGTACTTTCTGTGGATATTTGGTTTGTGGGGGCTATTTTATTTGCAAAGGGCTGTTTTGGTTGAAAAAGCACAAGGCGCGTGCTTAGTCTGCAGAGTAGGAATTTTCAAGTGAAATGCCCAATATGCATATGCTTTCCTTTAGGGTGAACGACAACCCTACCGTTGGAGTTAGCAATGCATGTTGGGTATTGTTCTGTTCAGGGGACCTTGCCGATTCACATTGGGCCTGTTTTTTGTTGTAAGTGTATTGTTTTTATAGGAAAAATTGGTTTTGATTATGAATTTTTACGATTTTTTTAGGGTACCAGTGGATTCCTCAAAGGATTGCGTCCAGAAATCTCCTGCCACGACAACAAGCCTGGTACGCCTAGAACGCTTGAGGTGTGTACTTTCTGTGGATATATGGTTTGTGGGGGCTATTTTATTTGCAAAGGGCTGTTTTGGTTGAAAAAGCACAAGGCGCGTGCTTAGCCTGCAGAGTAGGAATTTTCAAGTGAAATGCCCAATATGCATATGCTTTCCTTTAGGGTGAACAACAACCCTACCGTTGGAGTTAGCAATGCATGTTGGGTATTGTTCTGTTCAGGGGACCTTGCAGATTCACATTGGGCCTGTTTTTTGTTGTTAGTGTATTGTTTTTATAGGAAAAATTGGTTTTGATTATGAATTTTTACGATTTTTTTAGGGTACCAGTGGATTCCTCAAAGGATTGAGTCCAGAAATCTCCTGCCACGACAACAAGCCTGGTACGCCTAGAACGCTTGACGTGTGTGCTTTCTGTGGATATATGGTTTGTGGGGGCTATTTTATTTGCAAAGGGCTGTTTTGGTTGAAAAAGCACAAGGCGCGTGCTTAGTCTGCAGAGTAGGAATTTTCAAGCGAAATGCCCAATATGCATATGCTTTCCTTTAGGGTGAACGACAACCCTACCGTTGGAGGTAGCAATGCATGTTGGGTATTGTTCTGTTCAGGGGACCTTGCCGATTCACATTGGGCCTGTTTTTTGTTGTTAGTGTATTGTTTTTATAGGAAAAATTGGTTTTGATTATGAATTTTTACGATTTTTTTAGGGTACCAGTGGATTCCTCAAAGGATTGCGTCCAGAAATCTCCTGCCACGACAACAAGCCTGGTACGCCTAGAACGCTTGAGGTGTGTGCTTTCTGTGGATATATGGTTTGTGGGGGCTATTTTATTTGCAAAGGGCTGTTTTGGTTGAAAAAGCACAAGGCGCGTGCTTAGTCTGCAGAGTAGGAATTTTCAAGTGAAATGCCCAATATGCATATGCTTTCCTTTAGGGTGAACGACAACCCTACTGTTGGAGTTAGCAATGCATGTTGGGTATTGTTCTGTTCAGGGGACCTTGCCCATTCACGTTGGGCATGTTTTTTGTGGTTAGTGTATTTTTTTTATAGGAAAATTTGGTTTTGATTATGAATTTTTACAATTTTTTTAGGGTACCAGCGGATTCCTCAAAGGATTGCGTCCAGAAATCTCTTGCTATTACAACAAGCCTGGTACGCCTAGAACGCTTGACGTGTGTACTTTCTGTGGATATATGGTTTGTGGGGGCTATTTTATTTGCAAAGGGCTGTTTTGGTTGAAAAAGCACAAGGTGCGCGCTTAGTCTGCAGAGTAGGAATTTTCAAGTGAAATGCCCAATATGCATATGCTTTCCTTTAGGGTGAACGGCAACCCTACCGTTGGAGTTAGCAATGCATGTTGGGTATTGTTCTGTTCAGGGGACCTTGCCGATTCACATTGGGCATGTTTTTTCTGGTTAGTGTATTGTTTTTATAGGAAAATTTGGTTTTGATTATGAATTTTTACGATTTTTTTAGGGTACCAGTGAATTCCTCAAAGGATTACGTCCAGAAAGCTCCTGCCACGGCAACAAGCCTGGCACGCCTAGAACGCTTAAGGTGTGTACTTTCTGTGGATATATGGTTTGTGGGGGCTATTTTATTTGCAAAGGGCTGTTTTGGTTGAAAAAGCACAAGGTGCGCGCTTAGTCTGCAGAGTAGGAATTTTCAAGTGAAATGCCCAATATGCATATGCTTTCCTTTAGGGTGAACGGCAACCCTACCCTTGGAGTTAGCAATGCATGTTGGGTATTGTTCTGTTCAGGGGAACTTCCCGTTTCACATTAGGTATGTTTATTCTTGTTAGTATATTTTTTTTAAGGAAACATTTGGCTTTTATTCTGTTTTTTATTATTTTTTCCCAAAAACCTTGGAAAAAAAGCCGGAATTCTTTGATTGACCACACCTGGAGATATGTAGCCACAACCTCAAGCTTGATACGCCTAGATAGCTTGAGGTGTGTACTTTAAGTGTATATATGGTTTTGGGGGGGCATTTCAAATGTAAAGTGGTGTTTATGTTAAGAAACTGCAATGAGCGCAAAATAATTGTATTTTCTTTGAAAACCTCCTCAAGTGCTCTATTAAGTTTGGGGTGTCTCCTGGTCAGAAAAGGGTGTCTAGCACTACATATGTGGTACCATTGGAATTGCGAGGAATGGGGCTTTTATACACAATATGACTTTTTTGGTACATTTGTAATTTTTATTAAGAAAAAACGCTACAAAATGTAATTTTTTTAATTTTTTATTTTTTTTTTACCTTATTTTCCACAAAAATATTAAAAAAACACTGATAAACTTAAAAACAAGATATTCCCTGTTGAAGCCCAGACTCTGTTGAAAAAAACAATATATGATTTGATAGGGAAATCCCTGGAAATCCCTTCAAAAATCACTGTCGAACATGTGTAGCGGAAAATAGCAGAAAATAGGCTGGCAACAGAGGGTGACAACTTCTCCAGGAAGGCTGGCAGTTAAAGGGTTAAAGGTATCCGGTGAGAGGTGAAGGTCCGGGCATGGGGCTGTCGCAGGGGGTGTCTAGTTAGAAATCAGTACACTGGGGGAGGGGCTAGAGATTTCCAAGTGCAAACTAATAAAGGCTGCTTGCCCTTGCTGGGCTGGATGGGGCAGAGCTGAGGGGACAGGGATTGGATGGCTAAAGCTGGGAGGACAGGAATGGATGGTGATGGGATGGATGGAGCAAATCTGTTAGGAATGGATGGGGCTGATGTGGGGGGGGGGGCAGATGGTGGGACAGGGGCAGATGGGGCAGAGCTGGGGCAGCGGGACAGGATTGGCCAAAGAGAATGATGCACCAAGTTAGTGTGTACCTTGCAATGCCACTTCCTGTGCAGTACTTCATATTGCAATGCTAGGTTTCATGGAGCCATGACATTGGCCAGGAGACCAACCACTACATCGCCGATCAAGGGGGCAGCTCTGAGCACGTCAACACAGAAGTAACTGAGTGCAGGGCTGTCTGGGCAGGGGTCTGGGAATCTGGTGGAAAGGTCCGCATTGGGAGCCCGGGCCGCCAGTTGAGTCTCGCTGCTCTAGGTCAGATATGTTTGGGGGTGTTGAATTAAATTGTTACCTCAAACACAACTCACACAACAAATAGCCAACACATCCCTAATGATGTGTGTTTTGTGATTGAGTCCAAATATATCACTTTTCTTCATAAACTTCGTTCCTTCACACATAATTAGTGTTAATTGTTCTTTTACATAATGTATGTGGTCCAAAATGTGTGATTCACAGGGACCAAAACAGGACACAAACAGGCACAGTAGTGCGAGGCCAAGCAAGCCACACCATAGGGCCATACCGTCATCTTGGTACTAGTGAACTTTAATTTTCTGGCCAAACAGGCAAACATGCAGATTAAGAGTACTCACCTTGTGTACGGGTCGGTGAGTCTGTGTCCCTTAGACCCGCATGGCCACCGACCGCGACAGGATTCAGAAGGCCCAGCACAATCTCCTCAGCAGGTGTAAACTCCAGTTTGGTTGGAAAGCCACCTCCAGTTTTCATGCTGAAATGAAAAAATAGTTTGGTACCCAGAAAAGGTGCATACAGTACATCCTAATCATTACATTTGGAGACATCATTTATTTACCTGTAATTATGCCTTTTAATTTCTTTTTGACGTACAGCATATTTGAGATCCGAAATTTTCTTCTGGATTTGTCCAACATCTTTCCTCTCTTCCCCCGCTGCATTTACTTGTCGTAGGATAGTTTCAAGCAATTCCATCTTGCGCTGCTTAGTGGTGTGTTTTGATTTGCTCCCATAGAGCTCGTCATAGTATAATGTAAGGCCACTAGCCAATGCCATATTTTGGTCATGGGAGAATCTCCCACTCAAATGTCCGCGCCGCAATGTGCGGACAGATGGTTGGCTTGGGTGCTCCTCCATGTGTGCAGACACATGTGGTGACATTATGGCCTGGGGCTGGGTAGGGGAATGGAAGGATTGCTGGCTTCCCAATGACTGGACTGGACTGGCCAAGGGACTGGGTGTTCTTGCGTGGCTGGCCACCGAACTTCCAGGTGTAGATGTGGTCCGGGTGGCCATTCTTTGGCCTCTTGGGGGGCTCTGTTCCCGGCTGGTGCCAGGTCGGGGGCTATGTTCCCGGCTGGTGCCAGGTCGGGGGCTATGTTCCCGGCTGGTGCCAGGTCGGGGGCTATGTTCCCGGCTGGTGCCAGGTCGGGGGCTTCAGGCCCTGCTGCGGGGCCTGGATGCTCTTCGGGCCCTGCTGCGCGGCCTTGCTGGGCTTCGGGCCCTGCTGTGTTGCCTTGCTGGGCTTCGGGCCCTGCTGTGTTGCCTTGCTGGGCTTCTGGCCCTGCTGTGGGGCCTGGATGGTGTTCTGGCCCTGCTGCGGGGCCTGGATGCTCTTCGTGCCCTGCTGCGCGGCCTTGCTGGGCTTCGGGCCCTGCTGTGTTGCCTTGCTGGGCTTCGGGCCCTGCTGTGTTGCCTTGCTGGTCTTCGGGCCCTGCTGTGTTGCCTTGCTGGGCTTCGGGCCCTGCTGTGGGGCCTGGATGGTGTTCTGGCCCTGCTGCGGGGCCTGTATGGTGTTCTGGGCCTGCTGTGTTGCCTTGCTGGGCTTCTGGCCCTGCTGTGGGGCCTGGATGGTATTCTGGCCCTGCTGTGTTGCCTTGCTGGGCTTCTGGCCCTGCTGTGTTGCCTTGCTGGGCTTCTGGCCCTGCTGCGGGGCCTGGATGGTGTTCTGTGCCTGCTGTGTTGCCTTGCTGGGCTTCTGGCCCTGCTGTGTTGCCTTGCTGGGCTTCTGGCCCTGCTGCGGGGCCTGGATGGTGTTCTGGGCCTGCTGTGTTGCCTTGCTGGGCTTCTGGCCCTGCTGTGTTGCCTTGCTGGGCTTCTGGCCCTGCTGCGGGGCCTGGATGGTGTTCTGGGCCTGCTGTGTTGCCTTGCTGGGCTTCTGGCCCTGCTGCGGGGCCTGGATGGTGTTCTGGGCCTGCTGCGGGGCCTGGGTTGGCTAAGTGCCCGGCTTGAAAGCATGGGTGGTGTGGGCTCCCTTGGGCGGCCTCTTCTGGGGGCAGAGGTGGTGGTGGCTGCTGTGGCCTGTTTTTTGGCCGCAGGGGCACGTGCCTTTGGGGCCCTTTTTTGGGAAAGGGAGGGTCTAGTGTCCCTTGGTGGGGCCGAGGTGGTACTTGCCTTCTGGGCCCTTAGCTTCTTGGGTCCTTGCTGGGACCTGGTGGTTGGGCCCTCAGAGGTCTGCCTTGGCTGGGCGCGTTTAGCTACTGCCTTTTTGGGTGCCATTTTCTCAAAAAGCTCAAAGAGAATGAGCTTTGGGTGCAAGGACCTTTAAATCATGCGCCCAGCGTCTGACGCCTATGCGCACGACTACGCGCTCATACGGACGTACGTTCGTGCGGAACCAGGAAACCGCTGGGGTTTCACTTATCTGCTGCCTTGAAGAAGCATAAAGATGGCGCCCACTATCTTCACCCGTCAACAGGAAGAGATCCTCATGCTGGTAAGTGCCTTGATCTGCCTTTTAAGCTAATACTGACTGATGTACTAAATGTAAATGATGCGTTTGGACCTAGTTTTGGGGATCTTAATGTTTAAGAACAGGCTCCTCACACTTCATCCTCAAGGGCCGAGCCAGGCCACGTTTTCACCTCTCTATGCTGATGTCCTAATTAGGGCAAATGCTCTGGCTTAGCACCAGTTAATGAACCTGTGGAGTAGCGTGGCTAGCTGTCAAACCTGGCCTGTCTCGGACCTTGATGCGGATGTTTGCGGACCACTGTTTGCCTAAGACCTCAAAACACAACGGCAAGCCACACACGTGGGCAAAAAGCCTAAGCATAAGCCGACATCTTGGATGTTCAAACCATCCTAACATGCCATAGATGCAGGTGACCTGATTTGTAATGTTGGCTAGCTGTATGTACATGGTGTGTGAAACATATAACATAAGACCAGACTCTGAATCCTAGTGAACGTCCGCTTTAAGGCACTCCCCAAAAATGGCTGGCACTCTAAATGTGTGTGTTAATGACATGACATTCGCAACTTGTGATGCAACACATATGGCTCTGTGTGTAAAAGTAAAAGCTCTGTGTCCATTATGTTTTTCAGAACATGCTTCAGCGCCGGTATGACTTCGCGACCAATGTGTGCGAAAAAAGGGACATCGCCCGGGAGATCATCGCGGAAATCCACCGTGTGACCAGCACCACCTTTACTCACACCCAGATAATGCAGCATTGGTCGGACCTGAAACGTCTGCACATCCGGGTGCGGAGGTTTTTTGGGATCCATTTCCCAAGTAAGTACAAAGCGATAGCATGGTATATGTTCCAAATGTATAAGTTATGCCTTTATTTATAATGACTTTTCTTTGTTAGTGTTGGAAATGGATTTCAGAATTCGCCGCACCCGGAGGCGCACAGGCCGACCAGTGCTGCATGATTCTGCATCTGTGAGTGAAGGTGGTGGATCTCCCGGGCGACGGACCTACCCCTCCTCTGTGGCCTCCTCAGACCAGCCCCTGGACCTTACCACAGAGGAGGGGCCCAACCGCGTGGGCGTGGAGTCATACCCGGCCAGGCATGGGGAAGGCTCTGGTATGTCACTCTTCATGTATATGCCCAAAGATATATATGCCAGGCCAAAAACTAAGTGCTCCTTTATTATGTATTTGTAGAAGCTTCGGGAGCGGGTGAGATAGTGGAGGAGGAGGCAGCAGAGATGCTGGAAGTTGATCCTGGCGAAGGTGAGTGATGTCAGCCAGACTGGGAGCCAGATATGTTGGGAATAGTGACTCTATACAACAACTAACCAAATGTCACATGTTTCTCCAGGGACTTCTTCACAGCATAGCCAGGACCAAGGGCATCCTGTTGGCCCCAACCAGCCATCTGTCGGCCACCAACAAAGTAAGTAGCCATGCCATAATTCATATTTATGTGTTTTTAGCTAATAACACACACATAACTAAAGGCGTAGCCAATGTATAGTTAACACTTTCATGTGGGCACTTCGTTAGCTTAAAGCGGACCCTAACTCGTATTAAGAGCCTAGCTAATAATTATCCCACACACTGTACATACAGATTGCGAACATTCCAAAACAGGCTACCGGCATCTACTGCATGTTAGGAGCCTTTAAACATCCAAGATGGCGGCATATGGAATGCGCCATATTTACAGGCAGCATGGCATACATATTTAAAAAAGTAAGGTGCTGCCATGCATTGTGGGACTGCTGACCTTTCCCTGAACCCAGCTATGCTCTGTATTACCAAAGCACAACTGTAACCTACTCCCCTGTACTTTATCCCACTCTCCTCTCCTCATTAAGTGTTATGCTTCTGAGTCCAGATGGCGGCGCAGTAATCAAAAATCCACCAAAATGTACTTTTATCTGGTGCAGAATCATTTGGAAGAGTTTGGGATTTTCATTAAATCATGTTGAAGGTCCGGTTTAAGGAGTTTCAATACTTACCTGTGGGAAATGCATTTACTTTATCCCTTGGAAGAATTACATATGTCATGCATTTACATGTATTTGATTAACCCAAAATCTATTCCCAGCATACAAACCGGTATGGTACTACTATTTATGTTTATTTCTCTATTGGTTACAGGGATGATCCCCAAAACCTTGGCTGGAAAAAAAAAAGGATCCAGGAGTTGGTGGCCGAGCTGCTGGCCATACAGGCGACGTTGGGGCCAACAGAAGAAGAAGAGGAGGATGATTAGTGCCCTTGGTCCTGGCTAATTTTGTAAAATAGTTTTTAATGTTTTTTAATTGAAAAAAGTTTTATCGTTTTTAAAAAACAAACAGAAAAAAACAAAAAAATTTAAGATGTTTTAACAAAAACAAAGCCAAAAAAAAAAAAAGTTATACAAATAAATTATATTTTAAGGCTTTAGAAATGTGTCATTTCTAATATGTGCCCAAAAAGACATTTACACAAACACGAAAATACATGCTTCTAAACATATAGACATATGTACATTATGTGGTTTGGGTAAGTTTTAGGGTCGTCAACATGAAGAAGGATGCAAGCGCTAAGGGGTTTGGGTAAGTTTTAGGGTCGTCAACATGAAGAAGGATGCAAGCGCTAAGGGGTTTGGGTAAGTTTTATGGGCGTCAACATGAAGAAGGATGCAAGCGCTAAGGGGTTTGGGTAAGTTTTATGGGCGTCCAAATGAAGAAGGATGCAAGCGCTAAGGGGTTTGGGTAAGTTTTAGGGTCGTCAACATGAAGAAGGATGCAAGCGCTAAGGGGTTTGGGTAAGTTTGAGGGAACGAGAAATGAAGAAGGATGCAAGCGCTAAGGGGTTTGGGTAAGTTTTATGGGCCTCCAAATGAAGAAGGATGCAAGCGCTAAGGGGTTTGGGTAAGTTTTAGGGTCGTCAACATGAAGAAGGATGCAAGCGCTAAGGGGTTTGGGTAAGTTTGAGGGAACGAGAAATGAAGAAGGATGCAAGCGCTAAGGGGTTTGGGTAAGTTTTAGGGTCATCAACATGAAGAAGGATGCAAGCGCTAAGGGGTTTGGGTAAGTTTTAGGGTCGTCAACATGAAGAAGGATGCAAGCGCTAAGGGGTTTGGGTAAGTTTTAGGGAACGAGAAATGAAGAAGGATGCAAGCGCTAAGGGGTTTGGGTAAGTTTTATGGTTCCTAAAGGTAAGTGGTAGCCTGGCGCGAGGCAGTAGTGGTGAGATTGGTAGTGTCAGATAGGGCCCACATTGGTTTGTGGAGTGTAGCTTGGATCGCGCATGCGCAAGACCTTATATACATACGAACGAACGAAGATAAGAGGCCAAAAACCATTGAAAACCAGAGGCAAACGCAAGTAATTGGAAGAGGTGGACGATGGAAGCGGCCGAAAAAACAGGCTGCCGCCGCAACAAGTGATCACATCAACCTGTTTTTTACGATTGACAACTGACTGAGGCAAGTTCGGGAGATAACATACGAACGGACGTATATTTTAGGATAGAAACGTATTTGCTTATAGAATCACTCGCAAGTTCATACGAACACACGAGCGGACGTGAAAAATAGGATGATCGGCACCCAAATCAAAGCTGTTACATGTTTCTTTGAATCGACCCTATTGTCAACAGTTTGTTTTTAATTAGATTTTTCTTAAGATGATTACCTTGACATTTGAGTCATAGCTAATTCCTGAGGCTAATAAATGTAGATGTCTACAACGTTGCCTCTGAATTGAAAAGAGCCTGCTAGTTTTTTATCCTTCCTAAGTACTTCAAACCAGACAGAAATCAACGTATTAATTGGTATCTAAGTGGCGGAATGTTCTATGATGATTTTTCCATAGCTGTCATCTACAGAGAGCTCACAAGGAAGACTTGTTTTCACTTGCATATACAATGTTTAACCAACCACATTTGACTGCCTATTAAAGCAAAACATTTGAAACAGTTTTCAAGTTGATACAATTATGATAATTTTTAAATGAGGCAGTTTTGTTTTAATAATAATAATTGTAATAATACAACTTTAATACTACAGAGTACTTAGTTTGCAAATAATGCTTTAGAACAGGGGTACTCAAATGGCGGACCGCGGTCCGAATCCGGACCGCAGACGCCATTTGTCCGGACCGCTGCCCAGTGTTCCCTGTAAGGTGCGCGCCCGCGCACCCGCGACAGCCCCTCCGCTCAGCCTCGCCTGCCGCCCGCGCACGGTCGCTGACGGCAGGGCCGGCACTGGCACTCGGCGGCGAGGTCATCACTGGCAGACAGCACAGCCAATGAATCACTGATTCATTCAGGCTGTCTGCGCTGCAAAGACGCTGATTGGATGTGGGCGGGACCATCTCTCCCTCCCGCGCCGACTCGCTCCCACCAGCATGCTGACAGCAATGACAGAGGAACACATGCTGGCTGACCCTGAACCGCTGTCTGGAGAAGAGGTGCTTCGCTTCACGACAGGTAATTGTTCAATGTGAACTTTGTTAAGGGTGCTAGGGACAGGGGCTGGGTGTGGATGCATTCCATCTCTGGAATCTAAGAGATTCTATGGCTGCCCGCTGACTCTTCCACTGGCCATTCCAAATTGGGATGCCCCACAGTATGAAACTCCCAGAAAACTGCTATTCATTCACCTCTTCTTCTTTCCAATGGCGCATGTGACATAGTTGCGGCAGATGAGAACCCGCACATGGGCCGTTGGAACGAGGAAGAGGTTAGTAAATGGCGGCGTTCTGGGGGCATTCATGCAGTGGGGCATCCCGATTCACGATGCCCTGGGGGAATGGAACAAAACCCAGGAAAGTTGAAACCCAGCCATTCTTCCACAGATCTTAGCTGTCTGAGCCCACGGCACATGTGCGGCCAGCAGCGGCATCACTTCGTGCATTTTCTTTCGGCTGTGCGTGGCCGCACACAGCTGAAGGATGCAAGTGATGCCACCTGCTGCGGATGTGTGTGGCTGGGATTCCATTTAAGTGGATCAAAACCCACAGAGATCGTCTCGGGAATTTATAAGATTCCAGGGCTGCTTGATTCCCTCCTCCCGGGGCATCCAGAATCAGGATGCCCCTCTGTGTGAAACCCCCCAGGTCACCCAAAAACTCACCTTCTTTCCCGGTCCAACAGTGCATGCACGAGCAGCGGCCGCATCCCCGCTATCCCTTTAGCAGGGCACGTACCCATGCCAGGCATTTGTGAATGGCCAGCGCGGGCGCGCTCCTTGTTAGAGGGTGGCAGGGGATGCCACCGCCAGCACGCTCAGGCATTGCCCATCTCCCTCCCCCCCCGGACCTTCATCCCACGGCAGACCCTGGTAAGTGGACCTCCACTGAAAGTAATTGAGTACCCCTGCTTTAGAAGTTTAATACTGGTGGCTGGCTTTGGGGCAGCAAATTGTAGGTCTCCTAGAAAAAAGTTGCTGACTGACTATGAGAATTTTTTAAACCCCTTTTTATTATGTTTCTCAATATTTGACTTGAGCACGGATTGGCCATAAAAAGTCTGTTCTGTGCTTTCAAATGAGAAGGGCATCTGTAACCTGAGAACATGGCTACTATGGCTACTGTGTGATATATAGGATATATAGGATATGTAGGATATGTAGGATCATGAGTACAACAGTTAGTGCATGTCAGTTTATTCTACCAAGTCTATACATACATACAAGGCATTGTTTTTCTGATTTAGCTAATGCCAGAGCCTGTTATTACCAATCAGCATCAATACTTTCGAATCAGTGGCACTCAATGTGTGATTTAACAAACAAAAAACAGGTAGCGTCAATGTGGCCATCAGTCCGCATCTAATTTATCACTAGTGCCATATAGTTTGCAGTGACCCGTGCTCTTGTTTATGCTGCCACATTTTATAGTGGCTCTTAAGGTAAAGATCCCATAGAGCACAATGGGCAGAACTGTATTAATAAAGTATTTTATGCTTATAAATAATGTTATAATACTTACATTGAACTTGCATTGTGACTTGTCAATAATGGAAACGCAGGACCAGGGGTGGACTGGTCGCACTGCATTAGGGCCATTTGGGCTGCTGCTTATTACTCCACCACAATTGCTGCCTCCCATGTGTTCCACCCATCGCCCCTGTACTGGGCTCCTAGCCAAGAAACCCCAGCCCATTTTCTTGCCCCAGTGCTAATGATTCAGAATCATGGCTGTGGGCAGGGTTGGCTTGGCCATGCGGAGCACAGAGGAGGATTCCCAATGGGCCACACTGCTTTGTGGGCAACTGGACTGGCAATTCACCCAGATCCTGTGCCAAAATTAACTTCTTTTTTGTGCCAAAATTAACTTCCTTTCCAACACTCCTTCAGGGACCTGCCTCTAGTCTCTCCCCATCCATTATTATCCTTAAGCCAAGACACTCCTCCAGCCCTCGTATTGCTCCTACAATGATGTGTTGTGGCCGTGGGGGGTCATACCCACTCCTGAAATTGTATCTGCTCCAATGATATGAAAGTTTCATTACAATCTGTTTAAGAGCAGCCATTTACGCCCCAGCAAAGCTATAGCCTCTGGTGACCAACCTATTCATTGACTGGCTCAGAATCAATTTCAGATGAATGTTTGACAGCAGTCCGCCCCTGCACAGGACCTAGATGTTGCCAAATGTCATTTTAATTTCTCTTGTAAAGTAGTTTTTCAAGGCTTTTTTTCTTTACCATTGTTTATTTCGATGCTCCACAAATAAAGCTCAGCCTAAGTACATTGTAAAGTTTGTCCCCTTTGACGCCAGCCAGCGCTGGTTAAATACAGCGCCAATCGTTTCAGCAAGCCAAAAATGAATAAATATGGTGTGCAGCACCTAAAAGACGGCAGTACAGAGTGACTGTCACGGACATGGTTATTATCGACATAAGGGTCCAACAGGCGCTGACACAGGCAAGCCATTTCCTAGTACACCAATCCAAGCTGATTATTTAACATCGGCATTGTGACTTATGTACAAATAGCAGCGCCAAAATAGAAATAGATGGCAGCGCTCAAATATTGGCCATATGCCAACATGGCTGAATCGCGCACTACTTAAATAGGGTCTTAAAGTGGACCAACACCCAGGATTTTGACTATCCTGGGTATCGGCCCACTTCCGCGGGGCACCCCGATCGTGGGTGCCCCGCTGTGTGAAACACCCAGAATGCCCCGAAAACTCACCTGACCCGCTCCCAAGTGACTCGCTCGTCCAATCGCCGCCGGCAGACAAGGAGAGGCAGCGACGGACAAGCTGAGCGCGGGCCGCCACGCCTCCTGCGTGTCCCTCTTACAGGGAGCGCGCCCGCGCCGACAATTCACAAATGGCCGGCGCGGGTGCGCGCCCTGCTAGAGGGACGCCCGAGAGGAGGCGGCAGCCCGCGCATGTGCCGCTGGAATGAGGATCGGGTAGGATTTTCAGGGATCTGGGGGGGTTTCACACAGCGATACCCCGCAGTCAGGGAGCTGATCGGTCCGGGAATCTTATAGATTCCAGGGCCGATGAGGGGAGGCTGTTGGTCCACATGAAATTTGCTCAACTATTAAACATAATCTGCAATGGCATTGAGCACTTTAGTATAACAGTTTATGTCTAGCATTCAGTATTCCCAGCTGTACAGAAATTGTGAAGCAAGTGGAAAAAAACTATATTAAGCTTGGCTGCACTTGCAGGAGATACTCTGTACAGTAAACTCGATGGAAGTAGCTCAAAGAATGAATTACCAGGATGGGTGTAATCACCTTTGATTGTATTCACCTTCATTTTAGGGGTTTATTTTTAGAAAAATAAAAAAAACAGGGATTACAACTGGCGGTGTTCTCTGGAATCCTGCGGGGTGCCGAATTTCCATCTTAAATTTTAACGACTTGAGGCACTTGCGGATGGTACTCGGTGTAGCTAGCACATAGGCATATACAAGCCGTGCGCAATGAACACTGCCTGTCAGGGAACGTTACAGCTGATAGTGCTGGCAGACTGAAGCCGGGGTTGAAGTGCGGGCTCTGCCAAGCGTCTTGGACGAGGCACTCAAGACCTGCATAGACACCTACTACTGTCTACTTACTTATATATAAGAACTAGAGATGAGCGAACTTTTGAAAAATTTGATTCGACTGATTCGCCGAATTTTCCATCAAAAATCGTTTCGACCCGAATTTATTCGCGATGCATCGCTATTAAAAACGGCTATTTCTGAGCCTCCTAGAGCCTCAATAGGGTTGTAAACCATTCTGCCTTGCTGTAACACGCATAGGATACGTGCTGGGTTAGTGAAATAATACTGTAAATAATTATCACATGCAGGTCAGAGGCATCGCTAATAGAATCTCAGAGTGGCACAATTGCAGAGAGTTGAAGTGGCATCACAATGAGGGCCCCCTATAGTGCCTGAGCTGGCAGCAGCAGGAGCCAAAAAATTAGCTGAATCACACCCTGGAGTTGCAAGCAGCAGCAGCCGCCCAAACATTGGTTGAAAGAGACACTGGAGTTGGCAGCAGGAGCCCAAAAATTGGATGAATCACACCCTGGAGTTGCAAGCAGCAGCAGCAGGAGCCATAACATTGCTTTAAAGAGACACTGGAGTTGGCAGCAGGAGGCCAAAATTGGATGAATCACACCCTGGAGTTGCAAGCAGCAGCAGCAGCCCAAACATAGCTTGAAAGAGACACTGGAGTTGGCAGCAGGAGCCCAAAAATTGGCTGAATGACACCCTGGAGTTGCAAGCAGCAGCAGGAGCCCAAACATAGCTTGAAAGAGACACTGGAGTTGGCAGCAGGAACCCAAAAATTGGCTTAATCACACCCTGGAGTTGCAAGCAGCAGCAGCAGCCCAAACATAGCTTGAAAGAGACACTGGAGTTGGCAGCAGGAGCTCAAAAATTGTCTGAATGACACCCTGGAGTCGCAAGCAGCAGCAGCAGGATCCCAAACATAGCTTGAAAGATACACTGGAGTTGGCAGCAGGAGCCCAAAATTTGGATGAATCACACCCTGGAGTTGCAAGCAGCAGCAGGAGCCCAAACATTACTTTAAAGAGACACTGGAGTTGGCTTCAGGAGCCCAAAAATTGGACAAATCACACCCTGGAATTGCAAGCAGCAGGACCCAAAACACAGCTTGAAAGAGACACTGGAGTTGGCAGCAGGAGCCCAAAAATTGGCTGAATCACACCCTGGAGTTGCAAGCAGCAGCAGCAGCCCAAACATTTCTTTAAAGAGACACTGGAGTTGGCTGCAGGAGGCCAAAAATTGGATGAATCACACCCTGGAGTTGCAATCAGCAGCAGCAGGGGCCCAAACATTGTGTGAAAGAGACATTGGAGTTGGCTGCAGGAGCCCAAAAATTGGATGAATCACACCCTGGAGTTGCAAGCAGCAGCAGGGGCCCAAACATAGCTTGAAAGAGACACTGGAGTTGGCTGCAGGAGCCCAAAAATTGTATGAATCACACCCTGGAGTTGCAAGCAGCAGCAGGAGCCCAAACATTGCGTGAAAGAGACACTGGAGTTGGCTGCAGCAGGCCAAAAATTGGATGAATCACACCCTGAAGTTGGAGCAGGAGCACAAACATTAGCTGGAAGGCACACCCTGGAGTTGGCAGCAGCCGAAGCAGGAGCCCAAACATTGCTTGAAAGACACCCTGGAGTTTGCAGCAGCAGCAGCAGGAGGCCAAAAATTGGCTGAAAGGCACACCCTGAAGTTGGCATCAGCAGGAGGCCAAAAATTGGCTGAAAGGCACACCCTGAAGTTGGCATCAGCAAGAGCCCAAAAATTGGCCTAAAGACATAAATATGTTTTGCACCATTTGGAAAGTGTAAAACGTGGCACCATGCTGAATCTAGTCGCATGCATCAGGCATTGGTGGGTGGAAATCCTGGCTGATCCATCCCTGATTCATTTGGACAAAGGTGAGTCTCTCCACATTTTTAGTTGACAGACGAGTTCTTCTCGCCGTAACTATGGCCCCGCCGCACTAAACACCCGCTCAGATGGCACCCTACTGGCCGGGCAGGACAACTTTTCCAGGGCAAACTCTGCTAGTTGCAGCCACAAGCCAAGTTTGGCTGCCCAGAAGTCCAGCGGATCCTCAAGGTGTGTTGGCACGGTCATGTCAAGGTATGACATGACCTGCTGGTTGAGGTCCTGCTCCAGGTCTTCCTGCTGCTCATGAGTAGCCTCACTATGCGGGTGTAGAAAGCTACTCATTAGCGACTGGAGATTGAGGCTGCTGCTGATGTAGCTGCTGCTGCTGCTGCTGCTCCTGCCAACCCCCCCAGCAGGCATGGCAGTGGAAGGTGAGCGCAGAGGTCCCCCCGAGTCAGACCTGCGAGAGTATGGACCATGGCGCAGATAGGCATCGGCCAACTGGCTACGTAGAATGTCCTTGTAGTAGTTCAGTTTGTCCTCCCTCTCGGCGGGTTTAAATAATGCCTCCATTTTGTGCCGGAAGCAAGGGTCCAATAAGGTGGACAGCCAGAAATCATCCCTGCGACAAATGGAAACAATTCTGGGGTCACTACGCAAGCACGTGAGCATGCTTCCTGCCATTTGCGCAAGTGACTCGGAGGGACTACCTGTCTCCATCTCCACTGCATACTGCTACGGTGTGTCCGGGTCCTCTGTCTTGCCTTCCTCACAACCCTGTAGCTCCTCTGGCTGCTCCTCCTCTCCTGTCCGCTGACTAGATAAACCAGCCATTTCACCAAGACTAAACTGTGCTTCACTGGGCCAGTCCTCCTCTTCCTCCTCCTCCTCCAGTTCAGCTCCAACGGGGTTCATGTGGCCGAAAGATGTAGAAGCCATGTCTCCAGTGCCCTGACCAGCCATGGTTTCCAACATGTGCTGTAGTATATGAAGCAGTGGAATCACGTCGTTCATCCCGTAATCCTGCCGACTGACAAATAAAGTGGCTTCCTCAAAGGGCCTGAGCAAACGGCAGGTGTCACGTATGAGCTGCCACTGGTTGACATTGAAGTTACACAGGGGAGTCCCCCTATCCGCTTGGATCATCGTGATGGCTTTTCTCTGTTCATATAATTGGTCCAACATGTGAAGGGTGGAATTCCAACGGGTGGAAACATCGCAAATCAGACTATGTTGGGGGCTACCGTTCTGATGCTGTAGCTCAAGAAGGGTGTGTTTGGCGGTGTATGAGTGGCTGAAGTGCGTGCAAAGTTTCCTTGAAGTTGTTAGGATGTCTTGCAGATCGGGGGAACACTTCAGAAACCGCTTGACAACCAGATTGAAGATGTGAGCCATGCAGGGGGCATGGGTCAGGCTTCCTTGGCGCAACGCAGACAAAATGTTCTTCCCATTGTCGGTAACCATGATTCCCATTTTAAGTTTTCTTGGAGTAAGCCATGTTTGGATTTCCTGATGAATAAATTTAAGCAGTTCCTCCCCTGTGTGACTCCTTTCGCCAAGACAAACCATGTGAAGCCCAGCGTGACACCTCCGTGCCCTGCACATATGGTAGACTGGAGGGGCACTGAGACTTGAGCCTACAGTGGAGGATGAGGAGGCCGAGTCGCACGGTGTCACAGGCACAGCGGCCAGGGAGCGCGGAGGACGAAGTGCCGTGACCTGTCCAAGTTGCTGCTGCTGCTGCTGCAAAGGGTCCACATTCACCCAGTGGGCTGTAGACGACATGTACTGTCCCTGACCGTAGTTACAGCTCCAGATGTCGGCGCAGCCATGCACTTTGCTACACACCGACAGGCTCAAGGACTGGCCCACCTTCTGTTCAACAAAATCGTGCAGCGCTGGTACTGCCTTCTTGGCAAAGAAATGATGGCTTGGGACTCTCCACCTCAGCTTGGCCCAAGCCATCAGTTCTCTGAAAGGTGCAGAGTCCCCCACCTGAAAAGGGAGCGACTGCAGCACCAGCAACTTGGACAGGAGAACATTCAGCTTCTGCGCCGTAGGATGAGTGGGCGCATACTGCTGTCTCTTGGACATGGCTTCGCTGATGGATTGCTGGTGGGATGCATGACTTGGAGGAGGAGGAGGAGCAGGAGCATCAGGAGTGACAGAGGATGGGTATGACGCACAGATGCCTTCGGCTGAGGTGCTGGAGCCTTGGCTGGCAGAAATTGGGAGCGGCGTGCCACTTGGTGAGGAAGCAGGCTGGACCACCTCTTCAGAGTCTCGGTTCTCCCAGGCCGCTTTATGGTGACGCATCATATGTTGACGCAGGGCTGTGGTGACAACATTTGGGCCCTGGCCATGCTTCACCTTCTGCCTACATATCTTGCATGTGGCCATGTTACCCTCCTGTGGATGCTTCAGGAGAAACTGCCACACTGCCGAGTAGCTACTTTTCCCACCAACAGGCCGCACTGATTCACTGCTACTGTTGCCAACTCCAGGAACCCCTGTTCCTCTACCTCCCGATTAGGTAGCCTGCCGTACAGCAGGTGCTCTACCCCGGCCCCGTCTGGCTCCAGGCTTTACAATTGTGCCCCCATGCTGACTGCCAACCATGCTGCTAACACCTTGCTGCCTCAGCTGCTGACTCCGGGGCAACCTGCGCCCCTCTTCTCCTGATGATGACGATGAAGCCCCTTCTGCACCCGGCTCCCAAGTGCGATCGGCTTCTTCATCATCATCATCACCGAGTTTTGGCTGCACGTCACTGATGCTCTCGGTTTCCTCAACAGTGTCTGGAGCAGGAGCTGGAACGCTCGCAACACCCATGACACTCTCCACATCACTATTTGTCTGCCTAGCTAAAGAAGCCACCTCCATTTCTTGGCTGGGCAGTAGCTGCTGACTGTCCTCTATCTGATCGTCCTCCTCACTAAAGAGTGGAGCTGAACCCAAAGCATAGGATACATCACTGGGGGAGGGAACGGCGTAGGACAGAGGCAATGGGAGGACAGGGACTGCTCTCGGGGCATGCCAACTCAGGGTTGTGTCAGAGGAACCTACCGACCCTAGACTGGGGGTCTCAGATGTAATTTGTGAGGATGTGGATGACCGCGTTAACCAATCTACCATGGCAGATGCGTTACTGGTGGAGACACGATCGCTGGCAGATACTGACAGATCAGGTCTCTCACCGTGACTCCTGCTGCCACTCGCCCCTAGTCTGCTGTGACCTCTGCCTGCTGAATCTTGGCCTCTGCCACTCCTCTTTGAACATCCTGGCACTTGTCTGACATTTTTATGTATTTGAAATGCGCAATAGGTACTTTAGGTTTACTTTAAAAATCAGAAGCTAAATAAAGTGAGGAACTGCTTCTCTACACCAGATACTATGAAAATTGGCAATATAGGATACCCTGCGGCCTGGTGTTTTGACAGCAGGAAAAAAAACAATTCAAAATGCAATAGCTTAATAAAGCTGAGGCTGAACAAGCTTATTTAGTATAACAGATAGGGTGCAACGTGGTGGTTTGGGATACCCTGCGGCCTAGTGTTTTGACAGCAGGACAAAGACCAATTCAAAATTCAATAGCTTGATTAAGCTGAGGATGAACAAGAGTATTTATTATAACAGATAGGGTGCTACGTGCAGGTTTGGGATACCCTGCAGCCTAGTGTTTTGGCAGCAGGACAAAAGCCAATTCAAAATTCAATAGCTTAATTAAACTGAGGCTGAACAACGTTTATTTAGTATAACAGATAGGGTGACATGTGCTGGTTTGGGATGCCCATGTGGGCTGGTGTATTTAAACCAGACAAAAACCAATTCAAAATGCAATAACTTGATTAAGCTGAGGATGAACAACGCTTATTTAGTATAACAGATAGGGTGCTACGTGCATGTTTGGGATACCCTGCGGCCTAGTGTTTTGGCAGCAGACCAAAAACCAATTCAAAATGCAATAGCTTGATTAAGCTGAGGATGAACAACGCATATTTAGTATAACAGATAGGGTGCTACGTGCAGGTTTGGGATACCCTGCGGCCTCGTGTTTTGGCAGCAGACCAAAAACCAATTCAAAATGCAATAGCTTTATTAAGCTGAGGATGAACAACGCTTATTTAGTATAACAGATAAGGTGCTACGTGCAGGTTTGGGATACCCTGCGGCCTAGTGTTTTGGCAGCAGACCAAAAACCAATTCAAAATGCAATAGCTTGATTAAGCTGAGGATGAACAACGCTTCTTTAGTATAACAGATAGGGTGCAATGTGGTGGTTTGGGATACCCTGTGGCCTAGTGTTTTGGCAGCAGACCAAAAACCAATTCAAAATGCAATAGCTTGATTAAGCTGAGGATGAACAACGCTTATTTAGTATAACAGTTAGGGTGACGTGCTGGTTTGGGATGCCCATGTGGGCTGGTGTATTTAAACCACACAAAAACCAATTCAAAATGCAATAGCTTGATTAAAATGAGGCTGAACAATGCTTATTTAGTATAACAGATAGGGTGACATGTGCTGGTTTGGGATGCCAATGTGCTCTGGTGTATTTAAACCAGACAAAAACCAATTCAAAATGCAATAGCTTGATTAAGCTGAGGATGAACAACGCTTATTTAGTATAACAGATAGGGTGCTACATGCAGGTTTGGGATACCCTGCGACCTAGTGTTTTGGCAGCAGACCAAAAACCAATTCAAAATGCAATAGCTTGATTAAGCTGAGGATGAACAACGCTTATTTAGTATAACAGATAGGGTGCTATGTGCAGGTGTGGGATACCCTGCAACCTAGTGTTTTGGCAGCAGACCAAAAACCAATTCAAAATGCAATAGCTTGATTAAGCTGAGGATGAACAACGCTTATTTAGTATAACAGATAGGGTGCTACGTGCAGGTTTGGGATACCCTGCGGCCTAGTAATTTGGCAGCAGACCAAAAACCAATTCAAAATGCAATAGCTTGATTAAGCTGAGGATGAACAACGCTTATTTAGTAAAACAGATATGGTGCTACGTGCAGGTTTGGGATACCCTGCGGCCTGGTGTTTTTTTGACAGCAGGACAAAAACCAATTCAATATGCAAAAGCTTGATTAAGCTGAGGATGAACAACGCTTATTTAGTATAACAGATATGGTGCTACGTGTAGGTTTGGGATACCCTGCGGCCTAGTGTTTTGGCAGCAGACCAAAAACCAATTCAATACCTTGATTTAGCTGAGGATGAACAACGCTTATTTAGTATAACAGATAGGGTGCTACGTGCAGGTTTGGGATACCCTGCGGCCTAGTGTTTTGGCAGCAGACCAAAAACCAATTCAAAATGCAATCGCTTGATTATGCTGAGGATGAACAATGCTTATTTAGTATAACAGATAGGGTGCCATGTGCTGGTTTGGGATGCCCATGTGGGCTGGTGCATTTAAACCAGACAAAAACCAATTCAAAATGCAATAGCTGAATTAAAATGAGGCTGAACAACGCTTATTTAGTATAACAGATAGGGTGCTACGTGCAGGTTTGGGATACCCTGCGGCCTTGTGTTTTGGCAGCAAACCAAAAACCAATTCAAAATGCAATAGCTTGATTAAGCTGAGGATGAACAACGCTTATTTAGTATAACAGATAGGGTGCTACGTGCAGGTTTGGGACACCCTACGGCCTTGTGTTTTGGCAGCAGACCAAAAACCAATTCAAAATGCAATAGCTTGATTAAGCTGAGGATGAACAACGCTTATTTAGTATAACAGATAGGGTGCTACGTGCAGGTTTGGGATACCCTGCGGCCTAGTGTTTTGGCAGCAAACCAAAAACCAATTCAAAATGCAATAGCTTGATTAAGCTGAGGATGAACAACGCTTATTTAGTATAACAGATAGGGTGACATGTGCTGGTTTGGGATGCCCATGTGGGCTGGTGTATTTAAACCAGACAAAAACCAGTTCAAAATGCAATAGCTGAATTAAAATGAGTCTGAACAACGCTTATTTAGTATAACAGATAGGGTGCTACGTGCAAGTTTGGGATACCCTGCGGCCTAGTGTTTTGGCAGCAGACCAAAAACCAATTCAAAATGCAATAGCTTGATTAGGCTGAGGCGGAACAATGCTTATTTAGTATAATAGATAAGGTGCTACGTGCAGGTTTGGGATACCCTGCGGCCTGGTGTTTTTTGACAGCAGGACAAAAACCAATTCAAAATGCAATAGCTTGATTAAGCTGAGGATGAACAACACTTAATTAGTATAACAGATAGGGTGCTACGTGCAGGTTTGGGATACCCTGCGGCCTAGTGTTTTGGCAGCAGACCAAAAACCAATTCAAAATGCAATAGCTTGATTAAGCTGAGGATGAACAACGCTTATTTAGTATAACAGATAGGGTGCTACATGCAGGTTTGTGATACCCTGTGGCCTAGTGTTTTGGCAGCAGACCAAAAACCAATTCAAAATGCAATAGCTTGATTAAGCTGAGGATGAACAACGCTTATTTAGTATAACACATAGGGTGACATATGCTGGTTTGGGATGCCCATGTGGGCTGGTGTATTTAAACCAGACAAAAACCAATTCAAAATACAATAGCTTGATTAAGCTGAGGATGAACAACGCTTATTTAGTATAGCAGATATGGTGTCATGTTCTGGTTTGGGATGCCCATGTGGGCTGGTGTATTTGAACCAGACAAAAACCAATTCAAAATGCAATAGCTTGATTAAAATGAGGATGAACAACACTTAATTAGTATAACAGATAGGGTGCTACGTGCAGGTTTGGGATACCCTGCGGCCTAGTGTTTTGGCAGCAGACCAAAAACCAATTCAAAATGCAATAGCTTGATTAAGCTGAGGATGAACAACGCTTATTTAGTATAACAGATAGGGTGCTACATGCAGGTTTGTGATACCCTGCGGCCTAGTGTTTTGGCAGCAGACCAAAAACCAATTAAAAATGCAATAGCTTGATTAAGCTGAGGATGAACAACGCTTATTTAGTATAACACATAGGGTGACATGTGCTGGTTTGGGATGCCCATGTGGGCTGGTGTATTTAAACCAGACAAAAACCAATTCAAAATACAATAGCTTGATTAAGCTGAGGATGAACAACGCTTATTTAGTATAGCAGATATGGTGTCATGTTCTGGTTTGGGATGCCCATGTGGGCTGGTGTATTTGAACCAGACAAAAACCAATTCAAAATGCAATAGCTTGATTAAAATGAGGCTGAACAACGCTTATTTAGTATAACAGATAGGGTGACATGTGCTGGTTTGGGGTGCCCATGTGGGCTGGTGTATTTAAACCAGACAAAAATCAATTCAAAATGCAATAGCTTGATTAAGCTGAGGATGAACAACGCTTTTTTAGTATAACAGATAGGGTGATATGTGCTGGTTTGGGATGCCCGTGTGGGCTGGTGTATTTAAACCAGACAAAAACCAATTCAAAATGCAATATCTTTATGAGAAATCGCCTTTGAAAGCTGCTTTTGTGTAACAGATGGGGTCAAATGTGCTGCAATAGAATGCACATGTGGGCTGGGGTTTTTACAGCAGACACAAAAAATATTTAAACTAATCGAGTTATAAGAAATGCTTGTGTGTAACAGATAGGGTTAAAGTGGACCAACACCCACCGGTGATCGGCCCGGGAATCTATAAGATTCCCGGGCCGATCACCTCCCTCCCAACGGGACATCCGAGATCGGGATGTCCCGCGGGGTGAAACCCCCCGCAAACACTCCAAACTCCCTCGCGCCCCTCTAGACATGCGCGCGCCCGCACCGGCCGTCTGTGAATGGCCGACGCGGGCACGCGCGCGTCAAGAGGGACGCGCGGGAGGCGGCGGCGGAGGAGCCGCTTGTCCGCGGCTTGTCCGTTGGTGCGGGGAGAGGTGAGTTCGGGGGGTTCGGGGGGGTTTCACACAGCGGGGCACCACGATCGGGGGTGCCCCACCGAAGTGGACCAAGACCCAGGATAGTCAAAATCCTGGGTGTTGGTCCACTTTAAATATGCCATATGCCACTGCCAACATGGCATGCACAGTGGCAAGGAATTTTTACAGCACAAACAAAAGCAATTTAAAACTGATCTGGCAAATTAAGTGAAATGAAAAAAAAAAAGCTTTCCCTGTCACTTTCTCTGCTGTCCCTGCCTCGATCTTTCCTGATTTTTCCCTATCTTTCCCTGGTTCTGTCTGGCACTCTGTGGGTCTCCCTGACTCTCGCTTAGTCTCCCCCTGTCTCTAAACAGCTCCGTTGTGTCCGCAATACAAGGCTGAAATGCGCACCAGCAAGATGGCCGCCGTTTATATAGCGCTGTGACGTAACCGGGCTCCTGGCTGCTGATAGGCTGCATGTGACCTTCCCATGATAACTTGCCCCAAAGGATATGTCCAGACATGTCCATCCACCATTTTACAATGCCTGTAATTGAAGTAAATGGAGTTTAAAGGAAAACTTAGATCGATCGAATCGCGGGGAAATTCGGATTCGTTCAGAATCGAATATTTCCTGAAATTCGGAACGAATTCGGGTTCGTCCGGATCGATTCGCTCATCCCTAATAAGAACTACTATAAATTTGTGTCTAACAATTTTCAATATGGGAGGGTTTTGATCCTGATCCAGTTTCTGTAGGTCTATTAAAAAGCCTTTGGTCACTACAGATAGGAAGGCTCCCCTAGCATATACAAAATATTATTTTCACTGATGCTTAGTGTATATTTATATATATATATATATATATATATATATATATATATATATATATATATTTTTTTTTTTTTTTTTTATTATTTCTTTTTTTTTTTTTTTTTTTAATGAAATATTATATTGTCATCTTTTACAGACATTTCTATGATAACCCAACAAATATTCATTCTTTAAAATTGCCCAAAGCATTTTTCTGATGGCCTAGATTTGAAATAAGGAATGAATATTTGCAGTGTACAGATGCTAAGAACACTCTGGGCTCGATTCAACAAAGGTAGAAATAAATTCGTGTCACTCGAAAAATCAGATCGCATGCACAAAGTTTTAACTTTTTCGAGTGATTCAAAAAAGGGGTTGAATTAAATACTTGCACTCGAAAATGCAATCGTAAAATTTTCTAATCACTCGTAAAATTTTCAAAATGCTCGTAAAAAGGCTGTCGCAAGCGAAAATTATTAGAAAATGTACTCAAATTTATTTTCTATTGTTTAGTATTGTTTTCTGACTGTTTCATGGTGTTGTAAGGCTTTTTAATGGGTAAATGTAAATGCATAATTTTTTTTCAACTTTTTAAGTTACCTGTGTAGCTGTATGTACATAGATAGATACTAAATGACCAATGGGACGATTAGATGCAAACCTAACTTTGATCATGTGCGACCCAATTGTTTAGAGTTTGATTGACTCTACCCCTGTTCAGATGGGGTTAATTTGAACCATTCTAGACAGTTACCTGCTCTAGATAATTATTGTGATTGGGTATATCACGTGATCAATGGGAGGGTCCCGGTCATTACTAACTATATATATAAGGATGAAGGAAATGCTACCATTAAATGTCATGATTAAGGACCTGTTGTCCGAAACGCGTTGGCGTTAGGCCTTATCTTGCTCATACTATGATGATTGTTCCTGTTGGACTGCTGATTTTATTGATGGAAGTTTAATAAAATTGAAGATTTTTCAACACCTTGGGCTGGCTGAGAAACTTTGTACTACTGTGTAGCTGTATGTACATGGCTAACATTGTGGATACATGTAATAAAGAGGCAAGGTATGCTGTAGTGGAAGTACTAATTAAACAGTAATATTTGTAAGAGGCATATATGTAGTTTTTTTTTGGGGGGGGTGGTTGGATTGCCAGGGACCTGTATTAAAAATGTTTCCTTTAATGCAGAAATGTGGCCATTGTTTTCTATACAAAGCTTGCTCACATAACACCATGTGTCCCTGGGTGCAGGGAGCAGCTCTTTGCTAGCTTTAACCTCATGGTACACCATTCTTATGCTTACACTATAACGTGGACCAAAAGCCAGGATTTTGACTATTCTGGGTTTTGGTGCACCGCAATGTAAAAACCCAAAGGTCGACCAGAGGTCTTCTACCAGTTAATGGCGCCAAATATGGATTCCAAAGCTGCACGATTTAGCCTAGTAAGCTGGAAAAGTGCTTGAAATGGCAGTTGATCCACTTCCAAACGTGTCCGAAATATGGGAATGGGTAGTGTGCGCCTTCTCTGCGCCACATCATCTGCAATATGTTCAAAGTCAATGGCCTCGATTCACAAATTCTCAAAAAAATTCTCATGGTAGTAAAAAATGTAATTCATGAGAAAAAAGCCTGAGAATTTCACTGTTACCAAATCACCAGATAGGAAGACACTGAAAGTCAATGGAACTTTTTACTACTAGTAAAAAAGGGTAAAAAGTTCAGTATTTTTTTCAGGAGTAAAAAAGTGCCATTGACTTTCATTGTCTTCCTAACTAGTGATTCACAAACAGTGGAATTCTCAGGCTTTTTTCTTATGAATTGAATTTTTTACTACCATTAGAGTTAACTACCATTGCAAAGAAAGTAGACGGGCTCCATTGTGAGAAAGAGCAAAATGAGTTTTCTCCTGCTGAAAGCTGCATCAAAAAACTAGTGTGAAACACTCTAATTTATATCATGTGTGTGGCTCATCAAGTCCACCTGAATCAGTAGTAAAATTTTCGAATTGTAAAATTTAATTCAAGTGACTCGTGTTTTACAATGGTTCCAGGTAGCTGAATCACTCGTAAAAAAAATATAGCAAAATCGCAACTTTTTAAACACACAACACACGAAAAATCAATTTTCGACCTTTGTTGAATCGAGCCCTTTGTCTTTGTTTGACAATTTATTTTTTCACATTTGCAGACACTGTTTGCAGCTACAGTTACCGGGCCAAGGAGGAACATTCACTTCTAATTTTAGAGAAAAACACTCTGTATTGCTATTTTTAGCTATTTTGAAAAGACTTTACTAGGCAAAACTAGACCACCTAGAAAGTTGGTGACTTTCATTTTATTTGTATTACACTTGATTGGACAACTTAACCAGTATAGCATCTGTTTTTGATTACCAGTTTTTATCAGACTGTTATGTCATTCATTTACATTTGGAAGCTGTTATGTTAGATTGTATCTTTTTAAAAGGGCAAAATTAAACTAAATAACCATAAGATAAATATTAAAGCTACTAGAATTAAAATATTATAAATAATTAATCGTACTTAATTTATTTCTCCAGTTCCAGACCAGTTTTCTAAAACAGAAGTAATTTCATGCCTTTTTCTAAATAGAGCCCCAGTAGATGCCTTTTGAGAACACCGAGGCTTCCAATGTCCTGCTGTGGCAATTACAATGAAAGCAACAGTCCAGATTAGAGATTTGTAATCATATATAATGACTGGGATTGCAAATATGAAATGATGATTAGGTGCATCATGCCCAGCATGTCTTATACACAACACCCAGGCCAACAGCTAGTAAGAAAAGATGGGCAAAGGACCAAATGGATACCATTGTGGGAACTAAAATTAATTCCCTTACTGATCTTTCTGCTGATTGACTTCTACACTTTAACGAGTGTTGGTCCAGCAGTCAGCAAATTAAAAAAAGCTCAGGGGGGGCATCCAGAATGCTTGAGTGTCCTTGCACATGATGAAGTCCTTGCACATAACCCCCCAGAACGCCCGTAATCCTCACCTTCACTACGAGCCAGGGCTAGGAAAGGAGCCCAGCGATTGGCCAGTGGGCGGCCACCGGGGGCAGGACGTTCTGGTAGCCACCCAGTGGCCAATCGTAGGACTCCTTTCCCAGAGCTGGCTTGTAGTGAAGGTGAGGATTATGGGTGTTCTGGGGGGTTATGTGCAAGGACTTCATCATGCTGGGTATACCCCCCAAGCTTGTTTTGATTAGCTGACTGCCGAACCAGCACCCAGTAAAGAAAAAATGCGTGGTGGTCCAGTTTAGGTGGAAGGAAGAGAGAGGGTTATGTTTAAAACAGTACCCCCATGTGGACGATGTGTCATAATATTTCAAGGCATTTTGGGTCATTTGTATAAGAACAATAATTTTTTGATTAAAGAAACACCACACAACAAAGGTTACTTTGCAAATAAAAATTGTATTAGGTATCAATCAAATGTACAAACAGTGAGATACAGGTCTCTGATGATCAAGAAATGGCAAAAAAAGGATACAATGGGTGACTCTGTATAGGCGAGAATCAAGGTGTCATCAGGAGCGTTTGACCACCTCAGTAAAGAAGAGATTATAGCATTAGCACTAACATGTATAATATCTGGAAAAGCTGCTATAGTAAGGTAACCGCATATTACCATATTTGTCTATGAGGTGACACTGTCACGGTCCTGATGATGGGTATGAAGGGCAGACTGTCTGATCAGTCAAGGAAAATAGCAAGTATAGGGGAACAAGGCTTGTATCGCAAGCCTTGAGAAAGAGGCCTTGGGCTCCGGAACGTGGGCATGTTATTTGCAATCACGTGCTATTGTACTGCCACTTGGTAATGCTTTTTTCATTATATTGCTTGAATGATCTCATGTTGGCGTCATGATTTAACCCTGTATTCTATCATGTATTATACTGAAGGTTACATTCTGGTATGATGCAGGGGCAATGTACATGTTTTCTAACCAGAAACTATATTTTGTGTGATATATATACTGTTCCCCTATACTTGCTATTTTCCTTGACTTATCAGACAGTCTGCCCTTCTTACCCATCATCAGGACCGTGACAGTATCACCTCATAGACATACAGGGCCTGATGCAGAGCCTCCTCTGAACTGCCCTTAAAACCTTCCGATTGTCCGAGTCTCCCGTTTGAATCGTGGCTCAAATGTGATGCAGAGCCTCCTCTGAACTGCCCTTAAAACCTTCCGATTGTCTGGGTCTCCCGTTTGAATCGTGGCTCAAATGTGATGCAGAGCCTCCGTCGGAATGGCTCCCTAACTGATCCGTCAATTTCACTTTATTCGGAAAGCTTTTTTTGCTCTCTCGGGTGCCTTCAATTTGATCGGGGCTCCCGTTCACGTTCACACGGGCGGGCCGTTTTTCCCTGATTTTTCCTTGCATTTTGAACGTACCTGCTTGGTTTCCTTCGTATTTGACCTTCCATTTTGGTGGTTTTAGCAAGTATACTTACATCTCCATGGCTCTTCAGTTGCCAATCTGGCTACACGCAAGCGCACATCCCTCAAACTCCATTGGAATATACATATGGCAACCACTGCCAATTTGACACATATTTTTTTGGGAACAATAAATTTGGGTTCTTCCTTTTTCCTTGCCATTAATGCATACCTTAATCTCCTTTGTGTTCCTTTTTCCTTGCCATTAATGCATACCTTAATTCTTTCTGATTGTTTTGGATTTATTGTACCATATCTAAACTTTTTGTGTCATGGAAATGTGTGATGATGTTGTGTGATTGTACATTTGCAGGAAACACAACTTTCTTTTTTTTTTTATTTATTTTTTTTTATTTTATTCCAGCGTTTGAAATTGAATTTTTTAAACAAAGTTTTTTTACAAATAATTGAATCTAAATGTTTTAACAAATAAACTATTTTCATTTTAAGCCAAATTAAAATTCTTTAGGCCTCGGTGTCTTGTGCCTGTGATTTTCTTGTATCTGTGAATGAAAAACAACATTAGTTTAGCATTGTTTATTTGGTTTGGTTGTGCGTGTTTTTTTTGGGGCCCTTTTTAAACCGGACCTTCTGCGTTTTTTACTGAAAAGGCCAAACTCTTAACCAAAGATTCCGCAGCATCTCAAAATAATAGATAGTAATTTTTTAGTCAATCAATAATTATTCTTTCCACCACTGGGCTGCAACTCAGTTCAGGAATTTAGTATACGGCCGCCGCCATCTTGACTCAGAAGCATCACACTTACTGAGGAGAGGAGAGTGGGATAAGGTACAGGGGGTGGGTTATAGCTGTGCTTTGCTCACACAGAGCAGAGACCTCTTGAAAAGGTCAGCAATCCCAGAATGCAGAGCAGCACAGTTAGAAGGCACTTCCTGTTTGCAGGCTGCCTGATAAGATGGCGGCTTCCATAATCCGCCATCTTGGATGTTGAAAGCCTCATAACATGCACTAGGTGCAGGTAGGATGATTTTGAAGGTGGGCAAACTTTATGTACAGGGTGTGGGAAACATATAAGATAGACTTATTCTGAGTGAAGGTCCGCTTTAACGGCTTTTTAGACAAAGTCTTTGGTTTTTTTGGTTCATTTACTTTGGTACCCAAAAACGCCACTTACCATGTTTTAGGCGCATATTGCGTCAGGGGCGGAGGCTCCATTCTTGCTCCCTTGGTTGCTGCTGTGAATCTGTTTGCTTGACAAAGACACTGATATTAGAGACTGTTGTTGTCTCATGTACACAAAAAGCATTAACAAGTTTGCTGGCCTAACTCAAGTCACTTTTTGAACCTCTTGCTGCCTCACATTGCCCTAGTTCTTCTATCTGCATGTAGCCTAGTTTTGAGCTGCGTACATGTGTTAAACTAAGGTGGGCTTGTATGTAACGTGAAAAACGAAGTTGTTTCAGACTATTCTGGTGGTTTTTTTTTTTTTTATTACAAGGAATGTGTGCGCGCATACTCACATCCATGATGATGTCGTCCTGCTCCGAGGTAAAGATTGCGGGCGCGCACCCGCTGGTGACCACGGCCACATGGAAAACATATTTAAAGCACAAGGCACTCAGCTCTGTGTTGGATACCATATCTATATGGGCAGACCTAAAGGGAGCAAAAAGAGCCAACCAAGGGCCGAGGCACATAGCAGCCGCACACATGCCTCATCCTCCACAAGAGCAGGCACCAGACACATGCCGAACATGCCCCCACTAAAACGGTGGATACTCCACACAAACAGGCACATTCCAAAAAACGCAGGACCAAGGGTACATTAACCCATTCACCACCACCTGCAAAAAAAACACGCACACACAAGGGTACCCCATCTAGTCAGACCATGCAGCATCCTCCACCTCCACACACCAAGCATACCCACAAATCCAAACACATAAGCAAGGGTAAGCGCATTGCAAAAACCACCACCCCACCCAGGTCACCCACCCCTCCACCTCCACCCTCTGGTTCCCCCAATTCCAGTACCTCAGATTCCACATGCAGCTCCACATCTGATAGCTCAACAGGAACCCAGACATTAAGCCAGAGAAGCACACACACAACATCCCCCTCCCCCATAAGCCAAAGAAGCACACACGACTCCCCAGATACCCAACCATCAATTTCCTCAGAGGCAGGGGAGACCACACACCCATGTGGCAGACAACTATGACATGGCTCACTAACTGCCCGATTTTGCGATGCTCAAAGCATGGCGGTGGCAAATGCAGTTTGCGAACATTATGATGCCCTATTTGGCCGCACCTCCAAAACAACCACAAAGCAGGCTAAGATGGAAATCTGGACTAATATTTGCAGGCAGGTCAATAGTGTGGGATCAGTCCGGAGAGATATTCAGCAAATAAAAAGGAAATTTGGGGACCTGAAATACTACAGCAAAAAAAAAATGGACATGCGCCGTCAGCAGAGGTAATGGACAATTTTTAGTCACATTGTTAAAAGGATGTAACACTTATTAGGTGTAATCTTCCCCAGCCAACAGACAGAGGGTGGAGCAGAAGTAAAGGAAAAAGTAAAATGCATTTTTTTTAACATTGTTAAAAGGATGTAACACTTATTAGGTGTGATTTAATCTTCCCCAGCCAACAGACAGGGGGTGGCTTACCCACTAAAATTATCCTTACGCCCGCCGAGGAACATGTATATACATTCATACACCCGGCCAGCATCCAGGGACTGGCAGAGGCACAAGACACAGACCGGAATGTAAGGTCCCAAGGTGAGTCTGATTTTGCCATGACCTAGTACAAAAAGTTCAAGAAGGCAGTGTTATGCTACACAACACACTGTACTTGGCCATTTACCTAATCTTCCTATCTACATACTAAGGACCAAGTCAACAGGACACACCAGGCCCCCAAACCCCTGCGTTAGCACCGAGGCCAAGGGCACACCAGGCTTCTACACCACAAACCCAAATTGTGGATTGCGATGAGGTAAGTCAATGGGCCTTGATGTGTACTTTTAACATTGATATTTGCGAGCTTTTGTGGACAGAAATAAACTAAAAGGATGCTATATTTCTTAACAGACCACAGGAAGCCCACCCATCATCGACCATATACGAGATTTGGAGGAGGACACCCCACATATGTCACTAACCACTACTGCACCAGTGGCAGCAACGCAGGCAACCCCGGCACAGCCACCACATCCACAACCACCTTCGGAACCAGAACCAACCACCCGTCCCACTGCTCCTACCCAGTCTAGACGCCATATTTCCCAAAGAAGGCAACTTCAAATTTTGGAGGAAACATGGAGGCAGGAAAATATTGCCTTTGCTGCGACAACACAGCAATTCAATGAGACTGTGTGCACCCAACTCACAAACCTCAACGCCCAAGTAGAGGTATTAAACAGCAATATCTCTGCCCTAACCAGCCATATGGCTGAGATTAATCAAAGCCTGGCCCACATTGCAGCCAATTTGCAGGCACAAAATCATTCCGTGTCACCATGCAACCCAACATACCACTAATTTGTGGGGAATACATTTTCTCTGCCCACGTGTAATTTTTCTTTTGGGACCAAAAAAAAAAATGACAAAACAAAATTTGTTTGAAAAATTAAAAAAAAAAATAAAAAAAAACAAAAAAATGGTGGTCTCTGAAAAAACACTAAACGCTAGTTGTGCACGTATGGTTTGCGCGGTGCCACTTTGGGTGCAAGAAAAAGGAGGGGTGGGGAGGGCTGAAACTAAAGGTGGTGGAGTAGCCCACAAGCCATGATTAGGTTTAGGACCGTTGCAGGCGTCTATTGTAGTGCCCCCCCCAGTTACATCAAGACAACGGAACCTCATCTTTAAGAGAACAAAGCCTGTCTCCAACACAGAGCGAGTCCTCCTGGGGGCAGTATTGTCGCGCTCCTCTGCCTGTGAAGATCGGTGCAGGATGGGGGTCTTCATCCAGGGGACCAAAGGATAGGCAGAGTCTCCTGCCCTAAAACCAAAAAACAAAAAAATTAAAAAAAGGTGTGCATTGCAACAATAGAAAAGAGGGACAAATAGGTGAGCGGGGTAGGGTGGGAGGAAAGGACATTTGTAATGAGACTACATGCACATCCAACCTGTACTCTGATTTAAAAAGTCTGGGGAATACTACTTACATAAGAGGGCAAGAACATGACGCAATAGGGTACAATCACTTAACCCATTTAATTTGTAGATCAATAATTGGGCTCCAAATATACTACGCCAAAAGTTACCAAATAGTGTGTTACGGGAACAAACACAGTCAGAGAGGGTGGGCAACCAATACAAGTTTCAGACACATACCCAGTAGCCAGCCACCAAATAGATCGGCAGATTTGAATTGCTCATGTAGGCAGGAATTCCTAGGCAGGGAAAGCCAGAAAAACGACTCCCAAAAACCAAATCAGGGCCAGCCAGTGCCTGCACATTTATCCTATGTCCCATCTTCAAATGCCTGCACACAAACAATAAAATAAAAATGATGGAGACCCTGTAAAAAGGATACCCAAAAAAAACCCATAAAAAATATCAAATACTCATGCCATCGATGTCCAAAGGCGTGCGGTGCAGCCTGGTTTCTGCCATACTCAGCAGGACAAGACGGCGTAGCTGGCGCTGATGTTCTCCAACAGAGGACTGCATATTATTGCCCGAGTGCAAATACGGCTGCTCTGACTTGCCGTAAGTGAAGGCTCGGCGGCCCCGTTTTATTAGGGTGATTTCAATAGGAAATCAAGGCTCTGCATCACTGAGAAAAACGGACCAATGAACGAGGCGTCCGTTTTCCCGGGAAACAGCCTCATGTGAG
Organism: Gastrophryne carolinensis; assembly: GCA_027917425.1. Taxonomy (NCBI): domain Eukaryota; kingdom Metazoa; phylum Chordata; class Amphibia; order Anura; family Microhylidae; genus Gastrophryne; species Gastrophryne carolinensis. The sequence goes on from CM051241.1 coordinate 104,493,986, forward strand.
CCGACAATCGGAAAGGCGGCTGAGCGCACACCTGAGCGCATAAACGCACACTAAAATCAACGTAGCACCCTTTCCTGACCCGATCAAAGGCCAAAACCAACGGGAAAATGCACGGGATAGCTGAACGGGGAGGCTCTGCATCAAGCCCACAGTATATGGCAATATGCGGTTACCTTACTATAGCAGCTTTTCCAGATATTATACATGTTAGTGCTAATGCTATAATCTCTTCTTTACTGAGGTGGTCAAAAGCTCCTGATGACCCCCTGATTCTCGCCTATACAGAGTCACACATTGTATCCTTTTTTTGCCATTTCTTGATCATCAGAGACCTGTATCTCACTGTTTGTACATTTGATTGATACCTAATACAATTTTTATTTGCAAAGTAACCTTTGTTGTGTGGTGTGCCTTTGATCAAAAAAATGTTCTATGAGCCTATGTAGGGGTGTTAATGTGGCGAGATCTTAAGAGAACCCCTATGATTATTTTCTTTCCCTTTTACTTTCTGGTGTGCCGATTACCAACCACTGGCCATTTGTATAAAACACACGGAGGTTGGAAATATGCTGTGCAATTAAGATTAAATGAAAGTTCTCCCTAAAGTAAATACTTCAGACTTCTAGGCATATGCATATTTTAAGTGCTCATATACTCCATCACTCCGTAATCGCAACCCAGCATCAGTCTTCAACTAGCATGTTTAGCTAGCAGCACACGAACATCTGATTGTGCTGCTAACAGTGTGGCCAGTATCCCTAGGCACATGGAATATGGCGCAGCTGCTGGAAACTCAACTGAATCAATGAGCCCTTGTCTTAATTCTGGGGGCAATTAAGCCTATAGTGTGAAAAAAAATTACCCGCTCAATGGCCACCTCAAACCCCATTTTGTTGCCATTGATTCCCCTCCCTATAGAGCTTATCCCTTTCACTAGCATTGTGTCATATAGTGTGCTATTCTGATCTGAATCCATTATACTTTGCTGATCATCTGGGTGTCTTTGACCTTCAAGCAGAACTCAAGTCAAAAAATAAAATTTGGTAAATCGCAGCAATTCGCTCCAAACTTAGGAGATATATACCTCAGAAACACGGGGAAGCATTCTTCACACACACACACACACACACACACACACACACACACACACACACTGAATAAACAGCTGCTAGAGGAATTCTGTGTGAGGGGAATCTGTTACATTGTTCCTTAATGTTCAAGCTCACACATCACATCACAGATTGCCAAAGGATGGCTTTAGGGGAGCCATTAACTAATCTTTTATTATTTGATAGTTGGTCTGCTTTAAGCCTGTCATTTGATACAGCAATACTGATGACATTTGACCTTTGGTCTGACTCCAGATATGTTTTTGCCTATTTCGTGCTTGAAGATGTACCATGTTTCCTGGCATATGGGGCTTGGCTATAGGTGAATTGGTGGTGAAGATTGGGTTGTCATCTCACTGGCCATCAGGCAATCAGTCAGGCATTACATATATTTTCAAATATCCAGCATCCGGCTTCCTGTTAGTTGAAGAAGTACATTTCGATTGTCTTACGCAGCTGTGTGATGTTGCTCCAGGTGTCTATGCAGAGCCATAGTTCCTAGTCCTAGGTTTGTGCCCTGGCTATGGCTAACTTTCTGCTTGCAGATCTGACAGTGTTCTAGGTTTTGTTCTCCACATGGCAGCGTACCATACCTAATAAGATCTAGAATGTTCACCACCACCACCTGATTTTGCCCCTCCTCTGGCAGGCTTTTATGTGGAGTCTGATAAAGCAGCATCAGTGTCACCGTCACCTGCTCCTAAGCAAAAAATACCAGTAGAACTTTTTGATCATTTGCAGATGATCTGCCCCTCCCTTGGATCAGCTCTTCGTCGCTGCCAGTGCCAGAAGTTCCCTTCTGCCCTGACCATGTCTGGTTCCTGGTTACTAGGTTCTGTCCAAATCTTCATATTCATACTCCTCCTCCTGATCCCCGCCACTTCCCTGTTCTGGTCTTTCATCATGGTCTACTTGCCCCACCAAACCACAACCACCTTTATAACTGCCAGTATGTTTATAGTTACATAGTTAAACCGGACTTTCACCATGATTTATTGAAAAGCCCAAACCCTTAAAAAATGATTCCCCAGCATCTAAAGTTAATATATTTTAAGTTTTTAGTCACTTACTTATTATTCCTTCCCCCACTGGGCTGCAACTATGTTCAGGATTTTAGGATACGGGCGCCGCCATCTTGACTCAGAAGCATCACATTTACTGAGGAGAGTGGGATAGAGTACAGGGGGGCAGGTTATAGCTGTGCTTTGCTCAGATAGAGCAGAGCTGGGGTCAGGAAAAGGTCAGCAATCCCAGAATGCAGAGCAGCACAGTCAGAAGGCACTTCCTGTTTGCAGGCTGCCTGATGTTCCATGAGCCGCCATCTTGGATGTTTAAAGGCTCATAACTTGCAGTAGATGCAGGTAGGATGATTTTTAATGTGGGCAATCTGTATGTACAGGGTGTAGGAAACATATAAGATAGACTCTTATTCAGAGTGAAGGACCGCTTTAATATGGTTTAAATAAGACATATGTCCATCAAGTTCAACCAAGGGTGCTGGGATAGGTTAAGTTATTTTATTTATTTTTTTTAATGATAACAGGTTATAGTAACTGTTAATGTTTTTCTAAATAAAAATCTAATCCTTTTTTGAAGCTGTCAGCGGTTGATGCTGTAACAAACTTCTGCGGGAGGCTATTCCACAGATTTATAGTTCTTATGGTAACGAATGATTGTCGCCAAAGGGAGTGCCCCCTTGTCTTTAGAGAGGATTTTACTTGAAATAGTGTTTCCCCATATGTTTTGCATTGCCCATTTATATATATTTATACACGTTAATCATGCCCCCCCTCAGTTGTCTCTTCTCAAGACTAAACAGATTTAATTTTCGTAATCTTTCCTCATAACTAAGATCCTTCATTCCTCTTATTAGTTTGGTGGCTCTCCTCTGCACCCTTTCCATAGTCACAGCATCCTTTCTATGAATGTGTGCCCAGATTTGGACGGCATATTCCAGGTGAGGGCACTCCAGTGCCTTGTAAAGAGGCAAAATTACATCTGTATCCCGTGATTCCATGCCTCTTGTGATGCATGATAATATCTTGGTGGCCTTGGAAGCAGCTGCTTGACATTACATGCTGTGATCTACCAGTACCCCCAGATCCTTCTCAACAAGTGTTTCTCCTAGTTTTACTCCCACAAGGATATATCTGGCCTTCAGGTTGTTAGACCCCAAGTGCATGACTTTACATTTCTCCACATTGAAATTCAGTTGCCAAGTGGATGCCCAGACACTCAAAGTGCCCAAGTCAGCATGAAGCTTGTGAACATCTTCAATAGACTGCACTGTGCTACATATATTTGTTTGATCTGAAAAAATAAAGACAGTGCTTCTAATTCCATCTTCTATGTTGTTTATAAACAAGTTGAATAAAAGTGGGCCCAGCACTGAACCCTGGGGTACACCACTTACAGCCAGTAACCATTCAGAATATAATTATCCATTCAGAGGTATCAATAACCACAACTTTCTGCACACGATCCTTCAGCGAGTTTTCAATCCAGTTACAAACTGTTTTTCCTAATCCTGAAGATCTCAATTTCCACAATAAACGTCTGTGGGGGACAGTGTCGAATGCTTTTGCAAAATCCAGAAAAACTATATCTACAGCCGCCCTCTGTCCAGGCTTATACTCACCTCCTCATAGAAGCCAATCAGGTTAGTATGGCCCTGCAGTCTTATGTACATTTCAAATATTTAGAGGCCGATTCATTAATAGCGCCAGGTAGCGACAGATGAGCGACAGTAGCGGCATTTTCAGAGCGCCCGCTAGTAGTCGCTGTGCTTGGCCGTTGTTCTGTAGTTGATATCGACTCAGTCGGTTTGCCATAATGTTGAATATTGGGTGAGAAGTCGCTATTTGACAGGTTCTACGCTGTATGGGAGCGCATGACAGTGAATGGCCATAGCGAACGGTTCCCAGCATATTCATTAACAAATCACGCTCAAAAAATTATCGCGCAGTGAAATGCTAGTTTAAACCCCAGAGCGCTGGCGGTGATGGGTTAAAAGTAGTTTTTTAACCCCCAAACAACCATATTTTTGGCTAAAAAAAAAAAACATGTTTTTCAAAACATTTTGTAATATGAATACATTAATATCAGACCTGTAATATCAAATCTGCACAATTGTTTTTTTTTTTTTTTTTTTACCTTAAAAAAAAATATCTAACATTGCAGAAGTGGTCACAGAATTTTTGACATTTAAAAAAAAAAAAAAAAAATTAATAGCAATTAATTAAGAATATTTAAAGATTGCTCCATTGAAATGCATTGGAGAGCGCCAAGTAGCGAGAGGTCATACCTGTCGCTGTTCAAGGTCGCTCGCTGGCGCTGTGGGGTGAGGCTGGAATAATGATGAATGATTCGCTATCTGGCGCTCTGTCAGTCGCTAAGCAGGATCGGCTTAATAAATGTGTGATTGCGGAGGGGAGCTGGCGTACTCGTGGCGGTGACCGTCATTACCGTTCGCTCACCATTCGCTACCTGGCGCTATCCCTTGTTAAATAAGGGCCTTAGTTTTTCTTGGATGATATCCATGTTTAGCTTGTTGAGCATTATACATGGGCTATTGCTGTCAGTGGCATCTACTGTGTTGGCTCTTTACTCCTCTCTTGTGTACACAGAGCTAAATAATACATTCAACAGCTCTGCCTTCTCTTCACCCCCAGTGACCATTTCTCCATTATCATCAATTAGGGCACCTATCTGTTCTGATTTAGTTTGAATTTATATATTCAAAAAATGTTTAGGGTTTGTTTTGCTTTCTTTGGCCACATCTCTTTCATTTTGCACTTTCGACAACCTTATTTCTTTCTTACATGCTTTATTTACTAATTTATACTTTTCAAGAGTTACAGCTGAAAGCTCAGCCTTGTAATGTTTAATTGCCATTTTCTTTTTCTGTATTGCCCTTTTAACCACAGGTCATCACTATTTGATATTACCAGATGTAAAAGAGCATCATCCCTAGTAGGTGCCCCATGAACTGATTCATATAATTGTCTTGTAGAAAGCTGAGGAATGCTCTCCCCCTTGTAGAAGAAGCAGAACTGTGTCTCCAGTCGATTTCTGGGTAGTTGAAGTCCCCCATCACCACCACTGTACCAGCCTGTGATGCCCACTCTATTTGCTTATGCAGTTGACCCTCTATTTCCTCAGTTATATGTGTAGGCCACCACCCCTACTGCCACAGCTATGCATCACGGACATCACGGACAACACTTCCACTTCCACCACAACACACTACAAAGGCTGGCTGTCATCAAATTCTCCTTATCACTATCCATAGCAACCTGGCTGCTGCAAAACGCTGGCGCCCCACTAGGGGTGGGCAGTAAAGAGAGAGATGATGGAAGAGAAAGGCTTCTTTTACTGTGAAGTGTAGCTGTAGTGGAGGTAGAATCCACTGAAACCTGTCTCAAAGTCATTGTGTCAGAGTCTTTCTCCCCCTGAGATAAGCATGACTGAATCAACCAGTCCACAATGGATGCATTGTCCAAAATAACATGCCCACTTGAGGAAATGGACAACTCTGGCTTGCTGATGCTACCACGTACATTATTGCTGCTACTACTACCACATACATTGCTGCTGCTACTACTAGCAGTGGCGGGCCTAGGCAAATGGATGCTGGGCCTGGGAAAATGGCTGTTTTTTACAGAGCACTGTAACTAACACAGACTACGGCTTGAGGAAAGGCACTTCTGGCTCCGACATAAAAGGGGATTCTTTACTGTAAAGCAATGAGACTATGGAACTCTCTGCCACAGGCAATAGTCAAGAGAAATACACTAAAAAAGTTCAAAAGTGGCCTGGATGCCATTACCAACTATGGTTACTAGGGCACTGGAAGACGATTCATTATTTTTCTATCATATGCAGGCTGGATGGACTAAAGTCTTTTTACAGTCTTACATATTGAGTTACTATGTAACTCATAAAAATGTAGTTATTTGTAAAAGTCAAATCAGGTAAACTGCCAGAACAGATATATTAAAACTTTTGCCAATATTTATGGAGGTGTCTTAGCCCATTCTGAAAGTGTGGTTTTAAGTTATTTGAAAATAATGACCATTTCTTGGCTAGTAAACATTTCATTGTACACAGTACAACCTCTTTTTGGTAGAGTCATTTCCACTTTTACATTACTTAGATTTGATTGTTTTCACTGTTATTGGCATGTTGTTACCGCTAGTTAAAATTACAGATGCCTTTTCTGATTTCCATAAAATGTGTGGTGTATGTTTAATAAGTGAAAATTGTGTTTCATGTCATTTCTTTAATCAGTTTTCTCGCCAGAACTATTTATTCTTTTCAACTAAAATGTTGGGAGCAAAATGAATCTGTGAAACGCATATTCAGTATTTCTTTCAACACGCATGAAGAAGTATGGTGCATAAACATGATTTGTATTATTATTATTTTTCATTTTAAGAGTGCCATAGTATTTCATGTCAGAATTGATTGAGAGTGATTGGGTTTAATATAAATACACATATACAGAGTACAAGGCATGCTGGGATTTTCATTCTCCCTGCTATTATTCCTCTCCAGCAGGGCATGCTAATTTGGGGTGCCATGCTGTGTTTGGGGATCCTGGGGATCACCTGTAGAAACTCATCTTGGACCAATCCCACGGCGCACAGTTTGTTGGACAATCAGTGCTTGAGCTCCATTCATATCTTACTTAGTGACCTGACTGCAGATCAGCTAGTAAAGCTGAATGAAGGGTGTGCCGATATCTGCTCCTAAGCCTACCCACTGCAGCTATTCAGAAATGCCTGGCATGGGTAAGTTTGTTAGCTAATAGTATAGCAGGTATGCATGTATGTCTCGCTCTCAAATTAAGGGATTAAGCAATTGACCTGCCTGGAGTATTCCAAAGAGGCCAGTGTTCCTATTTAAAGGGTTTCATGTGCCAAATGACACTCAGAATGAAGACATGATAATGAAAGAAAAAGATCTTGAGGACAGTGAATGTTACATGTAAGATGGTATCCAGAGCTTAAAGGGTTTGTTCAGGCAAATACAATCTACACTAACCTGCCCACCAAAAACGGGCAGGCTGATTCATCACTAACGCCAGGTAGCGACAGATGAGCGTCTGTAGCAGGCATTTTCAGAGCACCCGCTAGTAGTTGCTGTGCTCGGCCGTGGGTTGCTACTTCATAGCGAGTCAGTCGCTGTTCAGTAATGTTGCATACATTGCGAGGAGTCGCTATTTGACCAGTACAGCGCTGTATGGGAGCGCATGTTAGCGACTGGTCATAGCGACCGACTCACACCATAGGATTGATTCAGAGAGACAAAAAAAGACTTTCGTTTTTGTGCCGATCTGTTTTGTTTTTAAATGTTCCCGCTCTCGTATGAGTGTACGAGCGATTCTATGCATGCATTGCTATTCTTCTGTAAAGTTTTTGTCCGTTCGTACGGCAGAGTATGAGTACGAGGATGTCATTTTCCAGCGTGACTTTTACTTTAATTTTCTCATGTTACAACGTAGGCTTTTGTTTTTGCCCTTTTTCCATCGTCTCCTCCTGCGAATCCTTTACGTTTCCTGTTAGATTCTGTTTCCCTTTTTCAATAAATAATTGTCCGGACAAAAATTCTTACGATCTTGCGCCTGCGCACTACAAACTTAACTCATTAAAGTGCTCGCCTACATATTTGGGTCACTCACTTCTGCTACAATGCTTAGCTAAATCACTTTGAGCTTTCCTACATCTTCCATGTTTGACCCCTAAAACTCACCCAAACCACTTCGCGGTTAGGTTCTTCTTCCATTTTAGACCCCTAAAACTCACCCAAACCACTTCGCGGTCATGTGAATATTCATCTCTAAATATTTCTGGGCCCATTAGTTTTGTGTTAATGTATTTTGGAAATGAAATGACACTGAAACTTTTATTATTTTTTTTTATTAATACCAAATGCCATTCTTGTTTGGCCTTTTTTTTTTTTTTTTTTTTTGGAAAAATGTAACATTTTTTTTCTTCATAAAATATTAAAATATTTACAAAAGTTACAATTTTTACAACTATAAAAAACTAAATACATAGCAATGGCAGGCCACAGAACATTATTCTTCATCTGTGGTACTCAACGAGTCGCGCAGCTCCTGCATCTCGCCCACCAACTGAAGGACCCTGACACTCAGTTGTGTTAAAAATCGTAAATTAATTTATTGGTATAACCTTGTTGGGGTCATAGTGCAGTGCCCCCCCCCCCCCCCGTATGGTCCGAACACCTAAATCTGGACTTCAAAAGCCCGAAGGCCCTCGCCACCACGGCCTGGGTTTTGCATAGGGCCCGATTATAGAACTCCTGGCCCGCATTCTGCAGGCAAGGAACGGGCGTCAGGAGCAAGGGCAGGAGCGGATATCCAGAATCCCCTGAAAGAATTTAAAAATACTAACATAAAATACACATTCTAAGAAACAATATTGTTTAACATGTCATCAAGGGCTAAAAACAGCCATAGGTTAAGACATGAGTCATCAACTATATTCATTGCCATACAGTGATGGATTGATGGAATGTGAGCAAACTTACCCAGGAGCCATCCACCAGATAATTCTCCTGACTCAAACTGATAAAATAAGCCGGAGCTCCGCAATATATAAGCATCATGGGACGACCCTGGATGCCCTGCAAGAACACTGAGGAATCGCATATCCGGATCAAACACTGCTTGTATGTTGTGCGAGTGTCACATCTTGCGGTTCCTGCAACCAAATATAAAATAATTACACAAAGCAAAGGTAACCAACTAAAACAATAACTCCTACAACAAATTAAGATTCAAGTTCAACAATCCAAATATAATTCACAAAGGACATAAGTCTAAAAAAAATAGCAATTATATGGATGTGTAGGAAAATAAAGGTTTACATGCTAAGGACTAATTAAGGTCAACATTAAAATGCTTCTATAAGGCATACATGAAATGCATTGATTTAGGTATGCATTGCTATACAATGTATGGCCTCGGCCATGCTGATACATGCAATGCCTTATTATTATTATTTATTTATATAGTACCATCATCTTCTGTAGCGCTTTACAAAGTAGTAATTACAGACAGGGTTGAAACATACGGTACATATACTATTTCAAATGCAGTTTTACAGATTTGACAGTGGATATTCTGAGTACAAGATACAATAGAGGAGAGATCCTTGCCCTAGCGAGCTTCCAGTCTAAAGGAAGAGGGGTGAAGATGAGGGGGAAGGATCACAAACAGTCAGTATTGAGCTTTGTGGCGTATGCCCTTTAGAAGATTGGTTAGGCCAGATTATATGCTTGTCTGAATAAGTGAGTTTTAAGGGCGCCTTTGAAGGTTTTGAGGGTTGTGGAGTGGCGGATTAGGTGCGGGAGGGCATTCCAGAAGATTGAAGTTGCACGTGAGAAGTCCTGGAGGCGGGCGTGAGAGGAGGTGACCAGGGTGGAGGACAGGAGAAGGTCAGCAGCAGAGCGGAGGCTGCGTATAGGTTGATGTTGTTGGATTAGAGATGAGATGTAGGGAGGGGCCTGGTTGGAGAGAGCTTTGTATGCGAGAGTTCGAGTTTTTAACAGGATTCGCTGTGGGACTGGCAGCCAGTGTAGGGATTGGCAGAGAGGCGCAGAACTGGAGGAGCGAGAGGAGAGATGGATGAGGCGAGCAGCAGAGTTCAGGATAGATTGGAGGGGTGCCAGTCTGTTAGTTGGTAAGCCACAAAGAAGGATGTTGCAGTAATCCAAACGGGATATGACCAGGGCATGCACTAGCATTTTAGTGGTGTCAGGTGAGAGAAAAGGACGGATGCGGGAGATGTTTTTAAGTTGGAGGCGACAGGAGGTGGCCAGGGAGTGAATATGTGGTTTGAAAGAGAGGGCAGAGTCCAGAATGACTCCCAGGCACCGAGCTTGGGGAGTTGCTGTTATTGTGTAATTGTTGACAGAAATAGAGGTGATAGAGAGGGGAGGGGAGTTAGATGGTGTGAAAATGACCAGTCCTGTCTTGTCCATGTTTAGCTTGAGGTAGCTAGATGACATGAATGAAAAATAGCTGAGAGGCAGTTGGGGAGGCGAGATAGGGTGTAGACTGAGAAAAGTAGGGGGCCTAGGACAGAACCTTGTGGCACACCAACAGAAAGAGAACGGGAGGAGGAAACTGTCAGAGAGGTAAGAGGTGAGCCAAGAGAGTGCAAGACCTTGAACCCCCAGAGAGGAGAGAATATCAAGAAGCAGAGAGTGGTCGACAGTGTCAAAGGCTGAGGAGAGGTCAAGAAGGATGAGGATGGAGTAGTGACCAATGCTTTTGGCAGTGAGCAGATCATTGGTGACTTTGGTGAGGGCAGTTTCAGTGGAGAGGTTACGGCGGAATCCTGATTGTAAGGGGTCAAACAAGTTGTTAGTGGATAAGTGGAGAGGGCAGAGGGGTCGAGAGAGGGTTTCTTGATTATCGGAGTAATAACTGCATGTTTGTAGGAAGAAGGAAAGGTGTCAGTGGAGAGAGAAAGGTTGAATATGGAGGTTAAGGCTGGAGTGAGGGATGGAGACAGTTGAGTAAGGTGGGATGGAATAGGATCGAGGGAGCAGGTAGTCAGGTGGGCCCTAGATATGAGAGAGGTTAGTCCAAGCTCAGTTATTGGAGTGAAGAAAGTAAGAGAGTAAGGCGGGGGGATTGTTTGAAGTGGTGAGGGATTCTGAGGGGCAAAGCCAAGTCGAATGTTGTCAATTTTTTCTTTGAAGAATGTAGAAAATTATTCTGCTGTTATTTGGGAGGTTGGAGGAGGAGGTGGTGAGTGGAGTAAGGAACTGAAAGTGTTGAAGAGTTGTTTGGGATTCCGGGCTTGTGCAGAAATCTGTGAAGAGAAATATGCTTGCTTAGCAGATGAAAGGGCCGTCCTGAGTTCCTGAAGGGCTTGTTTATAGAATAGAAAGTCATGATTGGCTTTGATTTTCCTCCATCGCCGTTCAGCAGCTTGAGACAGCAGTTTCAATCTGGTTGTGCTTGCATTTAGTCAGGGTTGGGGGTTTTTGGTGCGGGGACGGCTATAGGTGAGGGGGGCGACAGAGTCCATAGCTGAGGAGAGAGTATTATGGTAGTATGATGATGCAGCTTCTATGTCCGTGAATGAGGTCAAGGTCTGAAGAGGTTGAAGTGAGGCAGAAAAGGACTGAAGATCTAGGTTTCTTAAGTTCCTGCGTTGAGTTGTGGGTTTGTGAGGAGGGGGGTTTGCAGGCATTGGAGAGATGGTCATAGTCAGCAGATTATGGTCAGAGAGGGGGAGCAAAGAGGATGAGAGGTTTGATAGAGAGCAGAGGTTAGAGAAGAGGTCGTCAATTGTGTGGCTGTTTTGTGGGTGGGTGCAGTAGACCATTGCTTGAGGCCGAAAGATGAGGTTAGTGACAGTAGTCTGGTGGCAGCAGGGTTGCTAGTGTCAACAGATATGTTGAAGTCACCCATAATGATTGCAGGGATGTCTGCGGACAGAAACTTAAGGAGCCAGGTAGAAAAGTGGTCGAAGAAAAGAGTAATAGTTCCAGGAGGGCGGTAGATGACTGCGATTTTCAGGTTACAGGGAGAATATAAGCGGACACAGTGAACTTCGAAAGATGAGAAGGATAGAGATGGCAAGGCAGGGAGTGGGTTCAAGTAGCAGAGTTTGGATAGAAGGATGCCGACACCCCCACCCTGTTTGTTGTTGGATCTGGGGGTGTGGCTGAGATGTAGTCCCCCATGTGAGAGGGCAGTGGGTGAAGCTGTGTCTGATGGGGTAAGCCATGTTTCTGTGAACCCCATGAAGGTAAAAGAGTTAGAGAGGAACAGGTCGTGAATACAGGTGAGTTTATTGCGCACTGAGCGTGCATTCCACAGTGCGCAGGTGACAATGGTGGGAAGGGGTGGAGAGTGAGCAAGCTGTATCAGATTAGATAGGTTGCGTGTGTATCCCGGTTTGTATCCACGGTTGTAGACTTTTGGCTTTGATGACAAATGAATAGTTATGGAGGAGGGGGGGAGAGAGTGGGCCTGGATTAGGACTGATGTCACCGGCGGAGTAAAAGGAGAGAGAAGAGATGGTTGTGGCTTTTGAGGGTGGAATAATGTGTCTTGTGCTTGGATGTAGAGGTGGTGTGTGATTTTGCCAAAGAAAGGAATTCGTGAGCAGAGAGGTAGGGGGAGGAGAGCAGAGAGGGGAAGATATATAGGGACTTACCAGTAGCAGGGGGATACTGTGAGCCTAGGATTCTGAGGGTAAGAGGAAGTAGTGTGATGAGATAATAGGTAATCATTTTAGCTAATGCTGGGCTATTCAGACAAGCAGAATCCGGTGTAGGTTTCCTTCAGGTTGAATTCAGGTTAAATTCGCTGCAGACTTAGAAGGAGTCAGACTTGGAATGGAGTCTGAATTGCAGCCATAGTGGCTTTGCAGCCACTGCCACATTTGGGCCTAAAGGGTGGGGCTAGGTCAGTCCTAAAAGTTTGGTCAGGGAGGGCACATTTTGGCCTAAAGGGTGGGGCTAGGTCAGTCCTAAAAGTTTGGTCAGGGAGGGCACATAAGGTAATAAAACTTCAAATGGAACTAAAGGCGCGCAGACTCAAGGCCTCAAAGGCCTCAAAGGTCCCGTAAGTGAATTGCAAATGAAACGGTTTAATAGGGTGGTGGTCCCTCGGCAATCAGCTCTCTGAATCAGACACAAGTCCATCCCAACAACGTAAGTTATCTGAACGAATGCAAAATATCAGATTTTGATGGGAAAATGATCCGAACTAACGCAAATGATCCGATTTAGCTTCGTTCTTCGAAAGCGCATATACGCATTAGCCCGAACATTTGTATGAATGGTAAAATGAAGGAAAAATAAAAAAAAAATGACTAACACACACAAAAACTTTCACAGACAGCTACGTAAGTCCAGACAAATGTGCCTCTGAATCAAGCCTCATATTCAGCAAAAAAACAGCCTCACAAAACTCAGACGCTGAAAAATGCTTGTTTGAAGCCCAGAGCGCCGGAGGCTGTGTGATTAAAGTCTGTTTTTCTGCATCTATCCACTAGTAACAAAGCAAAGACATATGGAATTACATTGTAGCAACATTGTAACATGAACACATTAATGCCGGACCTGTAATGTCATTTCTGAAGAAATATATAAAAAATGAAAAAATTGTGAAAAAACAGCTTTTTCAGTGCCAGAAGAGGTCACAGAATTATTTGTGATTTTTTGAAAAAAATAAATAATAATCATAAACAAAAACACAGTTTAAAGAGAAGAAAAGGATCGTCCATTGAAATGTATGGGAGAGCGACAGGTAGCGAGAGGTCATACCTGGCGCTATGCAAGGCCGAACGCCGGCGCTGTTTGCTGAGGCTGTGAAAATGATGAATCAGACGCTACATGGCGCTATCCCAGTCACTAAACAGATTCTGCTTGATAAATGTGTAATTGTGTGCCGTGTCCGGCGTTCACTAGTCTTTACCTGTTGCTACCTCTCATTAACCAGCCACTACCTGACGCTATCCCTTCTTAAATAAGGACTCATGGATTCTTGAGGGCTGAAGCAGTCTAATTAAACCCTAAAACTTACAGCTCGCTCCCACCTGGCCCCTGCCTAGTGTCAGCATCATGCTATAAGCAGTGGATGTTTACATGGTGCACCATGGAAATGAATGAAGAAGTTACAGTAAGTCAGAGAGGGTGTACTAGGTCACCTTCAGAGTTTAGAATTGTATTCTTTTACATCCTGTTTTTTGCCAGGAAGGAACAATGCTGTTAACCTTCCTCTAGTGTTAGGGTCGTGACCGACCCGTTTTAGTTTTTAAATGCATACAAATTCTACATACATTTGTTTATTGCATCAAGACTTTTTGACTTTTGCAGGAACTTATTTTTAAACAAAATACAATAAAATAAAACTACCGTATATACTCGAGTATAAGCCGAGTTTTTCAGCCCACTTTTTGGGCTGAAAAAAGCCACCTCGGCTTATACTCGAGTCAGTGGACAATGGAGGAGAAAAAGGGGCGGGGCCGGATTACCTTATGGGCGGATGCGTTCCCTGTAACGTAGCGGTTCGTGACCCCAGCGGGGGTCAGGCTGAGAAGGCTGCAGGGAGACCCAGGCGGAGGTGCGAGGCCGCGGCCGCACGCACACCACAGAATCTAAGGTGCGCGCGCACGGCCGCGCAGATTCTGTGGTGTGCGCGCACAGCCGCATCTGCCGTCTGACAGTCTGCGGAGCCAATGAGCGCGAGGAGCTTCCGGGTCCGGACAGCAGCAGGTCAGGAGCACTCGTGAGGATTTCTGGTGTCCAGCATCCAGGAGGTACCATATTTTAAATATTAAACATGTACCGTATGCAAATGGGATAGGTGGGTGTGCATAGTATGCATAGTATGCATAGCACCAGCAAAAAGTCAGGTGCTGGCCACAGGGTCGATTAGAGCCTCCTCCATCTCCCTTTCTGCAAGGCCCAGCTACACTTCCTAACAAGACCAAATCCACATAAAAGATCCAGACAGGACTAGGAATGCTATCATGTTTCAGTCCACCATTACTGTACCTAACTGCTCTGTCTGAGCAAAGTACAGCTATAACCCGCCCGGTAGCTGAAATTTACCGGTAGCTGCTGCATTTCCCACCCTAGGCTTATACTCGAGTCAATAACTTTTCCAGTTTTTTTGTGGTAAAATTAGGTGCCTCGGCTTATATTCGGGTCGGCCTATACTCGAGTATATACGGTATTTTATTAAATTGTTAAATGCTCTTATTAAAATTATAACATTTGTGTTGTTGGGGTCAATTTCGACCCAGGTCTAATATTAGAGTAAAAAAACAATAATAAGTCCCAAAACTGAACTCATAAACACAATTTAAACCAACAGCCCACAGCCAGCTCTACCTCCAACAACTTGAGTTAGGGACATGTCCAGGCATGTATGGCCAAATCAGCTTAGAGTTGGTACTTTGCAGAGTATACATCTCCAGTTTACTCCATGCAACAATGAGGAGAAGATTAGATGCAAGCCAAATTCTGGATTATATAGTGGATGATAATGAATCAGAGGACACACAGCAGCAAACTGATACAGATCAACAGGTTTCTGAGGAGGAAGATGATGTGGAGTATCAACCAGACACAGACAGTTCTGTTCAGTCTGATGAGGAGGTCACTGGTGCTGAAGCTGCACCCGCTGAAAGATTCAAATCCAAAAGTGGCAAGATCAGTTGGAGCTCAGTACCTCCAGATGTACATGGCAGGGCAGATGCTGCAAATGTCATAAAAATGACCCCTGGGTTCACAAGGTTTGCTGTGACAAGAGCAAGTGACATCAAGACATGTTTTGATCTGTTTATGCCATTGTCAATAAAAAAAGTCATTATTGCTATGACAAACCTTGAAGGAAAAAAAGTCCACGGCAACATGTGGAATGACCTTCATAATGATGACCTGGATGCCTACATTGGTGTTCTTCTCCTTGCTGATGTCCACACTTCACAAAGATGCAGCTGTGTCATCAGGAAGTGACAAAAAGCCCAGAATCATCCTGGACTATAACAAAAACAAAGGTGGAGTGGACAACCTGGACAAGCTGACTGCCACCTACACTTGCCAGCGAATGACTAGGAGATGGCCAATGGTGGTATTTTACAACATCCTTGATGTTTCAGCATACAATGGGTTTGTGTTGTGGACCCACATTCACCAAGGATGGAATTCAAAGAAAAAAAACAAGCGGAGGATGTTTCTTGAGGAACTAGGAAGATCCCTTGTCAAGGCGCACATAGACCAAAGGGAACGGGTGCCTCGAGACCCAGCCGCTGCAGCCTTGGTCCAACAACTCCAGAGCTCAACAAGTGCTTCGCCCACACCCACAGCAACACAAAGAGCATCATCACCAGCATCCTCCTCAACATCAACCACAACAGCCACAACCCCAGTGAGACCACCTGATTCTAAAAGAAAGAGGTGTCAGGTCTGCCCTAGCAATAAGGACAGAAAGACAAACACATCGTGCTTCACCTGCAAAAAATACCTCTGCAAAGAACACACAAAAAGTGTCACTTTTTGCCACACATGCATCTAAATACTAATGCATCTAAAAACTAGTATTTGATTTGTTGATTTGATTTGCTTGATTGATTGTTGTTTGTGTGTTTGACCTAGTAAAGCTACTTTTTATTATTATTGCTGTTAATGTTAATATAATTTTCATCTTTTATTTTTATTAAAGTTCTATAAAAAAAAAATCATTTTTTTTGCCTTTTTCATAAAGTAGTTAGATATGGGTCAAAATTGACCCGTAACACCATAGATGTTACTAGAGTTAAAAATATAAAATATATATATGTATTTTTTTTTACATTTAAAAAATGTGTTCTAAAACCCTTCAGTAATAGTCAGGTAATATAACAAAGTTTTTGAAGTTTATATTATTCTCTTGAGGTTCATTTGACAATATTTTTATATTGAAAATTAAGGGTATGCTCTCAAATGGAAGGCCCAGGGGGCCACAACAAAAATATTAAAATCAATCCTTCCATGGATGAGAAACCCTAACAAGGTAACTAAGAGGTAAGAAACAAATTGGATCATAAATAACTGTTTTTAGGGTATCCTAGGGGTGATTTAAGACATGGGTCAAAACCGACCCGTTAACATAAGAAAGAGTAACAGAAAGCTAACACTAGAGGAAGGTTAAACTGGATGCAGCATGCAGTGTCCACAACGCTATCGATAGAGGATGAAAGTCTTGGCAATGCTTGGAAATTAAGACAGGGGCCAGATATGCCACTTAAATAAGGCTATATACAATTTTCAATAAATAGATTTTTTGTTATCCACCATCTGGGTTTCAGAGCTGGAAAAACTCTGTTCACATAATATCATAAAACATTACATCTTTCAGAAGCTGAATATAAATAAAATTCCTCAATTTTCTAGCCATTGGGGAACAAAATTGCACTTCTTCTAAGAAGTGGCGCCAGGTTTCTTTGGATTGCCAGCTGGCCAATCTCCTGTAGTACCCAGACCACAAGCCTGCTAAGTGAGCAAATTTACACATCTCTGTTACGCATGACACTGATCTCTTTCAGCTATTTATTGGATCACCCAGTGTTAAAACGGATTCTGATGTCTAGACTCTAGACTAGCTCTCAGCAAAACACAGCAAAATAGGCATTAAATAAGAAAGCAAAGTTCTAACACATTTAAAGTAAGGCTCACATTCTGTTTAAAATAAAATGTTAATGCAAGGAAGCTTAGCATATGAAAATAAAAAAACTAAGAACAAGCCTGGATGGATATATTTGATGGCAGGTGTATGAGTGACTCCTCCTCTCGACATTCAGCATATTTATTTGGATTTTTGTCTTGGTCCATTTTTCACAATTGTCATTCTGATTTCGTCTGTAGGACAATAAATTAGAGGCTCAATGTAATGTCTAAAACAAAGGCCATTGCTGATTACATTGAACAGGCATTTATGCAGATTTAAACATAAGACATAAAAAGAGACCTACAGCAAGTACATGGAACTGAGGGAATTTAGATCCAGCGAGAGAATGCTCCTCCAAGTGCTTGTTTCAATAAGACAGTTAAGCAGCTGGCGGTGACAGTATAGTAACTACAATTCCAGGAGGAAGAAAAAAGTTACTGGCCAGAAAAAAAAAAAATACAACTCACAGAGCTACAAAATTTCAGTTTTGCATAATATAAGTGATGAGAGAATAGGCTGCGGAAACTCTATTTTTAAAGTAAATTACTAAAGTAATACTTTTTTAGATTGCAAATCAGGGACTTACTCAAAACGGCTCATTACTTTTATCTTCTGTCTGTATGTAAGCGTGGGTTGGGGGAAATGTTTGTGACAGACACAACAAAAGGAAGATTCCTTTTATGGCAATGGGCCAGGACAGTGAGCTGGGGAGAGGTGGAGGACCAGTGGTCTAGCAATAAACCAAGCCCACCCCTATTCATTTCGACCGCCTTTCTCCCTAATCTGATGCTAAATCCTGGTATGTTGTACACCTGAATCTGGATCCCATTAAAGTCTATGAGGGGAAAATCCTGATGGTCCAGGTGAAAAAAAGCTGCCAAATGAACACCCCCAAAAGACTAACAGATATTCTGAAAGTTTTTAATGAGCTCTCCTATTATGCCAGTGAGTCAAACACCACACTAAAGCTAGATTACAAAAGCAGTGAGTCCTTCTCATTCCAAATGCACCCATTCCAAAAATGAACCACCTGCCCGCCAGTACAGTCAGAGGGCCACAGCAGCCATCACATAAAGGTTGTCACACATTTTACCTTACAGGCCCTGGCAGGGCTTCCCAAGTCCAGAGATATGCCCACCTCCTGGCCAGTTCCAGCCACAGGATCACTAAAGACAACATATTGGCCACAGGGTTTTATATCCTTTTAATTTGATGAGGAAATATAGAAAGCTCTGGTAGCCCCCCTCCCAATAAATAAATTAGCCCACTGCCCACCCAGGCAAAAGAAGAAGGCCACAGCAGTCAGCATATTGCCCAAAGTACAGAAGGCCCTGGCAGGGCTCCTCTGGTACAAAAAATAGTCAGAGGAACACTTTAGACAGCTGCTTCCCACAATAGGTTTCATAAATATATTGCTTCAGAATGGAAGTGCAAATGGCCCTGGGATGGCTTCCCCAGTACAGAAACTAGGCCTCCTTTCGGCCAGTTGGAGTTTTACCATCACTGGGGTGGGTAATTTGGCCTAAACCTGTCATTATTAGTAACCATACTATCCTTAGTGTTTCCTCTGTTGTTGCTAATGTTAGGGGATAATCACGGAACCCTCTGGCACTTCATTTTGGCACTGAAACCACCTTGTGCTATTATGTACCTGCCTTGTCTCCTTTACTAGACCACATGCACAGTAGATTTCATAAATATTAAATTTCAAGATGAAAGTATGGAGGACCCTGGTAGGGTTCCCCAGTACAAAAATTAGGCCTCCTTCCATCCATATTCAGCCAGAGGAACATTATAGAAGGTAGATTGGCCACAATAGGTTTCATAAATATTACATTTCAGAATAACAAAGTGAAGGCCTGGCAGGGCTATCCAAGGAAAGTGACAGCAGTGGCACCAGCAAAAATCGGAGGGGACTGTGATTGAGATAATTGCAGGGCATCTATTTCAGGGAATCTGCAGGCAGGGTGTGTAAGACACCAATCCTTGTTTATTTTTATAAACTTTAGTTGATCCGCATATTTTGAGTGCAATTGAAAACATTTTTGCCACGTCGATTTTAGAATTGCTTGTTTACTGCTGCTGGGCCACTGCTGGTACCTGCTCCTTGCCAGCTAAATGTGTAGGGAGTAGAAGAATGCCGTAGGGAGTTCCTTTTTCAAGATGTTTGCAAGTTTAGTCTTTAAGTCCCTGGCTGCCCTGGAGCTCCAAGAGTGGAGAAAGAGTGGTACATACATTAAGGGGCCACAGCACTTAACCCTGTTAGCTTGCAACCAAACCTATAATCTGTTTCTAAATCTGCTAAAACAGAGGATTTGGTCCACATACATCTGCAGAAATATGCTAAAGCTGCACCACAAACGTCACAGTGCCTCTGTGAGATGCAGTCCTAACTCTAATCTATGAGAGCCCCCTTTGTGTATCCTAATTGCCCTGCTCACGTGCACTTCCCAGGATCTCCCCTGCATCTGTCTCCATTCCCCAGATGTAAAGTTATGATCCACAGACTGACTGGATTGGCCTGCTTGAACTGATACTGCACTATGGTGCTTCTATGTTGACATAGCCTCTGCAGGTCACACAGGAGGTGGTTTACAGGCAGGTAGGGTGTTGAGAACATTGAAAGTGTGTGCAGATTTTACTGGTCTTCTCCATTAATCTCAGATAGATTTTGAGGTAAAGTTAAACCCCCAGGTTCAGCACGTGAGCCAGGCTAGGTGAAGGGCTGATAGGAGGTTGGACCAGTTTTCACACATGACCTTGTCTAGCTCATCCATATCCTAAACGGATTCTCTATAGCTCGCCCCAGTACTTGACCTGTGTCCCTACTTGTTCCTAAGCATTTCAGTTTGAGTACAGCAACTCTATACAGCTTTGGGTGGTGGTGAGTTCCCACAGCTGTTCACAACGATAAAGGACTGGTAAAATAGGCAGATGAGGAGGAGATTAAAGTATATGTGAGTATATAAACTTTAGGTATAGGTCATGGAATGGCAAACCCTGCCTTTGTTTTTTTTTGCCTGCAACTAGGTAGAATATATATATATATATATATATATATATATATATATTTCAGTAGATTTCTTTATTAAAGGAGCAGTATCGCAAATTTTTCTTGGTGACTTATATTTAAATGGTACTTTGAATGTAGGTAAGTGTTGGAGTAAGAATGTGTGTTGTGCAGCTGGAGACTAATAGCTCATGTTTATGTCTGCTGAGTGCCGGGCCCGACACTCTGGCCTGTTCCACCCTGAGGAGAGGGGGAAACAATGTAACAAAGTAATCAGCTGTTCAGTGCTGGCAGCCATCCAGCATAAGATTACAACATTGCCTGACCAGAACTCATATATCTTAAACAGAAAGAAAAGCTCTAGAAGTCATTTAGCTCATTGGTAAATTCAATGTCAGTTTGAACCAGAGAGTCATTGGTTTGAATCTCAGACTCACCATTTTTTTTTTTTTTGGGGGGGGGGGGTTATTTTATTTATTTTTATTTGTTGACAGTGCTCCCTTCATGTTGGCTCTGCTGCAGAATCTTTCAGCCATTTTCTCTTTCATATTCTTGCAACACATTTTTCCATATGATCTTCCTTTCAGCTTTGTGTGTTTTGAGCAAAGCCCAACCCAGGATTTTCACTATCTGGAGTTTTGTTTTGTGCCCCTAGGGATGCCCTGATATGTGAAACCCCCATGTTCGCCTGTGAAAATGTACCTTTCCCTGTCCCACTGCACATGCACGGGCTCTCATCCAATCAGCTCTGTTTGCACGCAGATGGGGAGCCTGAGCAGTAACCTTCCTGGCCGCCCGTCCTGTCTAAATGACTATCTGCGTGAGCACGCCAGAAAAATGGGGGGATCTGTGGTTATCCAGGGGTCGTTTCACACAGTGGGGCATCCCGATTTAGGATGCCCAAGGGGGAAGCTCAATGTCTTATAGACTTCAGGGTCGGCCACTCAGGGTTTTGTTCCACTTTAAGACCTTTAGATTTTCCTGCACAGTTATTCAAAGAAGAATTTCAGTCATTTTCAGTCAGTTTAGTTTATTTTGTATAGATTTTGTATAGATTTTACACATTTGAGTCACCTGGTCTCATAACAAAAGCAGCACCTCACACACACACACACACAAACACACACACAGCCGTTACCACTGATTACAGTGCCTCTGAGGTAAGTGTTGCTAGGAGACCAGTGGGCTAAATGAAGCAGCTCACTAAATACAACCCAGCAGATCCCCCTATTCAGCAATGGACTAAGCCATTGTCATTATACAATTTAAAAGAAAGGCAGATATTTTTTCCTTTTTCTATCGCCACATTATTTATACACATGTTAGAAGCTATTGTGTGGCTATTTAATCATTTATCTTTTTTAATGCAAATTTTGCAATACCGCTCCTTTAAATAAAAAAAGTCAAGTATAACATAAAATAAAAGCTGAAAAACAACTGACAAAAAAGTGTGGGAATATAGGGTGATGGGGGCTCTGTCACACTCTACTATGGAAGATGATGGGGTAACACTGTCACAGTCTGCTTTGGAAGATGATGGGGGGTCTGTCACACTCTGCTATAGGAGATTATGGAGGGGAAAGGGGCTTTGTCACAGCCTGCTATAGAAGATGATGGGGGGGAGGCTCTGTCAAAGTCTGCTATGGGTTGATGGGGGTTGTTCTGCAACACAGTCTTCAATGGGGATGATGGGGGATTCTGTCATACAGTCTGCTGTAGGTATGATGGGAGTTGTTCTTCAACACAGTCTGCTATAGAAGAAGATGGGGGCTCTTTCACAGTCTGCTATAGGAACATGGGGGTTGTTCTACTGCACAGTCTGCAATTGGGATGATGGAGGGCTTTGTCATTGTCTGCTGTGGGGTGATATGGGGATTCTGTCACAGTATACTATGGGTTGATGAGGGCTTTGTCAGTCTGCTATGGGATGAGGTGGTTTTTGTCAGTCGGTATGGGATGATGGGGCTCTGTCACAGTCTGCTATGGGCTGATGGGGGACTATGGCCCTTATTCATCAAGCGATAGCGCCAGATAGTGTCTGACGAGCGCCAGGTACCGCCAGGTACCGCCAGCTAACGGCGGCTACCGACTCAAGTACGCCCGGCGTCGGCCACAATGACGCATTTATCACGCTAAATGAGGCTAGCGCCGGCGAGAGCGTCAGCTAGCGCGGGATTCATCATGTAGCCGACTGCAACGAACAGCGCCGCTGCTAATCCCATCACAGCGCCAGGTCTGACCTGTCGCTACCTGCCGCTCTCCCATACATTTCAATGGCAGACACTGCAATGATTGTTTTAAGTGGTTTTTGTGTTCTTGTCTTTTGCACAAATTTCAACACAAGTTTTATTAATCTGTCTTGTTATTTTTCTTTTTTAGATGAAAGTTGTAATTTTTACACTGTAATGTTGTGAGTGACATCTAAAATGCATCTCCTCCCACCAAACACATTCGGCTCAAAATAGCTTGTTTTCACAACACACAGGGCTTGTAAAGCTACTTTTTAGTCAGTCATGTTTGGCGCTCACGTTCGCTCATTGAAATTGTCAGCGCCCAAGCTATTCGGCAGCCCTGTCCTTGATGAATCTGTGGTGGTCAGAGTTTGTGCAGTCGCTGTTTTGATTCGCTATGTGGCGACGCGAGCGTCGCTGTGCTGCGCTGTGCTGTTCATACATGTGCCCTTCTGCCATTTTCCCGGAATTCACTTCCCGCGACCCCAGTCGTTCTTAATGAATACACTGTAGTTGTGAGCGTGCATGTCCACATTCTGCAGGATTTCTTCAGGCGTACAAGCTCATAACAACCCGTTATGCATTCTCCTGTGTGCCACATTATCATGTAGTTGGATAGTTTTATTGTGTTATTATTTTATGAAGGAATAAGATTGTTATTTTTAAGCAACAAGCTTTTTGGTTTTCTCGGACCTATGCATTACAGGATCTTGAACACCCAGCTAAATCAAGCTAATAATTAATGGCGTCTTTGCCAATAGCTTGTTGTAATGCGTAAATTTACTTTTTCCGCCACTTAGCTTGCACATAGCTGATATTAGCTTGTTCCTGGTGCACGGAGGTTTTTTTTTTTTTATTTTTTTCCCAGTTCCCAGTTCCTGGTCATATCCGGTTCCGGTTTCCTCCTTTGCGTTTCAAAGCCACATAAAGCTTTAACTTTCTCGCGCTTTGTCCAATAGCTTGTTTTAATGTGTAAATTTTCTTTTTCCGCCACTTAGCTTGCACATAGCTGATATTAGCTTGTTCCTGGTGCGCGGAGCGTTTGTTTTTTTTTTTTTTCCAGTTGCTTTGGTCATATCCGGTTCCGGTTTCATCCTTTGCGTTTCAAAGCCACATAAAGCTAAAAATTACTAGCGCTTAGTCCAATAGCTTTTTGGAATGCGTAAATCGACTATTTCCGCCACTTAGCTTGCACATAGCGGATATTAGCTTGTTCCTTGTGCGCGGAGCGTTTTTTTTTCCCCCCTGTCGCTTTGGTCATATCTGGTTCCTGTTTCCTCCTTTGCGTTTCCACCATGCTGCCCAGGAGACGGATTCTGCGCCTCCCCAGCTCCTCCTCTGATTCTGACCCCACCACCCCTCCCCCACCTCCCCCACCTACCTCACCTCCCCCACCTAACCCCCCTCCCACCCCTTCCCCTCCTGGGCCAGCGAAAGCAAAGCGAGTCAAAGTGAGTATGTTTATCTTGGATTTTATGTTTAAAGTGGACCAACACACAGGGGGGATTGGCCCTGAAATCTCTTAGTTTTCAGGACCAATCTGATCACTCCCCACGGGGCATCCTAAATCGGGATGTCCTGCGGGGATGAACCCCCCTGGAGGCCCAAAAACCTTACCTCAGCCCCGTCCCATCTCTGCATGCGTGAGCCGCGGATGCATCTTGCGCTTCCCTCTAGCAGGGTGCGCCCCTGCGCTGGACATTTGTTAATGGCCTGCGCAGGCGCCCTCCCTGTTAGAGTGAACCGCCACACGCGTCCTACAGCGCTCAGAGGCAGCTGAGCTGGTATGCACGTCCAAGCGGCCTTGGACGTGCATACCACAGCGGCGCAGAGCGCTGTGGTAGCCTGGCGCAGTCACGTGGGAGCGTGGTCAGTTGAGTATTTCTGGCCTTCCCAGGGGGTTTCAGACAGCGGCCCACCCCCGATTGGTGTGCCCCACCAAAGTGGACCCAAACCCAGAATAGTCAAAATCCTGGGTGTTGGTCCACTTTAATCTGTTCTCAGTATAACTGTTTAGGCCATTGTTCTGATGTCATGTATTGATTTGTGTTTGTTTTTCATTGCTCATAGGATTTCTGCATCCACCAATACGACTATGCCCGTGGGGGCAAGAAGCGATTTGCCATGGAGGTGAAGGCCACAGTGTCCCGGCGCTTCGACACCCACCTCTCAGTCCGATCAATCATGCAAAAATGGTCGGACTTCAAGCGCCTGGACCCTGAAGGCGTGTACCGCCTATATGATGCCTACGCTTCAGGTAAGTTTAAGCTTATGCTATGTTTATACTTTTGGGTAAATAATCTGCTAAGCTGGGTCCATTTTGGGTATTAATATTAATTCTTTTCATTCACCCCCTCAACACAGATAAGCGTCCTCCCCTGGAGAAACGTGGGAAGGGAGTCCTCCCCCGAACCAGACAGGCGGACTCGGGGGAGTCATCGGGGGAGGGTCCCTCTCGCAGGT
This sequence comes from Gastrophryne carolinensis, assembly GCA_027917425.1. Classification (NCBI taxonomy): domain Eukaryota; kingdom Metazoa; phylum Chordata; class Amphibia; order Anura; family Microhylidae; genus Gastrophryne; species Gastrophryne carolinensis. The sequence goes on from CM051241.1 coordinate 104,519,006, forward strand.
CCTATTTAGAGGACCCAGGGGAGGAAGGGGATGACGCCCCAGAGGAGTTTGCTGCTGGGGGGCTGGCAGGATCAAGCCTCAGCTCCTCACACTCTGACTCTGAGGAGTCTCAACAGCCAAGAGTCCAAGTGGGGTGGAAGGAATGGACTCTCCCACACTCCCTGAAGGAGCAGGGAGTGAGAGGGAGGAGGGTGGCCCTTTGGCTGGGGGATCTTCGGAGCAGAGTGTGAGGAGCCGAGGCTCCCCGCCTCCTCCTCAGAGCCCTCCCTGGGCTTCAAGTGGCGGATCATCCCCTGGTGAGTGCACATTTTGTCATTGTTAGTCTGTGACAGGTTTCATCTGGCCATTTGGACTTAGCCCTTGCCATTCCTCTCTAATTTGCAGGGCATCATATAGGCGGCACCTCCATGGCCTTTTGGCAACGCCTTCTCCACGGGCATAGTCGTGGTAAGTGTTTGTTGTTATCCCTCACATTCCATATGTCTTGACATTCCTTAAAGTGGACCAACACCCATTGTTGATTGTGCTTGGAATCTCTAAGCTTCCATGCCCAATCACCTCCCTCACCCAGGGCCCCCCCCCAAAAAGCCCACAAACTCCTTACCTCATTGGGGGTGGCAGAAGCCACCGCCGCAGCCTCCTGCATGCCCCTCTAGATGTGTGTGCGCCTGCACTCTCTGTTTCATAATGGCCTGCGCGTGCGCACACACTGGAGGAGTGATGCGCGGAAGGCAGCGGCGGTGGACGGTGTCTCACTCAAATTGTTGTGCTCTGCCAAAGTGGACCAAAACACAGAATAGTATCAATCCTGGGTCTTGGCCCACTTTTAACAGACACATGTTTCCTGGTCCATAGTACAAGCTGGTTTGATAATGTACATTAGCCTCACAAACCCCACTACAGTGCAATCCAACAGGCAACCACCCCTATGTTTCTGTCCACACCATGATGGGGGCTAGCAAATGTGTTATTTTGTTAAGTTGTTCCGGCTAACACATGTTGCACACTAGTAACATTCTACAATCAACTGCAAATTAGTCCTTAACATTGCACTGACAAGGTTAGTGACACATTATCTTTATGTGTCCATGTTGCAACCCAAAAGAATTTACATGAACTCATGGACCATGAAAGATGCTAATGTCGGACAACATGTGTGTAACCATGCAAGCATTTGAGTTGGCAGACTCCATAACCAGATGGATGACAAATAGTCATGTGTCATTGGCCCACTAATTTTGCTTTTCTCTTTTGCTTTCATCCTCCCCACCACACCTCCCGGGATGGCCAGCAGCATGGGCCCCCGCCACAGCTGCGATGGTGAGTACATCCCACTTCATATGCCTAAAGACTTGTGAACCCTATGTGTTATAGTCAAATCTGCAGACATTTACAATGTACCTATGTGTTTAATCAACACACATCTAGGTTACATGTGTTTGGCCAACAATCCTACATGCATGTCTGCATGCTTGATTGTTGACTCACATTCTTGAGTTTGCCACATAGAGACAAATTGTGGTTTCTACCCAACAAAATGGGCCTGCTTAGGTCGTGACCTCTAAGATTCTTGGACAAACTAGTTTACACGTTAGGACTTAGGCCCTGATGTTTGGCTGTGACTAAACACATAAATGTCCACACTGGGACTTATACCTTCTTTTATTCCCAAGAGTTAAGAGTTAATGTATGCTTGGGATGTGGTGGCCACATTTAAGCCAGCCACTAGTACTCATATAATGGTAACACCTAAGGGCACAGTGGGCAACAATGTTAATGTGAGCGTCAGCTAATTGGACCCACTGACATTACATTGCTACATCTGTGTCTGTTGAGGTCACATTCCATTTCTTAAATCTGTTTTTTTTCTACTCTCTACAGCTTGTGAAAACCAGCATTGCAGACTGTAGCGGTCGATCCGGCGTCTTCGCCTTATGCTGCTGGCCAAGAAGAGGCGTCGTTAGGGTGGGGTGATGACTGGCCCCTGGTTTTAGCCACTTTGTGGCCAAATGTTGGGCCTGTTGCCCGCCTTTAATAATAAATATTTTGTATTTTGTTAATTACAGTGTGTTGTGCCTTGTCAAGCATAGTTTAAGTGTCTACAAACCCATTCGTGTGTAAATTTTGCCATACCTTTGTAGCCATTTAATGTGTAAACCATAGTAAGCTATGGTCACCAATGCGTGGCATTAATTTTTGCCTACATTTACATATGTATATCAAGATACTCATCCCTGACTGTGTTCTTAGCTATGTCTTAGGAAAAACACAATTTAGAGGTGGGGTAATCAAATCTATTTCAAAAAAAAAATTACAACCACAAACAAATTAATATTCTTGGCTTGGTGGCCGGGGAGGTTGGGAGTCATTGCTAGGGGCGGTGTTGGGGGCCAACAGTGCAGTAAAAAAAATAGACTGCTGTTGTATGAGCTGTTGTGTCAACAACAAACTTTGTTCCTGGCGCTGGAGACATTCTTCCTGGCACTGGAGAGATTGCTCCATCAGATTGGAGAGGCGAACAAGTTCCTGGTTATTTTGTTGTTGTTGGGCTTGTAGCAACTGGTCTATCTGGCGCTGCTGGGCCTAATTTTGTTGCTGATACATCAGCACCTGATGTTCCAACACCGCAATGTGCTCATTAGTTCCATCACGCGGCTGTTGGCGACTGTAGTCCTCCAGCATCCGGACCCCTAGCTCATAAAAATCAGCACTGGTTGGTGCCACACCTCCTCTTGCTCTGGTTTGAGCCTAACAAAATAGAAAACAACATTTTAGTCAAACAGAACCAATGCAGCTATGCCCCTCAAAATAATTTGGCCAAACTGTAACAATACAACTTACCCTTGTTTGAGCCTCTGAAGCTTGGCCACATGGCACTTGGGAAGAGGTCCCAGCTTGGGGTTCTGGTCCCGCCTCCTGCCAAAACAACCAAGAAAGGAAATGTGACATGTTGGTTCATCGCCTACCCACGAACATGCCAATTTGGTTATTGGTCCTCAAAATCAGCCATGTTACCTCCGTGTCGTCCGGCACAGGTAGGAGCGGGGTCTCGCTGCCAGAGAGGGGCAAATCCACATCCGAGAGCTCCGGAAAGTTGGCATATGCTAAACAGGAAAGTCAGGTTAGTAGGTCAGTGAACCAAACTCAAATGTAACATGGATAGACTATCGAGGCCATACCTCCACAAAGTGCCAGATTACACACTAGCCAAAAGGTATCTTGGAAACTCAGATTGCTAACATGTATGTAAGAGGAATATGAGGCAATAATTGGGCCAAATAAGATCAGACACATTGCTAAAATTACACATACCCGCCATCTCCCAGATGTCTGGAGTCGGGGCCCTCACTCGAGCTTTGCCCTGGAAAATACATGTTGGCCGAATAAAGTACCACAAAAGTATAGCAAAAATCCATACTAGATCATCTAGCCAAAACAACTTACCCTCATCTCTGGCAGCCTCAACGTGAAGGGCCCTTTCCGGACAGCCACTTCCGATATTCTGGCCAACTAAAAGACACAATTAATGTCTCTAAATATTCCTCCAACTACTTGGGTGAATGTTTGTCTTTAAATATACCCAAAAAATGCATTGCAATCACTCCAAAAACTATTAGACTGACCCTGGGGATGGAAAAAGCACTCAAAATAGGCATCTTCAAGTTGACAGAGCAAACATGTAGATTATTAGACTAACCCAATTGAACCAGTGTAACATAAACAGCATAAAGGATACATTATTTATTGCAATACACACCAACAGGGTCCTGTTGACCTGCAACATCGGAAGTGGGGTCCAAAGATGAACCAGTCACTTGGCCTACAAATCAAAAAGAGGAATGATAGACATGCACTTGTGGTAAAGCGGATAAAGCAAGGTTGACACATGCACTTACCGGCATCCAAAGAGTACCTTGGCTCCTGAGGAGATGCTGGTGCCAATGGCGGGGCAGCTAGGCAAAAACAAAGCAAACATTTAGCCATTGGTAATGTGCCGCACAAAATAAAACATGCATTTAGGTGTGTGTGAGCAGCTCATTCAATAATATTCACTAATCAAGGCCAGTGTGGCTTACACATGTATATGCAGATATATGGCCACACATCTCTGGCTTCCCACATAGCTACACATGTTAGGGCCTTGTTAGTTAGTTTCTGTGATAAAGTGGGCGTGAAATTAGGCCGCAGGTCCATATTAGTAATCCTCAACAGTGGTACAAGCTATTGTTTGAGGTGCTCCCACACCCATTTTGTCAAAAAACAACCAGCCCCTAAATTAGTGTTAAATACCTTCAATGGCAGACTGGGTTAGGCTGGAGGTTGGTTGAAGGGCAGGATTTTGGGTGTCCTCCTCCTCCCCCGACTCATGGACAGCACCATGTGCACCTATGCAGAAAGCAACACACAGGAAAGTAAAACATTTATGAGGTATAATGTACTACTTCACAGGTCCTACTGTTAGTTGGCCAGAAAGAGACCAAGCAAATCACATACATTAACATTACCATCACAAAATAGACAGAAAATATGTACCTTCAGTCCAACCTGTGGTGTCATCCCCAGGATCCACACCCTGCAGCCGAGCAAGTGGAATTTTGCCCTTCAGCATCTCCTCATACGGCCTGTAGGTACTCTTTGGACCCTGGATGGTCCCACTCTCAACATCAAGATCGTGATTCATCTTTTTTATAAGGGCCCCTCTCAAAGTGTAGAAGCGTTTCCTGCAGGATGGGCCACTACGTGGGTGTTGAGCACTGCTAGTAAGCTCCTCACCAATGGCATCCCACAGTTTGCTTCTTTCTTGTTTGCCTATTGACTTGCTTTGGGAGCCAAAGAGCAGCTCCCATTTAGCAAGGGTCAGGCGCACAAGATTATTATTCTCCGCCAAATTAAATTCAGACTCCCTCTTGGCACCTGGGCGCTTAGCCTGGGGTGCTGCACCACCTTCAGGCTGGGCCCTTTTCCTTAAGGGAGGTCTGCGCACAGCACCCACCACACTCTTACTTGGGCCTGCTGTGGCCGGCAGATGTCCTGAATTTGGCTCCATCCTGTAGCTGCACACACACACCAGTACACAACCAACAAGCACGCATGCAGACTACAGAATGGCATCGCCCTGTATTTGGGTTGGGCAGGTTTTATGTGCTCTAACAGCCAATCAGAAACAGGTCCACTTAATAGATTCACACATACTGGCCAGGTGCTTGTAGCAACACCTCCACTGCACTGACTGAACCATGTGTGGTAGGCAATTAACTAATTTCAGACCTCATTAACCAAACAACACACAACCAAAGACAACAATGTCCTCATGTATATTAAACACTTGTGACATGTGGCTATACTAACGGCTATTTAAAAAAACAGCAGCTTACCTTTCGTTGGCCCACCACAGAATTTACTGCCATGTCCGTTACTGGACGCAAGTTTAGGCTCACGTACGCTAGTAGCGCTACTAGCGTGCGCGTGCGCACTCCGTTTCACGCACACCTGGGTCAGCTAATTGGAGCCCGGAAATAGCAGAGCAACGCAAAAGGCGGCAAAGCGGACCTGTCCTTTTTGAAAGTGAAGTATAAATGGCTGGATTTGGCAAGCTTCTGGTATTGTTACACTGTGGCAAAGGCTGTGGTGTGGTGCTTGTTTCCCTTAGCTCATTTGAGTGTCTGGCTGGGTTTGGTCCTCACTCTCTGTGGCTTGTTGGGTGATTTCTGACATCAGTGCTGTTTCTTTAGGAGATTGATTTTGTTGGCATATGCAAATATTGTGGAGCATACAGCAAGTGAGGCTTGATTTTGGGGCCTTTTGTGGGCTGTGCAGCAACTCCCCTCTTGGTTGTGCCTAACTTAGAAAGCTGTTTTTCAGCAGTCTGGTGGTTTGGACCACTATACTTCTGGTTTTGTGGTGAGCTGCATTGTAGTGAGTGTGTGAGGAGTGTGATTGTTTGTGTGTGTGGTGCGTTTGTGTTTTTTTGTTTTGTTTGGCTTATTTGGTATATCTGTTGAGTGTGTGATGGATAAGAGGGTGATGTATGGGGTATGGGTGGATGGATGTGTGCGAATGCTGGAAGAGCAGGAGGACAGGGAGGGGGGTGCTGTGAGGCTTAGGGCACCCCGCTCCTTTGGAATCCGCCTTTCAGTATGGGACTTAAGTGACGAGCAGATCAGGAGCCGCTTCCGTCTGAATCGTGCTGCACTACAGTCCCTATATGATCAGATTAAGCACAAAATCGAGCCATCCACCAAACGCACTCGTTCCATTCCAGGCATAGTACGCCTGTGTGCCACTTTGAATATTTTGGCATGAGGGACCTTCCAGGCAACCTCTGCCCTCCTCAGCGGGATCAGCCAGGCTACAATGAGCCGCATATTAATCCAGGTAGTTCTGGCGATTTGTGATTTGATCCCTATTTACATCAAGTTTCCTGAGGATGAGGTTGCCAAAATAAAACATGCATTCTATCTAATGGGAGGGATCCCGAATGTGCTAGGGTGCGTTGATGGTACACATATCCCTTTCCGCCCTCCCCGTGCACAGGAGCTGTATTTCAGGAACCGAAAACAATATCATTCGATGAACATCATGGTGGTCTGTGACCATGAAATGAAGCTGTGGGCCGTGAGATCGGGGTTCCCCGGCTCATGCCACGATTCTTACGTCCTGCAGCGGACAGTCCTGTGCCGGAAGTTCGAGAACAACGAAATGCCAGCTGGCTGGCTACTGGGTAAATAATTAACCATGTCAAAGTATTTGGCATAAAATATGTGGCGTAGTAAGCGAAATTTTTAAAAATGAAACCAAAAACATGTACTAGTACTAATTGCTGTCTCTCTCCTTGTGTTTTTTCCACAGCGGATAAGGGATATGGGCAGAGAACGTGGGTGATGACTCCGGTCAGAAGCCCACAGACCTCTGCCCATGAACGCTACAATGCAGCACACCGCAAAACCCGAAGCATTGTGGAACGAACCATCGGCCTGCTGAAAGCACGCTTTCTCTGTTTGGCACGCCCAGGAGGAGAGATGCTGTACAGTCCACAAAAGGTCTCCAAGATCATCCTCGCCTGCTGTGTGCTCCACAATATTTGCATATGCCACAGAATCCAATCACCTGAAGAAACAGCACTGGTGCCCGAAATCCCCAACTTGGCCGCAGAAAGAAGTGAGGACACCCAGACTGGCTTTGAGCTAAGGGAAAGCATGATCACTTCATTTTTTGCGGTAAGCTAACTACCCTTCACTCTAATCCAAGTACTGCACTACAGGGAAAATATTTTTTGGCTCCAATCATAATTTGTCAGAAACCACTATAAGGGGGGTGTAAGATGACCAAACCCACTATAAGGGGGGTGTAAGATGACCAAACCCACTATAAGGGGGGTGTAAGATGACCTAAACCACTATAAGGGGGGTGTAAGATGACCAAAACCACTATAAGGGGGGGGGGGGAAGTTGACCAACATAACAATTAGGGTTGTTGTGCAAGTTGGACAAAAATGTTTTTAAAAAATTATTGCTTTAGTTTTTTACAGCGAAAAAGCCACATTAAATATAAATACTAACTGCACTTTTTATTCTTTTTCAGGCACCCCGAGAAACTACCTGAAAAATCCAAAATTTATTTTGATAATTTTACTTTAATTAAAAAAACATTTAAAACCAAAATAAAAATAATAAAAAGAAACATGTTGCAATGTGTTTACTTCTGAAGGTACTAACATTGATTTCAAGCCCACAGCAAAGCAAAGCGCAGGCGCTGTGTTGAATAGCGTGGTCAAAATGACAGCGCCTACAAAGCTGATCTGAAACATCATATTCAGCAATGTAGGCGTTGTTCCCAACAACGCCAGGTAGCGACTGAGGAGGCCTGCTATAGCGAATCGCTACCGCCCGTGGCGTACGCTAGCGGCGCTCATAGCGCCATACTTCAGTCGCTCATCTATCGCTACCTGGCGCTATTACTGAATCGGCCTCTAAGTCACAGTCTGCTATGGAATATAATAGGGGGCTCTGTCAGTCTGCTATGGGTTGTGGGGGATTCTGTCACACAGGTTATGGAGGTTTTTTTCATAATTTTTTTAATAAATGATACATAATAATAGTACTGTCTCTACTCCATTCTGTGCAGGGCAATATCTCTGCCCCAATTTTCCCTCTGCCACCTGTTAAAAAATTATATTTGTTTTTTATATTTATTTTTAATGTATTTATTTATGCATTTATTTAATGTTTTTGTCTTTTGTGAATATTCTACCCCAGTGCAGGGCAACCCCCTGGGATTACCCCCCAATTTTCCCTCTGACACCCGTAGAAAATATATATTTTATTTATATTCATTTTTAATGTATTTATTTTGTTCCCTGTTATTATTTTGAATATGTTTCATGCCTAATTTTGTGCAGAGCAATTGCCCAAATGCCCCCCCCCCAATTTGCAGCCCTCTAGACCTTGCTACCACCACTTTACAACCAAACTACCAACCAAACTAGACAACCAAACTAGATGAACCCACTCATTACTCCCAATCACTACAAGAGACCAGATTTAAAATCTGGGGAACAGTGTTTTCCTCTAAAGCAACTGTAAAGCCACATGGTCGGGTCCTGGAGTCTAAAAGACTACAGTGCTGGCCACTAGCCAGCCCCTAGGGAATCTGAAATCAGGATGCGCCACTGTGTGAAACTCACAGGGTCGCTGGTAAATTCACCTTTCCTAGAGGCTTCCCCAGCGCTGTCTTTGCTGGCAGCCACATCCGTATGCTGAGACGGCGGCTACACGTTATTTCTAACGCTGCAATTTTTCTTAGCTAAACATATCTCTGTATTCCTATGTCCTAACTGTAATAAACATATCAAAATAGTGAGTAGTGACTAGTAATATACTATAGATCTTTAAAGCTTATCCAGGCTAAACCCTAATGGTTAAACATGGTTATTTAGTATTTTAAACCATATCAAGGCATCAAGCTGTAGTGATTACTTTAACATGCATTCCTTTGATTTTCTATTTTGGAATCCATATAGTGGAAACTATACATTGTATTTGGCCCAGTGCCTTGAATGTGACAAAGTTCCTTTCAGAGGAACTGCTCGGATTCCGCTCCTATGGCAACCATAGGCACAACAAAACACATCACGCACTATTTTATCTGTTCTTTATTATGAATAAGTCATCGTGAAAGCAGACTTTGGCAGACGACCCCGTGCAAGTTAGAAAACACATTCCCCTATTACTCTTGAGCAACTCATGTTCGGACATGGAACTGCTTGTGGGTCCCTGTCTATTTCTCCCAAATTAAGTGTATAGGTTTTAATAAGTAAAGAACCCCAACAGTTTAACGATGACATAATAACATAACCTGTATGTGCAGAATTAAAACAGTTATAACTACAAAAAAGATTTCAGCACTTTAATAGATGACTGCAAATACAAATTATGTACAAATTAATAATTAAAGCAAATTAGCACCTGCTGATGAAAATTATTTGTCTTAGAGCATAAACGTAAGCCTTTCCCTATTTCAAACAAAATAAACTTTTTTTTCCAATATTGGAGTGCCATTTATTGTTGGTGGTTACATACAAAAACATTCAGGACATGTATTTATCAAAGGTATGCAAATTATTAAAAACAAAGCAAGTTGGCTTTTTTCAAAATGTTATTTTATGCTCATTATTTGTGAGTAAAAGGTGACTATTATTTTATTAATAAAATGGTGAAGGATCTCTGACTCGAAGGGCCACCAGCCTAGCAAACCAAGCAGAGGCTGGCATACCATTGTGCCAAGACAAAAGTTCTCCGTTTTTGCAAATTTCAGCTAAAGTTCACTTCAGCATAGGTCTGGCAGAGGAATTACTTCGAAAGTATCAGGCTGACAGGGTGTTGGCAAAGGCAGGCTGTCGCCAAAAATAATTCTGAGATTTTACTGGTGCCAATTAACCCACCAGGTGACCATGAGATACTGTTTTTCCCAGCTGGTTAACACGTGTGTTTATCAGCTGAGGCTATGGCATTGCAGGGGCAGATCATAGACATGATAATTATGGGCACATGATGGTACAGAAGCAAAATAATTGTCATAAATGACTTACCTTCAGTCCGTGCCCTTGGTGTCCTTAGGCGGCTGGCCAGGGCTTTTCCTGCCTGGCAGCCGCTTCCACCTCAGGCACCAGCTCTGATGCCGCGTGTGTCACCAAGCATGCCCTCCTCCCTCGTCCACTGTCATTTGACTTGTGCTTACACGCGAGCACAGTCAGCTTATGTCCAGGCTGTTTAAAGGAGCTAATCCTAGGAGGTCCAGTTCTGGGCGGTATGCCTTTAAAGTTCAAATGGGGCAATCAGCCCAGAGGTCTCTAAGTGCACCAATCAACCCACAGATCTGAAGTGCACCGTGATAGCGTTTAGCTGGCTTTGTGATTTCTCCTGTGATTTCCTGTACATATCGTTATTGACCATTTGCTTGAATCTCAACCATGTCTCTGTCTTATCCCTTTGTACCGTGCAGCTCTCTGACCTCCTGGTGTGACCCTTGGCTTGACGTCTGACTTCGCTTGATTTCTCCTGAGCACCCGAATTGCTTCCAGTACTTACCTGTTTCCGAAGCACCCAAACTGTTTCCAGTACTTACCTATTTTGCCCAGTCTGACCTTCAGTTTATCTGTCTTCACTCCCCGTGAGCCTACAATCTTTGAGCCATCAAGTTCTGGGGGCAACCGTGTCCGGCGAGGCGTATATAGCGTCCCTGCAAATGGGGCTTGTCTATAGGTGAAGCTGGCTGTGGAGATTGGGGGTTGCAGGCTCACAATGAAGACAGGTATTCTCGGGGTCTGAAAGTATTATAGTGGCAGATACTGCCGTACAGGTGGTTATGGTCCATTCTAAGGGGTATAGTAAGCACTGATACAGGAGAAGAGGTTGGGGGGCCTTGGAAGACAGTGAGTGGGGGGCTCTTGGAAGAGAAATTTGAGAATTTTAGCACAGCCTCTGGGTTAGGTTGATAGCCCAGTCATCCTCAAAGCAGCCTGTTACAGGGTGCCCTGTTATGTGGTGCCCTGCCAAGGAAAAAATTCTTCCCCATATTTACCCATCCTATGGGGCTTCTCCTGCCCCATACTTGTATGTTCCATGCTGTGCCCATTCCTTAGCAGCAGAAAGTGCCCTCTCCCCATGACTGACTTCAATATGGGGTCTGGCATTTGGTCAGTAGTACTAACAATGGCCTTGGCCATCTGCAAAAAATAGGATGGCTGGTATATAAGGGTGTTTTCTTGAGCTTTCCTTGGTGTTTGATCAAGTGTCATAGCCTGGTATTCTTCCAGGGATGGATATATTTGGGGAGCACCTGTAGCAGAGCATTGGGCCAATGCTGATGGTTATACGAGCTAGTATTAGCATGGCCAAAGACCTGCTGCTGCAGCTTTCGGGGGATGGAGGTACCATTCCGTATGCTTGGTACACTGGGCCCTGAGAGGGAACCCCAAGTTATGTACTGATAACCCTTGATGTTCTGAACCTGTTATTGCACTGGCTCAGTAATGTGTAAAATGTACTGTATACAGACTAACTTTCCTTGATTTTAAGCCAGCAACTGCTGACTAACAATGTAAACCTCACATGTAGACTTTAAAAGTTAAGTGAGGATGTGTTTGCACACAGATGATAATAAAGAATGGCATTTTGTGAACTTTTAATTAAGTTTTGTTTTATCAAGACCAGGGTGTCAACTTTGTCCTCATTGAAGCTATGTGTGGTGCAGTTGATTATGAGTGGTACAGTGTATGATAACAGATTGTTGTCATCTAGTTTTGACTGTTGAATGGAGCTGTAGTGTCAGGGATTCCATCCAGAAGGAGGTTCCTGACCAGTATTACAAGTTAATTTCGAAGGAAACACAAGTCATGGATTAGTGTAACAGGTGGATTTATTGTTCACAGCAAATAACACAATAGTGATATTGTAGCAAACAGTAACACTGTGAGCAAAAATGAAAGGAATTAGCACAAGCACCTACTAAAGATTATTAATGTTTATTTTCGAAGCACCATCTCATCTTCTGAAGACAAAAAATATATTTTTAATACACATTGATAGGAGAATTTAAAGGGTGGAGGAGAGAGGTTGGGTCAAAAGCATGGTGACAAGTGCTTTGCAGTGCTTCAAAGTTAGTTGCTTAAGCCAGATGACAGTCTAGCCTAAGGCTTGAAGGGTTGAGTAATGGTGAATTGAATGAAGAAAAGTGAAAGTTCTAAAGAAATATGTGTGATGGTAGATAAGAGAATGCACTAAAATTCTAGTGATGTCAGGTGTGAGAAAGGGATGGAGGTGGGAGATATTTCTTATTTGAAGATGACGGGAGGTGGATAGTGACTAATAGAGATGAGCGAACTTTTGAAAAATTCGATTCGACTGATTCGCCGAATTTTCCGACAAAAATCGTTTCGACCCGAATTTATTCGCGATGAATCGCTATTAAAAATGGCTATTTCTGAGCTTCCTAGAGCCTCAATAGGGTTGTAAACCATTCTGCCTTGCTGTAACACGCATAGGATGTGTGCTGGGTTAGTGAAATAATACTGTAAATAATTAGGACATGCAGATCAGAGGCATCGCTATTAGAATCGCAGAGCGGCACAATTGCAGAGAGTTGAGGTGGCATTACTATGAGGGGCCCCTATATTGCCTGAAAAACACATCCTGGAGCTGGCAGCAGCAGGAGCCCAAATATTGGCTGAAAGACATCCTGGAGTTGGCAGCAGGAGCCCAAACATAGCTTGAAAGAGACACTGGAGTTGGCAGCAGGAGCCCAAAAATTGGATGAATCACACCCTGGAGTTGCAAGCAGCAGCAGCAGCAGCCCAAACATAGTTTGAAAGAGACACTGGAGTTGGCAGCAGGAGCCCAAAAATTGGCTGAATGACACCCTGGAGTTGCAAGCAGCAGCAGCAGCAGCAGCCCAAACATGGCTTGAAAGAGACACTGGAGTTGGCAGCAGGAACACAAAAATTGGATGAATCACACCCTGGAATTGCAAGCAGCAGCAGCCCAAACATTGCTTGAAAGGGACACTGGAGTTGGCTTCAGGAGCCCAAAAATTGGATGAATCACACCCTGGAGTTGCAAGCAGCAGCAGCAGCAGCCCAAACATAGCTTGAAAGACACTGTAGTTGGCAGCAGGAGCCCAAAAATTGGCTGAATCACACCCCGGAGTTGCAAGCAGCAGCAGCCCAAACATAGCTTGAAAGAGACACTGGAGTTGGCAGCAGGAGCCCAAAAATTGGATGAATAACACCCTGGAGTTGCAAGCAGCAGCAGCCCAAACATTGCTTGAAAGAGACACTGGAGTTGGCAGCAGGAGCCCAAAAATTGGATGAATCACACCCTGGAGTCGCAAGCAGCAGCAGCCCAAACAAAGCTTGAAAGAGACACTGGAGTTGGCAGCAGGAGCCCAAAAATTGGCTGAATCACAACCTGGAGTTGCAAGCAGCAGCAGCAGGAGCACAGATATAGCTTGAAAGAGACACTGGAGTTGGCAGCAGGAGCCCAAAAATTGGCTGAATCACACCCTGGAGCTGCAAGCAGCAGCAGCAGCACGAGCACATACATAGCTTGAAAGAGACACTTGAGTTGACAGCAGGAGCCCAAAAATTTAATGAATCACACCCTGGAGTTGCAAGCAGCAGCATCAGCCCAAACATAGCTTGAAAGAGACACTGGAGTTGGCAGCAGGAGCCCAAAAATTGGATGAATCACACCCTGGAGTTGCAAGCAGCAGCAGGAGCCCAAACATTACTTTAAAGGGACACTGGAGTTGGCAGCAGGAGCCCAAAAATTGGATGAATCACACCCTGGAGTTGCAAGCAGCAGCAGCAGCAGGAGCCAAAACATTACTTTAAAGAGACATTGGAGTTGGCAACAGGAGCCCAAAAATTGGATGAATTACACCCTGGAGTTGCAAGCACCAACAGCAGCAGCAGGAGCCCAAACATTGGCTGAAAGAGACACTGGAGTTGGCAGCAGGAGCCCAAAAATTGGCTGAATCACACCCCGGAGTTGCAAGCAGCAGCAGCCCAAACATAGCTTGAAAGAGACACTGGAGTTGGCAGCAGGAGCCCAAAAATTGGATGAATAACACCCTGGAGTTGCAAGCAGCAGCAGCCCAAACATTGCTTGAAAGAGACACTGGAGTTGGCAGCAGGAGCCCAAAAATTGGATGAATCACACCCTGGAGTTGCAAGCAACAGCAGCAGGAGCCCTAACATAGCTTGAAAGAGACACAGGAGTTGGCAGCAGGAGCGCACAATTTGGACGAATCACACCCTGGAGTTGCAAGCAGCAGCAGGAGCCCAGACATAGCTTGAAAGAGACAATGGAGTTGGCAGTAGGAGCCCAAAAATTGGATGAATCACACCCTGGAGTCGCAAGCAGCAGCAGCCCAAACATTGCTTGAAAGAGACACTGGAGTTGGCAGCAGGAGCCCAAAAATTGGATGAATCACACCCTGGAGTTGCAAGCAGCAGCAGCCCAAACATTGCTTGAAAGAGACACTGGAGTTGGCAGCAGGAGCCCAAAAATTGGATGAATCACACCCTGGAGTTGCAAGCAGCAGCAGCCCAAACATCGCTTGAAAGGGACACTGGAGTTGGCTTCAGGAGCCCAAAAATTGGATGAATCACACCCTGGGGTTGCAAGCAGCAGCAGCAGCAGCAGCCCAAACATAGCTTGAAAGAGACACTGGAGTTGGCAGCAGGAGCCCAAAAATTGGATGAACCACACCCTGGGGTTGCAAGCAGCAGCAGAAGCCCAAACATTGCTTGAAAGAGACACTGGAGTTGGCAGCAGGAGCCCAAAAATTGGATGAATCACACCCTGGAGTTGCAAGCAGCAGCAGCCCAAACATCGCTTGAAAGGGACACTGGAGTTGGCTTCAGGAGCCCAAAAATTGGATGAATCACACCCTGGAGTTGCAAGCAGCAGCAGCAGCAGCCCAAACATAGCTTGAAAGAGACACTGGAGTTGGCAGCAGGAGCCCAAAAATTGGATGAATCACACCCTGGAGTTGCAAGCAGCAGCAGCAGCAGGAGCCCTAACATAGCTTGAAAAAGACACTGGAGTTGGCAGCAGGAGCCCAAAAATTGGATGAACCACACCCTGGGGTTGCAAGCAGCAGCAGAAGCCCAAACATAGCTTGAAAGAGACAATGGAGATGGCAGCAGGAGCCCAAAAATTGGATGAATCACACCCTGGACACACAAGTAGCAGCAGCCCAAACAAAGCTTGAAAGAGACACTGGAGTTGGCAGCAGGAGCCCAAAAATTGGATGAATCACACACTGGAGTTGCAAGCAGCAGCAGGAGCACAGACATAGCTTGAAAGAGACACTGGAGTTTGCAGCAGGAGCCCAAAAATTGGCTGAATCACACTTTGGAGCTGCAAGCAGCAGCAGCACGAGCACATACATAGCTTGAAAGAGACACTGGAGTTGACAGCAGGAGCCCAAAAATTGGATGAATCACACCCTGGAGTTGCAAGCAGCAGCAGTAGCAGCAGCAGTACAAACATAGCTTGAAAGAGACACTGGAGTTGGCAGCAGGAGCCCAAAAATTGGATGAATCATACCCTGGAGTTGCAAGCAGCAGCAGGAGCCCAAACATTAGTTTAAAAAGACACTGGAGTTGGCAGCAGGAGCCCAAAAATTGGATGAATCACACCCTGGAGTTGCAAGCAGCAGCAGCAGCAACAACAGGAGCCCAAACATTGGCTGAAAGAGACACTGGAGTTGGCAGCAGGAGCCCAAAAATTGGATGAATCACACCCTGGAGTTGCAAGCAGCAGCAGGAGCCCAAACATAGCTTTAGAGAGACACTGGAGTTGGCAGCAGGAGCCCAAAAATTGGATGAATCACACCCTGGAGTTGCAAGCACCAACAGCAGCAGCAGGAGCCCAAACATTGGCTGAAAGAGACACTGGAGTTGGCAGCAGGAGCCCAAAAATTGGATGTATCACACCCTGGAGTTGCAAGCAGCAGCAGCTCAAACATTGCTTGAAAGAGACACTGGAGTTGGCAGCAGGAGCCCAAAAATTGGATGAATAACACCCTGGAGTTGCAAGCAGCAGCAGGAGCCCAAACATAGCTTGAAAGAGACACTGGAGTTGGCAGCAGGAGCCCAAAAATTGGATGAATCACACCCTGGAGTTGCAAGCAGCAGCAGCAGGAGCCCTAACATAGCTTTAAAGAGACACAGGAGTTGGCAGCAGGAGCCCACAATTTGGACGAATCACACCCTGGAGTTGCAAGCAGCAGCAGGAGCCCAGACATAGCTTAAAAGAGACAATGGAGTTGGCAGCAGGAGCCCAAAAATTGGATGAATCACACCCTGGAGTCGCAAGTAGCAGCAGCAGCCCAAACATAGCTTGAAAGAGACACTGGAGTTGGCAGCAGGAGCCCAAAAATTGGATGAATCACAGCCTGGAGTTGCAAGCACCAACAGCAGCAGCAGGAGCCCAAACATTGGCTGAAAGAGACACTGGAGTTGGCAGCAGGAGCCCAAAAATTGGATGAATCATACCCTGGAGTTGCAAGCAGCAGCAGCCCAACCATAGCTTGAAAGAGACACTGGAGTTGGCAGAAGGAGCCCAAAAATTGGATGAATAACACCCTGGAGTTGCAAGCAGCAGCAGCCCAAACATTGCTTGAAAGAGACACTGGAGTTGGCAGCAGGAGCCCAAAAATTGGATGAATCACACCCTGGAGTTGCAAGCAGCAGCAGCAGGAGCCCTAACATAGCTTTAAAGAGACACAGGAGTTGGCAGCAGGAGCCCACAATTTGGACGAATCACACCCTGGAGTTGCAAGCAGCAGCAGGAGCCCAGACATAGCTTGAAATAGACAATGGAGTTGGCAGCAGGAGCCCAAAAATTGGATGAATCACACCCTGGAGTTGCAAGCAGCAGCAGCCCAAACATAGCTTGAAAGAGACACTGGAGTTGGCAGCAGGAGCCCAAAAATTGGCGGAATCACACCCTGGAGTTGCAAGCAGCAGCAGCAGCCCAAACATAGCTTGAAAGAGACACTGGAGTTGGCAGCAGGAGCCCAAATATTGGATGAATCACACCCTGGAGTTGCAAGCAGCAGCAGGAGCCCAAACATTACTTTAAAGAGACACTGGAGTTGGCAGCAGGAGCCCAAAAATTGGATGAATCACACCCTGGAGATGCAAGCAGCAGCAGCAGCAGCAGCAGCAACAGGAGCCCAAACACTGGCTGAAAGAGACACTGGAGTTGGCAGCAGGAGCCCAAAAATTGGATGAATCACACCCTGGAGTTGCAAGCAGCAGCAGCAGGAGCCCAAACATTACTTTAAAGAGACATTGGAGTTGGCAGCAGGAGTCCAAAAATTGGATGAATAACACCCTGGAGTTGCAAGCAGCAGCAGCAACAGGAGCCCAAACATTGGCTGAAAGAGACACTGGAGTTGGCAGCAGGAGCCAAAAATTGGATAAATCACACCCTGGAGTTGCAAGCAGCAGCAGCAGCCCAAACATAGCTTGAAAGAGACACTGGAGTTGGCAGCAGGAGCCCAAATATTGGATGAATCACACCCTGGAGTTGCAAGCAGCAGCAGGAGCCCAAACATTACTTTAAAGAGACACTGGAGTTGGCAGCAGGAGCCCAAAAATTGGATGAATTACACCCTGGAGTTGCAAGCAGCAGCAGCAGCAGCAGCAACAGGAGCCCAAACATTGGCTGAAAGAGACACTGGAGTTGGCAGCAGGAGCCCAAAAATAGGATGAATCACACCCTGGAGTTGCAAGCAGCAGCAGCAGGAGCCCAAACATTACTTTAAAGAGACATTGGAGTTGTCAGCAGGAGCCCAAAAATTGGATGAATAACACCCTGGAGTTGCAAGCAGCAGCAGGAACATGAGCCCAAACATTGGCTGAAAAGGACACTGGAGTTGGCTGCAGGAGCCCAAAAATTGGATGAATCACACCCTGGAGTTGCAAGCAGCAGCAGCAGGAGCCCAAACATTACTTTAAAGAGACATTGGAGTTGGCAGCAGGAGCCTAAAAAATGGATGAATCACACCATGGAGTTGCAAGCACCAACAGCAGCAGCAGGAGCCCAAACATTGCCTGAAAGAGACACTGGAGTTGGCAGCAGGAGCCCAAAAATTGGCTGAATCACACCCTGGAGTTGCAAGCAGCAGCAGCCAAAACATAGCTTGAAAGAGACACTGGAGTTGGCAGCAGGAGCCCAAAAATTGGCTGAATCACACCCTGGAGTTGCAAGCAGCAGCAGGAGCCCAAACATTACTTTAAAGAGACACTGGAGTTGGCAGCAGGAGCCCAAAAATTGGATGAATCACACCCTGGAGTTGCAAGCAGCAGCAAAAGGAGCCCAAACATTGCCTGAAAGAGACACTGGAGTTGGCAGCAGGAGCCAAAAATTGGATGAATCACACCCTGGAGTTGCAAGCAGCAGCAGGAGCCCAAACATTACTTTAAAGAGACATTGGAGTTGGCAACAGGAGCCCAAAAATTGGATGAATCACACCCTGGAGTTGCAAGCACCAACAGCAGCAGCAGGAGCCCAAACATTGGCTGAAAGAGACACTGGAGTTGGCAGCAAGAGCCCAAAAATTGGCTGAATCACACCCTGGAGTTGCAAGCAGCAGCAGCCCAAACATAGCTTGAAAGAGACACTGGAGTTGGCAGCGGGAGCCCAAAAATTGGATGAATAACACCCTGGAGTTGCAAGCAGCAGCAGCCCAAACATTGCTTGAAAGAGACACTGGAGTTGGCAGCAGGAGCCCAAAAATTGGATGAATCACACCCTGGAGTTACAAGCAGCAGCAGCAGCAGCCCAAACATAGCTTGAAAGAGACACTGGAGTTGGCAGCAGGAGCCCAAAAATTGGATGAATCACACCCCGGAGTTGCAAGCAACAGCAGCAGCAGCCCTAACATAGCTTTAAAGAGACACAGGAGTTGGCAGCAGGAGCCCACAATTTGGATAAATCACACCCTGGAGTTGCAAGCAGCAGCAGGAGCCCAAACATTACTTTAAAGAGACATTGGAGTTGGCAACAGGAGCCCAAAAATTGGATGAATCACACCCTGGAGTCGCAAGCAGCAGCAGCCCAAACATAGCTTGAAAGAGACACTGGAGTTGGCAGCAGGAGCCCAAAAATTGGCTGAATCACACCCTGGAGTTGCAAGCAGCAGCAGCCCAAACATAGCTTGAAAGAGACACTGGAGTTGGCAGCAGGAGCCCAAAAATTGGATGAATCACACCCTGGAGTTGCAAGCAGCAGCAGCAGCCCAAACATAGCTTGAAAGAGACACTGGAGTTGGCAGCAGGAGTCCCAAAATTGGATGAATCACACCCTGGAGTTGCAAGCAGCAGCAGCAGCAGCAGCAGCACGAACCCAAACATAGCTTGAAAAAGACACTGGAGTTGGCAGCAGGAGCCCAAAAATTGGATGAATCACACCCTGGAGTTGCAAGCAGCAGCAGGAGCCCGAACATTACTTTAAAGGGACACTGGAGTTGGCAGCAGGAGCCCAAAAATTGGATGAATCACACCCTGGACTTGCAAGCAGCAGCAGGAGCCCAAACATTACTTTAAAGAGACATTGGAGTTGGCAACAGGAGCCCAAAAATTGGATGAATCACACCCTGGAGTTGCAAGCACCAACAGCAGCAGCAGGAGCCCAAACATTGGCTGAAAGAGACACTGGAGTTGGCAGCAGGAGCCCAAAAATTGGATTAATCACACCCCGGAGTTGCAAGCAGCAGCAGCCCAAACATAGCTTGAAAGAGACACTGGATTGGCAGCAGGAGCCCAAAAATTGGATGAATAACACCCTGGAGTTGCAAGCAGCAGCAGCAGCAGCCCAAACATAGCTTGAAAGAGACACTGGAGTTGGCAGCAGGAGCCCAAAAATTGGATGAATCACACCCTGGAGTTGCAAGCAACAGCAGCAGGAGCCCAAACATAGCTTGAAAGAGACACAGGAGTTGGCAGCAGAAGCCCACAATTTGGAGGAATCACACCCTGGAGTTGCAAGCAGCAGCAGGAGCCCAGACATAGCTTGAAAGAGACAATGGAGTTGGCAGCAGGAGCCCAAAAATTGGATGAATCACACCCTGGAGTTGCAAGCAGCAGCAGCCCAAACATAGCTTGAAAGAGACACTGGAGTTGGCAGCAGGAGCCCAAGAATTGGCTGAATCACACCCTGGAGTTGCAAGCAGCAGCAGCAGCAGCAGCAGCAGCAGCCCAAACATTGCTTGAAAGAGACACTGGAGTTGGCCGCAGGAGCCCCAAAATTGGATGAATCACACCCTGGAGTTGCAAGCAGCAGCAGCCCAAACATCGCTTGAAAGGGACACTGGAGTTGGCTTCAGGAGCCCAAAAAATTGGATGAATCACACCCTGGAGCTGCAAGCAGCAGCAGCAGCAGCCCACACATAGCTTGAAAGAGACTCTGGAGTTGGCAGCAGGAGCCCAAAAATTGGATGAATCACACCCTGGAGTTGCAAGCAGCAGCAGCAGCAGGAACCCAAACATAGCTTGAAAAAGACACTGGAGTTGGCAGCAGGAGCCCAAAAATTGGATGAACCACACCCTGGGGTTGCAAGCAGCAGCAGAAGCCCAAACATAGCTTGAAAGAGACAATGGAGTTGGCAGCAGGAGCCCAAAAATTGGATGAATCACACCTTGGACACGCAAGTAGCAACAGCCCAAACAAAGCTTGAAAGAGACACTGGAGTTGGCAGCAGGAGCCCAAAAATTGGCTGAATCACACCCTGGAGTTGCAAGCAGCAGCAGCACGAGCACAGACATAGCTTGAAAGAGACACTGGAGTTGACAGCAGGAGCCCAAAAATTGGCTGAATCACACCCTGGAGCTGCAAGCAGCAGCAGCAGCACAAGCACATACATAGCTTGAAAGAGACACTGGAGTTGACAGCAGGAGCCCAAAAATTGGATGAATCACACCCTGGAGTTGCAAGCAGCAGCAGTAGCAGCAGCAGCCCAAACATAGCTTGAAAGAGACACTGGAGTTGGCAGCAGGAGCCCAAAAATTGGATGAATCACACCCTGGAGTTGCAAGCAGCAGCAGCAGCAACAGGAGCCCAAACATTGGCTGAAAGAGACACTGGAGTTGGCAGCAGGAGCCCAAAAATTGGATAAATCACACCCTGGAGTTGAAAGCAGCAGCAGCAGGAGCCCAAACATAGCTTGAAAGAGACACTGGAGTTGGCAGCAGGAGCCCAAAAATTGGATGAATCACACCCTGGAGTTGCAAGCAGCAGCAGCCCAAACATTGCTTGAAAGAGACACTGGAGTTGGCAGCAGGAGCCCAAAAATTGGATGAATCACACCCTGGAGTTGCAAGCAGCAGCAGCAGCAGGAACCCAAACATAGCTTGAAAAAGACACTGGAGTTGGCAGCAGGAGCCCAAAAATTGGATGAACCACACCCTGGGGTTGCAAGCAGCAGCAGAAGCCCAAACATAGCTTGAAAGAGACAATGGAGTTGGCAGCAGGAGCCCAAAAATTGGATGAATCACACCCTGGACACGCAAGTAGCAGCAGCCCAAACAAAGCTTGAAAGAGACACTGGAGTTGGCAGTAGGGGCCCAAAAATTGGCTGAATCACACCCTGGAGTTGCAAGCAGCAGCAGCAGGATCACATACATAGCTTGAAAGAGACACTGGAGATGGCAGCAGGAGCCCAAAAATTGGCTGAAGCACACCCTGGAGCTGCAAGCAGCAGCAGCACAACGAGCACACACATAGCTTGAAAGAGACACTGGAGTTGACAGCAGGAGCCCAAAAATTGGATGAATCACACCCTGGAGTTGCAAGCAGCAGCAGTAGCAGCAGCAGCCCAAACATAGCTTGAAAGAGACACTGGAGTTGGCAGCAGGAGCCCAAAAATTGGATGAATCACACCCTGGAGTTGCAAGCAGCAGCAGGAGCCCAAACATTAGTTTAAAGAGACACTGGAGTTGGCAGCAGGAGCCCAAAAATTGGATGAATCACACCCTGGAGTTGCAAGCAGCAGCAGCAGCAGCAACAGGAGCCTAAACATTGGCTGAAAGAGACACTGGAGTTGGCAGCAGGAGCCCAAAAATTGGATGAATCACACCCTGGAGTTGCAAGCAGCAGCACCAGGAGCCCAAACATAGCTTAAAAGAGACACTGGAGTTGGCAGCAGGAGCCCAAAAATTGGATGAATCACACCCTGGAGTTGCAAGCACCAACAGCAGCAGCAGGAGCCCAAACATTGGCTGAAAGAGACACTGGAGTTGGCAGCAGGAGCCCAAAAATTGGATGAATCACACCCTGGAGTTGCAAGCAGCAGCAGCCCAAACATAGCTTGAAAGAGACACTGGAGTTGGCAGCAGGAGCCCAAAAATTGGATGAATAACACCCTGGAGTTTCAAGCAGCAGCAGCCCAAACATTGCTTTAAAGAGACACTGGAGTTGGCAGCAGGAGCCCAAAAATTGGATGAATCACACCCTGGAGTTGCAAGCAGCAGCAGCCCAAACATAGCTTGAAAGAGACACTGGAGTTGGCAGCAGGAGCCCAAAAATTGGATGAATCACACCCTGGAGTTGCAAGCAGCAGCAGCAGGAGCCCTAACATAGCTTTAAAGAGACACAGGAGTTGGCAGCAGGAGCCCACAATTTGGACGAATCACACCCTGGAGTTGCAAGCAGCAGCAGGAGCACAGACATAGCTTGAAAGAGAGAATGGAGTTGGCAGCAGGAGCCCAAAAATTGGATGAATCACACCCTGGATTCGCAAGCAGCAGCAGGAGCCCAAACATAGCTTGAAAGAGACACTGGAGTTGGCAGCAGGAGCCCAAAATTGGATGAATAACACCCTGGAGTTGCAAGCAGCAGCAGCCCAAACATTGCTTGAAAGAGACACTGGAGTTGGCAGCAGGAGCCCAAAAATTGGATGAATCACACCCTGGAGTTGCAAGCACCAACAGCAGCAGCAGGAGCCCAAACATTGGCTGAAAGAGACACTGGAGTTGGCAGCAGGAGCCCAAAAATTGGATGAATCACACCCTGGAGTTGCAAGCAGCAGCAGCCCAAACATAGCTTAAAAGAGACACTGGAGTTGGCAGCAGGAGCCCAAAATTGGATGAATAACACCCTGGAGTTGCAAGCAGCAGCAGCCCAAACATAGCTTGAAAGAGACACTGGAGTTGGCAGCAGGAGCCCAAAATTGGATGAATAACACCCTGGAGTTGCAAGCAGCAGCAGCCCAAACATTGCTTGAAAGAGACACTGGAGTTGGCAGCAGGAGCCCAAAAATTGGATGAATCACACCCTGGAGTTCCAAGCACCAACAGCAGCAGCAGGAGCCCAAACATTGGCTGAAAGAGACACTGGAGTTGGCAGCAGGAGCCCAAATATTGGCAGAATCACACCCTGGAGTTGCAAGCAGCAGCAGCCCAAACATAGCTTGAAAGAGACACTGGAGTTGGCAGCAGGAGCCCAAAAATTGGATGAATAACACCCTGGAGTTGCAAGCAGCAGCAGCCTAAACATTGCTTGAAAGAGACACTGGAGTTGGCAGCAGGAGCCCAAAAATTGGATGAATCACACCCTGGAGTTGCAAGCAGCAGCAGCAGCCCAAACATAGCTTGAAAGAGACACTGGAGTTGGCAGCAGGAGCCCAAAAATTGGAAAAATCACACCCTGGAGTTGCAAGCAACAGCAGCAGGAGCCCTAACATAGCTTGAAAGAGACACAGGAGTTGGCAGCAGGAGCCCAAAATTTGGACGAATCACACCCTGGAGTTGCAAGCAGCAGCAGCAGGAGCCCAAACATTACTTGAAAGAGACATTGAAGTTGGCAGCAGGAGCCCAAAAATTGGATGAATAACACCCTGGAGTTGCAAGCAGCAGCAGCAACAGGAGCCCAAACATTGGCTGAAAGAGACACTGGAGTTGGCAGCAGGAGCCCAAAAATTGGATGAATCACACCCTGGAGTTGCAAACAGCAGCAGCAGGAGCCCAAACATTACTTTAAAGAGACATTGGAGTTGGCAGCAGGAGCCCAAAAATTGGATGAATCACACCCTGGAGTTGCAAGCACCAACAGCAGCAACAGGAGCCCAAACATTGGCTGAAAGAGACACTGGAGTTGGCAGCAGGAGCCCAAAAATTGGCTGAATCAAACCCTGGAGTTGCAAGCAGCAGCAGCCAAAACATTGCTTGAAAGAGACACTGGAGTTGGCAGCAGGAGCCCAAAAATTGGATGAATCACACCCTGGAGTTGCAAGCAGCAGCAGCAGCAGCAACGGGAGCCCAAACCTTGGCTGAAAGAGACACTGGAGTTGGCAGCAGGAGCCCAAAAATTGGATGAATCACACCCTGGAGTTGCAAGCAGCAGCAGCAGCAGCAGGAGCCCAAACATTACTTTAAAGAGACATTGGAGTTGGCAACAGGAGCCCAAAAATTGGATGAATCACACCCTGGAGTTGCAAGCACCAACAGCAGCAGCAGGAGCCCAAACATTGGCTGAAAGAGACACTGGAGTTGGCAGCAGGAGCCCAAATATTGGCAGAATCACACCCTGGAGTTGCAAGCAGCAGCAGCCCAAACATAGCTTGAAAGAGACACTGGAGTTGGCAGCAGGAGCCCAAAAATTGGATGAATAACACCCTGGAGTTGCAAGCAGCAGCAGCCTAAACATTGCTTGAAAGAGACACTGGAGTTGGCAGCAGGAGCCCAAAAATTGGATGAATCACACCCTGGAGTTGCAAGCAGCAGCAGCAGCCCAAACATAGCTTGAAAGAGACACTGGAGTTGGCAGCAGGAGCCCAAAAATTGGAAAAATCACACCCTGGAGTTGCAAGCAACAGCAGCAGGAGCCCTAACATAGCTTGAAAGAGACACAGGAGTTGGCAGCAGGAGCCCAAAATTTGGACGAATCACACCCTGGAGTTGCAAGCAGCAGCAGCAGGAGCCCAAACATTACTTGAAAGAGACATTGAAGTTGGCAGCAGGAGCCCAAAAATTGGATGAATAACACCCTGGAGTTGCAAGCAGCAGCAGCAACAGGAGCCCAAACATTGGCTGAAAGAGACACTGGAGTTGGCAGCAGGAGCCCAAAAATTGGATGAATCACACCCTGGAGTTGCAAACAGCAGCAGCAGGAGCCCAAACATTACTTTAAAGAGACATTGGAGTTGGCAGCAGGAGCCCAAAAATTGGATGAATCACACCCTGGAGTTGCAAGCACCAACAGCAGCAACAGGAGCCCAAACATTGGCTGAAAGAGACACTGGAGTTGGCAGCAGGAGCCCAAAAATTGGCTGAATCAAACCCTGGAGTTGCAAGCAGCAGCAGCCAAAACATTGCTTGAAAGAGACACTGGAGTTGGCAGCAGGAGCCCAAAAATTGGATGAATCACACCCTGGAGTTGCAAGCAGCAGCAGCAGCAGCAACGGGAGCCCAAACCTTGGCTGAAAGAGACACTGGAGTTGGCAGCAGGAGCCCAAAAATTGGATGAATCACACCCTGGAGTTGCAAGCAGCAGCAGCAGCAGCAGGAGCCCAAACATTACTTTAAAGAGACATTGGAGTTGGCAACAGGAGCCCAAAAATTGGATGAATCACACCCTGGAGTTGCAAGCACCAACAGCAGCAGCAGGAGCCCAAACATTGGCTGAAAGAGACACTGGAGTTGGCAGCAGGAGCCCAAATATTGGCAGAATCACACCCTGGAGTTGCAAGCAGCAGCAGCCCAAACATAGCTTGAAAGAGACACTGGAGTTGGCAGCAGGAGCCCAAAAATTGGATGAATAACACCCTGGAGTTGCAAGCAGCAGCAGCCCAAACATTGCTTGAAAGAGACACTGGAGTTGGCAGCAGGAGCCCAAAAATTGGATGAATCACACCCTGGAGTTGCAAGCAGCAGCAGCAGCCCAAACATAGCTTGAAAAAGACACTGGAGTTGGCAGCAGGAGCCCAAAAATTGGATAAATCACACCCTGGAGTTGCAAGCAACAGCAGCAGGAGCCCTAACATAGCTTGAAAGAGACACAGGAGTTGGCAGCAGGAGCCCAAAATTTGGACGAATCACACCCTGGAGTTGCAAGCAGCAGCAGGATCCCAAACATTACTTTAAAGAGACACTGGAGTTGGCAGCAGGAGCCCAAAAATTGGATGAATCACACCCTGGAGTTGCAAGCAGCAGCAGCAGCAACATCAGCCCAAACATTGGCTGAAAGAGACACTGGAGTTGGCAGCAGGAGCCCAAAAATTGAATGAATCACACTCTGGATTTGCAAGCAGCAGCAGCCCAAACATAGCTTGAAAGAGACACTGGAGTTGGCAGCAGGAGCCCAAAAATTGAATGAATCACACCCTGGAGTTGCAAGCAGCAGCAGCAGGAGCCCTAACATAGCTTTAAAGAGACACAGGAGTTGGCAGCAGGAGCCCACAATTTGGACGAATCACACCCTGGAGTTGCAAGCAGCAGCAGGAGCCCAGACATAGCTTGAAAGAGACAATGGAGTTGGCAGCAGGAGCCCAAAAATTGGATGAATCACACCCTGGAGTCGCAAGCAGCAGCAGCCCAAACATAGCTTGAAAGAGACACTGGAGTTGGCAGCAGGAGCCCAAAAATTGAATGAATCACACCCTGGAGTTGCAAGCAGCAGCAGCAGCAGCCCAAACATAGTTTGAAAGAGACACTGGAGTTGGCAGCAGGAGCCCAAACATTGGATGAATCACACCCTGGAGTTGCAAGCAGCAGCAGCAGCAGCCCAAACATAGCTTGAAAGAGACACTGGAGTTGGCAGCAGGAGCCCAAAAATTGGATGAATCACACCCTGGAGTCACAAGCAGCAGCAGCCCAAACATAGCTTGAAAGAGACACTGGAGTTGGCAGCAGGAGCCCAAAAATTGGCTGAATCACACCCTGGAGTTGCAAGCAGCAGCAGCAGCCCAAAATAGCTTGAAAGAGACGCTGGAGTTGGCAGCAGGAGCCCAAAAATTGGATGAATCACACCCTGGAGTTGCAAGCAGCAGCAGCAGCCCAAATATAGCTTGAAAGAGACACTGGAGTTGGCAGCAGGAGCCCAAAAATTGGATGAATCACACCCTGGAGTTGCAAGCAGCAGCAGGAGCCCAAACATTACTTTAAAGAGACACTGGAGTTGGCAGCAGGAGCCCAAAAATTGGATGAATCACACCCTGGAGTTGCAAGCAGCAGCAGCAGCAACAGGAGCCCAAACATTGGCTGAAAGAGACACTGGAGTTGGCAGCAGGAGCCCAAAAATTGGATGAATCACACCCTGGAGTTGCAAACAGCAGCAGCAGGAGCCCAAACATTACTTTAAAGAGACATTGGAGTTGGCAGCAGGAGCCCAAAAATTGGATGAATCACACCCTGGAGTTGCAAGCACCAACAGCAGCAGCAGGAGCCCAAACATTGGCTGAAAGAGACACTGGAGTTGGCAGCAGGAGCCCAAAAATTGGCTGAATCAAACCCTGGAGTTGCAAGCAGCAGCAGCCAAAACATTGCTTGAAAGAGACACTGGAGTTGGCAGCAGGAGCCCAAAAATTGGATGAATCACACCCTGGAGTTGCAAGCAGCAGCAGCAGCAGCAGCAGCAGCAACGGGAGCCCAAACCTTGGCTGAAAGAGACACTGGAGTTGGCAGCAGGAGCCCAAAAATTGGATGAATCACACCCTGGAGTTGCAAGCAGCAGCAGCAGCAGCAGGAGCCCAAACATTACTTTAAAGAGACATTGGAGTTGGCAACAGGAGCCCAAAAATTGGATGAATCACACCCTGGAGTTGCAAGCACCAACAGCAGCAGCAGGAGCCCAAACATTGGCTGAAAGAGACACTGGAGTTGGCAGCAGGAGCCCAAATATTGGCAGAATCACACCCTGGAGTTGCAAGCAGCAGCAGCCCAAACATAGCTTGAAAGAGACACTGGAGTTGGCAGCAGGAGCCCAAAAATTGGATGAATAACACCCTGGAGTTGCAAGCAGCAGCAGCCCAAACATTGCTTGAAAGAGACACTGGAGTTGGCAGCAGGAGCCCAAAAATTGGATGAATCACACCCTGGAGTTGCAAGCAGCAGCAGCAGCCCAAACATAGCTTGAAAAAGACACTGGAGTTGGCAGCAGGAGCCCAAAAATTGGATAAATCACACCCTGGAGTTGCAAGCAACAGCAGCAGGAGCCCTAACATAGCTTGAAAGAGACACAGGAGTTGGCAGCAGGAGCCCAAAATTTGGACGAATCACACCCTGAAGTTGCAAGCAGCAGCAGGATCCCAAACATTACTTTAAAGAGACACTGGAGTTGGCAGCAGGAGCCCAAAAATTGGATAAATCACACCCTGGAGTTGCAAGCAGCAGCAGCAGCAACAGGAGCCCAAACATTGGCTGAAAGAGACACTGGAGTTGGCAGCAGGAGCCCAAAAATTGAATGAATCACACCCTGGATTTGCAAGCAGCAGCAGCCCAAACATAGCTTGAAAGAGACACTGGAGTTGGCAGCAGGAGCCCAAAAATTGAATGAATCACACCCTGGAGTTGCAAGCAGCAGCAGCAGGAGCCCTAACATAGCTTTAAAGAGACACAGGAGTTGGCAGCAGGAGCCCACAATTTGGACGAATCACACCCTGGAGTTGCAAGCAGCAGCAGGAGCCCAGACATAGCTTGAAAGAGACAATGGAGTTGGCAGCAGGAGCCCAAAAATTGGATGAATCACACCCTGGAGTCGCAAGCAGCAGCAGCCCAAACATAGCTTGAAAGAGACACTGGAGTTGGCAGCAGGAGCCCAAAAATTGAATGAATCACACCCTGGAGTTGCAAGCAGCAGCAGCAGCAGCCCAAACATAGTTTGAAAGAGACACTGGAGTTGGCAGCAGGAGCCCAAACATTGGATGAATCACACCCTGGAGTTGCAAGCAGCAGCAGCAGCAGCCCAAACATAGCTTGAAAGAGACACTGGAGTTGGCAGCAGGAGCCCAAAAATTGGATGAATCACACCCTGGAGTCGCAAGCAGCAGCAGCCCAAACATAGCTTGAAAGAGACACTGGAGTTGGCAGCAGGAGCCCAAAAATTGGCTGAATCACACCCTGGAGTTGCAAGCAGCAGCAGCAGCCCAAAATAGCTTGAAAGAGACCCTGGAGTTGGCAGCAGGAGCCCAAAAATTGGATGAATCACACCCTGGAGTTGCAAGCAGCAGCAGCAGCCCAAATATAGCTTGAAAGAGACACTGGAGTTGGCAGCAGGAGCCCAAAAATTGGATGAATCACACCCTGGAGTTGCAAGCAGCAGCAGGAGCCCAAACATTACTTTAAAGAGACACTGGAGTTGGCAGCAGGAGCCCAAAAATTGGATGAATCACACCCTGGAGTTGCAAGCAGCAGCAGCAGCAACAGGAGCCCAAACATTGGCTGAAAGAGACACTGGAGTTGGCAGCAGGAGCCCAAAAATTGGATGAATCACACCCTGGAGTTGCAAGCAGCAGCAGCAGGAGCCCAAACATTACTTGAAAGAGACATTGAAGTTGGCAGCAGGAGCCCAAAAATTGGATGAATAACACCCTGGAGTTGCAAGCAGCAGCAGCAGCAACAGGAGCCCAAACATTGGCTGAAAGAGACACTGGAGTTGGCAGCAGGAGCCCAAAAATTGGATGAATCACACCCTGGAGTTGCAAACAGCAGCAGCAGGAGCCCAAACATTACTTTAAAGAGACATTGGAGTTGGCAGCAGGAGCCCAAAAATTGGATGAATCACACCCTGGAGTTGCAAGCACCAACAGCAGCAGCAGGAGCCCAAACATTGGCTGAAAGAGACACTGGAGTTGGCAGCAGGAGCCCAAAAATTGGCTGAATCAAACCCTGGAGTTGCAAGCAGCAGCAGCCAAAACATTGCTTGAAAGAGACACTGGAGTTGGCAGCAGGAGCCCAAAAATTGGATGAATCACACCCTGGAGTTGCAAGCAGCAGCAGCAGCAGCAACGGGAGCCCAAACCTTGGCTGAAAGAGACACTGGAGTTGGCAGCAGGAGCCCAAAAATTGGATGAATCACACCCTGGAGTTGCAAGCAGCAGCAGCAGCAGCAGGAGCCCAAACATTACTTTAAAGAGACATTGGAGTTGGCAACAGGAGCCCAAAAATTGGATGAATCACACCCTGGAGTTGCAAGCACCAACAGCAGCAGCAGGAGCCCAAACATTGGCTGAAAGAGACACTGGAGTTGGCAGCAGGAGCCCAAAAATTGGCTGAATCACACTCTGGAGTTGCAAGCAGCAGCAGCCAAACATAGCTTGAAAGAGACACTGGAGTTGGCAGCAGGAGCCCAAAAATTGGATGAATAACACCCAGGAGTTGCAAGCAGCAGCAGCCCAAACATTGCTTGAAAGAGACACTGGAGTTGGCAGCAGGAGCCCAAAAATTGGATGAATCACACCCTGGAGTTGCAAGCAGCAGCAGCAGCCCAAACATAGCTTGAAAGAGACACTGGAGTTGGCAGCAGGAGCCCAAAAATTGGATAAATCACACCCTGGAGTTGCAAGCAACAGCAGCAGGAGCCCTAACATAGCTTGAAAGAGACACAGGAGTTGGCAGCAGGAGCCCAAAATTTGGACGAACCACACCCTGGAGTTGCAAGCAGCAGCAGCAGCCCAAACATTGCTTGAAAGGGACACTGGAGTTGGCTTCAGGAGCCCAAAAATTGGATGAATCACACCCTGGAGTTGCAAGCAGCAGCAGCAGCCCAAACATAGCTTGAAAGAGACATTGGAGTTGGCAGCAGGAGCCCAAAAATTGGATGAATCACACCCTGGAGTTGTAAGCAGCAGCAGCAGGAACCCAAGCATAGCTTGAAAAAGACACTGGAGTTGGCAGCAGGAGCCCAAAAATTGGATTAACCACACCCTGGGGTTGCAAGCAGCAGCAGAAGCCCAAACATAGCTTGAAAGAGACAATGGAGTTGGCAGCAGGAGCCCAAAAATTGGATGAATCACACCCTGGACTCGCAAATAGCAGCAGCCCAAACAAAGCTTGAAAGAGACACTGGAGTTGGCAGCAGGAGCCCAAAAATTGGATGAATCACACCCTGGAGTTGCAAGCAGCAGCAGCAGCAGGAGCACAGACATAGCTTGAAAGAGACACTGGAGTTGGCAGCAGGAGCCCAAAAATTAGCTGAATCACACCCTGGAGTTGCAAGCAGCAGCAGCAGCAGCAGCCCAAACATAGCTTGAGAGGGACACTGGAGTTGGCAGCAGGAGCCCAAAAATTGGATGAATCACACCCTGGAGTTGCAAGCAGCAGCAGGATCCCAAACATTACTTTAAAGAGACACTGGAGTTGGCAGCAGGAGCCCAAAAATTGGATGAATCACACCCTGGAGTTGCAAGCAGCAGCAGCAGCAACAGGAGCCCAAACATTGGCTGAAAGAGACACTGGAGTTGGCAGCAGGAGCCACCAATTTGGAAGAATCACACCCTGGAGTTGCAATCAGCAGCAGGAGCCCAAACATAGCTTGAAAGAGACACTGGAGTTGGCAGCAGGAGCCCAAAAATTGGATGAATCACACCCTGGAGTCGCAAGCAGCAGCAGCCCAAACATAGCTTGAAAGAGACACTGGAGTTGGCAGCAGGAGCCCAAAAATTGGATGAATCACACCCTGGAGTTGCAAGCAACAGCAGCAGGAGCCCTAACATAGCTTGAAAGAGACACTGGAGTTGGCAGCAGGAGCCCACAATTTGGACGAATCACACCCTGGAGTTGCAAGCAGCAGCAGCAGCAGCAACGGGAGCCCAAACCTTGGCTGAAAGAGACACTGGAGTTGGCAGCAGGAGCCCAAAAATTGGATGAATCACACCCTGGAGTTGCAAGCAGCAGCAGCAGCAGCAGGAGCCCAAACATTACTTTAAAGAGACATTGGAGTTGGCAACAGGAGCCCAAAAATTGGATGAATCACACCCTGGAGTTGCAAGCACCAACAGCAGCAGCAGGAGCCCAAACATTGGCTGAAAGAGACACTGGAGTTGGCAGCAGGAGCCCAAATATTGGCAGAATCACACCCTGGAGTTGCAAGCAGCAGCAGCCCAAACATAGCTTGAAAGAGACACTGGAGTTGGCAGCAGGAGCCCAAAAATTGGATGAATAACACCCTGGAGTTGCAAGCAGCAGCAGCCCAAACATTGCTTGAAAGAGACACTGGAGTTGGCAGCAGGAGCCCAAAAATTGGATGAATCACACCCTGGAGTTGCAAGCAGCAGCAGCAGCCCAAACATAGCTTGAAAAAGACACTGGAGTTGGCAGCAGGAGCCCAAAAATTGGATAAATCACACCCTGGAGTTGCAAGCAACAGCAGCAGGAGCCCTAACATAGCTTGAAAGAGACACAGGAGTTGGCAGCAGGAGCCCAAAATTTGGACGAATCACACCCTGAAGTTGCAAGCAGCAGCAGGATCCCAAACATTACTTTAAAGAAACACTGGAGTTGGCAGCAGGAGCCCAAAAATTGGATGAATCACACCCTGGAGTTGCAAGCAGCAGCAGCAGCAGCAACAGGAGCCCAAACATTGGCTGAAAGAGACACTGGAGTTGGCAGCAGGAGCCCAAAAATTGAATGAATCACACCCTGGATTTGCAAGCAGCAGCAGCCCAAACATAGCTTGAAAGAGACACTGGAGTTGGCAGCAGGAGCCCAAAAATTGAATGAATCACACCCTGGAGTTGCAAGCAGCAGCAGCAGGAGCCCTAACATAGCTTTAAAGAGACACAGGAGTTGGCAGCAGGAGCCCACAATTTGGACGAATCACACCCTGGAGTTGCAAGCAGCAGCAGGAGCCCAGACATAGCTTGAAAGAGACAATGGAGTTGGCAGCAGGAGCCCAAAAATTGGATGAATCACACCCTGGAGTCGCAAGCAGCAGCAGCCCAAACATAGCTTGAAAGAGACACTGGAGTTGGCAGCAGGAGCCCAAAAATTGAATGAATCACACCCTGGAGTTGCAAGCAGCAGCAGCAGCAGCCCAAACATAGTTTGAAAGAGACACTGGAGTTGGCAGCAGGAGCCCAAACATTGGATGAATCACACCCTGGAGTTGCAAGCAGCAGCAGCAGCAGCCCAAACATAGCTTGAAAGAGACACTGGAGTTGGCAGCAGGAGCCAAAAAATTGGATGAATCACACCCTGGAGTCGCAAGCAGCAGCAGCCCAAACATAGCTTGAAAGAGACACTGGAGTTGGAAGCAGGAGCCCAAAAATTGGCTGAATCACACCCTGGAGTTGCAAGCAGCAGCAGCAGCCCAAAATAGCTTGAAAGAGACCCTGGAGTTGGCAGCAGGAGCCCAAAAATTGGATGAATCACACCCTGGAGTTGCAAGCAGCAGCAGCAGCCCAAATATAGCTTGAAAGAGACACTGGAGTTGGCAGCAGGAGCCCAAAAATTGGATGAATCACACCCTGGAGTTGCAAGCAGCAGCAGGAGCCCAAACATTACTTTAAAGAGACACTGGAGTTGGCAGCAGGAGCCCAAAAATTGGATGAATCACACCCTGGAGTTGCAAGCAGCAGCAGCAGCAACAGGAGCCCAAACATTGGCTGAAAGAGACACTGGAGTTGGCAGCAGGAGCCCAAAAATTGGATGAATCACACCCTGGAGTTGCAAGCAGCAGCAGCAGGAGCCCAAACATTACTTGAAAGAGACATTGAAGTTGGCAGCAGGAGCCCAAAAATTGGATGAATAACACCCTGGAGTTGCAAGCAGCAGCAGCAGCAACAGGAGCCCAAACATTGGCTGAAAGAGACACTGGAGTTGGCAGCAGGAGCCCAAAAATTGGATGAATCACACCCTGGAGTTGCAAACAGCAGCAGCAGGAGCCCAAACATTACTTTAAAGAGACATTGGAGTTGGCAGCAGGAGCCCAAAAATTGGATGAATCACACCCTGGAGTTGCAAGCACCAACAGCAGCAGCAGGAGCCCAAACATTGGCTGAAAGAGACACTGGAGTTGGCAGCAGGAGCCCAAAAATTGGCTGAATCAAACCCCGGAGTTGCAAGCAGCAGCAGCCAAAACATTGCTTGAAAGAGACACTGGAGTTGGCAGCAGGAGCCCAAAAATTGGATGAATCACACCCTGGAGTTGCAAGCAGCAGCAGCAGCAGCAGCAACGGGAGCCCAAACCTTGGCTGAAAGAGACACTGGAGTTGGCAGCAGGAGCCCAAAAATTGGATGAATCACACCCTGGAGTTGCAAGCAGCAGCAGCAGCAGCAGGAGCCCAAACATTACTTTAAAGAGACATTGGAGTTGGCAACAGGAGCCCAAAAATTGGATGAATCACACCCTGGAGTTGCAAGCACCAACAGCAGCAGCAGGAGCCCAAACATTGGCTGAAAGAGACACTGGAGTTGGCAGCAGGAGCCCAAAAATTGGCTGAATCACACTCTGGAGTTGCAAGCAGCAGCAGCCCAAACATAGCTTGAAAGAGACACTGGAGTTGGCAGCAGGAGCCCAAAAATTGGATGAATAACACCCAGGAGTTGCAAGCAGCAGCAGCCCAAACATTGCTTGAAAGAGACACTGGAGTTGGCAGCAGGAGCCCAAAAATTGGATGAATCACACCCTGGAGTTGCAAGCAGCAGCAGCAGCCCAAACATAGCTTGAAAGAGACACTGGAGTTGGCAGCAGGAGCCCAAAAATTGGATAAATCACACCCTGGAGTTGCAAGCAACAGCAGCAGGAGCCCTAACATAGCTTGAAAGAGACACAGGAGTTGGCAGCAGGAGCCCAAAATTTGGACGAACCACACCCTGGAGTTGCAAGCAGCAGCAGGAGCCCAGACATAGCTTGAAAGAGACAATGGAGTTGGCAGCAGGAGCCCAAAAATTGGATGAATCACACCCTGGAGTCGCAAGCAGCAGCAGCCCAGACATAGCTTGAAAGAGACACTGGAGTTGGCAGCAGGAGCCCAAAAATTGGCTGAATCACACCCTGGAGTTGCAAGCAGCAGCAGCAGCCCAAACATTGCTTGAAAGGGACACTGGAGTTGGCTTCAGGAGCCCAAAAATTGGATGAATCACACCCTGGAGTTGCAAGCAGCAGCAGCAGCCCAAACATAGCTTGAAAGAGACATTGGAGTTGGCAGCAGGAGCCCAAAAATTGGATGAATCACACCCTGGAGTTGTAAGCAGCAGCAGCAGCAGGAACCCAAGCATAGCTTGAAAAAGACACTGGAGTTGGCAGCAGGAGCCCAAAAATTGGATTAACCACACCCTGGGGTTGCAAGCAGCAGCAGAAGCCCAAACATAGCTTGAAAGAGACAATGGAGTTGGCAGCAGGAGCCCAAAAACTGGATGAATCACACCCTGGACTCGCAAGTAGCAGCAGCCCAAACAAAGCTTGAAAGAGACACTGGAGTTGGCAGCAGGAGCCCAAAAATTGGATGAATCACACCCTGGAGTTGCAAGCAGCAGCAGCAGCAGGAGCACAGACATAGCTTGAAAGAGACACTGGAGTTGGCAGCAGGAGCCCAAAAATTGGCTGAATCACACCCTGGAGTTGCAAGCAGCAGCAGCAGCAGCCCAAACATAGCTTGAGAGGGACACTGGAGTTGGCAGCAGGAGCCCAAAAATTGGATGAATCACACCCTGGAGTTGCAAGCAGCAGCAGGATCCCAAACATTACTTTAAAGAGACACTGGAGTTGGCAGCAGGAGCCCAAAAATTGGATGAATCACACCCTGGAGTTGCAAGCAGCAGCAGCAGCAACAGGAGCCCAAACATTGGCTGAAAGAGACACTGGAGTTGGCAGCAGGAGCCCAAAAATTGAATGCATCACACCCTGGCGCTGCAAGCAGCAGCAGCAGCAGCACAAACATAGCTTGAAAGAGACACTGGAGTTGGCAGCAGGAGCCACCAATTTGGAAGAATCACACCCTGGAGTTGCAATCAGCAGCAGGAGCCCAAACATAGCTTGAAAGAGACACTGGAGTTGGCAGCAGGAGCCCAAAAATTGGATGAATCACACCCTGGAGTCGCAAGCAGCAGCAGCCCAAACATAGCTTGAAAGAGACACTGGAGTTGGCAGCAGGAGCCCAAAAATTGGATGAATCACACCCTGGAGTTGCAAGCAACAGCAGCAGGAGCCCTAACATAGCTTGAAAGAGACACTGGAGTTGGCAGCAGGAGCCCACAATTTGGACGAATCACACCCTGGAGTTGCAAGCAGCAGCAGGAGCCCAGACATAGCTTGAAAGAGACAATGGAGTTGGCAGCAGAAGACCAAAAATTGGATGAATCACACCCTGGAGTCGCAAGCAGCAGCAGCCCAAACATAGCTTGAAAGAGACACTGGAGTTGGCAGCAGGAGCCCAAAAATTGGATGAATCACACCCTGGAGTTGCAAGCAGCAGCAGCCCAAACATAGTTTGAAAGAGACACTGGAGTTGGCAGCAGGAGCCCAAAAATTGGCTGAATCACACCCTGGAGTTGCAAGCAGCAGCAGCAGCAGCCCAAACATAACTTGAAAGAGACACTGGAGTTGGCAGCAGGAGCCCAAAAATTGGATGAATCACACCCTGGAGTTGCAAGCAGCAGCAGGAGCCCAAACATTACTTTAAAGAGACACTGGAGTTGGCAGCAGGAGCCCAAAAATTGGATGAATCACACCCTGGAGTTGCAAGCAGCAGCAGCAGCAACAGGAGCCCAAACATTGGCTGAAAGAGACACTGGAGTTGGCAGCAGGAGCCCAAAAATTGGATGAATCACACCCTGGAGTTGCAAGCAGCAGCAGCAGCAGGAGCCCAAACATTACTTTAAAGAGACATTGGAGTTGGCAACAGGAGCCCAAAAATTGGATGAATCACACCCTGGAGTTGCAAGCACCAACAGCAGCAGCAGGAGCCCAAACATTGGCTGAAAGAGACACTGGAGTTGTCAGCAGGAGCCCAAAAATTGGATGAATCACACCCTGGAGTTGCAAGCAGCAGCAGCAGCAGCAACGGAAGCCCAAACATTGGCTGAAAGAGACACTGGAGTTGGCAGCAGGAGCCCAAAAATTGGATGAATCACACCCTGGAGTTGCAAGCAGCAGCAGCAGCAGCAGGAGCCCAAACATTACTTTAAAGAGACATTGGAGTTGGCAACAGGAGCCCAAAAATTGGATGAATCACACCCTGGAGTTGCAAGCACCAACAGCAGCAGCAGGAGCCCAAACATTGGCTGAAAGAGACACTGGAGTTGTCAGCAGGAGCCCAAAAATTGGATGAATCACACCCTGGAGTTGCAAGCAGCAGCAGCAGCAGCAACGGAAGCCCAAACATTGGCTGAAAGAGACACTGGAGTTGGCAGCAGGAGCCCAAAAATTGGATGAATCACACCCTGGAGTTGCAAGCAGCAGCAGCAGCAGCAACGGAAGCCCAAACATTGGCTGAAAGAGACACTGGAGTTGGCAGCAGGAGCCCAAAAATTGGATGAATCACACCCTGGAGTTGCAAGCAGCAGCAGGAGCCCAAACATTACTTTAAAGAGACATTGGAGTTGGCAACAGGAGCCCAAAAATTGGATGAATCACACCCTGGAGTTGCAAGCACCAACAGCAGCAGCAGGAGCCCAAACATTGGCTGAAAGAGACACTGGAGTTGGCAGCAGGAGCCCAAAAATTGGATGAATAACACCCTGGAGTTGCAAGCAGCAGCAGCCCAAACATTGCTTGAAATGGACACTGGAGTTGGCAGCAGGAGCCCAAAAATTGGATGAATCACACCCTGGAGTTGCAAGCAGCAGCAGGAGCCCAGACATAGCTTGAAAGAGACAATGGAGTTGGCAGCAGGAGCCCAAAAATTGGATGAATCACACCCTGGAGTCGCAAGCAGCAGCAGCCCAAACATAGCTTGAAAGAGACACTGGAGTTGGCAGCAGGAGCCCAAAAATTGGCTGAATCACACCCTGGAGTTGCAAGCAGCAGCAGCAGCCCAAACATAGCTTGAAAGAGACACTGGAGTTGGCAGCAGGAGCCCAAAAATTGGCTGAATCACACCCTGGAGTTGCAAGCAGCAGCAGCCCAAACATAGCTTGAAAGAGACACTGGAGTTGGCAGCAGGAGCCCAAAAATTGGATGAATCACACCCTGGAGTTGCAAGCAGCAGCAGCCCAAACATTGCTTGAAAGAGACACTGGAGTTGGCAGCAGGAGCCCAAAAATTGGATGAATCACACCCTGGAGTTGCAAGCAGCAGCAGGAGCCCAGACATAGCTTGAAAGAGACAATGGAGTTGGCAGCAGGAGCCCAAAAATTGGATGAATCACACCCTGGAGTTGCAAGCAGCAGCAGCAGCCCAAATATAGCTTGAAAGAGACATTGGAGTTGGCAGCAGGAGCCCAAAAATTGGATGAATCACACCCTGGAGTTGCAAGTAGCAGCAGCAGGAACCCAAACATAGCTTGAAAAAGACACTGGAGTTGGCAGCAGGAGCCCAAAAATTGGATTAACCACACCCTGGGGTTGCAAGCAGCAGCAGAAGCCCAAACATAGCTTGAAAGAGACAATGGAGTTGGCAGCAGGAGCCCAAAAATTGGATGAATCACACCCTGGACTCGCAAGTAGCAGCAGCCCAAACAAAGCTTGAAAGAGACACTGGAGTTGGCAGCAGGAGCCCAAAAATTGGATGAATCACACCCTGGAGTTGCAAGCAGCAGCAGCAGCAGCAGCAGGAGCACAGACATAGCTTGAAAGAGACACTGGAGTTGGCAGCAGGAGCCCAAAAATTGGCTGAATCACACCCTGGAGCTGTAAGCAGCAGCAGCACGAGCACATACATAGCTTGAAGGAGACACTGGAGTTGACAGCAGGAGCCCAAAAATTGGACGAATCACACCCTGGAGTTGCAAGCAGCAGCAGCAGCTGCAGCCCAAACATAGCTTGAAAGGGACACTGGAGTTGGCAGCAGGAGCCCAAAAATTGGATCAATCACACCCTGGAGTTGCAAGCAGCAGCAGGATCCCAAACATTACTTTAAAGAGACACTGGAGTTGGCAGCAGGAGCCCAAAAATTGGATGAATCACACCCTGGAGTTGCAAGCAGTAGCAGCAGCAGCAACAGGAGCCCAAACATTGGCTGAAAGAGACACTGGAGTTGGCAGCAGGAGCCCAAAAATTGAATGAATCACACCCTGGAGTTGCAAGCAGCAGCAGCCCAAACATAGCTTGAAAGAGACACTGGAGTTTGCAGCAGGAGCCAAAAAATTGAATGAATCACACCCTGGAGTTGCAAGCAGCAGCAGCAGGAGCCCTAACATAGCTTTAAAGAGACACAGGAGTTGGCAGCAGGAGCCCACAATTTGGACGAATCACACCCTGGAGTTGCAAGCAGCAGCAGGAGCCTAGACATAGCTTGAAAGAGACAATGGAGTTGGCAGCAGGAGCCCAAAAATTAGATGAATCACACCCTGGAGTCGCAAGCAGCAGCAGCCCAAACATAGCTTGAAAGAGACACTGGAGTTGGCAGCAGGAGCCCAAAAATTGGATGAATCACACCCTGGAGTTGCAAGCAGCAGCAGCAGCAGCCCAAACATAGTTTGAAAGAGACACTGGAGTTGGCAGCAGGAGCCCAAACATTGGATGAATCACACCCTGGAGTTGCAAGCAGCAGCAGCCCAAACATAGCTTGAAAGAGACACTGGAGTTGGCAGCAGGAGCCCAAAAATTGGATGAATCACACCCTGGAGTTGCAAGCAGCAGCAGCAGCAACAGGAGCCCAAACATTGGCTGAAAGAGACACTGGAGTTGGAAGCAGGAGCCCAAAAATTGGATGAATCACACCCTGAAGTTGCAAGCAGCAGCAGCAGCAGGAGCCCAAACATAGCTTGAAAGAGACATTGGAGTTGGCAGCAGGAGCCCAAAAATTGGATGAA
Organism: Gastrophryne carolinensis; assembly: GCA_027917425.1. Lineage (NCBI taxonomy): Eukaryota > Metazoa > Chordata > Amphibia > Anura > Microhylidae > Gastrophryne > Gastrophryne carolinensis. Next base: position 104,558,924 of record CM051241.1, read on the forward strand.
TCACACCCTGGAGTTGAACGCACCAACAGCAGCAGCAGGAGCCCAAACATTGGCTGAAAGAGACACTGGAGTTGGCAGCAGGAGCCCAAAAATTGGCTGAATCACACCCTGGAGTTGCAAGCAGCAGCAGCCCAAACATAGCTTTAAAGAGACACCGGAGTTGGCAGCAGGAGCCCAAAAATTGGATGAATAACACCCTGGAGTTGCAAGCAGCAGCAGCAGCAACAGGACCCCAAACATTGGCTGAAAGAGACACTGAAGTTGGCAGCAGGAGCCCAAAAATTGGATGAATCACACCCTGGAGTTGCAAGCAGCAGTAGCAGGAGCCCAAACATTACTTTAAAGAGACATTGGAGTTGGCAGCACGAGCCCAAAAATTGGATGAATCACACCCTGGAGTTGCAAGCACCAACAGCAGCAGCAGGATCCCAAACATTGGCTGAAAGAGACACTGGAGTTGGCAGGAGGAGCCCAAAAATTGGATGAATCACACCCTGGAGTCGCAAGCAGCAGCAGCCCAAACATAGCTTGAAAGAGACACTGTAGTTGGCAGCAGGAGCCCAAAAATTGGCTGAATCACACCCTGGAGTTGCAAGCAGCAGGAGCACAAACATAGCTTTAAAGAGACACTGGAGTTGGCAGCAGGAGCCCAAAAATTGGATGAATCACACCCTGGAGTTGCAAGCAGCAGCAGCAGGAGCCCCAACATTATTTTAAGGAGACACTGGAGTTGGCAGCAGGAGCCCAAAAATTTGAGGAATCACACCCTGGAGTTGCAAGCAGCAGCAGCAGGAGCCCAAACATTGGCTGAAAGAGACACTGGAGTTGGCAGCAAGAGCCCAAAAATTGGATGAATCACACCCTGGCGTTGCAAGCAGCAGCAGCAGGAGCACAAACATAGCTTGAAAGAGACACTGGAGTTGGCAGCAGGAGCCACCAATTTGGACGAATCACACCCTGGAGTTGCAATCAGCAGCAGGAGCCCAAACATAGCTTGAAAGAGACACTGGAGTTGGCAGCAGGAGCCCAAAAATTGGATGAATCACACCCTGGAGTCGCAAGCAGCAGCAGCCCAAACATAGCTTGAAAGAGACACTGGAGTTGGCAGCAGGAGCCCAAAAATTGGCTGAATCACACCCTGGAGTTGCAAGAAGCAGCAGCAGGAGCACAAACATAGCTTGAAAGAGACACTGGAGTTGGCAGCAGGAGCCCAAAATTGGATGAATCACACCCTGGAGTTGCAAGCAGCAGCAGCAGGAGCCCAAACATTACTTTAAAGAGACACGAGTTGGCAGCAGGAGCCCAAAAATTGGAGGAATCACACCCTGGAGTTGCAATCAGCAGCAGCAGCAAGAGCCCAAACATTGGATGAATCACACCCTGGAGTTGAAAGCAGCAGAAGCAGGAGCCCAAACATTACTTTAAAGAGACACTGGAGTTGGCAGCAGGAGCCCCAAAATTGGATAAATCATACCCCGGAGTTGCAAGCAGCAGCAGCAGGAGCCCAAACATTGGCTGAAAGAGACACTGGAGTTGGCAGCAGGAGCCCAAAAATTGGATGAATCACACCCTGGAGTTGCAAGCAGCAGCAGCAGGAGCCCAAACATTGGCTGAAAGAGAGACTGGAGTTGGCAGCAGGAGCCCAAAAATTGGATGAATCACACCCTGGAGTTGCAAGCAGCAGCAGCGGCAGCAGGAGCCCAAGCATTGGCTGAAAGAGACACTGGAGTTGGCAGCAGGAACCCCAAAATTGGATGAATCACACCCTGGAGTTGCAGGCAGCAGCAGCCCAAACATAGCTTGAAAGAGACACTGGAGTTGGCAGCAGGAGCCCAAAAATTGGATGAATCACACCCTGGAGTTACAAGCAGCAGCAGCAGGAGCACAAACATAGCTTGAAAGAGACACTGGAGTTGGCAGCAGGAGCCCAAAAATTGGATGAATCACACCCTGGAGTTGCAAGCAGCAGCAGCAGGAGCCCAAACATTACTTTAAAGAGACACGAGTTGGCAGCAGGAGCCCAAAAATTGGAGGAATCACACCCTGGAGTTGCAATCAGCAGCAGCAGCAAGAGCCCAAACATTGGATGAATCACACCCTGGAGTTGAAAGCAGCAGAAGCAGGAGCCCAAACATTACTTTAAAGAGACACTGGAGTTGGCAGCAGGAGCCCCAAAATTGGATAAATCATACCCCGGAGTTGCAAGCAGCAGCAGCAGGAGCCCAAACATTGGCTGAAAGAGACACTGGAGTTGGCAGCAGGAGCCCAAAAATTGGATGAATCACACCCTGGAGTTGCAAGCAGCAGCAGCAGGAGCCCAAACATTGGCTGAAAGAGAGACTGGAGTTGGCAGCAGGAGCCCAAAAATTGGATGAATCACACCCTGGAGTTGCAAGCAGCAGCAGCGGCAGCAGGAGCCCAAGCATTGGCTGAAAGAGACACTGGAGTTGGTAGCAGGAACCCCAAAATTGGATGAATCACACCCTGGAGTTGCAGGCAGCAGCAGCAGCCCAAACATAGCTTGAAAGAGACACTGGAGTTGGCAGCAGGAGCCCAAAAATTGGATGAATCACACCCTGGAGTTGCAAGCAGCAGCAGCAGCAGGAGCACGAACATAGCTTGAAAGAGACACTGGAGTTGGCAGCAGGAGCCCAAAAATTGGATGAATCACACCCTGGAGTTGCAAGCAGCAGCAGCAGGAGCCCAAACATTACTTTAAAGAGACACGAGTTGGCAGCAGGAGCCCAAAAATTGGAGGAATCACACCCTGGAGTTGCAATCAGCAGCAGCAGCAAGAGCCCAAACATTGGATGAATCACACGCTGGAGTTGAAAGCAGCAGAAGCAGGAGCCCAAACATTACTTTAAAGAGACACTGGAGTTGGCAGCAGGAGCCCCAAAATTGGATAAATCACACCCCGGAGTTGCAAGCAGCAGCAGCAGGAGCCCAAACATTGGCTGAAAGAGACACTGGAGTTGGCAGCAGCAGCCCAAAAATTGGATGAATCACACCCTGGAGTTGCAAGCAGCAGCAGCAGGAGCCCAAACATTGGCTGAAAGAGAGACTGGAGTTGGCAGCAGGAGCCCAAAAATTGGATGAATCACACCCTGGAGTTGCAAGCAGCAGCAGCGGCAGCAGGAGCCCAAGCATTGGCTGAAAGAGACACTGGAGTTGGTAGCAGGAACCCCAAAATTGGATGAATCACACCCTGGAGTTGCAGGCAGCAGCAGCAGCCCAAACATAGCTTGAAAGAGACACTGGAGTTGGCAGCAGGAGCCCAAAAATTGGATGAATCACACCCTGGAGTTGCAAGCAGCAGCAGCAGCAGGAGCACGAACATAGCTTGAAAGAGACACTGGAGTTGGCAGCAGGAGCCCAAAAATTGGATGAATCACACCCTGGAGTTGCAAGCAGCAGCAGCAGGAGCCCAAACATTACTTTAAAGAGACACGAGTTGGCAGCAGGAGCCCAAAAATTGGAGGAATTTTGCCAGCTGCCAGCTCCAGTGTCTCTTTCAAGCTATGTTTGGGCTGCTGCTGCTGCTGCTGCTGTTACTGCTTGCAACTCCAGGGTGTCATTCAGCCAATTTTTGGGCTCCTGCTGCCAACTCAAGTGTCTCTTTCAAGCTATGTTTGGGCTCCTGCTGCTTGCAACTCCAGGGTCTCATTCAGACAATTTTTGGGCTCCTGCTGCCAACTCCAGTGTCTCTTTCAAGCTATGCTTGGCCTCCTGCCGCTGCTGCAAACTGCAGTGTGTCTTTAGGCCAAATTTTGGGCTCCTGCTGCCAACTCCAGTGTCTCTTTCAAGCTATGCTTGGGCTCCTGCTGCTTGCAACTCCAGGGTGTCATTCAGCCAATATTTGGGCTCCTGCTGCCAACTACAGTGTCTCTTTCAAGCTATGTTTGGGCTGCTGCTGCTTGCAACTCCAGGGTGTCATTCGGCCAATTTTTGGGCTCCTGCTGCAAACTCCAGTGTCTCTTTCAAGCTATGTTTGGGCTCCTGCTGCTGCTGCTTGCAACTCCAGGGTGTCATTCAGCCAATTTTTGGGCTCCTGCTGCCAACTCCAGTGTCTCTTTCAAGCTATGTGTGGGCTGCTGCTTCTTGCAACTCCAGGGTGTCATTCAGACAATTTTTGGGCTCCTGCTGCCAACTCCAGTGTCTCTTTAAAGTTCTGTTTATGCTCTTGCTGCTGCCAACCGCAGTGTGTCTTTTGGCCAATTTTTGGGTTCCTGCTGCCAACTCCAGTGTCTCTTTCAAGCTACGTTTTGGCCCCTGCTGCTGATGCTTGCAACTCCAGGGTGTCATTCAGCCAATTTTTGGGCTCCTGCTGCCAACTCCAGCGTCTCTTTCAAGCTATGTTTGGGCTCCTGCTGCTTGCAGCTCCAGGGTGTCATTCAGCCAATTTTTGGGCTCCTGCTGCCAACTCCAGTGTCTCTTTCAAGCTATGTTTGGGCTCCTGCTGCTGCTTGCAACTCAAGGGTTTCATTCAGCCAATTTTTGGGCTCCTGCTGCCAACTCCAGTGTCTCTTTCAAGCTATGCTTGGCCTCCTGCCGCTGCTGCAAACTGCAGTGTGTCTTTAGGCCAAATTTTGGGCTCCTGCTGCCAACTCCAGTGTCTCTTTCAAGTTATGTTTGGGCTCCTGCTGCTGCTGCTTGCAACTCCAGGGTGTCATTCAGCCAATTTTTGGACTCCTGCTGCCAACTCCAGTGTCTCTTTCAAGCTATGTGTGGGCTGCTGCTGCTGCTTCTTGCAACTCCAGGGTGTCATTTAGACAAATTTTGGGCTCCCGCTGCCAACTCCAGTGTCTCTTTCAAGTTCTGTTTATGCTCCTGCTACTGCTGCTGCCAACAGTAGTGTGTCTTTAGGCCAATTTTTGGGTTCCTGCTGCCAACTCCAGTGTCTCTTTCAAGCTACGTTTTGGCCCCTGCTGCTGATGCTTGCAACTCCAGGGTGTCATTTAGCCAATTTTTGGGCTCCTGCTGCCAACTCCAGCGTCTCTTTCAAGCTATGTTTGGGCTCCTGCTGCTTGCAACTCCAGGGTGTCATTCAGCCAATTTTTGGGCTCCTGCTGCCAACTCCAGCGTCTCTTTCAAGCTATGTTTGGGCTCCTGCTGCTTGCAACTCCAGGGTGTCATTCAGCCAATTTTTGGGCTCCTGCTGCCAACTCCAGTGTCTCTTTCAAGCTATGTTTGGGCTGCTGTTGCTTGCAACTCCAGGGTGTCATTCAGCCAATTTTTGGGCTCCTGCTGCCAACTCCAGTGTCTCTTTCAAGCTGTGTTTGGCTCCTGCTGCTGCTTGCAACTCCAGGGTTTCATTCAACCAATTTTTGGGCTCCTGCTGCCAACTCCAGTGTCTCTTTCAAGCTATGTTTGGGCTGCTGCTGCTTGCAACTCCAGAGTTTCATTCAGCCAATTTTTGGGCTCCTGCTGCCAACTTCTGTGTCTCTTTCAAGCTAAGTTTGGGCTCCTGTTGCTGCTGCTTGAAACTCCAGGGTGTCATTCAGCCAGTTTTTGGGCTTCTGCTGCCAACTCCAGTGTGTCTTCCAAGCTAGGATTGGGCTGCTGCTGCTGCTTGCAACTCCAGGGTTTCATTCAGCCAATTTTTGGGCTCCTGCTGCCAACTCCAGTTTCTCTTTCAAACTATGTTTGGGCTCCTGCTGCTCCTGCTGCTTGCAACTCCAGGGTGTCATTCAGCCAATGTTTGGGCTCCTGCTGCCAACTCCAGTGTCTATTTCAAGCTATGTTTGGGCTCCTGCTGCTGCTGCTTGCAACTCTAGGGTGTCATTCAGCCAATTTTTGGGCTCCTGCTGCCAACTCCAGTGTCTCTTTCAAGCTATGTGTGGGCTGCTGCTGCTTCTTGCAACTCCAGGGTGTCATTCAGCCAAATTTTGGGCTCCTGCTGCCAACTCCAGTGTCTCTTTCAAGTTCTGTTTATGCTCTTGCTGCTGCTGATGCCAACCGTAGTGTGCCTTTAGGCCAATATTTGGGTTCCTGCTGCCAACTCCAGTGTCTCTTTCAAGCTACGTTTTTGCCCCTGCTGCTGATGCTTGCAACTCCAGGGTGTCATTCGTCCAATTTTTGGGCTCCTGCTGCCAACTCCAGTGTCTCTTTCAAGCTATGTTTGGGCTGCTGCTGCTGCTGCCTACTGCAGTGTGTCTTTAGGCCAATTTTGGGGTTCCTGCTGCCACTCCAGTGTCTCTTTCAAGCTACATTTTGGCTCCTGCTGTTGATGCTTGCAACTCCAGGGTAACATTCAGCCAATTTTTGGGCTCCTGCTGCCAGCTCCAGTGTCTCTTTCAAGCTATGTTTGGGCTGCTGCTGCTGCTGCTGTTACTGCTTGCAACTCCAGGGTGTCATTCAGCCAATTTTTGGGCTCCTGCTGCCAACTCAAGTGTCTCTTTCAAGCTATGTTTGGGCTCCTGCTGCTTGCAACTCCAGGGTCTCATTCAGACAATTTTTGGGCTCCTGCTGCCAACTCCAGTGTCTCTTTCAAGCTATGCTTGGCCTCCTGCCGCTGCTGCAAACTGCAGTGTGTCTTTAGGCCAAATTTTGGGCTCCTGCTGCCAACTCCAGTGTCTCTTTCAAGCTATGCTTGGGCTCCTGCTGCTTGCAACTCCAGGGTGTCATTCAGCCAATATCTGGGCTCCTGCTGCCAACTACAGTGTCTCTTTCAAGCTATGTTTGGGCTGCTGCTGCTTGCAACTCCAGGGTGTCATTCGGCCAATTTTTGGGCTCCTGCTGCAAACTCCAGTGTCTCTTTCAAGCTATGTTTGGGCTCCTGCTGCTGCTGCTTGCAACTCCAGGGTGTCATTCAGCCAATTTTTGGGCTCCTGCTGCCAACTCCAGTGTCTCTTTCAAGCTATGTGTGGGCTGCTGCTTCTTGCAACTCCAGGGTGTCATTCAGACAATTTTTGGGCTCCTGCTGCCAACTCCAGTGTCTCTTTAAAGTTCTGTTTATGCTCTTGCTGCTGCTGCTGCCAACCGCAGTGTGTCTTTTGGCCAATTTTTGGGTTCCTGCTGCCAACTCCAGTGTCTCTTTCAAGCTACGTTTTGGCCCCTGCTGCTGATGCTTGCAACTCCAGGGTGTCATTCAGCCAATTTTTGGGCTCCTGCTGCCAACTCCAGCGTCTCTTTCAAGCTATGTTTGGGCTTCTGCTGCTTGCAGCTCCAGGGTGTCATTCAGCCAATTTTTGGGCTCCTGCTGCCAACTCCAGTGTCTCTTTCAAGCTATGTTTGGGCTCCTGCTGCTGCTTGCAACTCAAGGGTTTCATTCAGCCAATTTTTGGGCTCCTGCTGCCAACTCCAGTGTCTCTTTCAAGTTATGTTTGGGCTCCTGCTGCTGCTGCTTGCAACTCCAGGGTGTCATTCAGCCAATTTTTGGACTCCTGCTGCCAACTCCAGTGTCTCTTTCAAGCTATGTGTGGGCTGCTGCTGCTGCTGCTTGCAACTCCAGGGTGTCATTCAGCCAATTTTTGGACTCCTGCTGCCAACTCCAGTGTCTCTTTCAAGCTATGTGTGGGCTGCTGCTGCTGCTTCTTGCAACTCCAGGGTGTCATTTAGACAAATTTTGGGCTCCCGCTGCCAACTCCAGTGTCTCTTTCAAGTTCTGTTTATGCTCCTGCTACTGCTGCTGCCAACAGCAGTGTGTCTTTTGGCCAATTTTTGGGTTCCTGCTGCCAACTCCAGTGTCTCTTTCAAGCTACGTTTTGGCCCCTGCTGCTGATGCTTGCAACTCCAGGGTGTCATTTAGCCAATTTTTGGGCTCCTGCTGCCAACTCCAGCGTCTCTTTCAAGCTATGTTTGGGCTCCTGCTGCTTGCAACTCCAGGGTGTCATTCAGCCAATTTTTGGGCTCCTGCTGCCAACTCCAGTGTCTCTTTCAAGCTATGTTTGGGCTGCTGTTGCTTGCAACTCCAGGGTGTCATTCAGCCAATTTTTGGGCTCCTGCTGCCAACTCCAGTGTCTCTTTCAAGCTATGTTTGGCTCCTGCTGCTGCTTGCAACTCCAGGGTTTCATTCAACCAATTTTTGGGCTCCTGCTGCCAACTCCAGTGTCTCTTTCAAGCTATGTTTGGGCTGCTGCTGCTTGCAACTCCAGAGTTTCATTCAGCCAATTTTTGGGCTCCTGCTGCCAACTTCTGTGTCTCTTTCAAGCTAAGTTTGGGCTCCTGTTGCTGCTGCTTGAAACTCCAGGGTGTCATTCAGCCAGTTTTTGGGCTTCTGCTGCCAACTCCAGTGTGTCTTCCAAGCTAGGATTGGGCTGCTGCTGCTTGCAACTCCAGGGTGTCATTCAGCCAATATTTGGGCTCCTGCTGCCAACTACAGTGTCTCTTTCAAGCTATGTTTGGGCTGCTGCTGCTTGCAACTCCAGGGTGTCATTCGGCCAATTTTTGGGCTCCTGCTGCAAACTCCAGTGTCTCTTTCAAGCTATGTTTGGGGTCCTGCTGCTGCTGCTTGCAACTCCAGGGTGTCATTCAGCCAATTTTTGGGCTCCTGCTGCCAACTCCAGTGTCTCTTTCAAGCTATGTGTGGGCTGCTGCTGCTGCTTCTTGCAACTCCAGGGTGTCATTCAGACAAGTTTTGGGCTCCTGCTGCCAACTCCAGTGTCTCTTTCAAGTTCTGTTTATGCTCTTGCTGCTGCTGCTGCCAACCGCAGTGTGTCTTTTGGCCAATTTTTGGGTTCCTGCTGCCAACTCCAGTGTCTCTTTCAAGCTACGTTTTGGCCCCTGCTGCTGATGCTTGCAACTTCAGGGTGTCATTCAGACAATTTTTGGGCTCCTGCTGCCAACTCCAGTGTCTCTTTCAAGCTATGTTTGGCCTCCTGCTGCTGCTGCTGCCAACTGCAGTGTGTCTTTAGGCCAATTTTTGGGCTCCTGCTGCCAACTCCAGTGTCTCTTTCAAGCTATGTTTGGGCTGCTGCTGCTGCTGCTTGCAACTCCAGGGTGTCATTCAGCCAATTTTTGGGATCCTGCTGCCAACTCCAGTGTCTTTTTCAGGCTATGTTTGGGCTCCTGCTGCTGCTGCTGCCTACTGCAGTGTGTCTTTAGGCCAATTTTGGGGTTTCTGCTGCCAACTCCAGTGTCTCTTTCAAGCTACATTTTGGCTCCTGCTGTTGATGCTTGCAACTCCAGGGTAACATTCAGCCAATTTTTTTGGCTCCTGCTGCCAGCTTCAGTGTCTCTTTCAAGCCTTGTTTGGGCTGCTGCTGCTGTTGCTGCTTGCAACTCCAGGGTGTCATTCAGCCAATTTTTGGGTTCCTGCTGCCAACTCCAGTGTCTCTTTCAAGCTTTGTTTGGGCTGCTGCTGCTTGTAACTCCAGGGTGTTATTCAGCCAATTTTTGGGCTCCTGCTGCCAACTCCAGTGTCTCTTTCAAGCTATGTGTGGGCTGCTGCTGCTTGCAACTCCAGGGTGTCATTCGACAATTTTTGGGCTCCTGCTGCCAACTCCAGTGTCTCTTTCAAGCTATGCTTGGCCTACTGCTGCTCCTGCTGCAAACTGCAGTGTGTCTTTAGGCCAAATTTTGGGCTCCTGCTGCCAACTCCAGTATCTCTTTCAAGCTATGTTTGGGCTCCTGCTGCTGTTGCTGCTTGCAACTCCAGGGTGTCATTCAGCCAATTTTTGGGTTCCTGCTGCCAACTCCAGTGTCTCTTTCAAGCTTTGTTTGGGCTGCTGCTGCTTGTAACTCCAGGGTGTTATTCAGCCAATTTTTGGGCTCCTGCTGCCAACTCCAGTGTCTCTTTCAAGCTATGTGTGGGCTGCTGCTGCTTGCAACTCCAGGGTGTCATTCGACAATTTTTGGGCTCCTGCTGCCAACTCCAGTGTCTCTTTCAAGCTATGCTTGGCCTACTGCTGCTCCTGCTGCAAACTGCAGTGTGTCTTTAGGCCAAATTTTGGGCTCCTGCTGCCAACTCCAGTATCTCTTTCAAGCTATGTTTGGGCTCCTGCTGCTTGCAACTCCAGGGTGTCATTCAGCCAATTTTTGGGCTCCTGCTGCCAACTACAGTGTCTCTTTCAAGCTGTGTTTGGGCTGCTGTTGCTTGCAACTCCAGGGTGTCATTCGGCCAATTTTTGGGCTCCTGCTGCAAACTCCAGTGTCTCTTTCAAGCTATGTTTGGGCTCCTGCTGCTGCTGCTTGCAACTCCAGGGTGTCATTCAGCCAATTTTTGGGCTCCTGCTGCCAACTCCAGTGTCTCTTTCAAGCTATGTGTGGGCTGCTGCTGCTGCTTCTTGCAACTCCAGGGTGTCATTCAGACAAGTTTTGGGCTCCTGCTGCCAACTCCAGTGTCTCTTTCAAGTTCTGTTTATGCTCTTGCTGCTGCTGCTGCCAACCGCAGTGTGTCTTTTGGCCAATTTTTGGGTTCCTGCTGCCAACTCCAGTGTCTCTTTCAAGCTACGTTTTGGCCCCTGCTGCTGATGCTTGCAACTTCAGGGTGTCATTCAGACAATTTTTGGGCTCCTGCTGCCAACTCCAGTGTCTCTTTCAAGCTATGTTTGGCCTCCTGCTGCTGCTGCTGCCAACTGCAGTGTGTCTTTAGGCCAATTTTTGGGCTCCTGCTGCCAACTCCAGTGTCTCTTTCAAGCTATGTTTGGGCTGCTGCTGCTGCTGCTTGCAACTCCAGGGTGTCATTCAGCCAATTTTTGGGATCCTGCTGCCAACTCCAGTGTCTTTTTCAGGCTATGTTTGGGCTCCTGCTGCTGCTGCTGCCTACTGCAGTGTGTCTTTAGGCCAATTTTGGGGTTTCTGCTGCCAACTCCAGTGTCTTTTTCAAGCTACATTTTGGCTCCTGCTGTTGATGCTTGCAACTCCAGGGTAACATTCAGCCAATTTTTTTGGCTCCTGCTGCCAGCTTCAGTGTCTCTTTCAAGCCTTGTTTGGGCTGCTGCTGCTGTTGCTGCTTGCAACTCCAGGGTGTCATTCAGCCAATTTTTGGGTTCCTGCTGCCAACTCCAGTGTCTCTTTCAAGCTTTGTTTGGGCTGCTGCTGCTTGTAACTCCAGGGTGTTATTCAGCCAATTTTTGGGCTCCTGCTGCCAACTCCAGTGTCTCTTTCAAGCTATGTGTGGGCTGCTGCTGCTTGCAACTCCAGGGTGTCATTCGACAATTTTTGGGCTCCTGCTGCCAACTCCAGTGTCTCTTTCAAGCTATGCTTGGCCTACTGCTGCTCCTGCTGCAAACTGCAGTGTGTCTTTAGGCCAAATTTTGGGCTCCTGCTGCCAACTCCAGTATCTCTTTCAAGCTATGTTTGGGCTCCTGCTGCTTGCAACTCCAGGGTGTCATTCAGCCAATTTTTGGGCTCCTGCTGCCAACTACAGTGTCTCTTTCAAGCTGTGTTTGGGCTGCTGTTGCTTGCAACTCCAGGGTGTCATTCGGCCAATTTTTGGGCTCCTGCTGCAAACTCCAGTGTCTCTTTCAAGCTATGTTTGGGCTCCTGCTGCTGCTGCTTGCAACTCCAGGGTGTCATTCAGCCAATTTTTGGGCTCCTGCTGCCAACTCCAGTGTCTCTTTCAAGCTATGTGTGGGCTGCTGCTGCTGCTTCTTGCAACTCCAGGGTGTCATTCAGACAAGTTTTGGGCTCCTGCTGCCAACTCCAGTGTCTCTTTCAAGTTCTGTTTATGCTCTTGCTGCTGCTGCTGCCAACCGCAGTGTGTCTTTTGGCCAATTTTTGGGTTCCTGCTGCCAACTCCAGTGTCTCTTTCAAGCTACGTTTTGGCCCCTGCTGCTGATGCTTGCAACTTCAGGGTGTCATTCAGACAATTTTTGGGCTCCTGCTGCCAACTCCAGTGTCTCTTTCAAGCTATGTTTGGCCTCCTGCTGCTGCTGCTGCCAACTGCAGTGTGTCTTTAGGCCAATTTTTGGGCTCCTGCTGCCAACTCCAGTGTCTCTTTCAAGCAATGTTTGGGCTGCTGCTGCTGCTGCTTGCAACTCCAGGGTGTCATTCAGCCAATTTTTGGGATCCTGCTGCCAACTCCAGTGTCTTTTTCAGGCTATGTTTGGGCTCCTGCTGCTGCTGCTGCCTACTGCAGTGTGTCTTTAGGCCAATTTTGGGGTTCCTGCTGCCAACTCCAGTGTCTCTTTCAAGCTACGTTTTGGCCCCTGCTGCTGATGCTTGCAACTTCAGGGTGTCATTCAGACAATTTTTGGGCTCCTGCTGCCAACTCCAGTGTCTCTTTCAAGCTATGTTTGGGCTGCTGCTGCTGCTGCTTGCAACTCCAGGGTGTCATTCAGCCAATTTTTGGGATCCTGCTGCCAACTCCAGTGTCTTTTTCAGGCTATGTTTGGGCTCCTGCTGCTGCTGCTGCCTACTGCAGTGTGTCTTTAGGCCAATTTTGGGGTTCCTGCTGCCAACTCCAGTGTCTCTTTCAAGCTACATTTTGGCTCCTGCTGTTGATGCTTGCAACTCCAGGGTAACATTCAGCCAATTTTTGGGCTCCTGCTGCCAGCTTCAGTGTCTCTTTCAAGCCTTGTTTGGGCTGCTGCTGCTGTTGCTGCTTGCAACTCCAGGGTGTCATTCAGCCAATTTTTGGGTTCCTGCTGCCAACTCCAGTGTCTCTTTCAAGCTTTGTTTGGGCTGCTGCTGCTTGTAACTCCAGGGTGTCATTCAGCCAATTTTTGGGCTCCTGCTGCATACTCCAGTGTCTCTTTCAAGCTATGTGTGGGCTGCTGCTGCTGCTGCTTGCAACTCCAGGGTGTCATTCGACAATTTTTGGGCTCCTGCTGCCAACTCCAGTGTCTCTATCAAGCTATGCTTGGCCTACTGCTGCTCCTGCTGCAAACTGCAGTGTGTCTTTAGGCCAAATTTTGGGCTCCTGCTGCCAACTCCAGTATCTCTTTCAAGCTATGTTTGGGCTCCTGCTGCTTGCAACTCCAGGGTGTCATTCAGCCAATTTTTGGGCTCCTGCTGCCAACTACAGTGTCTCTTTCAAGCTGTGTTTGGGCTGCTGTTGCTTGCAACTCCAGGGTGTCATTCAGCCAATTTTTGGGCTCCTGCTGCCAACTCCAGTGTCTCTTTCAAGCTATGTTTGGGCTCCTGCTGCTGCTTGCAACTCCAGGGTTTCATTCAACCAATTTGTGGGCTCCTTCTGCCAACTCCAGTGTCTCTTTCAAGCTATGTTTGGGCTGCTGCTGCTTGCAACTCCAGGGTTTCATTCAGCCAATTTTTGGGCTCCTGCTGCCAACTCCAGTGTCTCTTTCAAGCTATGTTTGGGCTGCTGCTTGCAACTCCAGGGTGTCCTTTGGCCAATTTTTGGGCTCCTGCTGCCAACTCCAGTGTCTCTTTCAAGCTATGTTTGGGCTCCTGCTGCTGCTGCTGCATGCAACTCCAGGGTGTCATTCAGCCAATGTTTGGGCTCCTGCTGCCAACTCCAGTGTCTCTTTCAAGCTATGTTTGGGCTCCTGCTGCTGCTGCTGCTGCATGCAACTCCAGGGTGTCATTCAGCCAATGTTTGGGCTCCTGCTGCTTGCAACTCCAGGGTGTCATTCAGCCAATTTTTGGGCTCCTGCTGCCAACTACAGTGTCTCTTTCAAGCTGTGTTTGGGCTGCTGTTGCTTGCAACTCCAGGGTGTCATTCAGCCAATTTTTGATCTCCTGCTGCCAACTCCAGTGTCTCTTTCAAGCTATGTTTGGGCTCCTGCTGCTGCTTGCAACTCCAGGGTTTCATTCAACCAATTTGTGGGCTCCTGCTGCCAACTCCAGTGCCTCTTTCAAGCTATGTTTGGGCTGCTGCTGCTTGCAACTCCAGAGTTTCATTCAGCCAATTTTTGGGCTCCTGCTGCCAACTCCAGTGTCTCTTTCAAGCTATGTTTGGGCTGCTGCTTGCAACTCCAGGGTGTCATTCGGCCAATTTTTGGGCTCCTGCTGCCAACTCCAGTGTCTCTTTCAAGCTATGTTTGGGCTCCTGCTGCTGCTGCTGCTGCATGCAACTCCAGGGTGTCATTCAGCCAATGTTTGGGCTCCTGCTGCCAACTCCAGTGTCTATTTCAAGCTATGTTTGGGCTCCTGCTGCTGCTGCTGCATGCAACTCCAGGGTGTCATTCAGCCAATTTTTGGGCTCCTGCTGCCAACTCCAGTGTCTATTTCAAGCTATGTTTGGGCTCCTGCTGCTGCTGCTTGCAACTCTAGGGTGTCATTCAGCCAATTTTTGGGCTCCTGCTGCCAACTCCAGTGTCTCTTTCAAGCTATGTGTGGGCTGCTGCTGCTTCTTGCAACTCCAGGGTGTCATTCAGACAATTTTTGGGCTCCTGCTGCCAACTCCAGTGTCTCTTTCAAGTTCTGTTTATGCTCTTGCTGCTGCTGATGCCAACCGCAGTGTGCCTTTAGGCCAATTTTTGGGTTCCTGCTGCCAACTCCAGTGTCTCTTTCAAGCTACGTTTTTGCCCCTGCTGCTGATGCTTGCAACTCCAGGGTGTCATTCGTCCAATTTTTGGGCTCCTGCTGCCAACTCCAGTGTCTCTTTCAAGCTATGTTTGGGCTGCTGCTGCTGCTGCCTACTGCAGTGTGTCTTTAGGCCAATTTTGGGGTTCCTGCTGCCACTCCAGTGTCTCTTTCAAGCTACATTTTGGCTCCTGCTGTTGATGCTTGCAACTCCAGGGTAACATTCAGCCAATTTTTGGGCTCCTGCTGCCAGCTCCAGTGTCTCTTTCAAGCTATGTTTGGGCTGCTGCTGCTGCTGCTGTTACTGCTTGCAACTCCAGGGTGTCATTCAGCCAATTTTTGGGCTCCTGCTGCCAACTACAGTGTCTCTTTCAAGCTGTGTTTGGGCTGCTGTTGCTTGCAACTCCAGGGTGTCATTCGGCCAATTTTTGGGCTCCTGCTGCAAACTCCAGTGTCTCTTTCAAGCTATGTTTGGGCTCCTGCTGCTGCTGCTTGCAACTCCAGGGTGTCATTCAGCCAATTTTTGGGCTCCTGCTGCCAACTCCAGTGTCTCTTTCAAGCTATGTGTGGGCTGCTGCTGCTGCTTCTTGCAACTCCAGGGTGTCATTCAGACAAGTTTTGGGCTCCTGCTGCCAACTCCAGTGTCTCTTTCAAGTTCTGTTTATGCTCTTGCTGCTGCTGCTGCCAACCGCAGTGTGTCTTTTGGCCAATTTTTGGGTTCCTGCTGCCAACTCCAGTGTCTCTTTCAAGCTACGTTTTGGCCCCTGCTGCTGATGCTTGCAACTTCAGGGTGTCATTCAGACAATTTTTGGGCTCCTGCTGCCAACTCCAGTGTCTCTTTCAAGCTATGTTTGGCCTCCTGCTGCTGCTGCTGCCAACTGCAGTGTGTCTTTAGGCCAATTTTTGGGCTCCTGCTGCCAACTCCAGTGTCTCTTTCAAGCTATGTTTGGGCTGCTGCTGCTGCTGCTTGCAACTCCAGGGTGTCATTCAGCCAATTTTTGGGATCCTGCTGCCAACTCCAGTGTCTTTTTCAGGCTATGTTTGGGCTCCTGCTGCTGCTGCTGCCTACTGCAGTGTGTCTTTAGGCCAATTTTGGGGTTTCTGCTGCCAACTCCAGTGTCTTTTTCAAGCTACATTTTGGCTCCTGCTGTTGATGCTTGCAACTCCAGGGTAACATTCAGCCAATTTTTTTGGCTCCTGCTGCCAGCTTCAGTGTCTCTTTCAAGCCTTGTTTGGGCTGCTGCTGCTGTTGCTGCTTGCAACTCCAGGGTGTCATTCAGCCAATTTTTGGGTTCCTGCTGCCAACTCCAGTGTCTCTTTCAAGCTTTGTTTGGGCTGCTGCTGCTTGTAACTCCAGGGTGTTATTCAGCCAATTTTTGGGCTCCTGCTGCCAACTCCAGTGTCTCTTTCAAGCTATGTGTGGGCTGCTGCTGCTTGCAACTCCAGGGTGTCATTCGACAATTTTTGGGCTCCTGCTGCCAACTCCAGTGTCTCTTTCAAGCTATGCTTGGCCTACTGCTGCTCCTGCTGCAAACTGCAGTGTGTCTTTAGGCCAAATTTTGGGCTCCTGCTGCCAACTCCAGTATCTCTTTCAAGCTATGTTTGGGCTCCTGCTGCTTGCAACTCCAGGGTGTCATTCAGCCAATTTTTGGGCTCCTGCTGCCAACTACAGTGTCTCTTTCAAGCTGTGTTTGGGCTGCTGTTGCTTGCAACTCCAGGGTGTCATTCGGCCAATTTTTGGGCTCCTGCTGCAAACTCCAGTGTCTCTTTCAAGCTATGTTTGGGCTCCTGCTGCTGCTGCTTGCAACTCCAGGGTGTCATTCAGCCAATTTTTGGGCTCCTGCTGCCAACTCCAGTGTCTCTTTCAAGCTATGTGTGGGCTGCTGCTGCTGCTTCTTGCAACTCCAGGGTGTCATTCAGACAAGTTTTGGGCTCCTGCTGCCAACTCCAGTGTCTCTTTCAAGTTCTGTTTATGCTCTTGCTGCTGCTGCTGCCAACCGCAGTGTGTCTTTTGGCCAATTTTTGGGTTCCTGCTGCCAACTCCAGTGTCTCTTTCAAGCTACGTTTTGGCCCCTGCTGCTGATGCTTGCAACTTCAGGGTGTCATTCAGACAATTTTTGGGCTCCTGCTGCCAACTCCAGTGTCTCTTTCAAGCTATGTTTGGCCTCCTGCTGCTGCTGCTGCCAACTGCAGTGTGTCTTTAGGCCAATTTTTGGGCTCCTGCTGCCAACTCCAGTGTCTCTTTCAAGCAATGTTTGGGCTGCTGCTGCTGCTGCTTGCAACTCCAGGGTGTCATTCAGCCAATTTTTGGGATCCTGCTGCCAACTCCAGTGTCTTTTTCAGGCTATGTTTGGGCTCCTGCTGCTGCTGCTGCCTACTGCAGTGTGTCTTTAGGCCAATTTTGGGGTTCCTGCTGCCAACTCCAGTGTCTCTTTCAAGCTACGTTTTGGCCCCTGCTGCTGATGCTTGCAACTTCAGGGTGTCATTCAGACAATTTTTGGGCTCCTGCTGCCAACTCCAGTGTCTCTTTCAAGCTATGTTTGGGCTGCTGCTGCTGCTGCTTGCAACTCCAGGGTGTCATTCAGCCAATTTTTGGGATCCTGCTGCCAACTCCAGTGTCTTTTTCAGGCTATGTTTGGGCTCCTGCTGCTGCTGCTGCCTACTGCAGTGTGTCTTTAGGCCAATTTTGGGGTTCCTGCTGCCAACTCCAGTGTCTCTTTCAAGCTACATTTTGGCTCCTGCTGTTGATGCTTGCAACTCCAGGGTAACATTCAGCCAATTTTTGGGCTCCTGCTGCCAGCTTCAGTGTCTCTTTCAAGCCTTGTTTGGGCTGCTGCTGCTGTTGCTGCTTGCAACTCCAGGGTGTCATTCAGCCAATTTTTGGGTTCCTGCTGCCAACTCCAGTGTCTCTTTCAAGCTTTGTTTGGGCTGCTGCTGCTTGTAACTCCAGGGTGTCATTCAGCCAATTTTTGGGCTCCTGCTGCATACTCCAGTGTCTCTTTCAAGCTATGTGTGGGCTGCTGCTGCTGCTGCTTGCAACTCCAGGGTGTCATTCGACAATTTTTGGGCTCCTGCTGCCAACTCCAGTGTCTCTATCAAGCTATGCTTGGCCTACTGCTGCTCCTGCTGCAAACTGCAGTGTGTCTTTAGGCCAAATTTTGGGCTCCTGCTGCCAACTCCAGTATCTCTTTCAAGCTATGTTTGGGCTCCTGCTGCTTGCAACTCCAGGGTGTCATTCAGCCAATTTTTGGGCTCCTGCTGCCAACTACAGTGTCTCTTTCAAGCTGTGTTTGGGCTGCTGTTGCTTGCAACTCCAGGGTGTCATTCAGCCAATTTTTGGGCTCCTGCTGCCAACTCCAGTGTCTCTTTCAAGCTATGTTTGGGCTCCTGCTGCTGCTTGCAACTCCAGGGTTTCATTCAACCAATTTGTGGGCTCCTTCTGCCAACTCCAGTGTCTCTTTCAAGCTATGTTTGGGCTGCTGCTGCTTGCAACTCCAGGGTTTCATTCAGCCAATTTTTGGGCTCCTGCTGCCAACTCCAGTGTCTCTTTCAAGCTATGTTTGGGCTGCTGCTTGCAACTCCAGGGTGTCCTTTGGCCAATTTTTGGGCTCCTGCTGCCAACTCCAGTGTCTCTTTCAAGCTATGTTTGGGCTCCTGCTGCTGCTGCTGCATGCAACTCCAGGGTGTCATTCAGCCAATGTTTGGGCTCCTGCTGCCAACTCCAGTGTCTCTTTCAAGCTATGTTTGGGCTCCTGCTGCTGCTGCTGCTGCATGCAACTCCAGGGTGTCATTCAGCCAATGTTTGGGCTCCTGCTGCTTGCAACTCCAGGGTGTCATTCAGCCAATTTTTGGGCTCCTGCTGCCAACTACAGTGTCTCTTTCAAGCTGTGTTTGGGCTGCTGTTGCTTGCAACTCCAGGGTGTCATTCAGCCAATTTTTGATCTCCTGCTGCCAACTCCAGTGTCTCTTTCAAGCTATGTTTGGGCTCCTGCTGCTGCTTGCAACTCCAGGGTTTCATTCAACCAATTTGTGGGCTCCTGCTGCCAACTCCAGTGCCTCTTTCAAGCTATGTTTGGGCTGCTGCTGCTTGCAACTCCAGAGTTTCATTCAGCCAATTTTTGGGCTCCTGCTGCCAACTCCAGTGTCTCTTTCAAGCTATGTTTGGGCTGCTGCTTGCAACTCCAGGGTGTCATTCGGCCAATTTTTGGGCTCCTGCTGCCAACTCCAGTGTCTCTTTCAAGCTATGTTTGGGCTCCTGCTGCTGCTGCTGCTGCATGCAACTCCAGGGTGTCATTCAGCCAATGTTTGGGCTCCTGCTGCCAACTCCAGTGTCTATTTCAAGCTATGTTTGGGCTCCTGCTGCTGCTGCTGCATGCAACTCCAGGGTGTCATTCAGCCAATTTTTGGGCTCCTGCTGCCAACTCCAGTGTCTATTTCAAGCTATGTTTGGGCTCCTGCTGCTGCTGCTTGCAACTCTAGGGTGTCATTCAGCCAATTTTTGGGCTCCTGCTGCCAACTCCAGTGTCTCTTTCAAGCTATGTGTGGGCTGCTGCTGCTTCTTGCAACTCCAGGGTGTCATTCAGACAATTTTTGGGCTCCTGCTGCCAACTCCAGTGTCTCTTTCAAGTTCTGTTTATGCTCTTGCTGCTGCTGATGCCAACCGCAGTGTGCCTTTAGGCCAATTTTTGGGTTCCTGCTGCCAACTCCAGTGTCTCTTTCAAGCTACGTTTTTGCCCCTGCTGCTGATGCTTGCAACTCCAGGGTGTCATTCGTCCAATTTTTGGGCTCCTGCTGCCAACTCCAGTGTCTCTTTCAAGCTATGTTTGGGCTGCTGCTGCTGCTGCCTACTGCAGTGTGTCTTTAGGCCAATTTTGGGGTTCCTGCTGCCACTCCAGTGTCTCTTTCAAGCTACATTTTGGCTCCTGCTGTTGATGCTTGCAACTCCAGGGTAACATTCAGCCAATTTTTGGGCTCCTGCTGCCAGCTCCAGTGTCTCTTTCAAGCTATGTTTGGGCTGCTGCTGCTGCTGCTGTTACTGCTTGCAACTCCAGGGTGTCATTCAGCCAATTTTTGGGCTCCTGCTGCCAACTCAAGTGTCTCTTTCAAGCTATGTTTGGGCTCCTGCTGCTTGCAACTCCAGGGTCTCATTCAGACAATTTTTGGGCTCCTGCTGCCAACTCCAGTGTCTCTTTCAAGCTATGCTTGGCCTCCTGCCGCTGCTGCAAACTGCAGTGTGTCTTTAGGCCAAATTTCGGGCTCCTGCTGCCAACTCCAGTGTCTCTTTCAAGCTATGCTTGGGCTCCTGCTGCTTGCAACTCCAGGGTGTCATTCAGCCAATATTTGGGCTCCTGCTGCCAACTACAGTGTCTCTTTCAAGCTATGTTTGGGCTGCTGCTGCTTGCAACTCCAGGGTGTCATTCGGCCAATTTTTGGGCTCCTGCTGCAAACTCCAGTGTCTCTTTCAAGCTATGTTTGGGCTCCTGCTGCTGCTGCTTGCAACTCCAGGGTGTCATTCAGCCAATTTTTGGGCTCCTGCTGCCAACTCCAGTGTCTCTTTCAAGCTATGTGTGGGCTGCTGCTTCTTGCAACTCCAGGGTGTCATTCAGACAATTTTTGGGCTCCTGCTGCCAACTCCAGTGTCTCTTTAAAGTTCTGTTTATGCTCTTGCTGCTGCTGCTGCCAACCGCAGTGTGTCTTTTGGCCAATTTTTGGGTTCCTGCTGCCAACTCCAGTGTCTCTTTCAAGCTACGTTTTGGCCCCTGCTGCTGATGCTTGCAACTTCAGGGTGTCATTCAGACAATTTTTGGGCTCCTGCTGCCAACTCCAGTGTCTCTTTCAAGCTATGTTTGGCCTCCTGCTGCTGCTGCTGCCAACTGCAGTGTGTCTTTAGGCCAATTTTTGGGCTCCTGCTGCCAACTCCAGTGTCTCTTTCAAGCAATGTTTGGGCTGCTGCTGCTGCTGCTTGCAACTCCAGGGTGTCATTCAGCCAATTTTTGGGATCCTGCTGCCAACTCCAGTGTCTTTTTCAGGCTATGTTTGGGCTCCTGCTGCTGCTGCTGCCTACTGCAGTGTGTCTTTAGGCCAATTTTGGGGTTTCTGCTGCCAACTCCAGTGTCTCTTTCAAGCTACATTTTGGCTCCTGCTGTTGATGCTTGCAACTCCAGGGTAACATTCAGCCAATTTTTGGGCTCCTGCTGCCAGCTTCAGTGTCTCTTTCAAGCCTTGTTTGGGCTGCTGCTGCTGTTGTTGCTTGCAACTCCAGGGTGTCATTCAGCCAATTTTTGGGTTCCTGCTGCCAACTCCAGTGTCTCTTTCAAGCTTTGTTTGGGCTGCTGCTGCTTGTAACTCCAGGGTGTCATTCAGCCAATTTTTGGGCTCCTGCTGCCAACTCCAGTGTCTCTTTCAAGCTATGTGTGGGCTGCTGCTGCTGCTGCTTGCAACTCCAGGGTGTCATTCGACAATTTTTGGGCTCCTGCTGCCAACTCCAGTGTCTCTTTCAAGCTATGCTTGGCCTACTGCTGCTCCTGCTGCAAACTGCAGTGTGTCTTTAGGCCAAATTTTGGGCTCCTGCTGCCAACTCCAGTATCTCTTTCAAGCTATGTTTGGGCTCCTGCTGCTTGCAACTCCAGGGTGTCATTCAGCCAATTTTTGGGCTCCTGCTGCCAACTACAGTGTCTCTTTCAAGCTGTGTTTGGGCTGCTGTTGCTTGCAACTCCAGGGTGTCATTCGGCCAATTTTTGGGCTCCTGCTGCAAACTCCAGTGTCTCTTTCAAGCTATGTTTGGGCTCCTGCTGCTGCTGCTTGCAACTCCAGGGTGTCATTCAGCCAATTTTTGGGCTCCTGCTGCCAACTCCAGTGTCTCTTTCAAGATATGTGTGGGCTGCTGCTGCTGCTTCTTGCAACTCCAGGGTGTCATTCAGACAAGTTTTGGGCTCCTGCTGCCAACTCCAGTGTCTCTTTCAAGTTCTGTTTATGCTCTTGCTGCTGCTGCTGCCAACCGCAGTGTGTCTTTTGGCCAATTTTTGGGTTCCTGCTGCCAACTCCAGTGTCTCTTTCAAGCTACGTTTTGGCCCCTGCTGCTGATGCTTGCAACTTCAGGGTGTCATTCAGACAATTTTTGGGCTCCTGCTGCCAACTCCAGTGTCTCTTTCAAGCTATGTTTGGCCTCCTGCTGCTGCTGCTGCCAACTGCAGTGTGTCTTTAGGCCAATTTTTGGGCTCCTGCTGCCAACTCCAGTGTCTCTTTCAAGCTATGTTTGGGCTGCTGCTGCTGCTGCTTGCAACTCCAGGGTGTCATTCAGCCAATTTTTGGGATCCTGCTGCCAACTCCAGTGTCTTTTTCAGGCTATGTTTGGGCTCCTGCTGCTGCTGCTGCCTACTGCAGTGTGTCTTTAGGCCAATTTTGGGGTTCCTGCTGCCAACTCCAGTGTCTCTTTCAAGCTACATTTTGGCTCCTGCTGTTGATGCTTGCAACTCCAGGGTAACATTCAGCCAATTTTTGGGCTCCTGCTGCCAGCTTCAGTGTCTCTTTCAAGCGTTGTTTGGGCTGCTGCTGCTGTTGCTGCTTGCAACTCCAGGGTGTCATTCAGCCAATTTTTGGGTTCCTGCTGCCAACTCCAGTGTCTCTTTCAAGCTTTGTTTGGGCTGCTGCTGCTTGTAACTCCAGGGTGTCATTCAGCCAATTTTTGGGCTCCTGCTGCCAACTCCAGTGTCTCTTTCAAGCTATGTGTGGGCTGCTGCTGCTGCTGCTTGCAACTCCAGGGTGTCATTCGACAATTTTTGGGCTCCTGCTGCCAACTCCAGTGTCTCTTTCAAGCTATGCTTGGCCTACTGCTGCTCCTGCTGCAAACTGCAGTGTGTCTTTAGGCCAAATTTTGGGCTCCTGCTGCCAACTCCAGTATCTCTTTCAAGCTATGTTTGGGCTCCTGCTGCTTGCAACTCCAGGGTGTCATTCAGCCAATTTTTGGGCTCCTGCTGCCAACTACAGTGTCTCTTTCAAGCTGTGTTTGGGCTGCTGTTGCTTGCAACTCCAGGGTGTCATTCAGCCAATTTTTGGGCTCCTGCTGCCAACTCCAGTGTCTCTTTCAAGCTATGTTTGGGCTCCTGCTGCTGCTTGCAACTCCAGGGTTTCATTCAACCAATTTGTGGGCTCCTGCTGCCAACTCCAGTGTCTCTTTCAAGCTATGTTTGGGCTGCTGCTGCTTGCAACTCCAGGGTTTCATTCAGCCAATTTTTGGGCTCCTGCTGCCAACTCCAGTGTCTCTTTCAAGCTATGTTTGGGCTGCTGCTTGCAACTCCAGGGTGTCATTCGGCCAATTTTTGGGCTCCTGCTGCCAACTCCAGTGTCTCTTTCAAGCTATGTTTGGGCTCCTGCTGCTGCTGCTGCATGCAACTCCAGGGTGTCATTCAGCCAATGTTTGGGCTCCTGCTGCCAACTCCAGTGTCTCTTTCAAGCTATGTTTGGGCTCCTGCTGCTGCTGCTGCATGCAACTCCAGGGTGTCATTCAGCCAATGTTTGGGCTCCTGCTGCTTGCAACTCCAGGGTGTCATTCAGCCAATTTTTGGGCTCCTGCTGCCAACTACAGTGTCTCTTTCAAGCTGTGTTTTGGCTGCTGTTGCTTGCAACTCCAGGGTGTCATTCAGCCAATTTTGGGCTCCTGCTGCCAACTCCAGTGTCTCTTTCAAGCTATGTTTGGGCTCCTGCTGCTGCTTGCAACTCCAGGGTTTCATTCAACCAATTTGTGGGCTCCTGCTGCCAACTCCAGTGTCTCTTTCAAGCTATGTTTGGGCTGCTGCTGCTTGCAACTCCAGGGTTTCATTCAGCCAATTTTTGGGCTCCTGCTGCCAACTCCAGTGTCTCTTTCAAGCTATGTTTGGGCTGCTGCTTGCAACTCCAGGGTTTCATTCGGCCAATTTTTCGGCTCCTGCTGCCAACTCCAGTGTCTCTTTCAAGCTATGTTTGGGCTCCTGCTGCTGCTGCTGCTGCATGCAACTCCAGGGTGTCATTCAGCCAATGTTTGGGCTCCTGCTGCCAACTCCAGTGTCTCTTTCAAGCTATGTTTGGGCTCCTGCTGCTGCTGATGCATGCAACTCCAGGGTGTCATACAGCCAATGTTTGGGCTCCTGCTGCTTGCAACTCCAGGGTGTCATTCAGCCAATTTTTGGGCTCCTGCTGCCAACTACAGTGTCTCTTTCAAGCTGTGTTTGGGCTGCTGTTGCTTGCAACTCCAGGGTGTCATTCAGCCAATTTTTGATCTCCTGCTGCCAACTCCAGTGTCTCTTTCAAGCTATGTTTGGGCTCCTGCTGCTGCTTGCAACTCCAGGGTTTCATTCAACCAATTTGTGGGCTCCTGCTGCCAACTCCAGTGCCTCTTTCAAGCTATGTTTGGGCTGCTGCTGCTTGCAACTCCAGGGTTTCATTCAGCCAATTTTTGGGCTCCTGCTGCCAACTCCAGTGTCTCTTTCAAGCTATGTTTGGGCTGCTGCTTGCAACTCCAGGGTGTTATTCGGCCAATTTTTGGGCTCCTGCTGCCAACTCCAGTGTCTCTTTCAAGCTATGTTTGGGCTCCTGCTGCTGCTGCTGCTGCATGCAACTCCAGGGTGTCATTCAGCCAATGTTTGGGCTCCTGCTGCCAACTCCAGTGTCTATTTCAAGCTATGTTTGGGCTCCTGCTGCTGCTGCTTGCAACTCTAGGGTGTCATTCAGCCAATTTTTGGGCTCCTGCTGCCAACTCCAGTGTCTCTTTCAAGCTATGTGTGGGCTGCTGCTGCTTCTTGCAACTCCAGGGTGTCATTCAGACAATTTTTGGGCTCCTGCTGCCAACTCCAGTGTCTCTTTCAAGTTCTGTTTATGCTCTTGCTGCTGCTGATGCCAACCGCAGTGTGCCTTTAGGCCAATTTTTGGGTTCCTGCTGCCAACTCCAGTGTCTCTTTCAAGCTACGTTTTTGCCCCTGCTGCTGATGCTTGCAACTCCAGGGTGTCATTCGTCCAATTTTTGGGCTCCTGCTGCCAACTCCAGTGTCTCTTTCAAGCTATGTTTGGGCTGCTGCTGCTGCTGCCTACTGCAGTGTGTCTTTAGGCCAATTTTGGGGTTCCTGCTGCCACTCCAGTGTCTCTTTCAAGCTACATTTTGGCTCCTGCTGTTGATGCTTGCAACTCCAGGGTAACATTCAGCCAATTTTTGGGCTCCTGCTGCCAGCTCCAGTGTCTCTTTCAAGCTATGTTTGGGCTGCTGCTGCTGCTGCTGTTACTGCTTGCAACTCCAGGGTGTCATTCAGCCAATTTTTGGGCTCCTGCTGCCAACTCAAGTGTCTCTTTCAAGCTATTTTTGGGCTCCTGCTGCTTGCAACTCCAGGGTCTCATTCAGACAATTTTTGGGCTCCTGCTGCCAACTCCAGTGTCTCTTTCAAGCTATGCTTGGCCTCCTGCTGCTGCTGCAAACTGCAGTGTGTCTTTAGGCCAAATTTTGGGCTCCTGCTGCCAACTCCAGTGTCTCTTTCAAGCTATGCTTGGGCTCCTGCTGCTTGCAACTCCAGGGTGTCATTCAGCCAATATTTGGGCTCCTGCTGCCAACTACAGTGTCTATTTCAAGCTATGTTTGGGCTGCTGCTGCTTGCAACTCCAGGGTGTCATTCGGCCAATTTTTGGGCTCCTGCTGCAAACTCCAGTGTCTCTTTCAAGCTATGTTTGGGCTCCTGCTGCTGCTGCTTGCAACTCCAGGGTGTCATTCAGCCAATTTTTGGGCTCCTGCTGCCAACTCCAGTGTCTCTTTCAAGCTATGTGTGGGCTGCTGCTTCTTGCAACTCCAGGGTGTCATTCAGACAATTTTTGGGCTCCTGCTGCCAACTCCAGTGTCTCTTTAAAGTTCTGTTTATGCTCTTGCTGCTGCTGCTGCTGCCAACCGCAGTGTGTCTTTTGGCCAATTTTTGGGTTCCTGCTGCCAACTCCAGTGTCTCTTTCAAGCTACGTTTTGGCCCCTGCTGCTGATGCTTGCAACTCCAGGGTGTCATTCAGCCAATTTTTGGGCTCCTGCTGCCAACTCCAGCGTCTCTTTCAAGCTATGTTTGGGCTCCTGCTGCTTGCAGCTCCAGGGTGTCATTCAGCCAATTTTTGGGCTCCTGCTGCCAACTCCAGTGTCTCTTTCAAGCTATGTTTGGGCTCCTGCTGCTGCTTGCAACTCAAGGGTTTCATTCAGCCAATTTTTGGGCTCCTGCTGCCAACTCCAGTGTCTCTTTCAAGCTATGTTTGGGCTGCTGCTGCTTGCAACTCCAGGGTGTGATTCATCCAATTTTTGGGCTCCTGCTGCCAACTCCAGTGTCTCTTTCAAGCTATGCTTGGCCTCCTGCCGCTGCTGCAAACTGCAGTGTGTCTTTAGGCCAAATTTTGGGCTCCTGCTGCCAACTCCAGTGTCTCTTTCAAGTTATGTTTGGGCTCCTGCTGCTGCTGCTTGCAACTCCAGGGTGTCATTCAGCCAATTTTTGGACTCCTGCTGCCAACTCCAGTGTCTCTTTCAAGCTATGTGTGGGCTGCTGCTGCTGCTTCTTGCAACTCCAGGGTGTCATTTAGACAAATTTTGGGCTCCCGCTGCCAACTCCAGTGTCTCTTTCAAGTTCTGTTTATGCTCCTGCTACTGCTGCTGCCAACAGCAGTGTGTCTTTAGGCCAATTTTTGGGTTCCTGCTGCCAACTCCAGTGTCTCTTTCAAGCTACGTTTTGGCCCCTGCTGCTGATGCTTGCAACTCCAGGGTGTCATTTAGCCAATTTTTGGGCTCCTGCTGCCAACTCCAGCGTCTCTTTCAAGCTATGTTTGGGCTCCTGCTGCTTGCAACTCCAGGGTGTCATTCAGCCAATTTTTGGGCTCCTGCTGCCAACTCCAGTGTCTCTTTCAAGCTATGTTTGGGCTGCTGTTGCTTGCAACTCCAGGGTGTCATTCAGCCAATTTTTGGGCTCCTGCTGCCAACTCCAGTTTCTCTTTCAAACTATGTTTGGGCTCCTGCTGCTCCTGCTGCTTGCAACTCCAGGGTGTCATTCAGCCAATTTTTGGGCTCCTGCTGCCAACTCCAGTGTCTCTTTCAAGCTAAGTTTGGGCTGCTGCTGCTGCAGCTTGCCACTCCAGGGTGTCATTCAGCCAATTTTGGGCTCCTGCTGCCAACTCCAGTGTCTCTTTCAAGCTATGTTTGGGCTGCTGCTGCCTGCAACTCCAAGGTGTCATTCAGCCAATTTTTGGGCTCCTGCTGCTACCTCCAGTGTCTCTTTCAAGCTATGTTTGGGCTCCTGCTGCTGCTGCTTGCAACTCCAGGGTGTCATTCAGCCAATTTTTGGGCTCCTGCTGCCAACTCCAGTGTCTCTTTCAAGCTATGTGTGGGCTGCTTCTGCTGCTTCTTGCAACTCCAGGGTGTCATTCTGACAAGTTTTGGGCTCCTGCTGCCAACTCCAGTGTCTCTTTCAAGTTCTGTTTATGCTCTTGCTGCTGCTGCTGCCAACCGCAGTGTGTCTTTTGGCCAATTTTTGGGTTCCTGCTGCCAACTCCAGTGTCTCTTTCAAGCTACGTTTTGGCCCCTGCTGCTGATGCTTGCAACTTCAGGGTGTCATTCAGCCAATTTTTGGTCTCCTGCTGCCAACTCCAGTGTCTCTTTCAAGCTTTGTTTGGGCTGCTGCTGCTGCTGCTGCTTGCAACTCCAGGGTGTCATTCAACCAATTTTTGGGCTCCTGCTGCCAACTCCAGCGTCTCTTTCAAGCTATGTTTGGGCTCCTGCTGCTTGCAGCTCCAGGGTGTCATTCAGCCAATTTTTGGGCTCCTGCTGCCAACTCCAGTGTCTCTTTCAAGCTATGTTTGGGCTCCTGCTGCTGCTTGCAACTCAAGGGTTTCATTCAGCCAATTTTTGGGCTCCTGCTGCCAACTCCAGTGTCTCTTTCAAGCTATGTTTGGGCTGCTGCTGCTTGCAACTCCAGGGTGTGATTCATCCAATTTTTGGGCTCCTGCTGCCAACTCCAGTGTCTCTTTCAAGCTATGTTTGGGCTCCTGATGCTGCTGCTTGCAACTCCAGGGTGTCATTCAGCCAATTTTTGGACTCCTGCTGCCAACTCCAGTGTCTCTTTCAAGCTATGTTTGGGCTGCTGCTGCTGCTTCTTGCAATTCCAGGGTGTCATTTAGACAAATTTTGGGCTCCCGCTGCCAACTCCAGTGTCTCTTTCAAGTTCTGTTTATGCTCCTGCTACTGCTGCTGCCAACAGCAGTGTGTCTTTAGGCCAATTTTTGGGTTCCTGCTGCCAACTCCAGTGTCTCTTTCAAGCTACGTTTTGGCCCCTGCTGCTGATGCTTGCAACTTCAGGGTGTCATTCAGCCAATTTTTGGTCTCTGCTGCCAACTCCAGTGTCTCTTTCAAGCTATGTTTGGGCTGCTGCTGCTGCTGCTGCTTGCAACTCCAGGGTGTCATTCAACCAATTTTTGGGCTCCTGCTGCCAACTCCAGCGTCTCTTTCAAGCTATGTTTGGGCTCCTGCTGCTTGCAGCTCCAGGGTGTCATTTAGCCAATTTTTGGGCTCCTGCTGCCAACTCCAGTGTCTCTTTCAAGCTATGTTTGGGCTCCTGCTGCTGCTTGCAACTCAAGGGTTTCATTCAGCCAATTTTTGGGCTCCTGCTGCCAACTCCATTGTCTCTTTCAAGCTATGTTTGGGCTGCTGCTGCTTGCAACTCCAGGGTGTGATTCATCCAATTTTTGGGCTCCTGCTGCCAACTCCAGTGTCTCTTTCAAGCTATGTTTGGGCTCCTGATGCTGCTGCTTGCAACTCCAGGGTGTCATTCAGCCAATTTTTGGACTCCTGCTGCCAACTCCAGTGTCTCTTTCAAGCTATGTTTGGGCTGCTGCTGCTGCTTCTTGCAATTCCAGGGTGTCATTTAGACAAATTTTGGGCTCCCGCTGCCAACTCCAGTGTCTCTTTCAAGTTCTGTTTATGCTCCTGCTACTGCTGCTGCCAACAGCAGTGTGTCTTTAGGCCAATTTTTGGGTTCCTGCTGCCAACTCCAGTGTCTCTTTCAAGCTACGTTTTGGCCCCTGCTGCTGATGCTTGCAACTCCAGGGTGTCATTTAGCCAATTTTTGGGCTCCTGCTGCCAACTCCAGCGTCTCTTTCAAGCTATGTTTGGGCTGCTGCTGCTTGCAACTCCAGGGTGTGATTCATCCAATTTTTGGGCTCCTTCTGCCAACTCCAGTGTCTCTTTCAAGCTATGTTTGGGCTGCTGCTGCTTGCAACTCCAGGGTGTCATTCGGCCAATTTTTGGGCTCCTGCTGCCAACTCCAGTGTCTCTTTCAAGCTATGTTTGGGCTCCTGATGCTGCTGCTTGCAACTCCAGGGTGTCATTCAGCCAATTTTTGGACTCCTGCTGCCAACTCCAGTGTCTCTTTCAAGCTATGTGTGGGCTGCTGCTGCTGCTTCTTGCAATTCCAGGGTGTCATTTAGACAAATTTTGGGCTCCCGCTGCCAACTCCAGTGTCTCTTTCAAGTTCTGTTTATGCTCCTGCTACTGCTGCTGCCAACAGCAGTGTGTCTTTAGGCCAATTTTTGGGTTCCTGCTGCCAACTCCAGTGTCTCTTTCAAGCTACGTTTTGGCCCCTGCTGCTGATGCTTGCAACTCCAGGGTGTCATTTAGCCAATTTTTGGGCTCCTGCTGCCAACTCCAGCGTCTCTTTCAAGCTATGTTTGGGCTCCTGCTGCTTGCAACTCCAGGGTGTCATTCAGCCAATTTTTGGGCTCCTGCTGCCAACTCCAGTGTCTCTTTCAAGCTATGTTTGGGCTGCTGTTGCTTGCAACTCCAGGGTGTCATTCAGCCAATTTTTGGGCTCCTGCTGCCAACTCCAGTGTCTCTTTCAAGCTATGTTTGGGCTCCTGCTGCTGCTTGCAACTCCAGGGTTTCATTCAACCAATTTTTGGGCTCCTGCTGCCAACTCCAGTGTCTCTTTCAAGCTATGTTTGGGCTGCTGCTGCTTGCAACTCCAGGGTTTCATTCAGCCAATTTTTGGGCTCCTGCTGCCAACTTCAGTGTCTCTTTCAAGCTAAGTTTGGGCTCCTGTTGCTGCTGCTTGCAACTCCAGGGTGTCATTCAGCCAATTTTTGGGCTTCTGCTGCCAACTCCAGTGTGTCTTCCAAGCTAGGATTGGACTGCTGCTGCTGCTTGCAACTCCAGGGTTTCATTCAGCCAATTTTTGGGCTCCTGCTGCCAACTCCAGTTTCTCTTTCAAACTATGTTTGGGCTCCTGATGCTCCTGCTGCTTGCAACTCCAGGGTGTCATTCAGCCAATTTTTGGGCTCCTGCTGCCAACTCCAGTGTCTCTTTCAAGCTAAGTTTGGGCTGCTGCTGCTGCAGCTTGCCACTCCAGGGTGTCATTCAGCCAATTTTGGGCTCCTGCTGCCAACTCCAGTGTCTCTTTCAAGCTATGTTTGGGCTCCTGCTGCTGCTTGCAACTCAAGGGTGTCATTCAGCCAATTTTTGGGCTCCTACTTCCAACTCCAGTGTCTCTGTCATGCTATGTTTGGGCTGCTGCTGCCTGCAACTCCAGGGTGTCATTCAGCCAATTTTTGGGCTCCTGCTGCCAACTCCAGTGTCTCTTTCAAGCTATGTTTGGGCTGCTGCTACTTGCAACTCAAGGGTGTGATTCAGCCAATTTTTGGGCTCCTGCTGCCAACTCCAGTGTCTCTTTAAAGCTATGTTTGGGCTGCTGCTGCTTGCAACTCCAGGGTGTCATTCAGCCAATTTTTGGGCTCCTGCTGCCAACTCCAGTGTCTCTTTCAAGCTATGTTTGGGCTCCTGCTGCTGCTGCTTGCAGCTCCAGGGTGTCTTTAGGCCAATTTTTGGTCTCCTGCTGCCAACTCCAGTGTCTTTCAAGCTAGGATTGGGCTGCTGCTGTTGCTTCTGCTGCTTGCAACTCCAGGGTGTCATTCAGCCCATTTCTGGGCTCCTGCTGCCAACTCCAGTTTCTCTTTCAAGCTATGTTTGGGCTGCTGCTGCTCCTGCTGCTTGCAACTCCAGGGTGTCATTCAGCCAATTTTTGGGCTCCTGCTGCCAACTCCAGTGTCTCTTTCAAGCTATGTTTGGGCTCCTGCTGCTGCTTGCAAATCAAGGGT
Organism: Gastrophryne carolinensis; assembly: GCA_027917425.1. NCBI lineage: Eukaryota > Metazoa > Chordata > Amphibia > Anura > Microhylidae > Gastrophryne > Gastrophryne carolinensis. The sequence goes on from CM051241.1 coordinate 104,589,413, forward strand.
GTCATTCAGCCAATTTTTGGGCTCCTGCTGCCAACTCCAGTGTCTCTTTCAAGCTATGTTTGGGCTGCTGCTGCTGCTGCTTGCAACTCCAGGGTGTCATTCAGCCAATTTTTGGGCTCCTGCTGCCAACTCCAGTGTCCCTTTAAAGCTATGTTTGGGCTGCTGCTGCTTGCAACTCCAGGGTGTTATTCAGCCAATTTTTGGACTCCTGCTGCCAACTCCAGTGTCTCTTTCAAGCTATGTTTGGGCTCCTGCTGCTACTGCTTGCAGCTCCAGGGTGTCATTCAGCCAATTTTTGTGCTCCTGCTGCCAACTCCAGTGTATTCCAAGCTAGGATTGGGCTGCTGCTGTTGCTTCTGCTGCTTGCAACTCCAGGGTGTCATTCAGCCAATTTTTGGGCTCCTGCAGCCAACTCCAGTTTCTCTTTCAAGCTATGTTTGGGCTGCTGCTGCTCCTGCTGCTTGCAACTCCAGGGTGTCATTCAGCCAATTTTTGGGCTCCTGCTGCCAACTCCAGTGTCTCTTTCAAGCTAAGCTTGGGCTGCTGCTGCTGCTGCTGCTTGCAACTCCAGGGTGTCATTCAGCCAATTTTTGGGCTCCTGCTGCCAACTCCAGTGTGTCTTTCAAGCTAGGATTGGGCTCCTGCTGCTGCTTGCAACTCCAGGGTGTCATTCAGCCAATTTTTGGGCTCCTGCTGCCAACTCCAGCGTCTCTTTCAAGCTATGTTTGGGCTCCTGCTGCTGCTTGCAACTCAAGGGTGTCATTCAGCCAATTTTTGGGTTCCTGCTGCCAACTCCAGTGTCTCTTTCAAGCTACGTTTTGGCTCCTGCTGCTCATGCTTGCAAATCCAGGGTGTCATTCAGCCAATGTTTGGGCTCCTGCTGCCAACTCCAGTGTCTCTTTCAAGCTATGTTTGGGTTGCTGCTGCTGCTGCTGCTTGCAACTCTAGGGTGTCAATCAGCCAATTTTCGGGCTCCTGCTGCCAACTCCAGTGTCTCTTTCACGCTATGCTTGGGCTCCTGCTGCTGCTGCTTGCAACTCCAGGGTGTCATTCATCCAATTTCTGAGCTCCTGCTGCCAACTCCAGTGTCTCTTTCAAGCTATGTTTGGCTGCTGCTGCTTGCAACTCCAGGGTGTCATTTAGACAATTTTTGGGCTCCTGCTGCCAACTTCAGTGTCTCTTTCAAGCTATGTTTGGCCTCCTGCCGCTGCTGCTGCCAACTGCAGTGTGTCTTAAGGCCAATTTTTGGGCTCCTGCTGCCAACTACAGTGTCTCTTTCAAGCTATGTTTGGGTTTCTGCTGCTGCTTGCAACTCCAGGGTGTCATTCAGACAATTTTTGGGCTCCTGCTGCCAACTCCAGTGTCTTCTTCAAGCTATGTTTGGGCTCCTGCTGCTGCTGCTTGCAACTCCAGGGTGTCATTCGGCCAATTTTTGGGTTCCTGCTGCCAACTCCAGTGTCTCTTTCAAGCTACGTTTTGGCTCCTGCTGCTGATGCTTGCAAATCCAGGGTGTCGTTCAGCCAATGTTTGGGCTCCTGCTGCCAACTCTAGTGTCTCTTTCAAGCTATGTTTGGGCTGCTGCTGCTGCTGCTTGCAACTACAGGGTGTCATTCAGCCAATTTTTGGGCTCCTGCTGCCAACTCCAGTGTCTCTTTCAAGCTATGTTTGGGCTCCTGCTGCTGCTTGCAACTCCAGGGTGTCATTCGTCCAATTTTTGGGCTCCCACTGCCAACTCCAGTGTCTCTTTCAAGCTATGTTTGGGCTGCCGCTGCTTGCAACTCCAGGGTGTCATTCAGCCAATTTTTGGGCTCCTGCTGCCAACTCCAGTGTCTCTTTCAAGCTATGTTTGAGCTCCTGCTGCTGCTGCTTGCAACTCCAGGGTGTCATTCAGACATTTTTTGGTCTCCTGCTGGCAACTCCAGTGTGTCTTTCAAGCTAGGATTGGGCTGCTGCTGCTTCTTCTGCTGCTTGCAACTCCAGGGTGTCATTCAGCCAATTTTTGGGCTCCTGCTGCAACTCCAGTGTCTCTTATAAGCTATGTTTGGGCTGCTGCTGCTTGCAACTCCAGGGTGTCATTCAGCCAATTTTTGGGCTCCTGCTGCCAACTCCAGTGTGTCTTTCAAGCTAGGATTGGGCTCCTGCTGCTGCTTGCAACTCCAGGGTGTCATTCAGACAATTTTTGGGCTCCTGCTGCCAACTCCAGCGTCTCTTTCAAGCAATGTTTGGGCTGCTGCTGCTTGCAACTCCAGGGTGTCATTCAGCCTATTTTTGTGCTCCTGCTGCCAACTCCAGTGTCTCTTTCAAAGCTATGTTTGGGCTCCTGCTGCTGCTGCTGGCAAATCCAGGGTGTCATTCAGCCATTTTTTGGGCTCCTGCTCCCAACTCCAGTGTCTCTTTCAAGCTATGTTTGGGCTCCTGCTGCTGCTGCTTGCAACTCCAGGGTGTCATTCAGCCAATTTTTGGGCTCCTGCTGCCAACTCCAGTGTCTCTTTCAAGCTATGTTTGGGCTACTGCTGCTTGCAACTCCAGGGTGTAATTCAGCCAATTTTTGGGCTCCTGCTGCCAACTCCAGTGTCTCTTTCAAGCTATGTTTGAGCTCCTGCTGCTGCTGCTTGCAACTCCAGGGTGTCATTCAGCCAATTTTTGGTCTCCTGCTGCCAACTCCAGTGTGTCTTTCAAGCTAGGATTGGGCTGCTGCTGCTGCTTCTGCTGCTTGCAACTCCAGGGTGTCATTCAGCCAATTTTTGGGCTCCTGCTGCCAACTCCAGTGTCTCTTTTAAGCTATGTTTGGGCTGCTGCTGCTGCTGCTGCTTGGAACTCCAGGGTGTCATTCAGCCAATTTTTGGGCTCCTGCTGCCAACTACAGTGTGTCTTTCAAGCTAGGATTGGGCTCCTGCTGCTGCTTGCAACTCCAGGGTGTCATTCAGACAATTTTTGGGCTCCTGCTGCCAACTCCAGTGTCTCTTTCAAGCAATGTTTGGGCTGCTGCTGCTTGCAACTCCAGGGTGTCAGTCAGCCTATTTTTGTGCTGCTCCTGCTGTCAACTCCAGTGTCTCTTTCAAAGCTATGTTTGGGCTCCTGCTGCTGCTGCTGGCAAATCCAGGGTGTCATTCAGCCATTTTTTGGGCTCCTACTCCCAACTCCAGTGTCTCTTTCAAGCTATGTTTGGGCTCCTGCTGCTGCTGCTTGCAACTCCAGTGTGTCATTCAGCCAATTTTTGGGCTCCTGCTGCCAACTCCAGTGTCTCTTTCAAGCTATGTTTGGGCTGCTGCTGCTGCTTGCATCTCCAGGGTGTCATTCAGCCAATTTTCGGGCTCTTGCTGCCAACTCCAGTTTCTCTTTCAAGCTATGTTTGGGCTGCTCCTGCTGCTGCTTGCAACTCCAGGGTGTCATTCAGCCAATTTTTGGGCTCCTGCTGCCAACTCCAGTGTCTCTTTCAAGCTAGGGTTGGGCTCCTGCTGCTGCTTGCAACTCCAGGGTGTCATTCAGACAATTTTTGGGCTCCTGCTGCCAACTCCAGTGTCTCTTTCAAGCTATGTTTGGGCTGCTGCTGCTTGCAACTCCAGGGTGTCATTCAGCCTATTTTTGTGCTCCTGCTGCCAACTCCAGTGTCTCTTTCAAGCTATATTCGGGCTCCTGCTGCTGCTTGCAGCTCCAGGGTGTCTTTAGGCCAATTTTTGGTCTCCTGCTGCCAACTCCAGTGTCTTTCAAGCTAGGATTGGGCTGCTGCTGTTGCTTCTGCTGCTTGCAACTCCAGGGTGTCATTCAGCCCATTTCTGGGCTCCTGCTGCCAACTCCAGTTTCTCTTTCAAGCTATGTTTGGGCTGCTGCTGCTCCTGCTGCTTGCAACTCCAGGGTGTCATTCAGCCAATTTTTGGGCTCCTGCTGCCAACTCCAGTGTCTCTTTCAAGCTATGTTTGGGCTCCTGCTGCTGCTTGCAAATCAAGGGTGTCATTCAGCCAATTTTTGGGCTCCTGCTGCCAACTCCAGTGTCTCTTTCAAGCTATGTTTGGGCTGCTGCTGCTGCTGTTTGCAACTCCAGGGTGTCATTCAGCCAATTTTTGGGCTCCTGCTGCCAACTCCAGTGTCTCTTTAAAGCTATGTTTGGGCTGCTGCTGCTTGCAACTCCAGGGTGTTATTCAGCCAATTTTTGGGCTCCTGCTGCCAACTCCAGTGTCTCTTTCAAGCTATGTTTGGGCTCCTGCTGCTACTGCTTGCAGCTCCAGGGTGTCATTCAGCCAATTTTTGGGCTCCTGCTGCCAACTCCAGTGTATTCCAAGCTAGGATTGGGCTGCTGCTGTTGCTTCTGCTGCTTGCAACTCCAGGGTGTCATTCAGCCAATTTTTGGGCTCCTGCTGCCAACTCCAGTGTCTCTTTCAAGCTAAGCTTGGGCTGCTGCTGCTGCTTGCAACTCCAGGGTGTCATTCAGCCAATTTTTGGGCTCCTGCTGCCAACTCCAGTGTGTCTTTCAAGCTAGGATTGGGCTCCTGCTGCTGCTTGCAACTCCAGGGTGTCATTCAGCCAATTTTTGGGCTCCTGCTGCCAACTCCAGCGTCTCTTTCAAGCTATGTTTGGGCTCCTGCTGCTGCTTGCAACTCAAGGGTGTCATTCAGCCAATTTTTGGGTTCCTGCTGCCAACTCCAGTGTCTCTTTCAAGCTACGTTTTGGCTCCTGCTGCTGATGCTTGCAAATCCAGGGTGTCATTCAGCCAATGTTTGGGCTCCTGCTGCCAACTCCAGTGTCTCTTTCAAGCTATGTTTGGGTTGCTGCTGCTGCTGCTGCTTGCAACTCCAGGGTGTCAATCAGCCAATTTTCGGGCTCCTGCTGCCAACTCCAGTGTCTCTTTCACGCTATGCTTGGGCTCCTGCTGCTGCTGCTTGCAACTCCAGGGTGTCATTCATCCAATTTCTGAGCTCCTGCTGCCAACTCCAGTGTCTCTTTCAAGCTATGTTTGGCTGCTGCTGCTTGCAACTCCAGGGTGTCATTTAGACAATTTTTGGGCTCCTGCTGCCAACTTCAGTGTCTCTTTCAAGCTATGTTTGGCCTCCTGCCGCTGCTGCTGCCAACTGCAGTGTGTCTTAAGGCCAATTTTTGGGCTCCTGCTGCCAACTACAGTGTCTCTTTCAAGCTATGTTTGGGTTTCTGCTGCTGCTTGCAACTCCAGGGTGTCATTCAGACAATTTTTGGGCTCCTGCTGCCAACTCCAGTGTCTTCTTCAAGCTATGTTTGGGCTCCTGCTGCTGCTGCTTGCAACTCCAGGGTGTCATTCGGCCAATTTTTGGGTTCCTGCTGCCAACTCCAGTGTCTCTTTCAAGCTACGTTTTGGCTCCTGCTGCTGATGCTTGCAAATCCAGGGTGTCGTTCAGACAATGTTTGGGCTCCTGCTGCCAACTCCAGTTTCTCTTTCAAGCTATGTTTGGGCTGCTGCTGCTGCTTGCAACTACAGGGTGTCATTCAGCCAATTTTTGGGCTCCTGCTGCCAACTCCAGTGTCTCTTTCAAGCTATGTTTGGGCTCCTGCTGCTGCTTGCAACTCCAGGGTGTCATTCGTCCAATTTTTGGGCTCCTGCTGCCAACTCCAGTGTCTCTTTCAAGCTATGTTTGGGCTGCCGCTGCTTGCAACTCCAGGGTGTCATTCAGCCAATTTTTGGGCTCCTGCTGCCAACTCCAGTGTCTCTTTCAAGCTATGTTTGAGCTCCTGCTGCTGCTGCTTGCAACTCCAGGGTGTCATTCAGACAATTTTTGGTCTCCTGCTGCCAACTCCAGTGTGTTTATCAAGCTAGGATTGGGCTGCTGCTGCTGCTTCTGCTGCTTGCAACTCCAGGGTGTCATTCAGCCAATTTTTGGGCTCCTGCTGCAACTCCAGTGTCTCTTATAAGCTATGTTTGGGCTGCTGCTGCTTGCAACTCCAGGGTGTCATTCAGCCAATTTTTGGGCTCCTGCTGCCAACTCCAGTGTGTCTTTCAAGCTAGGATTGGGCTCCTGCTGCTGCTTGCAACTCCAGGGTGTCATTCAGACAATTTTTGGGCTCCTGCTGCCAACTCCAGTGTCTCTTTCAAGCAATGTTTGGGCTGCTGCTGCTTGCAACTCCAGGGTGTCATTCAGCCTATTTTTGTGCTCCTGCTGCCAACTCCAGTGTCTCTTTCAAAGCTATGTTTGGGCTCCTGCTGCTGCTGCTGGCAAATCCAGGGTGTCATTCAGCCATTTTTTGGGCTCCTGCTCCCAACTCCAGTGTCTCTTTCAAGCTATGTTTGGGCTCCTGCTGCTGCTGCTTGCAACTCCAGGGTGTCATTCAGCCAATTTTTGGGCTCCTGCTGCCAACTCCAGTGTCTCTTTCAAGCTATGTTTGGGCTGCCGCTGCTTGCAACTCCAGGGTGTCATTCAGCCAATTTTTGGGCTCCTGCTGCCAACTCCAGTGTCTCTTTCAAGCTATGTTTGAGCTCCTGCTGCTGCTGCTTGCAACTCCAGGGTGTCATTCAGACATTTTTTGGTCTCCTGCTGCCAACTCCAGTGTGTCTTTCAAGCTAGGATTGGGCTGCTGCTGCTGCTTCTGCTGCTTGCAACTCCAGGGTGTCATTCAGCCAATTTTTGGGCTCCTGCTGCAACTCCAGTGTCTCTTATAAGCTATGTTTGGGCTGCTGCTGCTTGCAACTCCAGGGTGTCATTCAGCCAATTTTTGGGCTCCTGCTGCCAACTCCAGTGTGTCTTTCAAGCTAGGATGGGGCTCCTGCTGCTGCTTGCAACTCCAGGGTGTCATTCAGACAATTTTTGGGCTCCTGCTGCCAACTCCAGTGTCTCTTTCAAGCAATGTTTGGGCTGCTGCTGCTTGCAACTCCAGGGTGTCATTCAGCCTATTTTTGTGCTCCTGCTGCCAACTCCAGTGTCTCTTTCAAAGCTATGTTTGGGCTCCTGCTGCTGCTGCTGGCAAATCCAGGGTGTCATTCAGCCATTTTTTGGGCTCCTGCTCCCAACTCCAGTGTCTCTTTCAAGCTATGTTTGGGCTCCTGCTGCTGCTGCTTGCAACTCCAGGGTGTCATTCAGCCAATTTTTGGGCTCCTGCTGCCAACTCCAGTGTCTCTTTCAAGCTATGTTTGGGCTACTGCTGCTTGCAACTCCAGGGTGTAATTCAGCCAATTTTTGGGCTCCTGCTGCCAACTCCAGTGTCTCTTTCAAGCTATGTTTGAGCTCCTGCTGCTGCTGCTTGCAACTCCAGGGTGTCATTCAGCCAATTTTTGGTCTCCTGCTGCCAACTCCAGTGTGTCTTTCAAGCTAGGATTGGGCTGCTGCTTCTGCTGCTTGCAACTCCAGGGTGTCATTCAGCCAATTTTTGGGCTTCTGCTGCCAACTCCAGTGTCTCTTTTAAGCTATGTTTGGGCTGCTGCTGCTGCTGCTGCTTGGAACTCCAGGGTGTCATTCAGCCAATTTTTGGGCTCCTGCTGCCAACTACAGTGTGTCTTTCAAGCTAGGATTGGGCTCCTGCTGCTGCTTGCAACTCCAGGGTGTCATTCAGACAATTTTTGGGCTCCTGCTGCCAACTCCAGTGTCTCTTTCAAGCAATGCTTGGGCTGCTGCTGCTTGCAACTCCAGGGTGTCATTCAGCCTATTTTTGTGCTGCTCCTGCTGCCAACTCCAGTGTCTCTTTCAAAGCTATGTTTGGGCTCCTGCTGCTGCTGCTGGCAAATCCAGGGTGTCATTCAGCCATTTTTGGGGCTCCTGCTCCCAACTCCAGTGTCTCTTTCAAGCTATGTTTGGGCTCCTGCTGCTGCTGCTTGCAACTCCAGTGTGTCATTCAGCCAATTTTTGGGCTCCTGCTGCCAACTCCAGTGTCTCTTTCAAGCTATGTTTGGGCTGCTGCTGCTGCTTGCATCTCCAGGGTGTCATTCAGCCAATTTTCGGGCTCCTGCTGCCAACTCCAGTTTCTCTTTCAAGCTATGTTTGGGCTGCTCCTGCTGCTGCTTGCAACTCCAGGGTGTCATTCAGCCAATTTTTGGGCTCCTGCTGCCAACTCCAGTGTGTCTTTCAAGCTAGGGTTGGGCTCCTGCTGCTGCTTGCAACTCCAGGGTGTCATTCAGCCAATTTTTGGGCTCCTGCTGCCAACTCCAGTGTCTCTTTCAAGCTATGTTTGGGCTGCTGCTGCTTGCAACTCCAGGGTGTCCTTCAGCCTATTTTTGTGCTCCTGCTGCCAACTCCAGTGTCTCTTTCAAGCTATATTCGGGCTCCTGCTGCTGCTGCTGCTTGCAACTCCAGGATGTCATTCAGCCAATTTTTGGGCTCCTGCTCCCAACTCCAGTGTCTCTTTCAAGCTATATTTGGGCTCCTGTTGCTGCTGCTTGCAACCCCAGGGTGTCATTCAGCCAATTTTTGGGCTCCTGCTGCCAACTCCAGTGTCTCCTTCAAGCTATGTTTGGGCTGCTGCTGCTGCTTGCAACTCCAGGGTGTCATTCAGCCAATTTTTGGGCTCCTGCTGCCAACTCCAGTGTCTCTTTCAAGCCATGTTTGGGCTGCTGCTTGCAACTCCAGGGTGTCATTCAGCCAATGTTTGGGCTCCTGCTGCCAACTCCAGTGTGTCTTTCAAGCTATGTTTGGGCTGCTGCTGCTGCTTGCAACTCCAGGGTGTCATTCAGCCAATTTTTGGGCTCCTGCAGCTCCTGCTGCCAACTCCAGGATGTCTTTCAGCCAATATTTGGGCTCCTGCTGCTGCCAGCTCCAGGGTGTGTTTTTCAGGCAATATAGGGGCTCCTCATAGTGATGCCACCTCAACTCTCTGCAATTGTGCCGCTCTGCGATTCTAATAGCGATGCCTCTGATCTGCATTTCATAATTATTTACAGTATTATTTCACTAACACAGCACGCATCCTATGCATGTTACAGCAAGGCAGAATGGTTTACAACCCTATTGAGGCTCGTTTTTAATAGTGATTCATTGCGAATAAATTCGGACAGAAACAAATTTTGTCGGAAAATTCGGCGAATCAGACGAATTCGCTCATCTCTAGTCAGAATGGAAAGATAGACTGGAATAAAGTAGATCAGATAATAATTAATGAGGGGGATACTATGAAACTGATAAATCTTGTACAAAAGAAACACATACAAGTCTTTCTGAAATCTGTAAAAATTAAATGTACAGGGCCATATGCACAATCCTTATTAGAACAAGGTTACATGCAACCAATTCCAGATAAAATACCCTTGTCTATCTGGTATGGCAAGCTAGTAGACCTGAAACAACGAATCCCGAGGAAACTGATAGATAAATAGGAAAAAGATCTGGGTTATACTCTCTCTAAAGCACAATGGGAACAGACAGGCATAACACAAGCATCCTTTGACTCTAGCAATATTTAACTTTAATTTCTTTAATAGGTCATATTTAACGTCAGACTACAATAGCAGGATGAAACGCACAAGGTGTTGGTAGTATACTGAGGGCAAAACAACCTTACTACATATTTGTTGGAAATGCAGGATTAAGACTCTCTAGGTGAAAGTATTAGATTACATATATTCTAGTCACACAACTAAAATCCAATGTCAACCAGCCACATGTCTCTTAAATGTACAAACAAATGTTGATTATAGCTTAGTGGAATCAATAGCATTCGCAGAGACTCGTAGACAGATTGCTATAAGCTGGGCAGACCAAAATCCACCGAGCTTCGGTAGGTGGAAATGTTTTTTTTTATGAAAAACTCAAATCCGAATTAAGGGTAAAGCATAATTCCAAAGATAGGCAATTACTAGAACAGACAATCTGCATAGCAGCAATATAGTGAGGAAAGCGATAGAAACCCTGGTGGAACCCCTTTAACTAAGCATAATAATAGGTGGTCAGGGTAATCCCCCATTCTCAAAGGAGATATACTTATTTGGCCTATCCTTCCTTGATGAAGAAGCACTTCAAAACTCCAGCAGATAATTAGTAGGCATCAAAATATGGAATTGATGGACCATCAAGATGTCAACCATTAAAAATTTGAGTACTCGCTAAAGGGAAAAAAAAAAAGAACAATTTAAAAATGGTCAGCTCAGGAAAATCCAAAATGTAGAGCAGGAGAAGTAATTTCAAAATAATAGAGAAAAAGTAAGCCTGAATTATTGGGTCAAACTATATCTGTATCTTCAGTGTCCCTGTGCATTGTTGCTCTAGACTCGCTCCACTCATACTTCTTCCTTGTAAATGAGAAAAAAATGGTGGCTGCAGTCCACTGGGGTAACAATCTCCGCTAAAAACAGATGGAAGAAAAAGGAAATATCTTCTCAAGTCAGCATACGCTGTATGAGCTGCTGGGACCTAAGGTTAGTATACAGACTTTTTTCTTTACATTGAAGCTACGGATCCATTTTTGAGCTTTTGTATGGAGACATAGATGTCAATAAACTAATGTGCATTGCAGATTCCCACAGTTTCAAACTTTTTTGATGTTGCAACCCATGAAGTAAAGTCATTTAGCAAAGTTCTTACTTTTCTCTATGTTATCAGGATCTGACGACTTTAATCCTTTCTGGAGATTTTGTCATCCTTGTTGCCAGACCATTTTGCACTATTTTGCGCTCCACATGTTCAACTGTGACTTTTGAAGGGATTTCCAGGGATTTCCCAAGGAAATTATATATTCTTTGGGCTTTAACATGAATTCTCTTGTTTGTCATTTTTTAGGTGTGTTCTCAATATTTTTGGGTTAAATATGTGCAAAGAAATAAAGAAAAAATCTATTTTTTACAATGTGTAGTGTTTTTTTGCAATAAAAAATGTAAGTTTGTCAATAAAATCTTATTGTGTGTAAAATCCCCATTTCTCCCGGTTACATCGGTACCACATATGTATTGGTAGACACCCTTTCCTGCCCAGGAGACTCCCCCAAACTGAATCAGCTCTTTAGGAGATTTTCAGATAAAATACAACTATGCTATGCAATATGCGCACCTTGCAGTTTTTCAAGAAAAACAACCCTTTACACTTGAAATACCCCCCCACAAATTACATATTCTCTGGAAGTACACACCTCAAGCTTTCTAGGCGTACCAGGCTTGTTGACATGGGTGCAGTTTTCTGGAAGTAATCCCTCAATTAATTCTTTGGTTGCACAGGGTTTTCCTAAAAATAAAAAAAAAGATTAAAAAGCAGAATCAAAGCTACATTTTACTAAAAAAAAAAAAGCAAACAAGAATAAACAAGTTAAATCTGAAAAAGCAACATCTCCCAAACAGAACAATACCCAACATGCATAGGTACTGTCAAGGGAAGAGTTGCCAAACACCCCAAAGTAAAGCATGTGCGTAAGAATCATTTTGCTTGAAAATTTCAGCTCTGCAGACAAAGTGTGCACCTTGCGCTTTTTCTACCAAAGCAACCTTTACATTTGGAATACCCCCTACAAACTATATATTCCCTAAAAATACAGATATTAAGCTTTCTAAGAGTACCCAGCTTGTTGTAGTGGGTTTATCTTTCTGGAAGTAATCAAAGAATTCTTAGGTTGCACAGGGTTTCCCTAAAAAGTGAATAAAAAGCAGAATAAAAAACACATTTTTTTAAAATATCAATATGCAAACAAAAAAAAACAAGCTAAGTCTGAAAGCGCAAGGTACCCCGAACAGAACAATACCCAACATGCATAGCTAATTTTAACCCTTTTAACTGCCCGCCTACTTGAGATTTTGGCCCTTATTCATCAAGCGATAGCGCCAGGTAGTGTCTGACGAGCGCCAGGTAGCGGCAGCTAACGGCGACTACCGACTCAAGTACGCCCGGCGGCGCTCACAATGATGCATTTATCAAGCAAAATGAGGCTAGCGCTGGCGAGAGCGACGGCTAGCGCGGCATTCATCATGAAGCCGCCTGGACCGAACAGCGCCGCTGCAAATTCCCTCACAGCGCCAGGTATGAGCTGTCGCTCCCTGGCGATGTCCAATGCATTTCAATGGAGCAATCTATAATTAATCATAATTAATTTGGATTATTTTTTTTTTATATTTTTTTAATGTCAAAAAATCGGAGAACACTTCTGCAATGTTAGGATTTATTTTTAAGTCAAAAAAAAAAAAAAAAAAAATTTGTGCAGAATTGATCTAACAGGTCTGAGATTAATGTATTCATATTACAAAATTATTCTAAAAACATGTATAATGTTACATTCAAAAAATATGGTTGTTTAGGGTTTAAAAACTAGTTAATACACATCGCCGCCAGCGCTCTGGGGTTTAAACAAGGAATGGACAGCGACAGCACATTCGGAGCGTGATTTTTTGATGAATATGAAGCTAGCCGTTCGCTCTGGCCATTCGTTGTCAGGCGCTCACATACAACGCTGGACCTGTGAAACAGCGACTCCCCAGCCCGTATTCAACATTACCGCACACCGACTGAGTCGCTGTCATCAAGCTAATGCCGGCCAAGCACAGCGAATACTGGCTGGCGCTGAAAAAATCACGCTACAGTCGCTCATCTGTCGCTACCTGGCGCTATTGATGAATCGGCCTCCCCGTCTCCCTCTGTTGACAGGTAATTTTTCACCATTTTGCACCATGTTTAACCATCATTTTCTGCAGTAAATTCCAGGCAATTTATGTTTTTTTTTCCATAAAATGTCTTGTTTGTATTTTTCTACAGTTTTTTAAAATATTTTTAAGTAAAAAACTAACCAAAATATTATTTTTTTTAAATTGTCTTATTTATTTTAGATAAAACAATTATTTTATTAAAGAAAACCATATTGCATGTGATAGCCCCAATTCTCCCAATTACAACAGTACCACATATGTATTGGAACCCCCCCCCGTTCCTGTCCAGGTGACCCCCCAAACTGAAAAGAGCACTTTATAACATTTACAAATAAAATACAACTACTATCCACACTATAAAGCGTTAATTAAAAAAAAATTGGCGTGGTGTCCCCTTCCCAGGGAGGAGACCCCATTTTTTTTATCTTTAAGGGTTAACCCCCCAAAAAATGGCGTGAGGTCCCCCTACCCACCATAACCAGCCCAGGCACCAGCTATGGGGCTTGTAGAACAGGGTGCAGCGGCCAACTTTGGTGGCCCCTGGCCCTGCCAGCTACAATCCCAAAGCCTAATATCCTAGGCTCTTCTGTCCCCACCCTGGCCTTTGGGGAGGCAGGTAAATGGGGGGCTCGGGGGTAATGGTAAGTCACCCAACAAAGGGTTAAATGTAAAAGAAAACATACAGACACAGAATAAAAATATTTTATTATTTTTTTTTAATATTTGCCTCCCATCCATCCCTGGGCACTGTGTCCCACGCTGATCACTTTGGCTTCTGCTCTCCTGCTGCTGCTGGAAGCCTTCTATACCTGCTGGGTGACATAATATGGGGTTAATTTAAAAAAAAATTGACATAGGGTCTCCCTCTCCCGGGACGAGGGACCCCATTTTTTGGGGAATGTTAAGGGTTAAAAACCCTTAAAAATCCCCCCAAATAATGGTGTGAGGTCCCCCCTACCCAGCATAACCAGCCCATGACCAGCTATGGGGGCTTGTAGAACAGGGAGCAGGGGCCAGCTTTGGTGCCCGCCCCACACTGCTAGACAAACTGAAAAGAGCACTTTATAACATTTACAAATAAAATACAACTACTATCCACACTATAAAGGGTTAATTTAAAAAAAAATTGGCATGGGGTCCCGCTTCCCAGGGGGGAGACCCCATTTTTTTGGAACTTTAAGTATTAAAAACCTTTATGGATAATATACAGTGTTTGCTTGGGGTTTAAGGTGTGGAAGCCCCTTACAAGGTTGCAGCACCTGGTCAATTAATTTTGTAAAGAGTGTCTAGTTAATTGGAAAGGAAGTGCTGAATTATGAATTAATAAGTATTAAAAACCCAAAAAAATCCCCCCCAAAAAATGGCGTGAGGTCCCCTTACCCACCATAACCAGCCCAGGTACCAGCTATGGGGCTTGTAGAACAGGGTGCAGGGGTCAGCTTTGGTGGCCCCTGGCCCTGCCAGCTACAATCCCAAAGCCTAATATCCCGGGCTCTTCTGCCCCCCCCTGGCCTTTGGGGAGGCAGGTAATTGGGGGGCTCAGGGTTAATGGCAAGTCCCCCACTAGCCGCATGTGACTTGCCAGACCCAGAGCCTTGTGAACTGGAATAGGGGTCTCATAGATCTCTTACTGGCTCACAAAGAGTTAAATGTAAAAGAAAACACACAGACACAGAATTAAAACATTTTATTATAATTTTTGTAATACTTACCTCTCATCCATCCCTGGGCACTGTGTCCCACGCTGATCACTTTGGCTTATGCTCTCCTGCTGCTGCTGGAAGCCTTTTATACCTGCTGAGTGTAACATGGGGTTAATTTAAAAAAAAAATTGAAGTAGGGCCCCCCTCCCGGGGAGGGGGAGCCTATTTTTGGGGGAATTTTTAAGGGTTAAAAACCCTTAAAAGCCCCCCAATAAATGGCGTGAGGTCCCCCCTACCCATCATAACCAGCCCGTGACCAGCTATGGAGGCTTGTAGAACAGGGAACAGGGGCCAGCTTTGGTGCCCGTCCCACCCTGCTGGCTACAAGCCGGCATAGCCTTTGGCCACGGCTCTTCTGCCCCCCCCCGGCTTTGGGGAGGCAGGTAATAGGGAGGCTTGGGGTTAATGGCAAGTCACCCACTAGCTGCAGGTGACTTGCCAGCCCCCAGCCTTGTGAACTGGTATAGGGGTCTCATGGGCCTCTTACCAGTTCACAAAGGGTTAACAGTTAAAAAAAAAAAAAAGACATAAGAAAAAATTACTTTCTTAATTTTTTTTTTTTTTACTTTAGTTACCTCCGATTGTCAGCTCCTGTGTCCTTCGACGATCCGATGACCGATGCAGTGATGGCTGGAGGGGGAGGCAGGGGATCGGAGCATCTCCTGCTTTCTCCTCCTCTGCCCAGCCATTACCGCATCTGAGAGCTGAACACTTGGGATGACGACCGCATGGCGACATCATCAGCCCCGCCAAAAGGGGGGTGCTGCTCATAAAGATGGCGACGCCCATCGGAAGGGAGGGGGAGAGAGCCTGTCCATCTCTCTCCTGAAGACTGAAGAGCCAGGGGGGTGATCGGAGGGGACCCGTCGGGAGCCATCGGGCACGGAGGTGAGTAAATGTCATTTTTATTATTTTTTTTACATGTTTTTTACATATTTTATTTAATGCCAGTGGGGGAGCTATTCCAGTCACTCCCTTGCAGCCAGGGAGGCCTGGATGGGGGATCGAAGCCCGGTCGGATCGAACGAGCAGTCAGGTTTTTTTTACTTTACTTTTACTGTAGCAGGGGGGAAGTCAGGCACATAGAATCTACGTGCTGGGCACTTAAAGGGTTAAAAATGGCCAATAATTAGTGATAAGATGGGTCTATCCAGTTCAGAGGCCTTCTGGCTGGATAGCTGCCATACTGAAACCAGTCTACAATAGATCCCGCCACCACCACCAACTGGTATAGGGGTCCCTTGGATGCTCTACAAGTTCACAAACGGGTAGGCTAGGCTAGTCACTGGAGTGGAGGGAAGTGGAGGGGATTTCCTGGGGAGGAAGCCCCTGACATGGCAGACGGGCAAAGAGTACACCACCCGGTGGAGGGCAGATGAATGAAACCGTGGAAAAGGTGATTTTTAAAAAACAATTTATACTGTATTCTTTAAACTGTTTGTGAACTAGTTAGAGTTCCCACGAACTTTTAGAACATTTATATTTACCATATGACAGTTACATTAATTATACAATATTAGTAAGAGATATTCTATTTTTTTGCTGCTGAGTTCTACCAGCCAAAACTAGCTCTGACTCTGAAATCTGATTAAGCAGGGGCGTAGCATAGGGGTGCAGGGGGTGCACCCGACCTGGGCGCTGTGTTGCCAGGGGGCAGCAGTTAGATGATGGGCAAGCCAGGCTGTTTGTGTGATCACCGGGGGCCGCACAGGCAGAGAAGCAGTGCACAGCGTGTGACTTCCTGATTGAGGAGTCTCTGCCCCCCCAGATGCATCATCACACTGCTGCTTGTGTCTCCCGGCCTGTGAGGAGGAAGTCTGCTGTACTGCTAAGCTTCATGTAGGTAGGTGTGTGTGTTTCTGTCTCTCTTTGTCTGTCTGTGACACTGTCTATCAGTATGTGTGTGTCTCTCTGTCTGTCTGTCTGTCTCTCTCTCTGTCTATCTCTCTCTCTGTTAGACTTGTATTTATAGTATGTATTTACCATTTAATAAAGCACTGACCAATCTGGCTATGGTTTGCATGATGGGACCCTGATTATAGCAAAACAAAACCCAACAACGGCCGGTAAGGAATCTAAAAGATTCGAGGGCCAGCCGCTGGCTTTTCCCCGATTGGAATGCTCCTTCCAGGCGCCCATAAAAACTCACTTTCCCCACTCCAAAGGTTCATGCGCGGGCTCTCGTCCAATGAGAGCTGCCTGCTTTGATGTCATTGTTTACAATGAAGAGCATGTGCTGCCGCATTTCTGGCGTCTTATGGGTGCTCCTCCCCCCCCCCCGCCAGTTTTTAGCTTTGGCCAATTTTTACTGACCTTGCCAGGGCATCCATCTTCTGTGTCCCTCGGATTCCGGACGACCTCCCGACGGGCGGCACCATCTTGCATCCCATCAGGCACTGCACGTGCCCCCCGATCTCGCATCTGTGCAGTGGGATGCAATGGAGCCGCCCAAAATTCAGCGAGACTATGCGGAGCTGCGAGATCGGCGTGGGACATTGAAGAGCATGGCTAAATCCGTGCTTTTCAATTAATGAAGGCTAAGCGGGCGGCGTGGTAAGGATCAGGCCCTGCAGCAACCACATGGCCCTGAAGCAGCCACAAGTTAAGTAGGGGCCGATTGGGGGGGAGGGGGAATCGGACCCTTTTTATTTTAGGTCTGATGTTCCTCTTTAAATGTATTTAGGATTAGTTTGGTTGTTTTATGGCTGCTGTCATGTCTTCATAGGGAGGAAGAAGGTTCTGTTCTGGATGGATTTTAGTTGAATTGGAATATATGTGGCTTTGGCAGTTTACCTTAAAGTGCACCTATACTCAATAATTCAGATACAACCTGTCATATAATGGCAGTTAGGTTGAAGTGCTCCTCTTTGCTGAGCGGTGTGACTAAACGCATCATCACTGGGGACGGGACTGCTCTGCCATAATGGCTGTTTTGGGGCACTGGGCTGGAGATCGAAGGTGACTACATTTACTTTCCTCTCAGTATAGGTGCACTTTAAAGCGGAACAAAACAAAGTATTTTGCTTTCTTGGGTTTTGTTTCTCTCTGGTAGGGAATCCTGATTTGGGATGCCTCGTTGTGTGTATCCCCACAAATTGCCCAAAAAAGCACCTCTTCCTTGTTCCCATGTAGGTCACTCAGCCGATTAGCAGCACTCATTCCATTCAGATTTCCTTTGCCACACTGATGTCAGTGCAGAAAGAGGATCTGAATGGAGCAAATGCTGCCGGCCACATCCCTGCTCACCTCTAGCTGTTGACATGCCATTCAGAAAGGCCTGGCGGGGGGGGGTGCACTCCAGATAGAGGAATGCTGGGGAATGCGGTCATAGTGCAGCGAGGGCTCCAGGAAGAGTTAAGGAAATCGGGGGATCCAGGGGATTTGACACAGTGGGGCATCCCAATTCTTATAGATGCTAGGCCGGTCCGTGGCTCCTCTTTAAGGTGTACCAAAACCCTATCCACCTGGCCATAGAGTCTAATAAATTTCAGGGCAGGGTAAAAGCCCTCACCAGTAGTATCCCAATTTGGAATGCCCAACTGTCAAACCCCCCAAAATCACTGCAAATCTTTTCTCATTCCTTGCTCCCACTCCCCATAAACATGCCTCCCCCACCCCATTATCCAAAGACAAACCCCTGCCAGGCATAACTGATTGGCCGTCAGGTGCGCGCAGAGCCAGCGGGCGATGCCCCAAATAAGATTGCATTATTCTGACTGGAGAAATGTCTGAGCATGTGTGCCATGGGAGCATGGAATGAGGTAAGATTTGCAGCTATCCAAGGGGTGTCACATGTAGGGGCATCGCAAATCAAGGTGCCTTTATTAAGCAGACCAAAACCCAGCAGGGTGAAAATCAAGAGTTTTGGTCCACTTTAATAGACTCTATCCCCTCGATTCAAAGAGCAAAAGTTAAGTGATTTCGTATCGAGAATCGTAAGTTTGGGTGGGTGTTTGTCATTTTTTCTTGTTTTTTTGGCCATTTCGTATTCGCACGATCGTTCGCGCATAGACGTATATGAACATACGCATTTCGTACGAGAATCGTATAATTTGCGTTAGTTCGTGTGTTTTTCCCGTCCAAATCGTATTATTTGCGTCCGATCCTATTTTTTACGTCCTTCACATGGGCTTGCGCCCAATTCAGAGAGGTGATTGCTAATTGTTTTGAAGCCCATTAAAGAGCTGCTTTACGAAATGTTTGCCGGCAGCTATTTGGCCTCGGGAGTAGGATGGAGCGGAGCGAGTTTGTGGCACATCAAGGGCTTATGCTTTTTGGCATTGAGTTGATCGAGATGTCTGAGAGCAGATTGCCCCTGCGTCGTCGCATGAACATCGATAGCATGAATGATGTTGAGCTGTTCGAGCTGACCAGGCTTAATCGCGCTTCCCTCCATAAATTATATAGTGAGCTGCGGCCATGGTTAGCCCGCACCACAAGGAAGGGGCATGCAATTTCAGGTATGACCAAGATGCTTGGCTGCCTGCAATTTTTGGCGAACGGCTCGTTCCAGAGGCTGGGTGCCCTCTCTGTGGGGATGTCACAGCCTACGCTGAGCCGCGCACTGTCTAAATTTTTGGAAGGCATGGCTGCCATAACTCAAAAATATATTTTTTTTCCAGATGATATGGCAGCCAGAAACGCCATTAAGCTTGGGTTTTATAATGTGGCCGACATGCCCAACGTTATTGGTGCAATTGACTGCACACATGTGGCACTCGTACCTAGGGCAGCCGACGAGTATATATATAGGTATTGAGATTGGTTATTATGTTGCCCAACGTGTCATGTAACCTGTTTTCCTTTGCGGCAGCATATTTGTTTATCCCTCATTTGTGTAGCTGCTTTATCTCGGCTTTTCATTAGTCTTTCCCAATAGAGTGCAGACATGTTTTGTGGTTAATTTATTAGTTTGGGTCAAATATCAATTACCCTTTTTGTATGTTTTTTCCTTAAGGAATCGTAAAATGGGACACTCACTTAATGTCCAGGCCGTGGTTGGTCCGGATATGCGGTTTATGAGTGTCCTTGCCGGCTACCCCGGATCGTCCCACGACTCCTATATCCTCCGGCGATCTGGGTTGTTTCGGAGATTTGAGGCAGGTGAATTTTCGGGGGCATGGCTGCTTGGTAAGTGTGTCCTATTTGTGTGTTATTAAATGTGGCATTAATCTTGTATTTGTTGATATGTTTGTTTTGGAAAACTTTACAGAAGCGTCCAACTGCCTTTTTCTTGGCTCATATATTAGGAACTTACCCAAAAAATCCTTGTCTCGCTGTGGCCTTCAGAATGTTTTCCCTTTAGTTAGGATGTCTGTAAGTTCCTTGTGCCTAAATATATTGGTTTGGAGTTTATACCCAAGGATCTTGGACCTTTGGCTCCTTTTGTACTATTGGTCTTTAAATGTCAAAGTGGACTTAAACTGCATACATTGTAGTTTCCTGTGAAATGTGGATAGGGATCTTTGACCTTTGGCTCCTTTGGTACTATTGGTCGTTAAATGTCAAAGTGGACTTAAACTGCATACATTGTAGTTTCCTGTGAAATGTGGATAGGGATCTTTGACCTTTGGCTCCTTTGGTACTATTGGTCGTTAAATGTCAAAGTGGACTTAAACTGCATACATTGTAGTTTCCATAGAAATGTGGATAGGCCCTCAGCAGCATCCTAATTGTAACATGTCTGAAAACTACAAATATATGTAAAATACAAATACCCTTGGCCGTGCAGATGTTTGTTAATTAATTGGTATATAGAAGGGCCATTTTTATTTAGGTTATACCTTAGTGCAATTTTTGGGGGCCCTAATGTGCCGTGTTTTTTTTTGGGAACACTTTACCTTACATCATTATGATATCTGTGAAATTTTTTGTGTTGGTTGTGTTGCCTTTTTAATTTTGATTACATTTAATTCTCTGTTTAAGGTGATTCCGGGTACCCACTTCTACCCTGGCTCATGACGCCTGTGCTGCGGCCCCAGGATGCCTCTCAGGAAGCGTATAACCGTGCGCATCGCAAGACCCGGGCTGTTGTGGAGAGGGCCTTTGGTCTGCTGAAGACACGTTTTCGTTGCCTTGACCATACTGGGGGGGCCCTGCAATATGATCCCAAGAAAGTGATCGACATTATAATGGCATGTGCTGTTTTGCACAATTTTGCCATCATGGAACGTGTCCCACGTTATGTGGACAGCCTGCCCTCTTCAGCCGTCGAGGATGAAGTCGAGAATTTTGAGGGGCCCCCCAGTGAGTCTGGCCAATCTGTTCGAGCCAACCTGATCAGCCAGCATTTTAGTTAACTTTTTTCCCTGTCTCACCATTCTGTATGTCTGTGTTATCCTTTTTGTTACATATGTTGTTTTGCCGTAATGTGGCATTACCTCTAAGTAAAACATTTAGACCTTAATTGTTGCCTAATGTATTTCATGTAGTTTCCTTAGCTTTAGCTTTGCATTGTTACACCTCTTCAAACCAAAATTATCTGGTTTAGCCCAAGCTGTTAAAAATGTCTTCCCACTAAAAACGCCACAAGTATTGTGTGTGAATTTTTTGTTTTACTTTGAAAATGAAAAATTATAGTGGTTAACAGAAATCAGTCCACATACATCTGTGGTAACAAATGGATAACATTAAAAAAAAACATCGAGCACATCTACACCTGGAAGTGAGTGGCACAACCAAACAAGGACACCCAGTCCAAAGGCCAGCCTAGTCCAGTCATTAATATTGCCTGTGCCCAGGGATATTTGGGCATGGCCATAATGTCACACAAACATGTCTGCAAACAGGAGGAGCACCAACCAAATACATAGGTAAAGCCATAAGTGGCCAGATAAACTCCACATAGACCTATGGCATTGGCTAGTGGCCTTAAGCATTACTCTAAGGAGCTATATGGGAGCAAATACAAAACACAACCTGCCAGAGCAACACAAAATGGATTGTTTGAAACCTCAAAGGACAAGTAAATACAGTGGGGGTTAAGAGAAAAGATGTCCCACACACCCATGGCTTAATAGGGTGGCTGCCCATAATACCCAGGTGGAGGTCCAGGTGGAGGTCCATGGGAATGGGACCTAGCCTGGGCCATGGCAGCATTGTGAATTTGAAACTGCTCCACAATGTTTCTCTGCATATTGGTCATCTCAGCCATGGCTGACTGGATGCCATTACTTGCATTGGCCACGTTGCTGTTGAGGGTACGCAACTCCGCGAGGATGCCCTGTAGACTGGTATGGATGTTCACCATGTCGGCATGCCTTTGCTCACGCTCTGTAACGAGCTGGGCGTCATAAGAGTCCCTTTGTTGGGTCCATAATTGAAGCAGGGCACTCTGCCTCCCCTGGGAAATTGTGGGGCGGCGTAATGGCGTCCGCCGCACAATTACCCTGGCTCTTGGGCGTGCCCTGCCGCGTGGTGTCGTACCCTCAACAGCAACCGGCCTGCTTTGCAAATCCTCAGCAGCAGAGTGAACACTGGGGACTGTAGTGTCAGTCTCCCCATGTGCAAGCACAATGGATGGAGATTCACTCTGCTGCTGAGGATTGGCCAGAGAAACATTATGGAGCAGTTCCAAATTGGGACCCAGGGGGAGTTCATCCGACGTGCCCTGTACGGAGACATCATCATCTTCCTCCATGTCCTGGATCTCTTCCATGAGTGTGCGGGTCTGTAGGGACATATCAAAAAAAAAAGGCTAAGTTTGCGTCCAAATTTTAGATTTCAACAGTTTAACACATTCTTAAGCACTTGTTAGTATTTATGCTACTAAATTAACTTACCGAAAATCTCTGATCTGGGCTCCTATGCTGTACGGACCTGGTAGGCATAACCAAACTGGGGGGTGAGTTTACCCTTGCTGAGGGATCATGCTGGGCTGAAGAAGAGAAAAACAAACCACGTAAACACACACACATAACCTTTTTTAGGATAGGTAATCAAATATAGCTCTATTTGTAATATTCAACTCTAGAGCAATGGTGACCTTTGTTCAAACACACGCAAGTTTACATAGGTGCAATGGCTCTGAAAAACTGCTAAGTGACCTCAGTTCTAAGTCATGAAGTGTACCCAGTCAGCATACAACTTTCAAGGCACATTTTTGGATTTAGCCTACCATTCGCTAGGTCCGGGGTACTCAAACAATTGTTTGAAACGCCCATTTAAAGGTATGTGGTGAGAGGTGAATGTCTGGCCATGGTGCTGACGCAGGGGGTGTCTAGTTAAAAATAAATACACTGGTGGAGGGGCTGGAGATTTCAAAGTGCCAACTAATAAAGGCTGCTTGCCCTTGCTGGGCTGGATGGGCCAGAGCTGAGGGGACAGGGATTGGATGGCTAAAGGGGGGAGTTAACGTATTGATGGTGATGGGATGGATGGAGCCAATCTGTTACAAATGTATGGGGCTTATGTGGGGGGGGGGCATGGGGGGACTGTGGCAGATGGGCCAGAGCAGGGGCAGCGGGACACGATTGTGGCCAGAGAAAATTTAAATAAGTTACTGTGTACCTTGCAATGCCACTTCCTGGGCAGTACTTCATATTGCAATGCTATGTTTCACGGAGCCATGACATTGGGCAGGAGACCAACCACTACATGGCCGATCAAGGGGGCAGCTCTGAGCACGTCAACACAGAAGTAACTGAGTGCAGGGCTGTCTGGGCAGGGGTCCTTGAATGTGGTGCCAAGGTCCGCATTGGGACCCCGGGCCGCCAGTTGAGTCTCGCTGCTCTAGGTCAGATATGTTTGTGGGTGGCTAATTAAATTGTTAACTCAAACACAACTCACACAACCAAAAGGCAACCCATACATAATGATGTGTGTTTTGTGATTGATTCAAAATATCTCACTTATCTTGCGAAACTTCATGACTTTAACAATACAATTGGACATTTGAACTTTGCCATAATGGCTGTGGGCCTAAATGTGTGATTCCCAGGGACAAAAAGAGGACACAAACAGCCACAGTAGTGCGAGGCCAAGCAAGGCAAACCATAGGGGCATCCCGTTAGCTTGTTACTAGTGAACTGTAGATTATTTAGCAAACAGGCAAACATGCAGATTTAAGAGTACTCACCGTGGGTACGGGTCGGTGAGTCTGTGTCCCTTAGACCAGCATGTCCACCGACCGCGACCGGATGGAGAAGTCCAAGCACAATCTCCTCAGCAGGGGTAAACTCCAATTTAGATGGAAAGCCACCGCCAGTTTTCATGCTGAAAAGAGAAAATCGTTTGGTACTCAGAAAAGGTGCATACAGTACATCCAAAACATTAGATTTAGCGTAAACATTTAGTTACCTGTAATTATGCCTTTTAATTTCTTTTTGCCGTACAGCATACTTCAGATCAGAGATTTTCTTCTGAATTTGGGACACATCTTTCCTCTCTTCCCCCGCTGCATTTACTTGTCGGAGGATGGTTTCAAACAATTCCATCTTGCGCTGCTTGGTGGTGTGTTTGGATTTGCTCCCATATAGCTCGTCATAGTATAATGTAAGGCCACTAGCCAATGCCATATTTTGGTCATGGGAGAATCTCCCACTCAACTGGCCGCGGCGCAATGTGCGGCCAGATGGTTGGCTTGGCTGCTCCTCCATGTGTGCAGACACATGTGGTGACATTATGGCCTGGGGCTGGGTAGGGGAATGGCCGGATTGGTGGCTTCCCAATGACTGGACTGGACTGGCCAAGGGACTGGGTGTTCTTGCGTGGCTGGCCACCGAACTTCCAGGTGTAGATGTGGTCATGGGGGCAATTCGGGGCCCTCTTGGGGGGCTAGGTTCCCGCCTGGTGCCAGGTCGGGGGCTCTGTTCCCGGCTGGTGCCAGGTCGGGGGCTTCTGGCCCTGGATTGGGTTCGTCGGGCCCTGTAGGGGCTTCTGGCCCTGGATTGGGTTCTTCTGGCCCTGTAGGGGCTTCTGGCCCTGGATTGGGTTCTTCTGGGCCTGTAGGGGCTTCTGGCCCTGGATTGGGTTCGTCTGGGCCTGTCGGGGCTTCTGGCCCTGGATTGGGATCTGCGGGCCCTGTAGGGGCTTCTCGCCCTGGATTGTGTTCGGCGGGCCCTGTCGGGGCTTCTGGCCCTGGATTGGGTTCTTCTGGGCCTGTCGGGGCTTCTGGCCCTGGATTGGGTTCTTCTGGGCCTGTCGGGGCTTCTGGCCCTGGATTGGGTTCTTCTGGGCCTGTCGGGGCTTCTGGCCCTGGATTGGGATCTGCGGGCCCTGTAGGGGCTTCTGGCCCTGGTTTGGGATCTGCGGGCCCTGTAGGGGCTTCTGGCCCTGGATTGGGTTCTTCTGGGCCTGTCGGGGCTTCTGGCCCTGGTTTGGGATCTGCGGGCCCTGTAGGGGCTTCTGGCCCTGGTTTTGGATCTGCGGGCCCTGTAGGGGCTTCTGGCCCTGGTTTGGGATCTGCGGCCTCTGGATGGGCTTCGGGGCCTGGATGGGGTTCGGGCCCTGGATGGGGTTCGGGCCCTGTCTGGGCTTCGTGCCCTGGATTGGGTTCTTCGCCCTCTGGCTGTGCTTCGGGCCCTGGATGGGGTTCGGGCCCTGCTGCGGGGCATGGGTTTCCGAACTGCCCTACTTGAAGGCATGGCCGGTGTGGGCTCACTGGTGCTGCCTGTTCTGGGGGCAGAGGTGGTGGGTGCTGCAGTTGCCAGCTTTTTGGCTGCAGGAGGGGCACGGGGCTTGGGGCCCCTTTTTTTGGTACCTGAGGGTCCAGGGTCCCTTGGTGGGGCCGAGGTGGGAGTCTTGGCTCTCAGTTTTCGGCCAGCTTGCTGGGACCTTGTGGTGGGGCCCTCCGCGGTCTTGCTTGCCTGGGGTCGCTTGCTCATCGCCTTTTTTGGTGCCATCGTACACAAATGCTCAAAGAGAATGAGCTTTGGGTGCAGGGACCTTTAAATAATGAGCCCAGCGTGTGACGCCTATGCGCACGACTACGCGCTCGTACGAACGTACGTTCGAGCGGAACCAGGAAACCGCTGGGGTTTCACTTATCTGCTGCCTGGAAGAAGCCTAAAGATGGAGCCCACTATCTTCACCCGTCAACAGGAAGAGATCCTCATGCTGGTAAGTGGCTGCCTGTGCATTTTAATAGAATAGTCAATGATGGCCTAAATGTAAATGATGCGTTTGGAACTAGTTTGGGGTCTCTTAATGTTTAATCACTGGCTCCTCACACTTCATCCTCAAGGGCCGAGCCTGGCCACGTTTTCAACTGTCTATGCTGATGTCCTAATTCGGCCAATTGGTCCGGCTTAGCAACAGTTAATTAACCTGTGGAGTAGCGGGGCTAGCTGGCAAACCTGGCCTGTCTCGGACCTTGATGCGGATGTTTGAGGAACACTGTTTTCCTAAGCCATAAAAACACAACGGGAAGCCACACACGTGGTCCAAAAGCCTAAGCATTAGGCTACATCTGGGATGTTTAAACCATCCTAACATGCCATAGATGCAGGTGGCCTGATTCTTGATGTTGGCTATTATCTGTATGTACATGGTGTGTGATACATATAACATAAGACCAGACTGTCAATCACAGTCAACGTCCTCTTTAAGGCACTCCCCAAAAATGGCGGCCACTCGAAATGTGTGTGTTAATGACATTAAATTCTCAACTTGTGATGCAACACATATGGGTCTGTGTGTAAAAGTAAAAGCTCTGTGTCCATTATGTTTTTCAGATCATGCTTCAGCGCCGGTATGACTTCGCGCCCAATGTGTGCGAGAAAAGGGACATCGCCCGGGAGATCATCGCCGAGATCCACCGTGTGACCAGCACCACCTTCACTCACACCCAGATAATGCAGCATTGGTCGGACCTGAAGCGTCTGCACATGCCCCGGGTGCGGAGGTTTTTTGGGATCCATTTCCCAAGTAAGTACAAAGCAATTGCATGGTATATGTTCAAAATGTCTAAGTTATGCCTTTATTTATAATGACTTTTCTTTGGTAGTGTTGGAAATGGATTTCAGAATTCGCCGCACCCGGAGACGTACAGGCCGACCAGTGCTGCATGACTCTGCATCTGTGAGTGAAGGTGGTGGATCTCCCGGGCGACGGACCTACCCCTCCTCTGTGGCCTCCTCAGACCAGCCCCTGGACCTTACCACAGAGGAGGGGCCAAGGCGCGTGGGCGTGGAGTCATACCTGGCCACGCATGGGGAAGGCTCTGGTATGTCACTCTTCATGTATAGGCACAAAGATATACATGGCAGGCCAAAAACTAAGTTATCCTTTATTATGTATTTGTAGAAGCTTCAGGAGCGGGTGAGATAGTGGAGGAGGAGGCAGCAGAGATGCTTGAAGTCGATCCTGGCGAAGGTGAGTGATGTCAGCCAGACTGGGAGCCAGATATGTTTGGAATAGTGACTCTATACAAGTACTAACCAAATGTCACATGTTTCTCCAGGGACTTCTTCCCAGCAGAGCCAGGACCAAGGGCAGCCTGTTGGCCCCAACCAGCCATCTGTCGGCCACCAACTCCGTAAGTCTCCATGCCATTATTCATATTAATGTTTGCTTAGCTAATAACACACACATAACTAAAGGCGTAGCCAATGTGTAGTTCACACTTTCATGTGGGCACTTCGTTAGCTTAAAGAGGACCCTAACTAGTATTAAGAACCAAAGACTTAGCCATCACACTGTACCTACAGATTTGAAACATGGAAAAACACCCTTCACCCATCTAATGCATGTTATTAGACTGAACCAAACCAATATTGGGGAATATGGAATGCACAATATTTACAGGCAGCATGGGATACAGATTGAAAAAAGGAAGGTGCTGCCATGCATTGTGTGAGTGATGACCTTTCCCTCAACCCAGCTATGCTCTGGATTCCCAACGCACCACTGTAACCTACTCCCCTGTACTTTATCCAACTCTCCACTCCTCATTAAGTGTTATGCTTCAGAGTCCAGATGGCGGCGCTGTAATCCCCAAAAAACCCTAACTAACTTTGAGGTGGTGCAGAATCATTGGTGAATAGTTATTGGTTTTCATTAAATAATGTTGAAGGTCCGGTTTAAGGAGTTTAAACACTTACCTGTGGGAAATGCATTAACTGTATCCCTTTGAAGAAGGACATATGTCATGCATTTACATGTATTTGATTAACCCTAAATCTATTTCCAGCATACAAACCGGTCTGGGACTCCTATTTATGTTTCTTTCTCTATTGGTTACAGGGATGATCCCCCAAACCTTGGCGGGAAAAAAAAAAAGAATGAAGGAGTTGGTGGCCGAGCTGCTGGCCATACAGGCGACGTTGGGGCCAACAGATGAAGAAGACGAGGAGGATTAGTGCCCTTGGTCCTGGCTCCTTTCTTAAAGTTGTTTTAAAATTTTAACACATTTTAACACTTGTTTTATGTTTTTTGTATTTTTACCAAAAACAAAAAAAACAAAAAAATAAGGTGTTTTACTGTTAAAAAAAACCGAAATATTTATATGTGTTTTTCGTTTAAAAAAAAAAAAAAAAGGTTTTCCAAAAAAAAACCAAAAAACAAAAAAAGTTTTTACTATTATTCCCAAAAAAACAAAGAAAATATTTTAAATAAATTATATTTTAATCCTTCAGAAATGTGTCTTTTCTAATATGCACACACCCAAAAAATTACACAAACCAGAAACAACACACTTAGAAACATATAGACACATGTAAATTATGTGATATTCTAACGTTTTATGGACCGAGAAATGAAGTTGGATGCAGCCACTAAGGGGTTTAGGTAAGTTTGAGGGACCGAGAAATGAAGTTGGATGCAAGCGCTAAGGGGTTTAGGTAAGTTTGAGGGACCGAGAAATGAAGTTGGATGCAGCCGCTAAGGGGTTTAGGTAAGTTTGAGGGACCGAGAAATGAAGTTGGATGCAGCCGCTAAGGGGTTTAGGTAAGTTTGAGGGACCGAGAAATGAAGTTGGATGCAGCCGCTAAGGGGTTTAGGTAAGTTTGAGGGAGCGAGAAATGAAGTTGGATGCAGCCGCTAAGGGGTTTAGGTAAGTTTGAGGGAGCGAGAAATGAAGTTGGATGCAGCCGCTAAGGGGTTTAGGTAAGTTTGAGGGACCGAGAAATGAAGTTGGATGCAGCCGCTAAGGGGTTTAGGTAAGTTTGAGGGACCGAGAAATGAAGTTGGATGCAGCCGCTAAGGGGTTTAGGTAAGTTTGAGGGACCGAGAAATGAAGTTGGATGCAGCCGCTAAGGGGTTTAGGTAAGTTTGAGGGAGCGAGAAATGAAGTTGGATGCAGCCGCTAAGGGGTTTAGGTAAGTTTGAGGGACCGAGAAATGAAGTTGGATGCAGCCGCTAAGGGGTTTAGGTAAGTTTGAGGGACCGAGAAATGAAGTTGGATGCAGCCGCTAAGGGGTTTAGGTAAGTTTGAGGGAGCGAGAAATGAAGTTGGATGCAGCCGCTAAGGGGTTTAGGTAAGTTTGAGGGACCGAGAAATGAAGTTGGATGCAGCCGCTAAGGGGTTTAGGTAAGTTTGAGGGAGCGAGAAATGAAGTTGGATGCAGCCGCTAAGGGGTTTAGGTAAGTTTGAGGGACCGAGAAATGAAGTTGGATGCAGCCGCTAAGGGGTTTAGGTAAGTTTGAGGGAGCGAGAAATGAAGTTGGATGCAGCCGCTAAGGGGTTTAGGTAAGTTTGAGGGAGCGAGAAATGAAGTTGGATGCAGCCGCTAAGGGGTTTAGGTAAGTTTGAGGGACCGAGAAATGAAGTTGGATGCAGCCGCTAAGGGGTTTAGGTAAGTTTGAGGGACCGAGAAATGAAGTTGGATGCAGCCGCTAAGGGGTTTAGGTAAGTTTGAGGGAGCGAGAAATGAAGTTGGATGCAGCCGCTAAGGGGTTTAGGTAAGTTTGAGG
Source organism: Gastrophryne carolinensis (assembly GCA_027917425.1). Taxonomy (NCBI): domain Eukaryota; kingdom Metazoa; phylum Chordata; class Amphibia; order Anura; family Microhylidae; genus Gastrophryne; species Gastrophryne carolinensis. Next base: position 104,618,471 of record CM051241.1, read on the forward strand.
GACCGATAAATGAAGTTGGATGCAGCCGCTAAGGGGTTTAGGTAAGTTTGAGGGACCGATAAATGAAGTTGGATGCAGCCGCTAAGGGGTTTAGGTAAGTTAGGTAAGTTTCTGTTTGAGGGTGCGCATGCGCAAGATCTTATAAACATACGAACGCACGAATCTAAGAGGCCAAAAACCAATGAAAACCAGAGGCAAACGCAAGTAATTGGAAGAGCTTGACGATGGAAGCAGCCGAAAAAACAGGCTGCCGCCGCAACAGGTGAGCACATGAACGTGATTTTTACGATTGTCAACTGACTGAGGCAAGTTCGGGAGATATCATACGAACGGACGTATCTTTTAGGATAGAAACGTATTTGCTTATTGAATCACTCGCAAGTTCATACGAACGCACGAGCGGACGTGAAAAATAGGATGATCGTGAGCCAAATCCAAGCTGTTACATGTTTCTTTGAATCAACCCATATATCTACTGTATATTGCTGTACATATATTGGTCATGTTGATTTTAGATAGACCAAAACCTAGGATTTTGAAGCGTTTTTGCCCATGCTCCTCGGGCACCCTGATCGGCGGTGCCCCGCTGTGTGAAGCCTGCCCAGGTCGCCTGATCTGACTTGCCCTTCCCCAGTCCTATGGCGCCTGCCCAGCCTCTTGTCCAATCAGCGCGCTCGGATCTTGTCCCCTTCGTCTAAACAATCGACTAAGGTAGCGAATCAGAGCCGCTTCTCCCCCTTCCCTCCAATAGGGAGTGTGCCATTCATTCTGTTTTTAGCGGAACAAAACCCACCAGCAGCCAGCCTGGAATCTAAAAGATGCCCCGCTTTGTGAAACCCCCCACAACGCTAGTAACTCACCTTTTCCTGGTCCAATGGCGCATGTGCCAGCTCTCATCCAATCAAAGCTGTTTTGCCTTTCGACAATTTTGTTTACAATAGGGAGCATGTGCTGCTGCATCCCCTGCATCCCCGATGGTCTGCATATGCTCCAGCCATTCAGATAGTTTGGGATGGGAGCGTGTACACCACAGGAGATGGAGGAGGTGCTCCCCATTGAAGGCAATCCGAGCCCTTTGCCAAAAGGGCAAAGGGCTTTGATTGGACAAAAGCCCGCGCTTGCGCCGTTGGACCAAGGAGGAGTGAGTTTTACTGGGAAACTGGGGGGCTTATATAGCGGGACATCCCAATTCAGGATTCCAGAGGGGTGCAGAACAAAACCTGAGAAAGTCCATCAGGCGCGGGGCAATTCAGCTTAAGCTTTATTTGGGGGGGGCGCTATTCTGAATCTTTGCCCCGGGTGCAGAAAAGTCTAGCTAAGCCTCTGGATTAAGAGCAGTCCCAGGTGTCAGTTATTGCAGCATCTTCTTAAAGGAGCTCTATTGCAAAATTATATAATATTAAAAATCCATATAAACATGCTAAATGCTTACGATTATACATCTCAACTTAAAATAATTTCTACCAAGCTTTTAGTTTTTTCTACTGGTAGGAAAAAAAGACAGGCTTTTGAGCATCCGAGGAATGTCAGTAGATAACAATATTTATTATTTATATTATATATTTATTCTTTCTTTCAATAAAAGAATCAAGCTTGGCTGGGTTTTTTGGTGCAGAGTATATAAATACCCTGCATATATTTTGTCATATAGCATCTACAATACCAATATATATTTATTACTGGACCATTTTTTTCACAAAAGTGCTTCTTTAAGGGGGAAGTCCAGTGCACGGTGACAGCTGTAAATTTCTGTCTATTTCATTTAGAGGTAAATCAGATGCTGCACCTCTAAAAGTCCTGATTTGACACATCTTAATTAGCTGAATGGAAAAGTTGGAGGGTGGCTTTTTAAATATTTTTTCTAGTTTGGCTACCGTTGTCCTTAAACCAAGAAAAAAAACATCTGAAAATAGCGTTCACCTTTGCTCACCTATACCACCACAGCCTGGCCCACAATTACCTCTATGGATCCTGTCCCAGCAGCCTCTTGTATTGTGAACAAAAGCCCCCCAACCTATGCCCAGCACTCATGCTACATTCACACCACTGCAGATGTATGTGCATTCCTGCATTCTGTTAGAATGCACAGGATCTGCAAAATATAAGGTCTTCCTTAAGCCCTTACACACCACTCCTTTACAAGAGAGGGTGAGTGTGCACTAAAAATTCCAGCTTGCTGTTTTCCAACCAGACTGGGAGCCCAGCCCAAACAGTATATGTGAATTCAATCCAAAGGGTAGGGAGGGTCCTGCCTGATTACCTGCACCCCCAATGGAGGTGCAGAAAAGACCGATGCCCATCGACATGGGTCCATGGGTGCCCCTGGTACCCTTGGAAGAGCACTGGACCTGTACCAAAGGGCATTTGTATCTTACTATGGCCGGAGGCTGGCTGTTTCGTCCTTTGAGCCAGAGGGATCACAGCAGTTTGATTCCCCAGAATTTCCCAAAAAATCCCCAAAATGGAAGGCAAAACACTTGCCTGAAACTCTGCTCCTGCTCCTTTAGTTGTCTTAGCTGTTCCTAAGCCTAACCCAAGTGGACAGGTATAAATATAACCAGGTGGGAGATTTAATTTTTTTTAAATATCGTACAGTTTACATTACTAGTAATGAGGCGAAAAGAGGCCTGTGCGACTTGGTAGCTTTTCAACTGTACTCCGAAAAGATTAATCAAATGTACCTTTTGCGTCATAACCTAATCCTACATAAATGAACTGGCTATGCCATTGAGCTTATTGTCCGTAATTTAGGCATCTCTGTAGCTGGAATGCTTTACGTATGAACATCAAATCTAGAACTTTGATGTCTGTAATAATATTTGAACTCTTCTCATGTGTAATTGGCTGGCAGGCTTAGTCTGTGAACAGCAAATAAGTGACTGTAGTCCTCATCCATTACCGCATTCCATATTTTTAGATCCCAAGAAAAAAAAATGAATTTTCCATACAACGTTGCCTTTTTACTAATGACATATGGTTTGTGTATACTGATCATTAGGCCTCCTGGCTAACAATCCTAAAATGAAATTCCACGAAATGTTTATTTCCTTTGTGCATTTATTTTGCACTTCAATTAAATTTAATAAACATTTAGAAACAAATAATTTAGAACCTGGGTTCCCAAGCCCAGTAGTAGTAGTGGAGGCAGCAGCTTTTATAATGACAAGTGTAGAACTGGGCCTGGGCAGAATCTACACTGTCTGTCTGTCTGACCACTGTCTGAGTTCTGACCACAAAAAGGGCCTATAGTTACCCGACTGCCCCCTGCTTCACTAGTCTCCATGGCTACTCAGTTCACTCATCTCCATTCTAGTGCTTTCGGCTCTGGTGCTCCCTGGCTGGTTTTGGTGTATGCCCCTGCTTACAATCATGAAGGAGCCTTGTGGGAATTCCTAGGTTCTGTCAAACTTATTAATGCAAGACAATGTGAGTTGAGGTTTTTTTAGACTAAGGAAGTTTCAGAGTGGGGTGGGTAAGAATAGTAGAGTTACTGTAGGGCTGATTCTGCACCATGAGAATTTTTTTTCTCACTATTTTTCCTTGTTGCAATTCAGCACCATTTTTAGTGGTGTTTGAAAATTTGCACAGCTAAAAACGCTTCTGAGATGTAGGAAAAATATCAAGATTAGGGTTGGGTGAACCTGAACTGCAAAGTTTGGCTGCACAGCAGATTGGATGATTGGCTGCACATCAGCCAATCAGCCTTCTTCCTTCACCTCTCGGCATTGGCCCTATTTACAGTAACAGTTCAAGACAACTCTGGGTTAATGCCTATTTACAATAACAGTCCAAGACGACTCTGTTAGTGCCTATTTACAGTAACAGTTTAGGGCAACTCTGTGTTAGTCCCTATTTATAGAAACAGTTCAAGGCAATTCTGTGTTTAGTGCCTATTTAAAGTAACAGTTCAAGGCAACTTTGTGTTACTGCATATTTTAACACTGTTTAAAGTGGGGGTGCCCAAGTCCCCCAAAAGAGCCTGAACCAGAGACTTAGGCCCTTATTTATCAAGGGCTAGCGCCAGGTAGTGTCTGACGAGCGCCAGGTACCGCCAGCTAACGGCGGCTACCGACTCAAGTACGCCCGGCGGCGGTCACAATGACGCATTTATCACGCTAAATGAGGCTAGCGCCGGCGAGAGCGACAGCTAGCGCGGGATTCATCATGTAGCCGACTGCAACGAACAGCGCCGCTGCTAATCCCATCACAGCGCCAGGTATGACCTGTCGCTCCCTGGCGATGTCCAATGCATTTCAATGGAGCAATCTTTAATTAATCATAATTAATTCCTATTAATGTTTATTTTTTTTTTTTTTAATGTCAAAAATTCTGTGACCACTTCTGCAATGTTAGGATTTTTTTTTAAGGTAAAATAAAAAAAAAAAAAATTTGTGCAAAATTGATATTACAGGTCTGATATTAATGTATTCATATTACAAAATTTTTATAAAAACTTGTATAATTTTACAATCAAAAAATATGGTTGTTTGGGGGTTAAAAACTATTTTACACCCATCGCCGCCAGCGCTCTGGGGTTTAAACAAGGAATTCACAGCGCGAAAAAATTCGGAGCGTGTTTTGTTAATGAATCTGCAGCAAGCCGTTCGCTCTGGCCATTCGTTGTCAGGTGCACCCATACAACGCTGAACCTGTGAAACAGCGACCCCCCAGCCCGTATTCAACATTACCACACACCGACTGAGTCGCTGTCAACAAGCAAACCCCGGCCAAGCACAGCGAATACTAGCTGGCGCTGAGAAAATCACGCTACTGGCGTTCATCTGTCGCTACCTGGCGCTATTAATGAATCGGCCTCTTAACATTGCACACACTCAAATATTTCTCCAAAACATTTTTTATTTGATCCACATAATACAATTGTCTAAAAAGACAATTTAAAAAACATACATTATTACTGCATATTTTAGGTAACAGTTCAAAACAATTCTGTGCTAGTGCCCATTTGAAGTAACAGTTCAAGGCAACTCTGTGATAGTGCCTATTTACAGTTCTAGGCAACTATGTGTTAGTGTCTATTTATTGTAACAGTACAAGGCAACTATGTCTTAATGCCCATTAACAGCTTTCTGCAATGCTGAGGCTGAGAGGGAGGCTAGCAGGTAGGAGTTTGTGGAAGAGGATGCCTGGAAGAATGACAAGATCCTAAACCCAACATGGACATACTCGGTCATGCGTTCGGACTGTGCATGGCTGGCGGCATGTGCCATCACGTAAGTGTCCTGTACGCTGGTCTGCACAAGCCCAGGCAGCCCCTGACCCTGTATGTGCTCTGCGTTCACGACAGGCACTTCCTGGACACCTAAGGCCCTTTAAAAGGGGACGTGCAGCACTAGGAAGTTGCCTAAACATCTTCGTGGAGTGATGCTTGCCTCTGTGCCTCTGTGACTTCCTGGTTTGATGTTCAGCTCTGACTTCTGGCTTTGGATTACGACCCAGCTCTGACTCTGACCCCCAGACTTTGGACATCGACCTCTGTCTGGCTCTCTAACTATGATTTAGCCTGTTTCGACTCTCTGAACCTTGGCATTGAATTAAGGCTTTCCCAGGCTCTGGACTCTATGGCTTCCCTGCATCAGCTTTATCAAAAACTCAAACTGGATTTTACCATATTTGGACTCACTGACATTGTCAACAGTAGTGGGACCATGACTTCTCTGCAGTGCAGTCCCACCCCCCTTGTGGATGGCTCAGGTGAAAACCAGATCTGTCGACCAGGTCCCCATAGTAAAACCAGTGCAGGGTGTAGCACTCTACTGGGTCCCCTCAGTTACAGTCAGCTTTAATTCTCTATTGCCTTGCAGATCTTCTTCTGTTCCTGCCTGGTGTTCCTGATTCTGCATCATCTTCACATTTGATACTCCGGCCCTTCCCTCAGCTTTCCCCATTCTCCACTCTCTGAGGAGGCCACAGAAGGCATTGATGGCAGCTGTCTGTATTTAAATCGGCCTGGTCCCCAGAAAGGTACATGACACAACCAGGCACTGGGAATGAGCGTGCCAAGGCAGGCTCACAGAATCTCATTAGCATTGCATTTTATCAAGCAGACAAGACAGAGATCATTTGCAAGCTGTGCCAGCAGTGCCTGAAGCAAGGTAAAATTCTTAAGAATTTCGCACCACGTGCATGATCAGGCACCTGCAAGCTAAACATGAGCTGCAGTGGCAGAAACACCTAAAAACAAAAGAAAAACCTGCGTCTCCCTCTGCTGCTTCGACTGACTCAGCCGATACGACTGCCTCTTCAATGACCAGGCCACCTGTTTCCCCCCTAAAGTGGGATGTGGGACCATCACCACCTCCAGCAGCAGCAGCACCATCACCAAGCCAGTCCACACCATTCCAGGGACATGTTTAGCTTTCCATCCTGCAAACTTTGGAGAGAAAGTGGAAGTTTGGCCAATCTCACCCACAAGCCCTGGCTCTGAATACAAGCATTTCTAAATTGCTGGCCTTTAAAATGCTCCCATTCTGCCTGGTGAAGACTGACAATTTTAAAGATCTCATGGCGGTGGTAGTCTCACAATATACTGCTCCCAGCAACTACTACTTTCCTCGCCAGGCCATCCCTGTCCTGCACCACCATGTTGTCAAAAAAACAAGTAATAATGTACACTGGGAAATGCCATAATTTCCAGTGTACACCTCACCACTGACATGTGGCAGGGACGTTACATATTTCTAACTACCCACTGGGTCAATGTAGTGGCAGCTAGGACAGAAGAGGGAAGCACTGTTGCGCCTATCCTTCCACTACCCAAGATTGCTGGAAATCAGCTGGTGCCTCCTCCTACTCTGCTTCCTCCTCCAGCAGTCAGCGCAGCCCCTGCACTACCAATTTGAGCACTGTCATGGGGAAATGGTAGCATGCAGTGCTAAAACTCATCTGTCGGGGCGAAAGACCCCTCACACCGCCCAGGAGCTGTGGACCAGTATCTAGGAGCAGACAGAGTGGCTGCTGTCATTGCACCTGAAACCTGGCAAGGTGGTGAGCGACAATGGGCAATCAACCTTGGGACGAGTCGGGTTGATGCAGATCCATTGTCTTGTGCATGTGCTCAACTTGGTGGTGCAGAGTTCCCTGGCTTCCTATCCACATATGCATAAAGTTGCTGCATAAAGTGCGTAGCATGTGCATGAACTTTTGGTGGTCCCACCTTGCTGTCACTCACCTGACTGCACTGCAGAGAAATTTTGGACTTCCCAATCACGTCTCATATGTGACTTGCCAAGCAAGGGGAATTCCGCATATATGCTGGGAAGGGTTTGTGAGCAGCAGCAGACAATAGTTGAGTTTCACCTTCAAAAAGCCATGTGAGTAGAAGTGCAGACCAACAGCACTTCACCAGCAATGAGTGGGCCTCCACGAGGGACAGCTGAGCATCTGAGCAGTGCTGCAATATTTCCAGTATGCCACCAATATTGTCAGTGCTGATGACACCCTCAAAGCAGGGTGGCACCCAGCTCAGCTCACAGGCATTGATGGAGCATGACTGGAGGGAGGAGCAGGAGAAGACGCCGTATAGTCACCTGTGCCGATTACTGGATGGCCACCATGAGTTCCCAGCTGAATTTGAGGGCTCAATGGTGGCAGGAGGCCAAGGGGGAGGAGGAGGAGAAGCAGCAAATCATCAATGCTGCAGGGGCAACAGCATCACCTCACAGGGGAGGGTGAGCATGGTCACAATGTCGAAAAAACGCAATGAATATATGTATTATGTATATATATTTGTGTATACCGTATATATATATATATATATATATATATATATATATATTTTAGTTTTCTGTTATTATTTTGAGAACTTTCCCCAGCCCATCTTGCCAGGCCAGGGCCATTACCCTGGTGTTCTCCTCAATTTGTAGCACTCTAGCCCTTGCTGCCCCCATTTTACAGCCTTTTTTGACAAATTCATGCCCCCATTCACTTAAATAGGGCTCTGGTCGAGTCCAGGGACCCAAACCGGACTTTAGTGGAAAGTTCTGACAAACGCATCGAACCTGAATTTCAGCGAGTTCGCCCAACCCTAATCAAGATTTTTTTCTCACATAAAACGTGGGTGGGTGATAGAAGTTGTCACAGTACACTCACCTGGTTTCTCCAGGTGGCGTTTTTTCAACAGAGTCTGGGCTTCAACACAAAATGTCTTGTTTGGCCTTTTTTTTGTGTATTCTCAATACTTTTTGGTGAAATATGTGCAAAAAAAATAAAAAAAATCTATTTTTTTGCAATTTGTAGTGTTTTTTAGTAAAAAAAAAATGTACGTTTGTCAATAAAATTTTATTGCGTGCGTAACCCCAATTTCTCCCGGTCACAGCGGTACCACATATGTATAGGTAGACACCCTTTCCTGCCCAGGAGACTCCCCCAAACTGAAACAGAGCTTTAGGAGATTTTCAGATAAAATACAACTGCGCTATGCACACCTTGCAGTTTTTCCAGAAAAACAACCCTTTACATTTGAAATACCTCCACAACACGCCTCAAGCTTTCTAGGCTTACCAACGATTGTTTATGTGGCCTTAGTTTTTTGGAAGAAATCCCTATTCTTTGGTTGCACAAAGTTTCCCTAAAAAAGAATAAAACGGAAGAATCAAGCCACAGTTTCCTAAAAAAAACTATATGCAAACAAGAAATAACAAGTACAATCTCAAAAAGCAACATGCCCCGAACAGAACGATATCCAACATGCATAGGTACTGTCAAGGGAAGAGTTGGCAAACACCACAAAGTAAAGTGTGCGCGTAACAGTAATTTTACTTGAAAATTTCAGCTCTGCAGACAAAGTGCGCACCTTGCAATTTTTTACCCAAAACAACCCTTTACATTTGGAATATCCCCAATAAACCATATATTTCCTGAAAGTACACATATTAAGCTTTCTAAGAGTACCCAGCTTGTTGTAGTAGGCTCACCTTTATGGAAGTAATCCCTCTAAGAATTCTTAGGTTGCACAGGGTTTCCTTAAAAAAATGAATAAAAAACGGAATAAATAACATGTTTTCCTAAATATAAATATGCAAACAAGAAAAAACAAGCTAAATCTGAAAGAACAAGGTCCCCCGAGCAGAACAATACCCAACATGCATAGGTACTATTAACTCTTTTAATTGCCATCCTACTTGAAATTTTGTCACCCTCTGTTGACAGGTTATTTTTCCCCATTCTGCGGCATGTTTAACCGTGATTTTTGCCGGAATTTCCAGGAAAATTATAGATATATATTTTGCAGCAGAGTTTAGGCTTTAACATGAAATGTCTTGTTTGTAATTTTTCTACTGTTTTTTTTTTATATTTTTGTGTAAAAAAACAAAAAAATAAATAAATATTTTTTAGACAATTGTCTCCTTTATTTTAAACAAAACATTTACTTTATTAGAGAAAACCATATTGCATGTGAAAGCCCAATTTTTCCCGATTACAACGGTACCACATATGTATTGGTAGCCCCCCCATTCTTGCCCAGGAAACTGAAAGCCCTAAACTGAAAATAGCACTTTATAATATTTACAAATAAAATACTACTACTATCCACACTATAAACATAAGAGGTTAATTAAAAAAAATGATATAGGGTCCCCCCTCCTGGGGGGGGGGTATTTTGGGGGGAATTTTAAGGGTTAAAACTCCCCCAAAAATGATATGGGGTCCCCTTACCTATTATAACCAGCCCTGGACCAGCTATGGGGGCTTGTAGAACAGGGTGCAAGGGGGCCAGCTTTGGTGGCCCCCACCCTGCAGGCTACAAGCCCACATAGTCATGGCCCAGGCTCTTATGCCCCCCCCTGGGCTTTGGGGAGGCAGGTAATTGGGGTGCCAGGGGTTAAGCCGCAGGTGACTTGCCAGCCCCCAGCCTTGTGAACTGGTATAGGGATCTCATGGATCCCTTACCAGTTCACAAGGGGTTAAGTGTAATAAAAACACAGAAACAAGCAGAAAAAATATTATTATTTATTATTATATTATATTATTATTTAAATATTATATTATTTATTTATTTTTGTAATACTTACCTCCCATCCATCCCTGTGTCCCACACTGATCAATCTGGCTTCTGCTCTCCTGCTGCAGCTAGAAGCCTTTTATAGCTGCTGGGTGACAAAACATAAGGGGTTAATTAAAAAAAACTGACATAGGGTCCCCCCTCCCAGGGGGGGCGGCATTTCTTTGGAATTTTAAGGGTTAAAACCCTTCAAAATAAAAAAAATGAAATGGGGTCCCCCTTACCCAGCATTACCAGCCCGGGACCAGCTATGGGGGCTTGTAGGAACATAGTGGAGGGGCCAGCTTTTGTGGCCCCCCACCCTGCAGCCTACAAGCCCACATAGCTTATGTGGGCCCGGGCTCTATTGCCACCCCCTGGGCTTTGGGAAGGCAGGTAATAGGGGTGTCGGGGGTTAATGGCAAGTCACCTGTGGCTAACAGGTGCTCGGGTGTTTGGAGGAGAGAGCCTGGGGGGGGCGATCACAGCCCATTCCCCCTCCCCACCTCTCTCCTCCAAGCACCCGAGCAGACTGATTCTTAGTCTTGGATGCTGGTTCTTAAGAAGCCGGCTGCTGGTGACATCACATATAATGTCACCCAGCCTCGCCCCCAGGGGGCGGGGCTAGCAGTCGCGATCCAGGAAGTGGGGGGAGGGCGATTTCTGCCCTCTCCTCGCCACGGAAGAGCCTGGGGGGGCGATCGGAGCCCCCCCAGTGAAGAGGAGACCCGGCGGGAGGCAGCGCGGCCACAGGTAAGTCAATGTCATTTTTATTCTTTTTTTACAGTTAGCAGCTGCTGCTGCCGAAGGTGGGGGGCACTATGCCAGGGGCTCTCCTGGAGCCATCCGAGCCCCCACGGGGGATCGGATGGCACCAAATTAAAGAGGAGACCCAGCTGGATCCAACGAGGGGTCAGGTGTTGTTAAACTAACCAATAGATCCAGTCCTTCCCGTCTGATCCCCTGCTTACATGCTCTGTAAAGGAATTCCCAGCCATAATGTTATTGCCCAAGTAAGCTTTTAGCTGGGTGTGATATTCCTGAGACTCCAGTGTTGTTTATCCATTGCCGACCTTGCTAGCCCGACTATTCCTGACTGCCGCCTGTACTGACCTCAGCCTGAATTACGACTACGTACCCGTCTCATCCCTGGTGCCCCGAAGTTTTCTAAACTCCTGGTTTTACCCTTGGTGTGACCTTTGACCTTACCCGTGTTCTCCCTTGGAGCTGCTATTTCAAGAACTATAATCTGTATATACCTCAGCTATCTGATTACGCCCAGTCTTACCTTCGATTCATCCATCTTCCCCTTGAGTTTACAACCTTTCAGCTAAGTCCTGGGGGCAACCATGTCCGGTGAGACATTTAAAGCATCCCGGCAAACGGGGCTTGGCTAAAGTTGAAGCTAGCTGTGGAGATTGGGGGTTGTAAACTCACAAAGAAGACAGGTGTCCCCGGGGTTTGACAGAAGCTAGTCTAAAGGGTTTTTTTTGCTGTGAGGGGTAATGTTGTGTATCAGCAACAAGTACGAAAGAAAGGCAACAGCGGAATAACGGAAATAGTAAAGCCAGTATGAGTGGTGAAACAAGAATCCATGAGAGGTAGCAAAGATGTAGAAAAGAGAGTAAAGGTGGGAAATGGTCAAATCTGTGGAAACTGGAGATTAATGACTCTAAATGTAAACTCATGTACTTGGGTAGAAAGAATTCCTGTGCTGAGTATCGTATGGGCAGTACTGTGTTAGCCAGGAGGAGAGAGATTTAGGGATACTGATTACTGAAAGCTGCAAGATGAGTGGACAGTGTAGCCAGGCAGTAGGAAAAGCAAGCAGAATGCTTGGCTGCATAGCTCGAGGCATCACCACTAGGAAGGAGGAGGTTGTGATGCCGCTGTATAGAGCCCTGGTAAGGCCACAGATAGAATCCTGTGTGCAGTTCTGAAGACCTTACCGGCAAAACAACATTATTCAAATATAAAGTCCAAAGGAAGCCAACAAAGATGGTACAAGGACTTAAACTTAAAACTTATCAGGAAAGACTTAAAGAACTTAATTTGTACAGTCTAACGGAAAGAAGGGATATATGTGAATGGATTGAATAAGGTCAGGAGGGAAGTCTTTTTAAGAAAAAACTTAGGGCCTTATTTATCAAGGGATAGCGCCAGGTAGTGTCTCACTAGCGCCAGGTAGCGCCAGCTATCGGCGGCTACCGACTCCAGAACGCCAGGCGGCGGACACAATCACGCATTTATCACGCTAAATGAGGCTAGTGCCGGCGAGAGCGTCAGCTAGCGCGGGATTCATCATGTAGCGGACTGCAATGAACAGCGCCGCTGCTAATCCCATCACAGCGCCAGGTATGACCTCTCGCTACCTGGCGCTCTCCAATGCATTTCAAGGGAGCAATCTTTAAATATTCATAATTAATTGATATTAATGGTTTTTTTTTTGTAAATGTCAAAAATTCTGTGACCACTACGGCAATGTTAGATATTTTTTTAAGGTAAAAAAAAAAATTTGTGCAGAATTGATATTACAGGTCTGATATTAATGTATTCATATTACAAAATGTTTAGAAAAACTTGTTTAATTTTTTAATCAAAAAATATGGTTGTTTTGGGGGTTAAAAACTACTTATAAGCCATCGCCGCCAGCGCTCTGGGGTTTAAACAAGCATTTCACAGCGCGAGAGTTTTTGGAGCGTGATTTGTTAATGAATATGCTGGGAGCCGTTCGCTATGACCATTCGCTGTCATGCGCTCCCATACAGCGCGGAACCTGTCAAACAGCGACTCCTAACCCCGTATTCAATATTACCGCACACCGACTGAGTCGCTGTCAACAACCGAACAACGGCCAAGCACAGCGAATACTAGCCGGCGCTGTGAAAATCACGCTACTGGCGCTCATCTGTCGCTACCTGGCGCTATTACTGAATCGGCCTCCCCATGATAGAACAAGAGAACCTAAAACTAGTCAGAGGGAAGATCAGGTGCAATATTGGGAAATATTGTTTTACAGAAAGATTAGTAGATGTTTGGAACAAACTTCCAGCAGAGGAAGTTCGTCAGCCAGTGAATTTAAACATGCCTCTGATAAGCACACATACAGTATATACATAAGGGCAGACTAGATGGACTGTATTTTTATGGAAGTGGATGTTAAAGATTAGAACTGGGGGATGAAGTGATGAGGAATGGGAAGAGAAATGTAAGGTAGAAGATACGGCTATTTCTTTTTTCTTTCTTTTCTTCTTTATGATTTTTTTTCCCTTAGTGCAATTCAGCATCATTTTAGCTGTGTTGAATTGTACTAAGCATGTTTTCTCACAAAGAAACACGAGAAAAAAAATTGCATGGTGCTGAATCAGTACAGTAGCTCTTTTTCTCACTTTTTTGTGTTTGTAATGAATTTTTTCATTAGTGCAATTTGGAACCATTTTTAGCTGTGTAATTTATGTAATTATTTGCACAGCTAAAAATGGGGCTGAACTGCACTATCACTATCAAATCATTATAAACATTTTTTGTCTCCCCCCTCCCCCCGTTCAAGAGATAGCAGAGACGCCAGTGAAGGATGAAGAAGGCCCAGCGAGCAACCCTTGATATTTCACTGGCGTCTCCACCATCTTTTGAACTGGGGGGGATACACTTCCCTCCTTTCATCCTGCCTCCCAGCCATCCCAGTGGGTGGTTTGCCTACCCCCCGCCACAGTAAACCACAATCAAAATGGGCAGGTAGAAGAACCTTTGGTGGGCCACAAAATCAGCACATAAGTTTACTGGCCCTTGCCAGCCCACCACCAGCCTATGAACTGCTAAGCCCTGCCCCAAAGTGCTTCTCAAGTGATTAAAGAGCATTTAACAGCTGAAGCTATATCATTGCACAAACAGATCATGAGTAGTGATGAGCGAGTAGTATTCGACCGAGCCGGTATTCGATCGAATACTACGCTGTTCGTCATACTCGATTTCGATCGAGTACAGCGGCGATGGCGCACTCACAATTCGTTTCCCCTCCCACCTTCCCTGGCGCGTTTTTTACACCAATCACCATGCAGGGGGGGTGGGACAGGTCCTGGGAGGACGCTGGCATCGCGAAAACGGCGTCTACACGCATTGGCTGGAAAAACCATGTGACCTCGAATATACAAAACTCAGCACTTCCTCTTCGTCAGCATTAGCAGCTTGAACTTAGTGAGGGACAGACGCTCACAGCAGGGAAAGACAGGCTGTCGCTGGCAGGGCCCCAGAAGCTCGGAATATCGCTTTTACCACCATCTATACCAGCTACCAGAAGACAAGACAGTCCTTAATAGCCCTTATTAGGGCTGCTACGCTGAACAGTATATAGCTCATATTCTATGTAGTCAGGCAGGGCCCCAGAAGCTCAGAATATACCTTTTACCACCATATATACCAGCTACCAGAAGACAAGACAGTCCTTAATAGCCCTTATTAGGGCTGCTACGCTGAACAGTATATAGCTCATTTTCTATTTAGTCAGGCAGGGCCCCAGAAGCTCAGAATATACCTTTTACCACCATATATACCAGCTACCAGAAGACAAGACAGTCCTTAATAGCCCTTATTAGGGCTGCTACGCTGAACAGTATATAGCTCATTTTCTATTTAGTCAGGCAGGGCCCCAGAAGCTCAGAATATACCTTTTACCACCATATATACCAGCTACCAGAAGACAAGACAGTCCTTAATCCCTTATTAGTGCTGCTATGTTGAACAGTATATAGCTCATATTCTATGTAGTCAGGCAGGGCCCCAGAAGCTCAGAATATACCTTTTACCACCATATATACCAGCTACCAGAAGACAAGACAGTCCTTAAGAGCCCTTATTAGGGCTGCTACGCTGAACAGTATATAGCTCATTTTCTATTTAGTCAGGCAGGGACCCAGAAGCTCAGAATATACCTTTTACCACCATATATACCAGCTACCAGAAGACAAGATAGTCCTTAAGAGCCCTTATTAGGGCTGCTACGCTGAACAGTATATAGCTCATTTTCTATTTAGTCAGGCAGGGCCCCAGAAGCTCAGAATATACCTTTTACCACCATATATACCAGCTACCAGAAGACAAGACAGTCCTTAATAGCCCTTATTAGGGCTGCTACGCTGAACAGTATATAGCTCATTTTCTATTTAGTCAGGCAGGGCCCCAGAAGCTCAGAATATACCTTTTACCACCATATATACCAGCTACCAGAAGACAAGACAGTCCTTAATAGCCCTTATTAGGGCTGCTACGCTGAACAGTATATAGCTCATTTTCTATTTAGTCAGGCAGGGCCCCAGAAGCTCAGAATATACCTTTTACCACCATATATACCAGCTACCAGAAGACAAGACAGTCCTTAATCCCTTATTAGTGCTGCTATGTTGAACAGTATATAGCTCA
The DNA here is from genome assembly GCA_027917425.1 of Gastrophryne carolinensis. Classification (NCBI taxonomy): domain Eukaryota; kingdom Metazoa; phylum Chordata; class Amphibia; order Anura; family Microhylidae; genus Gastrophryne; species Gastrophryne carolinensis. The sequence continues at coordinate 104,633,886 of CM051241.1, forward strand.
TATTCTATGTAGTCAGGCAGGGCCCCAGAAGCTCAGAATATACCTTTTACCACCATATATACCAGCTACCAGAAGACAAGACAGTCCTTAATAGCCCTTATTAGGGCTGCTACGCTGAACAGTATATAGCTCATTTTCTATTTAGTCAGGCAGGGCCCCAGAAGCTCAGAATATACCTTTTACCACCATATATACCAGCTACCAGAAGACAAGACAGTCCTTAATAGCCCTTATTAGGGCTGCTACGCTGAACAGTATATAGCTCATTTTCTATTTAGTCAGGCAGGGCCCCAGAAGCTCAGAATATACCTTTTACCACCATATATACCAGCTACCAGAAGACAAGACAGTCCTTAATCCCTTATTAGTGCTGCTATGTTGAACAGTATATAGCTCATATTCTATGTAGTCAGGCAGGGCCCCAGAAGCTCAGAATATACCTTTTACCACCATATATACCAGCTACCAGAAGACAAGACAGTCCTTAAGAGCCCTTATTAGGGCTGCTACGCTGAACAGTATATAGCTCATTTTCTATTTAGTCAGGCAGGGCCCCAGAAGCTCAGAATATACCTTTTACCACCATATATACCAGCTACCAGAAGACAAGACAGTCCTTAAGAGCCCTTATTAGTGCTGCTACGCTGAACAGTATATAGCTCATTTTCTATTTAGTCAGGCAGGGCCCCAGAAGCTCAGAATATACCTTTTACCACCATATATACCAGCTACCAGAAGACAAGACAGTCCTTAATAGCCCTTATTAGGGCTGCTACGCTGAACAGTATATAGCTCATTTTCTATTTAGTCAGGCAGGGCCCCAGAAGCTCAGAATATACCTTTTACCACCATATATACCAGCTACCAGAAGACTTCAATACTTCAATACTTCAATACTTTATTGAACCGCCAAGTAAGTACAGTGTACAGACAAGGAATGCTTTTTGGTGAGGAGAACTCCATGAGAGCTATAACAATTGCATAGAAACAAGTAAAGGAATACTGATACAGTTCAGGTATCGGAATCGACTAACAAGTCAGTGATGCAGGATAGGATTCAATAAAGTGACTCTCATGCTTTGAGGATATTCATCGCCATGACTGCGAGTGGAAAAAAACTGTTCTTGTGTCTAGAGGTTTTGGTAGCATGAGCCATAAATCTGCGGCCTGATGGTAGGAGCCTGAAGAAGTGATGACCCGGATGCGTCACGTCGCCATAGATCTTCTTTGCCCTTGAGGAGATTCTACACATGTGTTGATCGTCCAAGGAAGGTAGGGGGATCCAATCAACCTTTCCGCGATCTTGGTAATTCTTCTCAGCCTTTGCTTGTCTTTTGTAGACACTCCACTGTACCACACTGTGCAAGAGCTGGTCAGGATTGATCCAATGGCCCCGTTGTAAAATGCCTTCAAGATCTTTTTGGACAATCCAAATTTTATCAGCTGCCTGAGGAAGAATAACCTCTGTTGGGCCTTCTTTAGGATGGCAGACGCTTGCAAGCTCCACTTCAGGTCCTGCGTGATGTGGGTACCAAGAAATTTGGCACTGGTGACAATCTTGACGGCCTCCTCACCAATCAGAATGGGGTGGTGAGATTGGTGGGATCGCCTAAAGTCAATAATAAGTTCAACTGTTTTTTGTGTGTTCAGAATAAGATTGTTGGCTTTGCTCCAACAGTCAAGAGCATCAACTTGGGCCCTATAGCTAGACTCATCATTGTCACTGATGAGGCCGACTAAGGTGGTGTCGTCAGCATATTTGATGATCTTTACCGACGGATCCGAGGAGATGAAGTCATTAGTGTAGCGTGAGAAGAGTAGCGGAGACAAGACGCAACCCTGAGGTGCACCCATGTTTGTAATCCTGGATGACGAAATGAAGGGTCCTAGTTTGACCTTTTGGGACCTGCCTGTTAGAAAACTGAAAACCCAGTTTGATATGTTTAGAGGAATGCCCAAGGATAGCAGCTTCTCTTGGAGAATTTGTGGGTCGATGGTGTTGAATGCCGAAGAGAAGTCCACGAATAGCAGCCTAGCATAGGACTTGGGACGATCAACGTGATTCAGCGTGAACTTGATCGCCAGATTGACCGCATCCTCAGCTGATCTGTTTGCTCTGTAAGCGAACTGTAGAGGATCCCAAGAAGAACCTGTGGCCTCCTTAAGGAAAGACATGATAAGCTGTTCGAATACCTTCATGACCACAGGGGTAAGAGCAATTGGTCTGTAGTCATTCAGGTCCGAGGCGGAAGAGGATTTTGGTACCGGAATGATGAGAGAGCTCTTCAGGCAGCTAGGGACTATGCCAGCCTCTAGCGACCTTCTGAAGATGTCTGTAAGGACTGGAGCAATCTGCTCTGCGCAAACCTTGAGGCATGTAGTGGAGATGCCATCAGGACCTGATGCCTTCCTGGGGTTGAGGGACATCAGGAGTTTCCTGATGTCTGATACACCAAAGGCGAGCTTGGACGGATACTCAGGGCACTCAGGGCGAGGTGAGCTGCCAACACATGGAAGGGGATTGGTAGGGAGAGTGCCACTAGTGGCTGATTCGAACCGACAGTAGAAGTTGTTCAGTTCCTCAGCGAGCTCTTTGTTTGGAGTAATGGAAGCGGAGGAGCCCTTGAAGTTGGTGATGTGTCTTAAGCCATTCCAAAGCGCCTTGGGATTAGCAGAAGAGAATTCCTCCTCCAACCTAGATGAGTATAACCTTTTGGCAGCTTTTATCTCTTTCGAGAGCTTGTTCCGGAGTCGTCTGAATTCTGGAAGATTTCCATTTTTGTGGGCTTCCTCCTTTTTTGCTCTAAGGGCCTTGATCGACCTTTTAAACCAAGGTTTGTTGTTCTCTTTCTTCCTGTAAGTCCTGGTCTGAATCAACATGTCCTCGCAGAACTTGATGTAGGACGTTGCCTTGTCTGTCCAGTCATTGATGTCATTTGGATCTTTGAAGATATCCCAGTTAGTGGATTCGAGGCACGCCTGTAAATCGGATTTTGCCTGCTCCGTCCACTTCTTAGTAGTAATGTAGGAAGGCCTGCAGTTTTTCAGACGTTGTTTGTATGCAGGTACCAGGTGGATAAGGGCGTGGTCAGAATAACCAAGTGCCGCTTTGACAATAGGTTTGTAAGCGCCTTTTATAGTAGTGTAGCAGTGGTCAAGGGAGTTACCGCCCCTGGTAGGACAGGTAATATGCTGAAAGAACTTCGGCATTTCCAGATTGAGTTTAGCTTGATTGAAGTCACCCATAACGATGATGAGGGCCTGTGGAAATTTCCTTTCGCATTCCGTAATACAGTCAACCAAACCATCCAAAGCAGAGTTTACGACAGACTGAGGAGGAATATAGACCCCAATAAGAACAAAAGAGGTAAATTCTCTCGGAGCGTAAAACGGTCTACAGTTGACTGCCAATAATTCTAAACAGGGAGAGCAGCTTGTGACAAGGATTTTTGAGTCCCTGCACCAATTGGAGTTCACATAGAAGCAGATGCCGCCTCCCCGTAGTTTTTGCGCTGCGTGACAGTCCCTGTCTGCCCTGATGATATTAAAGTTGGGGAGCTCAAGTGCCTCGTCTGGAATGTTGGCGCTGAGCCAGGTTTCAGTGAAGCAAAGAACCGCTGAGTTGGAGAACTCAGAGCGATATTTACACAGTAGATGTAATTCCTCCATTTTGTTCGGGAGAGAGCGCAGGTTGGCTAGATGAACAGAAGGTAGAGCCAGACGTTGACCTCTCCTTTTTAGCCGCACCAACACACCCGCTCTTCTACCTCTTCTATGCCATTTTTTGCATCGCCTGTGACTTATAGCCGCAATGTGGTCCATAACCAAGTCCCACAGCATAGAAAAAGAAGGCAGTTTGGGATCTTTAATTTCCAGGAGGGTTTCTCTTGCGTATTTAGGGCACATGGTGAACAAGAATGGGTTGGAGAAGGGAACAAATTCCAGAGTAGTAGACTAGGAAATCCTGGTACAGCAATTTCCTCCTGAACACACAACAATGAATGAGTGAGTCACCATTTAGATGGATAGGTGAGTCACCTTTAAATGGACGAATGAGTCACCTCTAACTGTTGTGTGCTCTAGGATGGTTAACAATATACTAGCAGACAGCCCTTTGAGTGAGTGAAAACTGTGAATGAGTGAGGCCTTTGGGTGAGATTGTTACATCCAGTAGCAAATGTGAATGAGTCAGGCAAGGGAGAAATTGTAACATCCAGCACAGCTCACCAGACTTGTCCCATCGAGCACAGAGTGACTCACCAGCCTGACCTTCCGACGCTGAAGCAGCAGCCCCCATCCGCCGATCAGCCCGAACAGGCTCCTCAGTCTGCTGCCACGCCACCGACCAGAGACACCACGATCACTTTCACCGATCCGCCAGGCTGCAAGAGATCAAAGCAGAGAGGATCAGCCAGGAAGAACAGGAGACCCGCCAGCCCCTCCGTACGCGACGACGTATCAATGCAGAGAGGATCAGCCAGGAAGAACGGGAGACCCGCCGGCCCCTCCGTACGTGACGGCGTATCAATGCAGAGAGGATCAGCCTGGAAGACCCGGAGACCCGCCGGCCCCTCCGTACGCGACGGCGACAGGGGATAGAGATCCGCCACTACACTACATACCACCGTCGCTCCTCTCAGACCGCACAGCCCGCCGAGCTAGCCAGCCACCACCGCGGTGAAACGAAGAGAAGGATGTTCGGTCCCCTCAGTTACTCAGCGCCGGGGTCGAGTCGGGTCGCCACGTGCACTCGGCCGCCATTGCAGCTCACACCAACTCACAGATCCAGGTAACGCACACACCTTTAGCACCCCAATCCAGTAGGCGAGATCTAAGGTAGCATGAGGACATACTAGAACAGGCAGGAAAGAACGGGAAACCGGTAAAACGGTAAAACAAGTAAAAAAAAAACTAACAGCTCTCTGGCGCAGCTCCTTCCAAGGCTGCCATGCTCGGCGCCATCTTTTGGCAGTCAGTCCTTAAGACAAGACAGTCCTTAAGAGCCCTTATTAGGGCTGCTACGCTGAACAGTATATAGCTCATTTTCTATTTAGTCAGGCAGGGCCCCAGAAGCTCAGAATATACCTTTTACCACCATATATACCAGCTACCAGAAGACAAGACAGTCCTTAAGAGCCCTTATTAGGGCTGCTACGCTGAACAGTATATAGCTCATTTTCTATTTAGTCAGGCAGGGCCCCAGAAGCTCAGAATATACCTTTTACCACCATATATACCAGCTACCAGAAGACAAGACAGTCCTTAATCCCTTATTAGTGCTGCTATGTTGAACAGTATATAGCTCATATTCTATGTAGTCAGGCAGGGCCCCAGAAGCTCAGAATATACCTTTTACCACCATATATACCAGCTACCAGAAGACAAGACAGTCCTTAATAGCCCTTATTAGGGCTGCTACGCTGAACAGTATATAGCTCATTTTCTATTTAGTCAGGCAGGGCCCCAGAAGCTCAGAATATACCTTTTACCACCATATATACCAGCTACCAGAAGACAAGACAGTCCTTAATAGCCCTTATTAGGGCTGCTACGCTGAACAGTATATAGCTCATTTTCTATTTAGTCAGGCAGGGCCCCAGAAGCTCAAAATATACCTTTTACCACCATATATACCAGCTACCAGAAGACAAGACAGTCCTTAAGAGCCCTTATTAGGGCTGCTACGCTGAACAGTATATAGCTCATTTTCTATTTAGTCAGGCAGGGCCCCAGAAGCTCAGAATATACCTTTTACCACCATATATACCAGCTACCAGAAGACAAGACAGTCCTTAATAGCCCTTATTAGGGCTGCTACGCTGAACAGTATATAGCTAATTTTCTATTTAGTCAGGCAGGGCCCCAGAAGCTCAGAATATACCTTTTACCACCATATATACCAGCTACCAGAAGACAAGACAGTCCTTAATCCCTTATTAGTGCTGCTATGTTGAACAGTATATAGCTCATATTCTATGTAGTCAGGCAGGGCCCCAGAAGCTCAGAATATACCTTTTACCACCATATATACCAGCTACCAGAAGACAAGACAGTCCTTAATAGCCCTTATTAGGGCTGCTACGCTGAACAGTATATAGCTCATTTTCTATTTAGTCAGGCAGGGCCCCAGAAGCTCAGAATATACCTTTTACCACCATATATACCAGCTACCAGAAGACAAGACAGTCCTTAATAGCCCTTATTAGGGCTGCTACGCTGAACAGTATATAGCTCATTTTCTATTTAGTCAGGCAGGGCCCCAGAAGCTCAGAATATACCTTTTACCACCATATATACCAGCTACCAGAAGACAAGACAGTCCTTAATAGCCCTTATTAGGGCTGCTACGCTGAACAGTATATAGCTCATTTTCTATTTAGTCAGGCAGGGCCCCAGAAGCTCAGAATATCGCTTTTACCACCATATATACCAGCTACCAGAAGACAAGAGAGTCATTAAGAGCCCTTATTAGGGCTACTATGCTGAACAGTATATAGCTCATTCTAGCTATATACACACTGCACACAACGGCTGCTTTAGTGAGGGGTAGCTGCTGCTGCTGGAATAGGGACAGAAAGACTTCAGTGGTGTATTAGCACCTATATACAAAACTATATACACTCTGCTCAAAACGGCTGCTTTAGTGAGGGGTAGCTGCTGATGCTGGAATAGGGACAGAAAGACTTCAGTGGTGTATTAGCACCTATATACAAAACTATATTTTGCACTACTGTTGTGTGTCCTCTGTGCCAACAAAACCTTGTTATATACCCGGTGCGTATAGGCACCATTTCACCTTCTGGCAGTATACGGCTGTATAGCCAGGTGTTTTTCTTAAAAATATTTTTATATTTGGCATAACGCGTGGCCAAAAAAGTAAAACGTCTGAAATGCGGAGGGCTAGCGCAAAGGGACGTGGACGAGGACGGGGGCGCGGAAATGCTGGTGGGGGCACAAACCGCGTTGAAGCCAGTGGGGATACAATGCTTGCTGGTGAGGGGCAGCCAGCATTACGCTCATCCAGCTTCCCTGCCTTTATGGGACAGTTATGCTGGGGGCGGGGTACACCTCTGTTAAGGCCTGAGCAGCGTGAACAGGTGGTGCAATGGATGGCCGATAACGCTTCCAGTCACTTGTCCACCACCCAGTCATCCACACAGTCTCACTCTGACCCTCCTTCCTCCCAACCTGGCCAACAGAGTCAGCCCAACCTTGACCCCTCCCAGGACCTCTTTTCGGGTCCTTTTCCAGATGTGCTGCAAGAATCCCAGGAGCTAGTAGAGGAATTTGTTTGTAGTGATGCCCAAACACTTGAGTATCCGCCATCTGCTAGTGATGTGGACCCGGAACCAGCATCTGCTATCATGAGCGATGATGATGAGACGCAGTTGCCATCAAGGGAGGCTGTTGGAATGTCCAGTGGGCAGGAGGAGGAGCAGAGAGAGGAAGTGGAAGAGGAGGTGGTGGACGACGAAATGACCGACCCCACTTGGACAGGGGTGATGTCCAGCGGGGAAAGCAGTGGAGATGCGGTCTGCGCATCACCGAATAAGGCAGCAAGAGGCAGAGGACAGTCCAGAGGCAGAGGACAGTCCAGACAGAGAAGGCAGGCCACAGCCAGCAGGGCCGAAGCTCTTCCCGGCAGCAGGCAGTCGCGCGAAGCTCCCCCATCGAGGCCTCGTACTTCTGTGGTGTGGAGATTTTTTAACGTTTGCGCGGATGACAAACTGAGCGCGGTTTGCGCAATCTGCCACTCAAAACTGAGTAGGGGCTCTGAGAAGAGCAATCTGACCACCTCAGGCATGCGCCGTCACTTGGAATTCAAGCACTGGGCTGAGTGGGAGAGAGCAAACGCAATACAACCTGCGCCCCGTCTTGCTGCCACTGCCTCTTCCCCTTTGTTGTGTGCTGCCACTGCGGTCCAGACCTCCAGCCAGGACACCTCCACATCTGCCTCTGCCTCGGCTACTTTGGGGCCTTCTCCTTCAGCCCCACCTTCCCCCGCATCTTCGTCTGCACCTTCCATCTCTTCGTCCCATCAACTGTCCATCTCGCAGGCGTTCAACCGCAGGCGGAAGTACGCCTCCAGTCACCCCCAAGCCCAAGCCTTAACCTGCCTCATCTCCAAACTGCTGGCCCTGGAGATGTTGCCGTTTAGGCTTGTGGAGACGCAGGCCTTCCGCGACCTGATGGCGGCTGCCGCACCTCGCTATTCCGTCCCTAGCCGCCACTATTTTTCCCGGTGTGGCGTCCCCGCCCTGCACCAGCACGTGTCGCGTAACATCAGGCGGGCCCTGAGGTACGCAGTCAGCGCAAAGGTCCACTTGACCACCGACTCGTGGACAAGCGCTTGCGGCCAAGGACGCTACATCTCTTTGACGGCACACTGGGTGAATGTTGTGGAAGCGGGGACGGGGTCGCAAACAGGGACGGCCTACATACCACCCCCGCCCAAGATTGCCAGCACGGGTTCTGATAGACCCCCCTCCTCTTCCTCCTCCTCCTCCTCCTCCTCCTCTGCCTTAACATCGCCCTCAGCCCCTAGCTGGAAGCGTTGCAGCACTGGCGCGGGGAGACGTCAGCAGGCGGTGCTTAAGCTCATCAGCTTGGGCGACAGGAAGCACAGCGCCGCAGAGGTGAGGCACGCCATATTGCAGCAGACAGAGATGTGGCTGTCGCCGCTGCAGCTAGGACCAGGCATGGTCGTGTGCGATAACGGCCGTAACCTGGTGGCGGCTCTGGAGCTTGCAGAACTCAATCACGTACCATGCCTGGCCCACGTTTTTAATTTGGTAGTACAAAAGTTTCTAAAGACTTACCCCAACCTGGCAGAGCTACTGGTCAAAGTGCGGCGCTTGTGCGCTCACTTTCGGAAGTCAACTGTAGCTGCTGCTAGCTTAAAAAAAATCCAGCAACGCCTCCATTTGCCTCAACATCGGCTGTTGTGCGACCTGCCCACTCGCTGGAATTCCACCTATTGCATGTTGGCCAGGGTGTGTGAGCAGCAGAAAGCATTGATGGAGTACCAGATGATGCATCCACGCGTGCCTCCAACTCAGCTCCCTCAGTTTGCCAACCACGAGTGGCCATGGATGGCAGACATATGCGATGTATTGCGTATCTTTGAGGAGTCCACTAAGAAGGTCAGCAGCGAGGACGCTATAGTGAGCGTAACCATCCCGCTCCTATGCGTCCTTAAAGAATCGCTCATCGCAATAAGGGAGAACGCATTGCACACAGAGGAGACGGGGGTAGGAGGAGACGCAACGCAGGTAGACAGTCAGACCACACTTTTGTCTGCTGCTCGGTGGCAGTTGCAGGAGGAGGAGGAGGAGGACAACGTGGAGGTGGCTGTGGAAGAGGATGCTGGCGGCGAGGGTAGCAGTCAGGCTGTGTGCGTCCCATTGGTTCAGCGCGGATGGGGCGGAGAGGAGGAGGAAGAGGAGGAAATGGAAAATGATCCTTCTGGTGGGGGCAGTGAGGTCATGCCTACTCAGAGTCTGGCACACATGGCTGACTTCATGCTGGGCTGCTTTTCCCGGGACATACGTGTTGTCCGGATATTGGAGAACAAACTATACTGGGTCTTCGCACTCCTGGACCCCCGGTATAAAGATAACTTCTCCTCTTTTATTCCGGTAGAGGAGAGGACGAATCGATTACTGGAATACCAGAGGGAACTCTTGCAGAACATGATGCAGATTTTCCCACCCAGCATCGCTGGCGGCAGAGAGGAGCGTGTCTCCCAGAGTCTGACAACATCGATCAGGCCCACAGCCACCAGGGGAACACTCTCCAAGGTGTGGGACACGTTCATGTCACCCCCTCGTGCAACTTCCATCACTGCGGGGCCCGCTATCAGCAGGAGGGACAAGTATCGGCGGATGTTGCGGGACTACCTGGCAGACCACACCCCTGTCCTCCCCGATCCCTCGGCGACCTACACTTACTGGGTCTCCAAGTTGGACACGTGGCTGGAACTGTCCCTGTACGCCTTGGAGGTGCTTGCCTGCCCTGCCGCCAGCGTGCTATCAGAAAGGGTGTTCAGCGCAGCCGGGGGCATTATAACCGATAAGCGCAGCCGGCTGTCAACCGACAGTGCCGACAGGCTGACGCTAAACAAAATGAACAGCAAGTGGATTGACCCGGACTTTGCTTGTACAACAGTGGAAAGCAGCCAAGAGTAAAGTGCCATCTGTATGAAGTGCCATTTCCTCCTCCTCCTCCTCCTCCTCCTTAACCGCCGTAGAATTGCTGTATTAATAAAAAAAAATTATGGCTCACCTCTTGGGCTTAATACAATCAATTTTTAAGAGGTCTCAGCTCGTGGGACTCCACACAATTTTTAAGAGGTCTCAGCTCTTGGGACTCCACACAGTGTTTGAGAGGTCTCAGCTCTTGGGCCTCCACACAATTTTTAAAAGGTCTCAGCTCTTGGGCCTCCACACAATTTTTAAAAGGTCTCAGCTCTTGGGCCTCCACACAATTTTTAAAAGGTCTCAGCTCTTGGGCCTCCACACAATTTTTAAAAGGTCTCAGCTCTTGGGCCTTCACACAATTTTTAAAAGGTCTCAGCTCTTGGGCCTCCACACAATTTTTAAAAGGTCTCAGCTCTTGGGCCTCCACACAATTTTTAAAAGGTCTCAGCTCTTGGGCCTCCACACAATTTTTAAAAGGTCTCAGCTCTTGGGCCTCCCCTACTGCTGGGGTGACACACTGTAACAAACCTCCTCCTGTAAGCTTCCCCTACTGCTGGGGTGACACACTGTAACAAACCTCCTCCTGTAAGCTTCCCCTACTGCTGGGGTGCCACACTGTAACAAACCTCCTCCTGTAAGCTTCCCTGACTGCTGGGGTGACACACTGTAACAAACCTCCTCCTGTAAGCTTCCCTGACTGCTGGGGTGACACACTGTAACAAACCTCCTCCTGTAAGCTTCCCCTACTGCTGGGGTGACACACTGTAACAAACCTCCTCCTGTAAGCTTCCCTGACTGCAGGGGTGCCACACTGTAACAAACCTCCTCCTGTAAGCTTCCCCTACTGCTGGGGTAACACACTGTAACAAACCTCCTCCTGTAAGCTTCCCTTACTGCTGGGGTGCCACACTGTAACAAACCTCCTCCTGTAAGCTTCCCTGACTGCTGGGGTGACACACTGTAACAAACCTCCTCCTGTAAGCTTCCCCTACTGCTGGGGTAACACACTGTAACAAACCTCCTCCTGTAAGCTTCCCTGACTGCAGGGGTGACACACTGTAACAAACCTCCTCCTGTAAGCTTTCCTGACTGCTGGGGTGCCACACTGTAACAAACCTCCTCCTGTAAGCTTCCCTGACTGCTGGGGTGACACACTGTAACAAACCTCCTCCTGTAAGCTTCCCTTACTGCTGGGGTGACACACTGTAACAAACCTCCTCCTGTAAGCTTCCCTGACTGCTGGGGTGCCACACTGTAACAAACCTCCTCCTGTAAGCTTCCCTGACTGCTGGGGTGACACACTGTAACAAACCTCCTCCTGTAAGCTTCCCTTACTGCTGGGGTGACACACTGTAACAAACCTCCTCCTGTAAGCTTCCCTGACTGCAGGGGTGCCACACTGTAACAAACATCCTCCTGTAAGCTTCCCCTACTGCTGGGGTGACACACTGTAACAAACCTCCTCCTGTAAGCTTCCCTGACTGCAGGGGTGACACACTGTAACAAACCTCCTCCTGTAAGCTTCCCTTACTGCTGGGGTGCCACACTGTAACAAACCTCCTCCTGTAAGCTTCCCTGACTGCAGGGGTGACACACTGTAACAAACCTCCTCCTGTAAGCTTCCCTTACTGCTGGGGTGCCACACTGTAACAAACCTCCTCCTGTAAGCTTCCCTGACTGCTGGGGTGACACAATGTAACAAACCTCCTCCTGTAAGCTTCCCTGACTGCTGGGGTGACACACTGTAACAAACCTCCTCCTGTAAGCTTCCCCAACTGCTGGGGTAACACACTGTAACAAACCTCCTCCTTTAAGCTTCCCTTACTGCTGGGGTGACACAATGACACAAGAGGACATGTCTGACCACATCTCACACACACACACACACACACAATGACAATTAGGGGTGGGGTATATTTATTTTCCCCCTTGCCTATGCCATCTGTGGTTGTCATTAGGCAACGTGATTTTAAGGGGTGCAGAATTTTGTTCTTCTTTTTTGTACAGTTTTGCTTGGGGTCCATGGCAGGAAAGAAGGTTTCCTTGTCTTGTCTCACTTTACGTAGAAGTAATATTGTGTTTGGAGTGTATTGTTGAGAGGCTGTGATAGTGGCGTAATAGTGCGACTTGGGCGCGTTATATGCACCCAGACATGCTTCCCCTGCTGTCCCAGTTGCATTCCAGCAGTGTTGGCATCATTTTCTGATGTTTCAGGGTGGACTTGGTGACCTCCAAGTGGTCGAATTGAGATTTCCAAGTGTCGAGCATTTTTTTCCCATAGACTATAATGGGATTCGATATTCGGTCGAGTAGTCGAGTAACGCGGTCTATTCGAATCGAAATTCGAAATTTCGAATATTTCACTACTCGCTCATCTCTAATCATGAGCAAGGGGGGTAGCAGTAGTTCATAGGCTCTAGGTGAGGTGAGATGCATGCTGGGGGCGACTCCCAGCCCAGGTGGCCCAAAAGCAGACAGGACACTGGGAATTCTCCCTATGGCCAGTCTGCCCCTGGTCGTTGGACTAAGAAATGGGGCCACTAACTTCTTCCCACTCTATCCCTATGTGGAAATAGTATGAAATAAGCCATTTCAAAGCAACACAAAATCTCCAAATATATGTAAATACCTTATTTGTTCCAAGAGAAGCTGCTTTCCTAACTTCATTTTCTGGCCATGGCTAAACTGGGAAGGTCAAATCATGGTGCAGCTTTATGGGACCATTGTGGGTTTTCAGGCTTGTGCAGACTGACAGCACCAAGGGACACCGTGGCTGTTAACCACTTTTCTAATGAAATTGAAGGAGGGCAAACGTTGGAGCCCTGCTATGGCTTCTACCTTGTTCTGCAGGAAATACAGAAGAGGCACATGGGACTGGCATCAGATGAGCTGTTTGCTGCCATATTATTGATGTTGGGGTTACAGTTCTTTTTAATGTCAGGGAAAGGTTTTCCAATAGTCAAGCTGTGTTTTGACTTATTGCCAACATTCAAACATACAACATATATGATTAAAATCCTTCCCCACCACCAAGCTGCTTTTGATTTAATGCTAACATACACATCATTGCAAGATTAAAATCTTTCCCCACCACCAAAATTAAAGATGTGTTTAGGTAGAGATCTGCTTTGAACTAGATTTAGAAGCCTAAAAAACATTATTGATGGAAATTGGACATTAGCGTAATTTTATAATACACAACACATGGCACATATTGCAAAGTGTGATCTATTCATGTCATGGCACACAGCCTGGATTGCGCAAAATCTTCCTTACAACTGTCCACTGTTCAGTGTAAAGCGCCTCAGGCATTATGATGCAGGCGTTTGTTTATCTTGGAATGGCGAATGAGCTCAGTCCAAGCAGGACATACGTTTACTTGGGTATATGCCAGAAACAAGCAGAGAACTCATTACTCAATTACTTCAACTGTGCAATATAAGTGATTATCCAGCTGCTTTAGTGAAATCAATGCCGTCATTTTTCAAAGCAGGATCCAGGTTACATTTTCTGACTTTCCTTAAAATACACTAAATATCACAGAATATTTTTTTTCCATTATCGCCAAACATATTACATATTAGTTCCATTGATTTTGACTGATCAGCAACCTTGAGTAACTGCATTACAGCATTTTGCTGAATCTGCAATGCACCAGAGTTAAAGGAAATCTATTATGGAAATAGTTTAATATTACAAATCTTCTTAAAGTGGAGCAGCCACCTGTCACAGCCAGTGAAGGGGGGGTTGTAATAGCAACAGTAGCATTCTCTTTGAGATTCTAAGGCCTGTGACAGACAGTGAATGTGGGTAACAGCAACATCAGTGGTCTCTATGCATTTCTAAGGCCTGTGAAATCTAAGGCCTTAGGTGAGTAACAGCTACAATCTCTCTGAGCCTCTAAGGCATTTGGCAGTCAGTGGAGAGGGATGACAGCAGCAGTAGTCTCTCTGAGCCCCTAAGGCCTGTGACAGCCAGTAGCCGGGGGTAACGGCAACAGCATCAATCTCTCTTAGTCCATAAAGCCGTTGACAGCCAGTGGATGGGGGTAACAGCAGCAGCAGTTTCTCAGAACCCCTAAGGTCTGTGATAATGAGTGGAGGGGGTTAGAAATAACAGCAGCAGTCTCTCTTAGTTTCTAATGCCGGTGAGTCATAAAAGCCAGTGAAAGGCAGTGGAGGTGGGTAACAGCAACTGCAGCAGCCTTTCTGAGTCTCTAAGGACTGCGCCAAACAGTGGATGTGGGTGACGGCAACAGCAGTCTTTCTGAGTCTCTAAGGCATGTGAAAGCCAGTGGAGCTGGGTAACAGCAGCAACAGGCTTACTGAGCCCCAAAAGGCCTTTAAAAACCAGTGGAGGGGGTTGTCAGCTAAAGCTGCGTTCTTTCTGAGTCTGTAAGACCTTTGAAAGCCAGTGGAGGAGAGGAACAGCAAAAGTAGTCTCTCTAAGTCCCCAAGTCTCTCAGGAAGGTGGAAAAAAGAAAGACATTTTGCTGCGGAACCAAGAGTCTACCAGTGTCAACAGCCAGTAGTCATACTTCTGGCGAATGAATTTAATGCGAATGCAGATATGCAGCAATTTGCACACGTGCCTGTCCTCCCCACTCTCCACTGAATTATGGCACTGGGTCCTGGGGACCTCCTCATGGACCTCCTTGTCCTCCAGGTCCTGGGGCTCCTCTCCACCAGATAAGCCACCCAGTGTTGTAGACAAGGCCTGGACAGGGAGCTCCTCCATTATATCCTCTACCTCTTCATCCAGCTTGGGGTTCAGTTGGATGTGATACATGTAAGAACTGGGCTGGGTTCCCTTGCAGAACTTCATCCAGTACATGGACCATCAAAATCACATTGATAAAACCATAGTCTTTCAGGCCTATTAAGAGTGGCTTCCTCAAATGGTCTAAACAAATGACACGCATCATGCATCATTTGCCAGTTGGAAATTGCACTGCAGTGTGAAACTGTCATGATGAGACATCTGGTCATACAAACATGAGCTGGGGTGTGCACACCAGTTTGCATGTGCAAAGTCACGCTCCTTGGACATGCCAGGTCATACATGCACTGTCTGAGCCCTATGATCCTGCTGACTTCTGTGTATTTCCATGTATTTCCTCATAGGTACAAACCGCAATCCTCAATGCATGTGCCTTAGACTTTTCTTGTCCAGGTGGCCTTTAAAAGGAGTCCTAAGGTGCTTGGAAGATGTCTGCAGATCTCTCTCCCCTGCTCCTGTATCTAAGGGTATCTGGTTTGACTTTTGCTCTGCTAACTACCAACTTGGGTTTGACCTGTCTCTTTGAATGACTACCCACACTGGCCCTGACTTTTTGGCTATGGAGGACACCCCTGGTACAGCTCCTGACACCTCCTGTTGTCAGTAACAATGGACATTAAATGTCACATGTGACTGCATGTGAAGGCTTGACAGATGAGAGGGTGTGCACAAAGGGGAGAAGGTGGTGGAGGAGGATGCAAAAAGCCCACAATTGCACAACGGAGGCACCACTACCATGAACTAGCCAAGTTGCTGCTGTTCCTGGGCCATAAGGATGTTAATCTAGTGGGCTGTGATGGAAATATACTGCCCTTACCACACAGCTTGTCCCCCACTTGTCTGCAAAGTGCACCAGTTTTGAGACCTAATGCTTGTCCCATCTTCTTCTGTATGTAGTTGTGCAGGAACGCTGCTTTTCTTTTTAGAAATAATGCCTGATTGGGACACTTTGGGTGGGCAAAAACCCATCAGATCTCTGAAAGTTGCAAGTCCGTTACATGGAAATGGAGAGACTGCAGCACTAGCAACTTGCCCAGATGCACAGTGAGCTTCTGCAACACTGGGTGACTGCTGGCATACTGTTGTTTTCACTGCAGAGAGTGATTGCTGTTTTAATTGATTAGGAGTGGGACCAATGGGGGAGAGAGAGGTAGACTGGACAGAGAGACTGCTACTTGCTGCAGAGGCTGAGGAGGCCTGACCGGCGCTGGCTGGCCACTGCACACTGGGAAACAAAGCAGTTGATGGATCCTGCTGCAATAAAAATTGATTGGCCATGGTTCTCCAAAGCAGCACTGTGGACCCGGTCCGCACTTTACATGTACCTGACAGAGACTATATAGTGCAAGAACACACACTTCAGAGTAACGTAGTTTTCCACAAACACATTGTACTACTAGGTGGTTGCTGCGAGCTAATCTGCTGACTAGCAGATGGTGAACCCCTCCCACGTTTTGCCTGAGATCTCTGACAGCTACCACAATGCTGGGTTTGTGCTATGCTGCCACCCTTATCACCTGATGATGATGCAGACTCATAACCTGCCCGCCATGTGAAGTCAGCGACATCATCAACTATACAGATTTCACTACCATTGCGGTCTCATTCAGCTGCCTGATGCATTGTACCCCTTGCATTTGACCCTTCCTGATTCTTATGAGGAGTGCTCTGAGCCCAAGAGGTCTCCTCATGATGACGTCTGGCCTCCTACCGCTGATTATATCCCAAACATTCTTTATCGGTGAAGAGCGGTTGAGTGCAAGAGACAAAGTCTACCAATATCCCTCAAACGGATGGTGCAGCAAAGGCAAATTTCAAACAGAAGAGGGCCTAGAGGAGCGAACCACCTGATGCCTGGCTGCATGATCGACTTCTGTCTACTGTGGAGTCTGTGATCTGTGTTGAACAGTCCAAGACTGCTGAATAGTTGGTCAACACATGTTCACTAGATGATTATACGGATCTCCACCCATTTGCCATGACTGCTGTTGACAAAACCAGTCCTTCTATTGCTCCCTCTTGAGTGTGAGGTAGAGAGGGGAGTAAAACCCAGAACCAAGTATATGGCTGAGGGTTTGTATTTAATATTTTTGTTAAAGCATTATTTCAGCCAAAGAATAAAAGCAGTGGAGAAGCTCCTTGTCTTGTGCTGCAGCCTCTTAATCATCTTGCATATCCGTGCCTTCAGCATGGAACGGATTCTGACAGCTATACCCCAGCTACCCTGCCCTCCTCCTGCATGCTCATTGAACAATCAGGATACTTCATTTGAGAACACATATCCTCCCACTAGGCATTCATTATTTGGTTTCATATGCCTTCCTTCCCCTCTCATTTATAAGCCACCCACTTCCCTTTGTAAGCCCGTTCCATTCTGGCTTCAAACATGATGTCTTTCTCTCCTCTCTTTCTCTCCTCTCATATTGCAGCCTGTCACACCATAGATGAGCGGTTCACAGGCTGCATGCATCCCTTTGCACACTGCTCCAGCAAAGGATAATTTACAACCTACTTAAACCAGCCTCCCCTCTGTTTGCACTTATCTCTAAATCCCCTAAGCAGTGCCCTCATATTCCATTTGTTGTTATTTGCAATTGTTGTAATTTTCTGGAGCAGAGAGTAGAGATGAGCGAACTTTTGAAAAATTCGATTCAAATTTTCCGACAACAATCGTTTCGGAATAGCGACGAATTGCTATTAAAAACGGCTATTTCTGAGCCTCCTAGAGCCTCAATAGGGTTGTAAACCATTCTGCCTTGCTGTAACACGCATAGGATGCGTGCTGGGTTAGTGAAATAATACTGTAAATAATTAGGACATGCAGATCAGAGGCATCGCTAATAGAATCCCAGAGCAGCACAATTGCAGAGAGTTGAAGTGCCATCACTATGAGGGGCCCCTATAGTGCCTGAAAAACACACCCTGGAGTTGGCAGCAGCAAGATCCAAAAATTAGCTGAATCAGACCCTGGAGTTGTAAGCAGCAGCAGCAGGAGCCCAAATATTGCTTTAAAGAGACACTGGAGTTGGTTGCAGGAGCCTAAAATTTGAATGAATCACACCCTGGAGTTGCAAGCAGCCGGAGCAGCAGCAACAGGAGCAGGAGCCCAAACATTACTTTAAAGAGACACTGAATTTGGCTGCAGGAGCCCAAAAATTGGATGAATCACACCCTGGAGTTGCAAGCAGCAGCAGCAGGAGCCCGAACATTGCTTTAAAGAGACATTGGAGTTGGCTGCAGGAGCCCAAACATTGGATGAATCACACCCTGGAGTTGCAAACAGCAGCAGCAGGAGCAGCAGCAGCAGGAGCCCAAACATTGCTTTAAAGAGACACTGGAGTTGGCTGCAGGAGCCCAAAAATTGGATGAATCACACCCTGGAGTTGCAAGCAGCAGCAGCAGGATCAGAAGCCCAAACATTGCTTTAAAGAGACACTGGAGTTGGCTGCAGGAGCCCAAAAATTGGATGAATCACATCCTGGAGTTGCAAGCAGTAGGAGCAGCAGCAGCAGGAGCCCAAACATTGCTTTAAAGAGACACTGGAGTTGGCTGCAGGAGCCCAAAAATTGGAAGAATCACACCCTGGAGTTGCAAGCAGCAGCAGCAGGAGCATCAGCAGCCGGAGCAGGAGCCCACACATTGCTTTAAAGAGACACTGGAGTTGGCTGCAGGAGCCCAAAAATTGGATGAATCACACCCTGGAGTTGCAAGCAGCCGGAGCAGCAGCAGCATCAGCAGCAGGAGCCCAAACATTGCTTTAAAGAGACACTGGAGTTGGCTGCAGGAGCCCAAAAATTGGATGAATCACACCCTGGAGTTGCAAGCAGCAGCAGCAGGAGCCCAAACATTGCTTTAGAGAGACACTGGAGTTGGCTGCAGAAGCCCAAAAATTGGATGAATCACACCCTGGAGTTGCAAGCAGCAGCAGGAGCAGCAGCAGCAGGAGCCCAAACATTGCTTTAAAGAGACACTGGAGTTGGCTGCAGGAGCCCAAAAATTGGATGAATCACACCCTGGAGTTGCAAGCAGCAGCAGCAGCAGCAGGAGAAGCAGCAGCAGGAGCCCAAACATAGCTTGAAAGACACACTGGAGTTGGCAGCAGGAGCCCAAAAATTGGATGAATCACACCCTGGAGTTGCAAGCAGCAGCAGCAGGAGCCCAAACATTGCTTTAAAGAGACGCTGGAGTTGGCAGCAGGAGCCCAAAAATTGGATGAATCACACCCTGGAGGTGCAAGCAGCAGCAGGAGCAGCAGCAGCAGGAGCCCAAACATTGATTTAAAGAGACACTGGAGAAGGCTGCAGGAGTCCAAAAATTGGATGAATCACACCCTGGAGTTGCAAGCAGCAGCAGCAGCAGGAGCAGCAGCAGCTGGAGCCCAAACATTGCTTTAAAAGACACTGGAGTTGGCTGCAGGATCCCAAAAATTGGAAGAATCACACCCTGGAGTTGCAAGCAGGAGCATCAGCAGCAGGAGCATAAACATTGCCTTAAAGAGACACTGGAGTTGACTGCAGGAGCCCAAAAATTGGATGAATCACACCCTGGAGTTGCAAGCAGCAGGAGCAGCAGCAGCAGGAGCCCAAACATTGCTTTAAAGAGACACTGGAGTTGGCTGCAGAAGCCCAAAAATTGGATGAATCACACCCTGGAGTTGCAAGCAGCAGGAGCAGCAGCAGCAGGAGCCCAAACATTGCTTTAAAAAGACACTGGAGTTGGCTGCAGGAGCCCAAAAATTGGATGAATCACACCCTTGAGTTTCAAGCAGCAGCAGCAGGAGTAGCAGCAGCAGGAGCCCAAACATTGCTTTAAAGAGACACTGGAGTTGGCTGCAGGAACCCAAAAATTGGATGAGTCACACCCTGGAGTTGCAAGCAGCAGCAGCAGCAGCAGCAGGAGCCCAATCATTGTTTTAAAGAGACACTGGCGTTGGCTGCAGGAGCCAAAAAATTGGATGAATCACACGCTGGAGTTGCAAGCAGCAGCAGCAGCAGCAGGAGCCCAAACATTGCTTTAAAGAGACACTGGAGTTGGCTGCAGGAGCCCAAAAATTGGATGAATCACACCCTGGAGCTGCAAGCAGCAGCAGGAGTAGGGGCCCAAGCATTGCTTTAAAGAGACACTGGAGTTGGTTGCAGGAGCCCAAAAATTGGATGAATCACACCCCAGCGTTGCAAGCAGCAGGAGCAGCAGCAGGAGCAGGAGCCCCAAACATTACTTTAAAGAGACACTGGATTTGGCTGCAGGAGCCCAAACATTGGATGAATCACACCCTGGAGTTGCAAGCAGCAGCAGTAGGAGCAGCAGCAGCAGGAGCCCAAACATTGCTTTAAAGAGACATTGGAGTTGGCTGCAGGAGCCCAAAAATTGGGATGAATCACACCCTGGAGTTGCAAGCAGCAGCAGCAGGAGCCCAGATATTGCTTTAAAGAGACACTGGAGTTGGCTGCAGGAGCCCAAATATTGGATGAATCACACCCTGGAGTTGCATGCAGCAGGAGCCAAAACATTGCTTTAAAGAGACATTGGAGTTGGCTGCAGAAGCCCAAAAAATTGGATGAATAACACCCTGGAGTTGCAAGCAGCAGCAGCAGGAGCAGCAGCAGCAGGAGCCCAAACATTGCTTTAAAGAGACACTGTAGTTGGCTGCAGGAGCCAAAAAATTGGATAAATCACACCCTGGAGCTGCAGGAGCAGCAGCAGCAGGAGCAGGAGCCCAAACATTACTTTAAAGAGACACTGGATTTGGCTGCAGGAGCCCAAAAATTGGATGAATCACACCCTGGAGTTGCAAGCAGCAGCAGCAGGAGCACACACATTGCTTGAAAGACACCCTGGAGTTGGCAGCAGGAGCCCAAAAATTGACTGACACACCCTGGAGTTGGCAGCAGCAGCAGGAACCCAGAAATTGGCTGGAAGGCACCCTGAAGTTGGCAGCAGCATGAGCACAAACATGAGCTGGAAGGCACACCCTGGAGTTGGCAGCAGCATAAGCAGGAGCCCAAACATTGCTTGAAAGACACCCTGGAGTTGGCAGCAGCAGCAGGAGGCCAAAAATTGGCTGAAAGGCACACCCTGAAGTTGGCATCAGCAGGAGGCTAAAAATTGGTCTAAAGACATAAATATGTTTTGCACCATTTGGAAAGTGTAAAACGTGGCACCATGCTGAATCTAGTCGCATGCATCAGCCATTGGTGGGTGGAAATCCTGGCTGATCCATCCCTGATTCATTTTGACAAAGGTGAGTCTCTCCACATTTTTAGTTGACAGACGAGTTCTCCTCGCCGTAACTATGGCCCCCGCCGCACTAAAGACCTGCTCAGATGGCACGCTACTTGCCGGGCAGGACAGCTTTTCCAGGGCAAACTCTGCTAGTTGCGGCCACAAGCCAAGTTTGGCTGCCCAGAAGCCAGCGGATGCTCAAGGTGTGTTGGCATGGTCATGTCAAGGTATAACATGACCTGCTGGTTGAGGTCGTGCTCCAGGTATTCCTGCTGCTCATGAGTAGCCTTACTATGCGGGTGTAGAAAGCTACTCATTAGCGACTGAAGACTGAGGCTGCTGCTGATGGAGCTGCTGCTGCTGCTCCTGCCAACCCCCCCAAGCAGACCTGCGAGAGTATGGACCATGGCGCAGATAGGCATCGGCCAACTGACTACGCAGAATGTCTTTGTAGTAGTTCAGTTTGTCCTCCCTCTCGGCGGGTTTAAAAAATGCCCCCATTTTGTGCCGGAAGCGAGGGTCCAATAAGGTGGACAGCCAGAAGTCATCCAGTCGACAAATGGAAACAATTCTGGGGTCACTACCCAAGCACGTGAGCATGCTTTCTGCCATTTGCGCAAGTGACTCGGAGGGACTACCTGTCTCCACCTCCACTGCATACTGCCACGGTGTGTCCGGGTCCTCTGTCTCACCTTCCTCAAAACCCTCTAGCTCCTCTGGCTGCTCCTGCTCCTCCTCTCCTGTCCGCAGACTAGATAAACCAGCCATTTCGCCAAGCCTAAACTGTGCTTCACTGTGCCCCTCCTCCTCCTCTTCCTCCTCCTCCTCCTCCAGTTCAGCTCCAACGGGGTTCATGTGGCCGTAAGATGTAGACGCCATGTCTCCAGTGCCCTGGCCAGCCATGGTTTCCAACATGTGCTGTAGTACATGAAGCAGTGGAATCACGTCGTTCATCCCATAATCCTGCCAACTGACAAAGTGGCTTCCTCAAAGGGCCTGAGCAAACAGCAGGTGTCACGCGTGATCTGCCACTGGTTGACATTGAAGCTACACAGGGGAGTCCCCCTATCCGCTTGGATCATCAGGAAATCCGTGATGGCTTTTCTCTGTTCATATAATCAGTCCAACATGTGAAGGGTGGAATTCCAACGGGTGGAAACATCGCAAATCAGACGTGTTGACGAAATGTTGGGGGCTACCGTTCTGACGCTGTAGCTCAAGAAGGGTGTGTTGGCTGTGTATGAGTGGCTGAAGTGCATGCAAAGTTTCCTTGAAGTTGTAAGGATGTCTTGCAGATGGGGGGAACACTTCAGAAACCGCTTGACAACCATATTGAAGACGTGAGCCATGCAGGGGGCATGGGTCAGGCTTCCTTGGCGCAGCGCAGACAAAATGTTCTTCCCATTGTCGGTAAACATGATTGCCATTTTAAGTTTTCTTGGAGTAAGCCATGTTTGGATTTCCTGATGAATACATTTAAGCAGTTCCTCCCCTGTGTGACTCCGTTCGCCAAGACAAACCATGTGAAGCACAACGTGACACCTCCGTGCCCTGCACACATGGTAGGCTGGAGGGGCACTGAGACTTGAGCCTACAGTGGAGGGTGAGGAGATGGTGGAGGACGAGGAGGCCGAGTCGCACGGTGTCACAGGCACAACAGCCAGGGAGTGCGGAGGCCGAAGCGGCGTGACCTGTCCAAGTTGCTGCTGCAAAGGGACCACATGCACCCAGTGGGCTGTAAACTACATGTACTGTCCCTGACTGTAGTTACAGCTCCAGACGTCGGTGCTGCCATGCACTTTGCTACACACCGACAGGCTCAAGGACTGTCCCACCTTCTGTTCAACAAAAGTGTGCAGCGCTGGTACTGCCTTCTTGGCAAAGAAATGACGGCTTGGGACTCTCCACCTCGGCTCGGCACAAGCCATCAGTTCTCTGAAAGGTGCAGAGTCCACCACCTGAAAAGGGAGCGACTACAGCACCAGCAACTTGGACAGGAGCACATTCAGCTTCTGCGCCGTAGGATGACTGGGTGCATACTGCTGTCTCTTGGACATTGCTTCGCTGATGGATTGCTGGCGGGATGCATGACTTGGAGGAGGAGGAGCAGGAGCGAGAGATGATGGGTATGACACACAGCTGCCTTCGGCTGAGGTGCTGGAGCCTTGGCTGGAAGAAATTGGGAGCTACGTGCCACCTCTTCGGAGCCTCGGTTCTCCCAGCCCGCTTTATGGTGACGTATCATATGTTGATGCAGGGCCGTGGTGCCAACATTTGGGCCCTGGCCACGCTTCACCTTCTGCCTACATATCTTGCATGTGGCCATGTTACCCTCCTGCGGATGCTTCAGGAAAAACTGCCACACTGCCGAGTAGCTACTTTTCCCACCAACAGGCCTCACTGATTCACTGCTACTGTCGCCAACTCCAGGAACCCCTGCTCCACTACCTCCTGATAAGGTAGCCTGCCGCGCAGCAGGTGCTCTACCCCGGCCCCGGCCCCGTTTGGCTCCAGGCTTTACAACTGTGCCCCCATGCTGACTGCCAACCATGCTGCTAACACCTTGCTGCCTCAGCTGCTCACTCCGGGGCAACCTGCGCCCCTCTTCTCCTGATGATGACGATAAAGCCCCTTCATCACCCGGCTCCCAAGTGCGATCGGCTTCATCATCATCATCATCATCATCATCATCATCACCGAGTTGTGGCTGCACGTCACTGATGTTCTCGGTTTCCTCAACAGTGTCTGGCGCAGGAGCTGGAACGCTCACAACACCCACAACAATGTCCACATCACTATTTGTCTGCCTAGCTAAAAAAGCCACCTCCATTTCTTGGCTGGGCAGTAGCTGCTGACTGTCCTCTATCTGATGGTCCTCCTCACTAAAGAGTGGCGCTGAACCCAAAGCATAGGACAGAGGCAATGGGAGGACAGGGACTGCTCTCGGGGCATGCCAACTCAGGGTTGTGTCAGAGGAACCTACCGACCCTAGAATGGGGGTCTCAGATGTAACTTGTGATGATGTTGATGAGCGCGTTAACCAATCTACCATGGCAGATGCGTTACTGGTGGAGACACGACCGCTAGCAGATACTGGCAGATCAGGTCTCTCACCGTGACTCCTGCTGCCACTCGCTCCTACTCTGATGCGACCTCTGCCTGCTGAATCTTGGCCTCTGCCACTCCTCTTTGAACATCCTTGCACTTGTCTGTCAGACATTCTTATGTATTTGAAATGCGCAATAGGTACAATAAAAAATGTGTTTACTTTAAAAAGAAGAAGCTAAATTAAGTGAGGAACTGCTTCTCTGCACCAGATACCATGAAAATTGGCAATATGAGATACCCTGCGGCCTAGTGTTTTGACAGCAGACCAAAAACCAATTCAAAATGCAATAGTTTGATTAAGCTGAGGAAGGATGAACAAGCATATTTAGTATAACAGATAGGCTGCTAAGTGCAGGTTTGGGATACCCTGCGGCCTAGTGTTTTGGCAGCAGGACAAAAAAACTATTCAAAATGCAATAGTTTGATTCAGCTGAAGAAGGATGAACAAGCGTATTAAGTATAACAGATAGGGTGCAACGTGGTGGTTTGGGATACCCTGCGGTCTGGTGTATTGACAGCAGGACAAAATCCAATTAAAAATGCAATAGCTTAATAAAGCTGATGCTGAACAACGCTTATTTGGTATAACACATAGGGTGCAACGTGGTGGTTTGGGATACCCTGCAGCCTGATGTAATGACAGCAGGACAAAAACTAATTCAAAATGCAATAGCTTATCAAAGCTGATGCTGAACAACGCTTATTTAGTATAACAGATAGGGTGCAACGTGCAGGTTTGGGATACCATGCGGCCTGGTGTATTTAAAGCAGACCAAAACCAATTCAAAATGCAATAACTTAATAAAGCTGAGGCTGTAGACGCTTATTTAGTATAACAGATAGGGTGCCACGTGGTGGTTTGGGATACCCTGCGGCCTGGTGTATTGACAGCAGGACAAAAACCAATTCAAAATGCAATAGCTTAATAAAGCTGATGCTGAACAACGCTTATTTAGTATAACACATAGGGTGCAACGTGGTGGTTTGGGATACCCTGCAGCCTGATGTAATGACAGCAGGACAAAAACTAATTCAAAATGCAACAGCTTATCAAAGCTGATGCTGAACAACGCTTATTTAGTATAACAGATAGGGTGCAACGTGCAGGTTTGGGATACCATGCGGCCTGGTGTATTTAAAGCAGACCAAAACCAATTCAAAATGCAATAACTTAATAAAGCTGAGGCTGTAGACGCTTATTTAGTATAACAGATAGGGTGCCACGTGGTGGTTTGGGATACCCTGCGGCCTGGTGTATTGACAGCAGGACAAAAACCAATTCAAAATGCAATAGCTTAATAAAGCTGATGCTGAACAACGCTTATTTAGTATAACAGATAGAGTGCAACGTGGTGGTTTGGGATACCCTGCGGCCTGGTGTATTGACAGCAGGATAAAAACCAATTCAAAATGCAATAACTTAATAAAGCTGAGGATGTAGACGCTTATTTAGTATAACAGATAGGGTGCCAAGTGGTGGTTTGGGAAACCCTGCGGCCTGGTGTATTGACAGCAGGATAAAAACCAATTCAAAATGCAATAACTTAATAAAGCTGAGGCTGTAGACGCTTATTTAGTATAACAGATAGGGTGCTAAGTGCAGGTTTGGGATGCCCCATGTGGCCTGGTGTATTTAAAGCAGACCCAAAAATATTAACACTAATCCAATTATTTAAATGCTTGTGTGTAACAGATAGGGTTACATAAGGCACTGCATAGATGGCAAGCACAGTGGCCTGGTGTATTTAAAGCAGACCCAAAAATATTAACACTAATCCAGTTATTTAAATGCTTGTGTGTAACAGATAGGGTTACATAAGGCACTGCATAGATGGCAAGCACAGTGGCCTGGTGTATTTAAAGCAGACCCAAAAATATTAATACTATTCCAGTTTTTTAAATGCTTGCGTGTAACAGATAGGGTTACATATGGCACTGCGTAGATGGCATGCACAGTGGCCTGGTGTATTTAAAGCAGACCCAAAAATATTAACACTAATCCAGTTATTTAAATGCTTGTGTGTAACAGATAGGGTTACATAAGGCACTGCATAGATGGCATGCACAGTGGCCTGGTGTATTTAAAGCAGACCCAAACATATTAACACTAATCCAGTTATTTAAATGCTTGTGTGTAACAGATAGGGTTACATAAGGCACTGCATAGATGGCATGCACAGTGGCCTGGTGTATTTAAAGCAGACCCAAAAATATTAACACTAATCCAGTTATTTAAATGCTTGTGTATAACAGATAGGGTTACATAAGGCACTGCATAGATGTCATGCACAGTGGCCTGGTGAATTTAAAGCAGACCCAAAATGTTTAACACTAATCCAGTTATTTAAATGCTTGTGTGTAACAGATAGGGTTACATAAGGCACTGCATAGATGGCATGCACAGTGGCCTGGTGTATTTAAAGCAGACCCAAAAATATTAAAACTAATCCAGTTATTTAAATGCTTGTGTTTAACAGACAAGGTTACATAAGGCACTGCATAGATGGCAAGCACAGTGGCCTTGTGTATTTAAAGCAGACCCAAAAATATTAACACTAATCCAGTTATTTAAATGCTTGTGTGTAACAGATAGGGTTACATAATGCACTGCATAGATGGCATGCACGGTGGCCTGGTGTATTTAAACCGGACCTTCAGCATTATTTAATGAAAAGCCCAAACTCTTAAAAAACGGTTCCCCAGCATCTAAAATTAATATATTTTACGTTTTTAGCCACTAACTTATTATTCTTTCCCCCACTGGGCTGCAACTCTGTTCAGGAATTTAGGATACGGGCGCCGCTGTCTTGACTCAGAAGCATCACACTTACTGAGGAGAGGAGAGTGGGATAAGGTACAGGGGGGCGGGTTATAGCTGTGCTTTGCTCAGACAGAGCAGAGCTGGGGTCAGGTAAAGGTCAGCAGTCCCAGAATGCAGAGCAGCACAGTCAGGAGGCACTTCCTGTTTGCAGGCTGCCTGATAAGATGGCGGCTTCCATAAGCCACCATCTTGGATGTTTAAAGGCTCATAACATGCAGTAGATGCAGGTAGGATGATTTTTAATGTCGACAATCTGTATGTACAGGGTGTGGGAAACATATAAGGTAAACTCTTATTCAGAGTGAAGGTCCGCTTTAAAGCAGACCCAAAAAAATTAACACTAATCCAGTTATTTAAATGCTTGTGTGTAACAGATAGGGTTACATAAGGCACTGCATATATGGCATGCACAGTGGCCTGGTGTATTTAAAGCAGACCCAAAAATATTAACACTAATCCAGTTATTTAAATGCTTGTGTGTAACAGATAGGGTTACATAAGGCACTGCATAGATGGCATGCACAGTGGCCTGGTGTATTTAAAGCAGACCCAAAAATATTAACACTAATCCAGTTATTTAAATGCTTGTATGTAACAGATAGGGTTACATAAGGCACTGCATAGATGGCATGCACAGTGGCCTGGTGTATTTAAAGCAGATCCAAAAATATTAACACTAATCCAGTTATTTAAATGCTTGTGTGTAACAGATAGGGTTACATAAGGCACTGCATAGATGGCATGCACAGTGGCCTGGTGTATTTAAAGCAGACCCAAAAATATTAACACTAATCCAGTTATTTAAATGCTTGTGTGTAACAGATAGGGTTACATAAGGCACTGCATAGATGGCATGCACAGTGGCCTGGTGTATTTAAAGCAGACCCAAAAATATTAACACTAATCCAGTTATTTAAATGCTTGTGTGTAACAGATAGGGTTACATAAGGCACTGCATAGATGGCATGCACAGTGGCCTGGTGTATTTAAAGCAGACCCAAAAATATTAAAACTAATCCAGTTATTTAAATGCTTGTGTTTAACCCTTTAAGTGCCAGCCTACCTGGAGTTTTTGTCACACTCTGTTGCCAGACCATTTTGCACTATTTTGCGCTCCCCATGTTCAAATGTGATTTTTGAAGGGATTTCCAGGGATTTCCCAGGAAAATGATATATTGTTTTTTTCAGCAGAGTCTGGGCTTTAACATGAAATGTCTTGTTTGTCATTTTTTAGGTGTATTCTCAATATTTTTGGTTAAATATGTGCAAAAAAAAAAAAAAAAAAAAATTTTTACATATTGTAGTTTTTTTTGTAATAAAAAATGTAAGTTTGTCAATGAAATCTTATTGCGTGTGAAATCCCAATTTCTCCCGGTTACAGCGGTACCACATATGTATAGGTAGACACCCTTTCCTGCCCAGGAGACTCCCCCAAACTGAAACAACGCTTTAGGGGATTTTCAGATAAAATACAACTGTGCTACGCAATATGCGCACCTTGCAGTTTTTCCAGAAAAACAACCCTTTACATTTGAAATACCCCCAACAAACTATATATTCTCTGGAAGTACACACCTCAGGCTTTCTAGGCGTACCAGGCTTGTTGATGTGGCCATAGTTTTCTGGAAGTAATCCCTCAATGGATTCTTTGGTTGCAAAGAGTTTCCCTAAAAAAAGGATAAAAAAGCAGAATCAAAGCCACATTTTCCTAAAAAAACTATATACAAACAAGAAAAAACAAGTTTAATCTGGAAACGCAACATCCCCCGAACAGAACAATACCCAACATGCATAGGTTCTGTCAAAGGAAGAGTTGCCAAACACCCCAAAGTAAAGCATGTGCGTAACGGTAATTTTACTTGAAAATTTCAGCTCTGCAGACAAAGTGCGCAACTTGCGATTTTTCAACCAAAACAGCCCTTGACATTTGGAATATCCCCCATAAACCATATATTCCCTGAAAGTACACACGTTAAGCTTTCTAAGGGTACCCAGCTTGTTGTAGTGGGCTCATCTTTCTGGAAGTAATCCCTCAAAGAATTCTTTGTTTGCGCAGGGTTTCCTTAAAAAATTTATAAAAAAGCTGAATAAAAAACACCTTTTCCTAAAATATAAATATGCAAACCAGAAAAAACAAGCTAAGTCTGAAAGCGCAAGGTCCCCCGAACAGAACAATACCCAACATGCATAGGTACTATTAACCCTTTTAATTGCCAGCCTACTTGAGATTTTGTCACCCTCTGTTGACAGGCCATTTTTCCCCATTTTGCGTCATGTTTTGCGCCATTTTTGCTGGAACTTTCAGGAAAATTATATATATTTTTTTTGCAGCAGAGTTTAGGCTTTAACATGAAATGTCTTGTTTGTAAATTTTTTTTTTTTTTTACAATATTATTAAGTAAAAATAATAAATAAATAAATAAAAAATGTTTTAAAAAAATTGACTCCTTTATTTTAAATAAAAAATGTATTTTATTAAGGAAAATCATATTGCATGTGAAAGCCCCATTTCTACCGATTAGAACGGTACCACATATTTATCGGTAGCCCCCCCATTCTTGCCCAGGAGACCCCCCTAACTGAAACAAGTATTTTATAACATTCACAAAAAAAATACAACTACCATCCACACTACAAAGGGTTAAATCGAGAAAAAAAATGACATAGGGTCCCCCCTCCCAGGGGAGGGAGACCCCATTTTTTTTTTGATTTTTAAGGGTTAAAAACCCTTAAAAATCAAAAAAAAAATTGACGTGGGGTCCCCCTTACCCACAGTAACCAGCCCGGGACCAGCTATGGGGGCTTGTAGGCACAGAGTGGGGGGGCCAGCTTTTGTGGCCCCCCACCCTGCAGCCTACGAGCCCACATAGCCCATGTTGGCCCGGGCTCTTCTGCCCCCCCCTGGCCTTTGGGGAGGCAGGTAATGGGGGTGCCGGGGGTTAATGGCAAGCCACCCGCTAGCGCAGGTGGCTTGCCATCCCCCCAGCCTTGTGAACTGGTATAGGGGTCATGGACCCCTTACCAGTTCACAAGGGGTTAAATGTAAATAATCACACAGACACAAGCAGAGAAAAAATATTTTATTATTTTTTTTTTTTTTTTTTTTTTTACACTGTACTCACCTCCCATCCATCCTGGAGCCCTCTGTCCCTCGGCGATCACTGGCTTCTGCTCACTTGCTAGAAGCCTTTTATAGCTGCTGGATGACAGAACACAAAGGGTTAATCAAAAAAAAAATTACATAGGGTCCCCCCTCCCAGGGGGGGGGGGGGACCCCATTTTTTTTTTTATTTTTAAGGGTTAAAAACCCTTAAAAATCAAAAAAAAAATTGACGTGGGGTCCCCCTTACCCACAGTAACCAGCCCGGGACCAGCTATGGGGGCTTCTAGGCACAGAGAGGGGGGGCCAGCTTTTGTGCCCCCCCCCACCCTGCAGCCTACGAGCCCACATAGCCCATGTGGGCCCGGGCTCTTCTGCCCCCCCCTGGCCTTTGGGGAGGCAGGTAATGGGGTGCCAGGGGTTAATGGCAAGCCACCCGCTAGCGCAGGTGGCTTCCCATCCCCCCAGCCTTGTGAACTGGTATAGGGGTCATGGACCCCTTACCAGTTCACAAGGGGTTAATAGTAAAAAATCACACAGACACAGAGAAAAAAAAAACTTTATTTTTCTTTTTTTTACACTATACTCACCTCCGATCCGACGTCCCTCGCCGCTGTATGTCCCGCGCCGCTGTCACTGACAGATGCCGGTGGTGATCGGCGCAGGGCGGGTGACAGGTGAGGGGGATCGGAGCCTCCTCACCTGACATCCGCCCTGCTCCGATCACCCAGCTCGGAGGGGGTATAGGAGGAGCGGGATGACGTCATCCCGCTCCTCCCACAATGGGCGGAGCTAAGCGGCGGCGGCCATCGCCGCCATTACAAGAGGTGAGGACCCGGAAGAGGGTCCTCACCTGAAGACTGCGCAGCCCAGGGGGGGGATCGGACCCCCCCCCCTGGTGAAGAGGAGACCCGGACAGAAGGCTCGGGCGCGGAGGTGAGTAAATGACAGTTTGTTTTTTTTTTTTTTTTTTACAGCGCCGATGTCAGCGCTGGAAACGGGGGGGGGGGGGGCGGCTGGTTTCGGGCCCCCCCCTGAAGAAGGAGGACGACGGGGGGCGATCGGATGCCCCCCGCAGGAAGAGGGGACCCCAAGCTTCACGGGGATACCGGAGGTAAGTGTTTTTTTTTTCTATCTTTTTAACTGTTTGTGGGAAATGCCAGGCACGTAGTTTCTACGTGCTTGGCACTTAACGGTAGGAGAGGCAACCACGTAGAAACTACGTGCTTGGCATTTAAAGGGTTAACAGATAAGGTTACATAAGGCACTGCATAGATGGCAAGCACAGTGGCCTTGTGTATTTAAAGCAGACCCAAAAATATTAACACTAATCCAGTTATTTAAATGCTTGTGTGTAACAGATAGGGTTACATAATGCACTGCATAGATGGCATGCACGGTGGCCTGGTGTATTTAAACCGGACCTTCAGCATTATTTAATGAAAAGCCCAAACTCTTAAAAAACGGTTCCCCAGCATCTAAAATTAATATATTTTACGTTTTTAGCCACTAACTTATTATTCTTTCCCCCACTGGGCTGCAACTCTGTTCAGGAATTTAGGATACGGGCGCCGCCATCTTGACTCAGAAGCATCACACTTACTGAGGAGAGGAGAGTGGGATAAGGTACAGGGGGGCGGGTTATAGCTGTGCTTTGCTCAGACAGAGCAGAGCTGGGGTCAGGTAAAGGTCAGCAGTCCCAGAATGCAGAGCAGCACAGTCAGGAGGCACTTCCTGTTTGCAGGCTGCCTGATAAGATGGCGGCTTCCATAAGCCGCCATCTTGGATGTTTAAAGGCTCATAACATGCAGTAGATGCAGGTAGGATGATTTTTAATGTCGACAATCTGTATGTACAGGGTGTGGGAAACATATAAGGTAAACTCTTATTCAGAGTGAAGGTCCGCTTTAAAGCAGACCCAAAAAAATTAACACTAATCCAGTTATTTAAATGCTTGTGTGTAACAGATAGGGTTACATAAGGCACTGCATATATGGCATGCACAGTGGCCTGGTGTATTTAAAGCAGACCCAAAAATATTAACACTAATCCAGTTATTTAAATGGTTGTGTGTAACAGATAGGGTTACATAAGGCACTGCATAGATGGCATGCGCAGTGGCCTGGTGAATTTAAAGCAGACCCAAAAATATTAACACTAATCCAGTTATTTAAATGCTTGTATGTAACAGATAGGGTTACATAAGGCACTGCATAGATGGCATGCACAGTGGCCTGGTGTATTTAAAGCAGACCCAAAAATATTAACACTAATCCAGTTATTTAAATGCTTGTGTGTAACAGATAGGGTTACATAAGGCACTGCGTAGATGGCATGCACAGTGGCCTGGTGTATTTAAAGCAGATCCAAAAATATTAACACTAATCCAGTTATTTAAATGCTTGTGTGTAACAGATAGGGTTACATAAGGCACTGCGTAGATGGCATGCACAGTGGCCTGGTGTATTTAAAGCAGACCCAAAAATATTAACACTAATCCAGTTATTTAAATGCTTGTGTGTAACAGATAGGGTTACATAAGGCACTGCATAGATGGCATGCACAGTGGCCTGGTGTATTTAAAGCAGACCCAAAAATATTAACACTAATCCAGTTATTTAAATGCTTGTGTGTAACAGATAGGGTTACATAAGGAACTGCATAGATGGCATGCACAGTGGCCTGGTGTATTTAAAGCAGACCCAAAAATATTAACACTAATCCAGTTATTTAAATGCTTGTGTATAACAGATAGGGTTACATAAGGCACTGCATAGATGTCATGCACAGTGGCCTGATGAATTTAAAGCAGACCCAAAATGTTTAACACTAATCCAGTTATTTAAATGCTTGTGTGTAACAGATAGGGTTACATAAGGCACTGCATAGATGGCATGCACAGTGGCCTGGTGTATTTAAAGCAGACCCAAAAATATTAAAACTAATCCAGTTATTTAAATGCTTGTGTTTAACAGATAAGGTTACATAAGGCACTGCATAGATGGCAAGCACAGTGGCCTTGTGTATTTAAAGCAGACCCAAAAATATTAACACTAATCCAGTTATTTAAATGCTTGTGTGTAACAGATAGGGTTACATAATGCACTGCATAGATGGCATGCACCGTGGCCTGGAGTATTTAAACCGG
This sequence comes from Gastrophryne carolinensis, assembly GCA_027917425.1. Taxonomy (NCBI): domain Eukaryota; kingdom Metazoa; phylum Chordata; class Amphibia; order Anura; family Microhylidae; genus Gastrophryne; species Gastrophryne carolinensis. The sequence continues at coordinate 104,667,263 of CM051241.1, forward strand.
ACCTTCAGCATTATTTAATGAAAAGCCCAAACTCTTAAAAAACGGTTCCCCAGCATCTAAAATTAATATATTTTACGTTTTTAGCCACTAACTTATTATTCTTTCCCCCACTGGGCTGCAACTCTGTTCAGGAATTTAGGATACGGGCGCCGCCATCTTGACTCAGAAGCATCACACTTACTGAGGAGAGGAGAGTGGGATAAGGTACAGGGGGGCGGGTTATAGCTGTGCTTTGCTCAGACAGAGCAGAGCTGGGGTCAGGTAAAGGTCAGCAGTCCCAGAATGCAGAGCAGCACAGTCAGGAGGCACTTCCTGTTTGCAGGCTGCCTGATAAGATGGCGGCTTCCATAAGCCGCCATCTTGGATGTTTAAAGGCTCATAACATGCAGTAGATGCAGGTAGGATGATTTTTAATGTCGACAATCTGTATGTACAGGGTGTGAGAAACATATAAGGTAAACTCTTATTCAGAGTGAAGGTCCGCTTTAAAGCAGACCCAAAAAAATTAACACTAATCCAGTTATTTAAATGCTTGTGTGTAACAGATAGGGTTACATAAGGCACTGCATATATGGCATGCACAGTGGCCTGGTGTATTTAAAGCAGACCCAAAAATATTAACACTAATCCAGTTATTTAAATGCTTGTGTGTAACAGATAGGGTTACATAAGGCACTGCATAGATGGCATGCACAGTGGCCTGGTGAATTTAAAGCAGACCCAAAAATATTAACACTAATCCAGTTATTTAAATGCTTGTATGTAACAGATAGGGTTACATAAGGCACTGCATAGATGGCATGCACAGTGGCCTGGTGTATTTAAAGCAGACCCAAAAATATTAACACTAATCCAGTTATTTAAATGCTTGTGTGTAACAGATAGGATTACATAAGGCACTGCATAGATGGCAAGCACAGTGGCCTGGTGTATTTAAAGCAGACCCAAAAATATTAACACTAATCCAGTTATTTAAATGCTTGTGTTTAACAGATACGGTTACATAAGGCACTGCATAGATGGCATGCACAGTGGCCTGGTGTATTTAAAGCAGACCCAAAAATATTAACACTAATCCAGTTATTTAAATGCTTGTATGTAACAGATAGGGTTACATAAGGCACTGCATAGATGGCATGCACAGTGGCCTGGTGTATTTAAAGCAGATCCAAAAATATTAACACTAATCCAGTTATTTAAATGCTTGTGTGTAACAGATAGGGTTACATAAGGCACTGCGTAGATGGCATGCACAGTGGCCTGGTGTATTTAAAGCAGACCCAAAAATATTAACACTAATCCAGTTATTTAAATGCTTGTGTGTAACAGATAGGGTTACATAAGGCACTGCATAGATGGCATGCACAGTGGCCTGGTGTATTTAAAGCAGACCCAAAAATATTAACACTAATCCAGTTATTTAAATGCTTGTGTGTAACAGATAGGGTTACATAAGGAACTGCATAGATGGCATGCACAGTGGCCTGGTGTATTTAAAGCAGACCCAAAAATATTAACACTAATCCAGTTATTTAAATGCTTGTGTATAACAGATAGGGTTACATAAGGCACTGCATAGATGTCATGCACAGTGGCCTGATGAATTTAAAGCAGACCCAAAATGTTTAACACTAATCCAGTTATTTAAATGATTGTGTGTAACAGATAGGGTTACATAAGGCACTGCATAGATGGCATGCACAGTGGCCTGGTGTATTTAAAGCAGACCCAAAAATATTAAAACTAATCCAGTTATTTAAATGCTTGTGTTTAACAGATAAGGTTACATAAGGCACTGCATAGATGGCAAGCACAGTGGCCTGGTGTATTTAAAGCAGACCCAAAAATATTAACACTAATCCAGTTATTTAAATGCTTGTGTGTAACAGAAAGGATTACATAAGGCACTGCATAGATGGCAAGCACAGTGGCCTGGTGTATTTAAAGCAGACCCAAAAATATTAACACTAATCCAGTTATTTAAATGCTTGTGTTTAACAGATACGGTTACATAAGGCACTGCATAGATGGCATGCACAGTGGCCTGGTGAATTTAAAGCAGACCCAAAAATATTAACACTAATCCAGTTATTCAAATGCTTGTGTGTAACAGATAGGGTTACATAAGGCACTGCATAGATGGCAAGCACAGTGGCCTGGTGTATTTAAAGCAGACCCAAAAATATTAACACTAATCCAGTTATTTAAATGCTTGTGTGTAATAGATAGGGTTACATAAGGCACTGCATAGATGGCATGCACAGTGGCCTGGTGAATTTAAAGCAGACCCAAAAATATTAACACTAATCCAGTTATTCAAATGCTTGTGTGTAACAGATAGGGTTACATAAGGCACTGCATAGATGGCAAGCACAGTGGCCTGGTGTATTTAAAGCAGACCCAAAAATATTAACACTAATCCAGTTATTTAAATGCTTGTGTGTAATAGATAGGGTTACATAAGGCACTGCATAGATGGCATGCACAGTGGCAAGGCAGATTATGGTTTACAGCACAAAGAAATCAAATTGAATTGAAAACTGCCTGTAACTGTCACTTTTATGCTGTCCCTGGATTGTTCCGGTTTTCCACTATCTTTCCCTGGCTCTGTCTGCCTCTCCAAATCTCCCTACCTATCTGTAAATCTCCCTACCTATCTGTAACTCTCCCTACCTATCGCTAACTGTCTGTCCCTGTCTGCAGCAACCACACTGTCTCACGAATGAAAGTCTGAAATGCGCACAAGCAAGATGGCCGCCGCTTTATATAGCACGGTAACGTCACCGGGCTTCCTGGCTGCTGATAGGCTGCATGGGACTGTTCCATCATACCTTGCCCCAGGGTACATGTCTGGACATGTGCGTCCACCATCTTAGAATGCCTGTCATTGAAAGGAAAACTTTGATCGATCGAATCGCGGGGAAATTCGGATTCGTTCAGAATTTTCCATGAAATTCGGAACGAATCCGGGTTCGTCCAGATTGATTCACTCATACCTAGCAGAGAGCATTGCATAGGAATTAGAGAACCAGGCATATCGCACCTCATAGCCATATGCCTCACATAAAAAATTCTCATGGTGCTGAATCATCCCTCATGAGCGAGTAGATAGGTAGCTGAGTAAGAACTTTGCAGTACCCAGACCCAAATACAAAGATTTATTTAATTTGTTTAATTAAAATTATATATTTATTTAGACAAATTTAACTGTACAAACACCCCCAAAAAAAGAGGTATTATCAACTTGAGTAAGAACTGTGCAGTACCCACTAAAAGGTTGTTTAAAAAATATATTAAAATATATTTGTTTAATTAGAGACAACTATAACTGCATAACTTCAGCATAAAATGTCTTGTTTGTAAGTTTTCGGTGCTTACATAATATTTTGGGTGAAATATGTAAAAAAAAGTTATAGTTTTTAAATGTACCTTTTTTTTAAATAATAAATGTTAGTTTATAAAAAAAAGTGTAAAAGCATCATTTCTCCTGATTATAACGGTACCACACATGTATCGGTAGATACCCGCTCCTGCAAGTTAAACCCCTAAAAAAAAAGGAAGTTTAAGGCATAGCCCTCACGGGTGAAGAGAAGACCCCAGAGCTGGATCCCAAAAGGGAGGTGAGCTGCTTTTTTTGGGGGGCGCAAACCCCCTTAAGTGCCTGGCACGTAGATTCTAGGTTTGGCAATTATTTGAAGGAGAAACAACACCATATAATCTATGTGCTTGGCATTTAAAGGGTTAATAAAAATTATGTTTTTTTAATAAAAAATGCTGCAAGAGGTATTATTGAGACCCCCAAAACACTGAGTGAGAGGTAGGTATCTGAGTAAGAACTGTGCAGTACCCAAATCCAGGAAAAGGGTTAAGGGTTTTGTTTAAACTTTTTTTAGAGACAACTCTAACTGTACAGACACCCCCAAAACAAGAAGTATTATTGAGGCCCCCAAAAAACTGTGAGTGAGAGGTAGATCAGTGACCCACTGAAAAAAAAGATCCAGGGATTCTGTACACAAAATCAAATCCACATTACACTACTCTATCTATCTCTGACCACTAGCAATACCAGCACAACTTTCCCTATCTTTAGCTAAGGGTCTGAAGAGGACTCGTAAAGAATCAGAAAACAATCCTGGGCGTTTGCGGGGGCCAGGACATTTTATACAGGCAGGGCAATGTGGCATCAAAAAGGGGTGGCTAGTGGGTGGGTAGCAGTGGATTGGCCAGCTGCATCACACCATCTGTGACCCCTGAGTCCTTCAAATCCACATGTAGTAGCCAATGAAAAAAGCTAGTTTGTTCGAACAAACTAGTGGGAAACTCAGGGTGGTGCCAAACTGATTTTTTTTCAACCCAAATTCTGATTTAAATCATTTGGTTCACTCATCGCTGCTTATTACTATAGCAATTCTGCAGGGTTTTTTTATGTTCTTATTTTTGTTACAATGCTTCATGCAAGAATTAGAGCATGATATTATACCGTAATAGAGTGGTGCATTCAAAAATCTGTTAACTTGAAAAAAAACAAGAATGGATTTGGGATTTTTTTCAGAAAGTATATATATATATATATATATATATATATATATAGGATTCCACTTTTGTGCACTTTTCCAACAGATCAGGATTGCAATAGAGGCCAAAAGGCTCCCTTTACTGTGGCATTGCTGATTTTCTTGCAAACTTATACAAGTCCAAAACAAGGCTACTTATTATTCTTTATGGGTGCCTTGGATGAGTTTTTACACCACTGTACACCTCTGGCCAGCTGTAACTGAAAGGCGTGGCACAGGGCTTCAGACATCAGGGGCAAAAGGGAAAGTGATCATCCCCATGGGACCCTTGATCTGAGCTCTGTCAGGATAGTATACTTCCACAAAAAGGCTACATTCGAAGAATATGTGGTTTGATCTATCATCTGATTATCTCTTTCTTATTTACAGTCATCACTTTCTTATTTACATGTTAGTCAGAAAGCAGCAATTGGTCATGTGACCACTAGCAACCATTCAGGTCTGATGTGAAAGCCCTCGGATAACACAACACAATTGGTTACCAGCAGTCACATGACAGGCAGCCATACAATGAAAGAGGAACTGGCTGACTTGACTATAGTGCCCCATTAACTTCAGTATTATGGTGAAATGTATCAGACAAACTATGAATTCATTGTTTTAGAGAAGCTTACACAGTAAAATGCATTTGAATATAAATACAAACATAAAAAACATAGAAAAAAGAGGTTTGCAACTAGTGTGATTACTGAAAATTCATGCATTAGAGACCATAAGGAAATTTCCTTAGTTTCTGCAATTTTTATTGGTAATAAAATGATGAAAATGAAAATAGAGTAGTATTCTGATAACAGATGTTGAAAATAATTATGCTGCACACATGGGCCTGGGGGGTTATGCCAGGAGTATGGGGAATCTTTTCTGGCCTAGGTTGTCCACTGTGGCCCAAAAACTCTACAATCTACCACTTTGCTGACATTAATAGGAAGACTGCCACAAATTCCAGGATGTCTGGTTAATTTACAGCTGGGACCTGTTTGGCTCAATGGCTAACTGGCGGTAGTGGAATGTATGGATTGTCTGAGCCATCACAAACCACCAACTTAACTACAGACCAGAGATATCCAGTTTGGGTGTTAAGGCAAACCCTAGAAAACTGCAATTATTTGTTCCTCAAAATCCAGTGGATAAGCCTCACCACCAAACCCCACCCCTGTCACACCTCCAATCTACACTGAAGCCACACCCATTACTATGTAATGTATTATATTAACTATTTCACTTTGATGGATCAGTTTAGAAACTTGCTACCATAGAGATTGCTGTCTTTGAACTTGTTTCTTATCAAGGGCATCTGGGAAGTCATGGTTCAGCAAACGCAAAGGGAGTTGCCAGTGGCCAGCCTTGATGATTTGTGTGCCAAAAAGCATAGAATTAATAACATACTGTAGTAACACAATAACATAGTATGTAAGGCTGAAAAAAGACTTAAGCCCATCCAGTTCAGCCTGTATATAAAAGAAGATCTTCGAGTGGTCTAGTAGCCATAGCTGGTAATGTTAGTACATGCAAGGAAGGCATCACCACCTTTTTTATGTTTCATGACTACCTCCTCTGGCAGATAATTCTATAGCCTCACTGCTCTTACAAAAAAAAAACCTCTTCCTATGTTAGTGTAAGAAATGTCTTTCTTCTAACCTTAGTGGATGCCACCGGGTTATTGTTACAGTCTGGGGGAAAAAACAGATCTTGGTATTGACCCCCACATATATCTTTAAAAAGTTATTAGATAACACATCGGGCACCTCTTTTCCAAATTAAATAAATCTTTGGCAGTCTTTAATGGAACTTTAGTCCCCAATTCCATTTACTAATTTAGTTGTCTTATCAGTTCTGATAAGTCCTGCTTATGCAACAGTGCCCAGAAGTGTGAACAATTGGACCAGTGACTTATAGAGCATTAAAATTATGCTCTGGTTATGAGCTCCTATGTTCCTATTGATGCACCTCATGATCCTGTTTGCGGAACGAAATCTAATACGAACAGCCCTGCAATCAAAAAATCAGGATGCCCTGCTATGTGCCCCCCATGCTGGTTGCCGCAAAACTCAACTCTTCTGGTGGCTCCCTCTGTGCTTTAAAGATTGGGGACTGAGAGCTACTGCATACACAGCATCTTTGAGCTTCCAGCCTTTCAGATAGGGTGGGGGCGGTAGGGTACCTGATGCTGGGATGGGGCCTTCTTGCTGCCGTAAACAAAGCATTAAATATGCATGGCAAACAGATCTGATAGGTGAGTTTGTATGGGTGATATGGGTTTTAACACAGTGAAGGCATGAAACAAAACCTGGGAATTCAAAATCCAGAGTTTTGTTCTGCTTTGAGGAGGAACAACACCCAAAACTTCAACTTTCCAGAGTGTTTCTACTCAAATTGGGATGCCCCACTGTGTATACCCCCTCGCCCGTTTCATTCACCTTCCTTCCGCTCCCATGGCGCAGACTGGGGTGAGAGCGAGTGCTCTAAGCAGCACACTCAGCCAATCAGCGCGCTCGTTGTCACTTGGTCCCGCTCAGCGCCGCTGATGGCTAAGCAGCCGAGTAGCACTGAAGGGAGTGAGGCGGTGCCACCAGCCACATACCACACCCATCTTGCAGACCTGGCATGCCTGTGCCACCTATTCAAAAAGGCCAGATGTGCACAGATGCGGCGAGGGTGCGTGAAACTGAAAGGTGAGTAAAACTGGTGATTACCCCTATAAGCATTACCAACCCGACAAACTAGGTATAAGGGCTTGTAATTCCAGTGTTCAAGGACTGCCCAGCCAGCCTCTGGCCCTGGCCATTACAAGCCCACATGCCCTATAGCACAGGTCCGGCGCCTAGCACCCGCCCATACTATTGTTTGCCGGGCTCATCCACACCACCATACTCATTGGTTGTGCGGGCAAACACACACACAAGTTTTACCAAAATACCTTTACTGATCTTAATTAACTTGTACTTACCTTCTCCATCCCGGTTCATGCGCAGGCTTCTTTAAATTAAAGCTGGTGGGGCATCTAAGTACACTTCACCGGCATTTAGAAAGGAGGGGAACACAAGTTTCCCTCCGTTTGTCCTGCCTCTCGGCCGGGGACTCCATGATGAGCTGCCAGGGAGCAGCTTTTATACTTAGAGGCGGGGCCTCTCGGGAATCTCCCCAACTTCACTTCTGGTGTCACAAAAAGGGAAGGGCCTAGAGGGGGTTGCACAGGAAAATCCTTTCTAGGCCCTGCCCCTTCTGTGATGTCAGGGAGATTCCATGGAGGCCACACTTTCAATTATAAAAGCTCCAGCTGCTCCAGCACAAACTTCAGTGCCTTGCTGGGTAGCGAGGATGAAAGAAGGGGTAACCTATGTTCTACCTTCATCCAAATGATAGTGATGTTGTCAATTTCTGATGCCCGGCGCTGCTGCCTTTTAGACACTGAGGGGGGCACCGAAGAGCCTTGAAGTAAGATTGAGAGATGCTGCGGAACACAGAAAACCCATCAGAACTGAGGAAGATGGCACCCAGCAGGACACAGAAGAATGAAGACAGGGACAGGTGAGTAAATTCTAAAAAATAAAGATATTTTGTGTGGTGTCTTTTTTAATTCTACTTGAGGTTCAGTTCACCAGGGTCAGGAGCCAGCATGCTGGTAAAATTACACATTACCTGCACCCCCATTTCGGACATAGGGGATGTGAAGAGCCCAGTTGCCTATTGGTGTGGGCCCAAGGCACTCCTGGAAGAGCCCCGAGTCCATACCAAAGAGCATACAAGCCCTTATGTTTGGTGCCTGGGCTGGTAGCATTTGAAGGGGGGGGGGGGGGGGAATCCATATTTAAAAAAAAACAAAAAACAAACATAAATGGGAGAGGGGGGACATGATTGAGACCTTTAAATATGTGAAAGGATTGAATAAGGTTCAGGAGGGAAGTGTTTTTAAGAAGAAACTTAACAATAGAACAAGGGGGCACAACCTGAAGCTAGTCGGGGGGAAGATCAGGAGCAATGTTAGAAAATATTATTTTACAGAAAGAGTAGTAGGTGCTTGGAACAAACTTCCAGCAGAGGTAGTTGAAACATCAACAGTCACTGAATTTAAACATGCCTGGGATAAGCACACATCTATCCTAAGATAAAGAGAACATACAGTATACACATAAGGGCAGACTAGATGGACCGTATGGTCTCCTTCTGCCGTCAACCTTCTATCTATAAATTAGAAAGTAACCCGGCTGTCACATTACCTTCTTTAATAAATTCCGGTTAAGCGACATACATTAAAACAAGGAAAATTAACAACAACAAAAATCGTATCAGCATTTTTACATTTAATTATTACTGTAAAAGTTAATTTGAATTGCCAGTGAACTTTGCTCCTGCTAAGCTAATGTCTCTCTCTGCATGTTAAGTGTAAAAAGGTGTAAAAACAGATGAATCACACATATACATATACAATTTGTTCAGGTGCAATTTTTGATTTGATGCTTTTCAGCACTATTGTGATCTGATAAGTGCTGTACTGAATATAGAGAAAAAGTGCACTTGCTGTGCCATTAAAATAAGAACTGTAAGAATCAAGCCAATCTTCGCTAATGTACATATAAATTCCAATACTTTATTTCTAGTCAGATACAATGTTCTAATGGAATAACCAATAAAATCCTCTTAATGCAAAACTTTATATACATGTGGTATGTTGCATAAACTCACCTTATGGTGCATCTGAACCTTTCACGTGTCATGGCACTCTGTGCTCCCTGTCAACTGTCACTGAATCCCCCTACCCTCAGCAACTGGCCATGCAGATAACAGCAAACACAGAAGTAGTAAAGTTAAGATGGTCAATGACTCTATTTAGGCATATAAAGGGTAAGAGACCACCACCTGAGAGCCCTCTCCTTAAAACACCTGTAGGCATTCCTGTTGTGACTCTAACCAGGGCTGTATTTAGTGTTCATGTAGCCAATGTGGCTTCATGTGGCCAATATAAGAAATGTGTCCAGGGTAAGGAGTTTTCAAGGGGAGAAATGCAGAGGAGCATACTTTCTATTATATATTACCCAGTTCCCAGCTCCCAACGCACAGCAGTCACATGGCCACATCAGTAAAGGGGAGAGGATCAAGCTGCAGACTGCTTTTAAGCCATTGTGGCAGGGGCACTTGTAAGGAGGCATTAAAACACCAACAACCTTTTCTTTTTTACTATAGCAGTAACATCAGCACCCCCCCTACTTGCAGGTGACCACCCTCGGCACAGGCCTAGGTTTGCCTAATGGTAAATACACCCCTGACTCTAACTGCAGTACACTACATATTGTTTTACAAGATTAGCTAAAACGGAAATAGATTAAGAAGCTTTATGAATCCACCGTATTTGATTACAATAAAGAAATATGAAAGCAGTTGCAAAATGTGTAAATCTACTAACTGTTCTAGATTTCCATTCTAAATCTGCTGAGGACATGTTGTACATGTAATTCATATTAAACAACTGTAAAGTTTTCCAGGTGTACAGCACGGCTTGCTTCATTTAAATTCTTCACATTTGAGTAATCTGCCACAAGGTGGTGCAGTTAACTGCAGAAAGACTTGTGGCTCCTCCCGGCCCATAAAAAGGCCAGAAATTACCCAGAGACCTCCAGAGTTTCTCTGCAGTCCTGACTGTGAAGACAGAAGAATTTCTCTCTCTGGTTGTTCGCAGGAGAGCGGGGTATCCCAAACCCATCGGCCCTGCAAGCCTATTCCCACCTGTTCCGGAACCCATGCTGCCTCCCCAGTCCCGGCTGACAGTTCAGGTGAAAGTAGGAGAAGTAGGAGAACACCTGGGGTCGGGTGTTCATAGAGCTATGCTCTGGGGGCGCAGACCCTGTACCCCAAGGGTAGCCGGCTGCAGGCTAATGGTGAGCCTGGAGGGGGAGGGAGAAATCACCCTTTTTGTGTTTCCCACATGCTTTATTTTTATCGGTGGCTGTGTTCACATTGCTGTGTTCTTATTGCTGGCTGTCTCTGCTTGTTATTTTACTGAGAATGGTGTGTGTGACTTCCCCCCTTTCTGCCCCCCCTTCTCCACCCCCCTTCTCCCCCTCGACCGCTCTCGTGGCGGGGGGGGGGGGCGACGGGGCTGTGGTGAGCCACGCTCAGGCGGCCATTTATCTCCGGTCCTGCCGCTGCGGGCGCATCGTGCGCCGAGGCGGGGGGCTCTGAGGAGGAGAGTTCTCCCCCTTCTCTCCTCCGGGCGCCATTTTCTGTCCTGTTTGCGCGTTTCACGAGGGGTGGGGCTGCGAGATGATGCGACGAGCGTCATCCCCGCGTGGCCCGCCCCTTGAGGTTCTACTGCTGGGCGCCATTTTGTCCCTGTGCACAAAGATCCGCACACACTCAGGGGGCCCCTCTGCCTTACTGCTGCCTTGCCAGCTGCCACGGGGGGGGCGTGCCGACCCCCCTCCTCTATCTGCTGCTCCATCACTAGACACCTTGAGACTCTCCTGCAGGCTACCCTCCCGCTGGTCCGTGAGTCTGCTCCATTTTCTGCTCTGTGTACTTCTTAAGGGACTGTGCATGTGCTGTGGGATGCTTATTTGCTTTGATTATGTCTTTCAGACAGGCCTACTGTGCTTGTGGTTTCTCCCGGTCCTGTACCTCCCTCCATCTCCGCATTTTTTGTCAGGGGATCCTTTGGGGGCATCCCGGGTGGGCCCCCGTTCTCCCGTGCTGGACGATTGTGTCTTTTCAGTAATCACCATATGGAGGCTTCTGGGGATAGCAAGTTTGAGGGCCCTTCGGGGCAGGCTCAGTTGTGTCTCATGTGCAGGGCATCCCCTTTGAGTGGTAGTGGCGTGGTTTGCGTTCCGTGTGCCTGAAGTGTCATTGCGAAACAGGTTGGGCCGAGCTCTTCTCTACCTAGTCCTGTTCTACCTGCAGCTTCGCCTACTCCCCACGCCTGCGTTTAGCTCCCAGCAAGGGGGAATCCAGCAGGGGGTCACATTCAGAACTGGCGCTGGGCATGGCCAGCATTGAGCGGCACCTGGCCCGTCCGGCCGCCGGCAAGGCCTCTAGTAAAAAGAGGCACCTGGATGCGGGCTTGTCCCTCTTTGCCGATGATGATGAGGTTTATGATACCTATGGTGGTCGTGAATCCTTGGAGGAGGGGGAATTGTTCCATGATTCCAATTCCTCTGGGGATCGTCATGTTTCTGATAGCGAACCAGGGTCCTCCTCAGACGAGGATTCTGGGCTCCTGGATGATACCGATAGGCTTTTGTCGGCCGTTTTTGAAACTTTACAAATCGTTCCCCCTAAGGCGGCAAAGAAGAAGCAGGGTGAGCTCTTCCACCCTGACATAGAGTTCCTGGAGCAGGGACATTTTTCCAATATGGTCCTCAAAGAATTGGAACGGCCCAACAGGTTTCCCTCGGTGTCCAAGGGACTGGATAGAAGGTATCTCTTCTCGGCCGACTTGGTTCGCCGCTGGTCTTGTCCACCCAAGGTGGACGCCCCCATCCTGGGGCTGTCCAATACTTCTGTTATGCCGTCTCCTGACACCACTACCTTGTGCTATAATGCCGACCAGCGTATGGATCAACTAGCTTGTCATGCCTTCACCTTTGTGGGATGCCCAGTCTGTGCCGCGGCTGCTGCTGTTGCCATTGCACTTAAGAAGACGGTTAGGCACCTTGCCGAGGCTGCCAGATCTCACAAGCGAGAGGATCACTACAAGGACCTTTTGCTTTGCTCTGACTTTATTGCTTTTGTGCTGTCTGCCATGGATGATGCCGTCCAGCTTGGTGGTAGGGCCTCTGCCCTGTTGGTTGCCATGCGTAGGTCCGTCTGGCTGCATCTTGATGTTTTGACAAAGGATGGTCAGCTCCGTCAGCGTAGAAAGCATTCTCAGCCCTTTCAGGGGTCCTCCTTATTTTACCCTTCCTGTGGAGGACGCAGATCTATCTTCACAGGTAGCCGCAGAGACCTGGTCTCTCCTGGGGTTCCAAGCCCAAACCCCCCACCAAGGCCCCTCAGGCATGAGGGGGCGCCCTCACCCATCCGGGTGGGGGGACGGCTTCGACTCTTTGCTCACGTCTGGAGACAACGCGTCTCGGATCGTGGATTCAGGAGGTGGTGTCCTCCGGTTACAAGATAGAGCTAGCAGCTTGGCCTCCCCCAAGATTCCTCCGGTCCCGGATCTCCCAAAATCCTGTGACGCCGCAGGGCCTGAGGTTGGCCGTCCAACATCTTCTGTCATCCGGAGTGGTTTGCCCGGTGCCTCTTCAGGAACGGGGTCAGGGGTTCTATTCCAGTCTGTTAACGGTGCCCAAGAAGGACGGCTCCCTGAGACCCATCCTGGATCTGAAGGGTCTCAACAGATTTGTCAGGTTCAAACACTTCCGCATGGAGACCTTACGGTCGCCTTGCCATTCGGTATCACTTCGGCCCCTCGGGTATTCACCAAGGTGCTGGCGGGTGTCATGGCCCTTCCTTACCTAGACGACCTGTTGATTGCTGCTCCATCCTTTCATCAGGCCGAGAAGGATACTCAGGTGGTTGTGTCCACCCTAGAGTCCTTCGGTTGGGTGATCAATTATCCCAAATCCTCGCTCACTCCATCATTGGCGAGGTCCTTCCTGGGCATGACGCTGAATACTTCTCAGGTCAAGGTGTTTCTTCCTCAGCAGAAGGTGGAGGGCCTTCAGATGCAGGCGCAAGCCCTGCTGTCGTGTCTTCATCCCTCCATCCATCTGGGGATGCAGTTGGTGGAACTCATGGTGTCTTGCTTCGAGGCTGTGCCCTTCACCCAGTTCCACATGAGACCTCTTCGGTTGAATCTCTTGACAGTTTGGGATCAGAAACAGGAATCCCTGGAGCGGGAATTCGCTCTATCTCCTCTGGCCAGACAGTCCCTCTTGTGGTGGTTGGACTTGAGGAATCTTCTAGCGGGCAGGTCTTTTCTACCTCCGTGCTGGTTCTCTTCCAGTTTACTCCCCACCTTTCAGGGTCATGCGGTCCAGGTCCGTTCGGACAATCAGATGGCTGTTGCTTACATCAATCATCAGGGCGGTACTCGGAGCAAACAAGCCCTCAAGGAGGTGTCCCTGATATTGTCTTGGGCAGAGGAGAATGTTCCCTGCATCTCAGCGGTTTACATCCCAGGGGTGGAGAACCAGGAGGCGGACTCCATGAGCAGGGGGACGTCTTGTCTGGGGGAATGGTCTCTCAGCAACAGGATCTTTCTCGCCCTGTGTCGCCGCTGGGGTCAGCCGGACGTGGGCCTCTTTGCATCCCATCACAATCACAAGCTTCCCAAATTCGTCTCCCTGTCAAGAGATCCTCTGGCCTTCGCCATGGACACGCTAGCAATTCCTTGGACGGAGTTTCGACTCCTCTATGCTTTTCCTCCCTTTCCTCTGTTGGGTCGTGTGCTGTGCAAGATAGCCCAGGAGGGGGTACCAACCATTCTGGTGACCCCCCGCTGGCCGCGGAGAGTATGGTTTGCTGACGTCGTCCAGATGGCGGTGGATCACTTCGTCATACCCGACGATCCAGGGCTTCTCACTCAGGGACAGTTGCGCCATCCCAATTAACATGTGCTGGTTTTGATGGCTTGGCTGCTGAAACCTCCATCCTGATGGATAAGGGATTGCCGGCTTTGGTAGTCAGTACTATGATTCAGGCTCGGAAGAGATCTTCCTCTTTGATTTATTATAGGGTCTGGCATGCTTACATTGGTCTGGAGTCGGGTCTACAACTGAGTACCCTCAAAGGCCCGGTTTTGGCCTTGGCAATCTTTTTCCAATGATCTTTCGCCAATCATAGGCTTGTCAAGACTTTTTTCCAAGGAGTAACTCATGTACGTCCAGTGCGTAAGCCCCTGCTACCGGTGTGGGATTTGAATTTGGTGCTTTCTGCTCTCCAGGGTCCTCCCTTTGAGCCCTTGTGCAATGCTGCACTGTCCATTATGACTCTTAAGGTGGCCTTTTTGGTGGCTATCACTTCGGTGCGTCGTGTCTCTTAGCTGGCGGCGCTTTCTATTAAGCCTCCTTAATTTGAACGGCATCAGGATAAGGTGGTATTCCATCTTAAACCTGATTTTTTGCCTAAGGTTGTTTCTGCCTTTCATCTGAATGAGGACATTAGCCTCGATTCAGAGACACATTCGTCCGGACTTCCGTATCTGTCTGTGAAAGTTTTGGTGGGTGTTTGTCATTTTTTTGCTTTTTTTCGTCCATTTTCTACTCGCACAAACGTTCAAATTAATACGTATATGCTCTTTCGATGATCCAAAGGAAAACGGAAGATTTACGCTATTTCGGGACCTTTTTTCCACCAAATCTGAAATGTTTAGACCGTTCAGAAAACTTACGTTATTGCAATGGGCTGGCGATTAATTCAGAGAGTTGATTGCCGAGGGGCCAACACCCAATAAATCCGTTTCATTTCCGATCCCCTTACAGAACCATTTTGACGTCGGAACTAGCAGGCATGGATGAGTCTAGTGCATTTGAGGAGCATGAGCATCTGCAGCTCATGGGCATTGAGATCATCCGGAGATCAGAGGCCAGACGCATGGACATCAATGGCATGCATGACGTTGAGCTGTTCGAGCTCACCAGGCTTAATCGCGCTTCCCTCCATAAGTTGTATAGTGAGCTGCGGCTATGGTTAGCCCGCACCACAAGGAAGGGGCAAGCTATTTCAGGTATGACCAAGATGCTTGGCTGCCTGCAATTTTTGGCAAATGGCTCGTTCCAGAGGCTGGGTGCCCTCTCCGTGGGGATCTCACAGCCTACGCTGAGCCGCGCGCTATCTAAGTTTTTGGAAGGCATGGCTAGCCTAACTCGAAAATATATTTGTTTTCCAGAGGATATGGTAGCCAGAAACGCCATTAAGCTGGCATTTTATAATATTGCTGATATGTCCAACGTCATGGGTGCCATTGACTGTACCCACGTTGCCCTTGTCCCTCCTGCTTGCGACGATTACATATACAGGCAAGTTCATTCTTCCCTGTAGAGCTAATTTTTGGGGGTTTTTTTGTCCCTCCTTTGGGCCAAAACATCATTTGTTTTGGTCCCTCCTTGTAAAAAATCCCTAATTGTTCCTAGTTCCTCCTTGTAATTATTCCCTCATTGTTACTTGTCCCTTATAGAAATTATTCCCTCTTTGAAAGTAGTCCCTCCATGTAAATTTACCCTCATTGTTACTAGTCCCTCCTTGTAATTATTCCCTCATTGTTACTAGTCCCTCCTTGTAATTAATCCCTCATTTTTACTAGTCCCTCCTTGTAATTATTCCCTCATTGTTATTAGTCCCTCCTTGAAATTTTACCCTCAACTTTACTAGTCCCTCCTGCTAATTAAGCCCTCTATGTTAGTAGTCCCTCCTCTTAAATATTCCCTCATTGTAATCAGTCCCTCCTTGCTAATCCTCCCTCCTTGCAAAGAGTGTATGTGAACCAATGGCCCGTATTTGTCACTTCTAAAAAATATCAGTTTGTTCCAAGTCAAAAGTGTACTTAAAATTGAACAAGTAACTCAACCTTTTAAAGGCTATAACATACATCTCCTTTTGTTCGACACTTAAATTTAAGGTAGTTGTTTAGTGTTAGTTGTCTGAATTAAAACGTTTGACTTAGGGTGTTAGAAGTGAGCGTTTGACTAATTTCCCAAGCGTTAATGATGTGTTTTTTTTTTTTTTCTGTTTACCCAGGAACCGAAAAATTGGGCCACTCACTGAATGTGCAAGCAGTGGTGGCCCAGGACATGCGCTTTCTTAGCGTCCTCGCAGGCTACCCTGGCTCAGCCCATGACGCCTACATCCAATTTGTGGGTGCATGGCTCCTTGGTAAGTTGAGTCCAATTACATTATTAGATTTCATATGTATGGCTTGGATTTTGGTTTGATTCACCTTCCTTAAACGATGGCTTTGTCATCACCTTGGGAACATGTGAAACACGAATGGACCCATTACATTATGAAAACAACAAAGGCTGGCAAAATGTTTGTCCGGCATTGTTTCAACTCCCAAGTGTAATTAGAGCAAAAGTCTCAAACAGTCTTCCCCACAGTTTTCGGTCAATCTGTTAGTGACTTTAACAGAGGGTCTGCTCCATCTTTGCTTACATGCAACGAAAATGGTGGAAGGACTTAAACTTAAAACTTATCAGGAGAGACTTAAAGAACTTAATTTGTACAGTCTGGAGGAAAGAAGGGAGAGGGGGGACATGATTGAGACCTTTAAATATGTGAAAGGATTGAATAAGGTTCAGGAGGGAAGTGTTTTTAAGAAGAAGCTTAATGATAGAACAAGGGGGCACAACCTGAAGCTAGTCGGGGGGAAGATCAGGAGCAATGTTAGAAAATATTATTTTACAGAAAGAGTAGTAGATGCTTGGAACAAACTTCCAGCAGAGGTAGTTGAAAAATCAACAATCACTGAATTTAAACATGCCTGGGATAAGCACACATCTATCCTAAGATAAAGAGTACATACAGTATACACATAAGGGCAGACTAGATGGACTGTATGGTCTCCTTCTGCCGTCAACCTTCTATGTTTCTATGTTTCATTACACTTACTGAATAGAGGTGAGCAGGATAAAGTGCAGGGGCCGCCTTAGACCTGTTTGGGACTCAGACAAAGCAGGAAATGGGTCATGTAAAGTTAAACCATCCTACATTGTTCTGCAGCACAGACAGGAAACAATAGCTGTTAACAGTCTGCCTGATTGGCTACCATCCGCAATATTATTTCTCAACTTTGGTCCCCCATCTATCAGATATGTTTATTTCTTGCTTTTGCCTGTGCAATATGTATGCTCATGTTTGGGTGACAATGTCACCTACCTTCTTAATCATGTATGTTTAGGATTTTTGCCCTGAAATGTATGCATTAATGTTAATATTTGTTTACCTTGAATTTTTCTAGGAGATTCGGGGTATCCACTCCTCCCGTGGCTGATGACTCCTGTGCTCCGCCCACAGAATCCAACACAAGAGGCCTATAATCGGGCGCACAGAAAAACCAGGGCAGTGGTGGAGAGGGCCTTTGGACTCTTGAAGACCCGATTTTGCTGTTTGGACCACACTGGGTGCTCCCTTCCGTATGACCCCAAAAAGGTCATATATATAATTATGGCCTGTGCAGCGCTGCATAATTTTGCGATCTTGCAGCGGGTCCCCCGCTATGTGGATTTTTCACCCTCTCCACCCGCCGATGAGCCAGAGGACGCCTATGTTGGGCATCACAGTGCATCTGGCCAAGCCGTCCGTGCTAATTTAATAGAAACACATTTTGGTTAATTTTTTGATCTTTGTTTTTGTTTCTTTGGACTTTCTTTGGTGTGATTGTTTTGTTACATTTGTTGTTTTTTTTTTTTTTTTTTTATTTCATTATGACCAAAACAATAATGAATTATTTACACAAATCAACAACAATGTTTGTGGACTTATTTTGAAATATTTGTTAGTGTTTGTTTTGGTGGCTACTTGAACTCAGATTTCTTAACCAAAAAACGAAATTGGTCAGCAACAGGTTTTTTTTTACTTTTTAAAAGGTTCATTTTTTAACAACATAATGGTAGGCGATGGGCACTCACATACTTAGGGGGAAGACATGGACATGAAAAGGGGGAAGACATGGACATGTCAAAACATGTTCCATAAAAACAAAATGCACACAAATAAGCCCTCTCCTGCTTGCCCACATTTGCCACAGGTTGAAAGCAGACATACCTATGCCACATCTACACCTGTTACTCAGTGGCCCATCCAAGTACAGTAAAATCACAGCCAGGGTCTTAGTTTGCCAGGCCAGAATGTCACCCAATCATGGCTACAAACATGAGGAGCCACCACAAATGTAATTATGGCCAAGGCTGCAGCGCAACAGCTTTAGTGTCCGCTTCAGTGAGGCTTGACCTCTGGCATTGGCTAGTGGGCTACCTCAGTACTTTAATGAGCTATATGGGGGCAAATCCAAAACATACTAGCAAAGCCAGATCAAAATGCTAGATTTGTAGGGCTCACCAGACAAGTCAATACAGTGGGGATGGCGATCAAAGATGTAGAACAGATTCATGCCAAATACACATTAATATGGGGGATGCCCAGAGAACCCAGGTTGTGGCCCTTGGGGGTGGCATTCAGAATCTGCAACTGTTCCAAAATGTTTCTTTGGTTATTTTGCAATTCTGCTATGCTGGACCTGATTTCTGTGGTCAAGTTGGCCATGTGGCTGTTATGGGTCCTAAATTCAGTCAGCATGGCACTTAAGGTATTATTGAGGTTATCTAATTGCCCAATAATATTTTCGTGATTTTGTTGATTTTGGCGACGAAACAGGCGCCTCTCATGGTGCCATGCTGACTCCATCATCTGCACGCCCCTCCCCTGGGAAACTGGGTGACGTTGCTGAGTACGCCTCCCAATTCCACGGGTTGTGGGGCGTGCAGATGATCTTCATAAGCTCCAAGGAAGCTTCCATCCTCCTCCAGCTCCTGGATTTCCTCCATCAGTGTGTGGCTCTGTTGGGGACATGTAAAGCAAAAAGGTTCAGTGTGGGGAATACATATGTAAATCAGGTAATAAAAACATGGCAAGCCACATGCATACGCAACAGCATCAAAAAACACTTACTGTAGATATCGGATCCTGGGTCCTAGGCAGCACGGAAGAAGACGGCATAGTTAAGAGTCCCCACTAGCTGAGGGATGAGGCTGGGCTGCATTAGAAGAAAAACAACAATGTAAACACACAACTATGCATTGGTGATGGTTAATAACACATATGCTTAAAACAAAAACGTGGCCAAGCAGGAATGGCCACTACCACAACGGTGCCACTTGGCCTTCACTATGAATGACATTACATTGTGCATGGATTGTTAAACCAGAATAGACACATTGGTCACGTGAAGAAAAACAAACATGCAAGGAATGGCTGTTGTGTGTGTTTGCACATCCCTTATAGGCCATTAAGTTAACACACTAAGCTGGCAAATAGCAGTTACAATATGATTCTGGTGGTGAACATTGTATCTCTTAAAACATTTCAATCACACCATCTTAAGCCGTTGGGCCCCAAACCCAGCTCTTAGCAAATTGTCCAACAGCAAAAGATGTAAGTGTGGCCTGTGATTGTGAATAAATACATAGCACGCATTCATTTCCTAAGCTCCATAGTTTCCTACTCTTCCTAAATGTTCTTAAACGTCATGTATGGTCATGCTCATTTGCACATTACCTGTCGACACACATGACACACCCTGGTCAAAGTGATCACTCCACTCCAAGCCACACCCTAGGGCCATGTGTTTAGATATGCCTTGCTGCCTAATTAGATTTTTTGCCACATTTTTAGGGTCATTCACACATTACTCACCTGCTGGAATTGGCGGGTTGTCCGTGTCCTGTTGTGCCGAGTGTCCCTCTAACGCAACAGGATGTAGCAGGCTCAGCACCATCTCCTCAGCCTGGGTAAATTTCAATTTAGTGGGGAATCCTCCGCCAGTTTGTAAGCTGAAAAACATAATTAAGCTCACTGATGGATAGACCAGAAGAATTAAGACCAACAAATAAGATATGTACCTGTACTGCCGCCTTTTATTCTGTTTCTTCCGTACGGCATATTTCAGGTCCAATATTTTCCGCTGAATCTGTTCTACATCTTTGAGTTCGTCCCCCGCTGCATTAACTTGTCTGGTGAGTTCTGCTAAAATCTCAGATTTGCGCTGCTTGCTAGTAGTTTTGGATTTGCTCCCATATAGCTCATATAGCTCGTTTGGGACTCACCAAAACAGCCACTCGAGTGGCCTCTGCACAATGTGTGCCCTGTTTGCGGTGGTTGTGGCTCCTCAGTGTTTGGTGGCAAATGGGGTGACATTCTGGCCTGGGTGTATGTAGGAGACCTCATGGACTGGAGGCTGGCTGTTGATCGTAGTGGACTGGGAAAGGGACTGGGTGTTCATGGCTCGGTGGCCACTGAAGTTGCAGGTGTTGTTTTGGCATAGGGTGAATGCCTGACAACCTGTGCCGGAGGGGAATATGGGCGAGGAAGAGAGGGTCTTGAGGAGCTGGAACTGCTGCTTGTGGCCCTGTGGGCCCTTTGAGGTACTTGGCTGGGGTGAGCCAGAGCTGGTGGGTCGGCCACTCTTGGCCTTGGTTTGGTAGCCACGTGCGGGTGGGGAGGGGGACCTTGGCCTTGCCTTTCTTTTCGGGCTTCTGGGCCTGCTGTGGCTGCTTTTGGATCTTGGCCTTCTGGCCCTGCTGCAGCTTCTGGCCCTGCTGCGGCTTCTGGCCCTGCTGCAGCTTCTGGCCCTGGTGCGGCTTCTGGGCCTGGTGCAGCTTCTGGCCCTGGTGTGGCTTCTGGGCCTGGTGCGGCTTCTGGGCCTGGTGCGGCTTCTGGCCCTGGTGCGGCTTCTGGCCCTGGTGCGGCTTCTGGGCCCTGGTGCGGCTTCTGGGCCTGGTTCGGCTTCTGGCCCTGGTGCGGCTTCTGGCCCTGGTGTGGCTTCTGGCCCTGCTGCGGCTTCTGGCCCTGGTGTGGTTTCTGGCCCTGCTGCGGCTTCTGGCCCTGGTGTGGCTTCTGGGCCTGGTGCGGCTTCTGGGCCTGGTGCGGCTTCTGGCCCTGGTGCGGCTTCTGGCCCTGGTGCGGCTTCTGGGCCCTGGTGCGGCTTCTGGGCCTGGTTCGGCTTCTGGCCCTGGTGTGGCTTCTGGGCCTGGTGCGGCTTCTGGCCCTGGTGTGGCTTCTGGCCCTGCTGTGGCTTCTGGCCCTGGTGTGGTTTCTGGCCCTGCTGCGGCTTCTGGCCCTGGTGCGGCTTCTGGGCCTGGTGCGACTTCTGGGCCTGGTGCGGCTTCTGGCCCTGGTGCGGCTTCTGGCCCTGGTGCGGCTTCTGGGCCCTGGTGCGGCTTCTGGGCCTGGTGCGGCTTCTGGCCCTGGTGTGGCTTCTGGGCCTGGTGCGGCTTCTGGCCCTGGTGCGGCTTCTGGCCCTGCTGTGGCTTCTGGCCCTGCTGCGGCTTCTGGCCCTGCTGCGGCTTCTGGACCTGCTGCGGCTTCTGGACCTGCTGCGGCTTCTTGGCCTGTGTTTGGGCCCTTTGGCAAGTGCCTTGGTGCCACGTGGGGGGGGGGATGTGGGGCAGGGTGGGGGGCTTCGTGACCTCTTACCCGTTTGGAGGGCATGAGCTGCTGTAGGCTTTGGTGCCTTCGTCTTGGTTTTTGCTGCTGCCACCTCCTTTTTTTGCCCATAGCTGGTAGTTGGCTTGGGATGCTGCTTTGGCGGAGCCTTTGTTGTAGGCCTTAACTTCGCTTTGGCCTCTTGAGACCTTGTTTTGGGGCCCTTGCCATGCTCAGGCCGCTTGGTTGCTTTCTTGAGTGTGGTCTCCTTGCCAGGTTTAGGTGCTGCATTTTTTTGCTGGCATTTTGCTGGGACTCTCAAAGAGAATGAGCTGTGTGTCCACGGATCTTTAAATAAGGTATCCACCATGTGACGCCTACGCGTTCGCTTACGCGTACGTCCGGCCGTTCGCACAGACGTGCGGAACCCAGAAACCGCTGGGGCATTACTTATCTGCTGCCGAGAAGAAGAAGAAAGATGGCGTGGTGGATCTCCAGGGTGATGGTCCTAACTTTCCTCTGTGGGGTCCTCAGACCAGCCCCTGGACCTTACAACAGAGGAGGGGGCGGCACAGCGTGGGCATGCAGGCGTACCCTGCCACGCATGCGGGAGCCTCTGGTATGTCACTCTTCATGTATACGCACACACATATACATGCTATCTCCTACCAAACTGATTCCTTTCATCGGTTTGTCTAGATGCTTCGGGAGCGGGTGAGGCAGTGGAAGAGGCAGCAGATCTGCTCCAAGCAGAACCTGGAGAAGGTGAGTGATGTGAACCAGACTTTGCAATAGACATTTTATTACTGATGAATTTGACAAGAAAACTGACCGTATTTCCCATGTTTCTACAGGCACTTCTTCACAGCAGAGCCAGGATCCAGGACATCATGTTGTCCCCAACGAGCCAGCTCTCGGCCACCAACCAAGTAAGTAGTCATGGCATTATTTGCATTTATGTGGTACTTGACATCAACACACAGATACATCAAGCCCTAGCCAATGGCAATATAAGACTGACCTGTGGCCACTTCCTTAGCTTAATGACTTGCCAGACTGATCTGTGGCCACTTCCTTAGCTTAATGACTTGTCAGACTGATCTGTGGCCACTTCCTTAGCTTAATGACTTGCCAGACTGACCTGTGGCCACTTCCTTAGCTTAATGACTTGCCAGAATTACATATGTCGCCTTTATTTAATTTGTTAACTACAAAACATTCAATCCACAGGTGGCAAACATGTATTGGTCTCAAACTAATGATTTTGTCTCTATTTGTTACAGGGACCACACGCCAAAAAATAGTAGAAATGCATCAGAGGGTCCTTGCGTTGGTGGCCAATATGAAGGTGATGGTTGACTCGTTGGGGACAACAGAAGAAGAGGAAGAGGAGTAGAGTCCTGGGTCCTGGCCCTGTTCTGCTGAGCATTTGTTTTAAATGTTTATCTGTTAAATAGATTTTAAAATAAATTTTAGATTTATCTTAACCCAGTTTTTGTATTTTTTAACAAAAATTTTCACAAAGTTTTATAGGCCAAAAAAAACAAAAAAAAGTTTTAATTTTAAAACAAAAAATTTTACAATATACCAATATTTAATATTAAAAAAATTTTAAAGAAACCAACGATTCAGTGTCATTTCTTGAAACACATACATTTCAAACAAAGAAAGGGGCAAATACATATTTTGAGGTCAAGATTCAGATGTCCACGAAGTGATTTGTGTACGTTTTAGGGACCTAAAATGGAAGAAGAACCTAACCGCGAAGTGATTTGTGTAAGTTTTAGGGACCTAAAATGGAAGAAGAACCTAACCGCGAAGTGATTTGTGTAAGTTTTAGGGACCTAAAATGGAAGAAGAACCTAACCGCGAAGTGATTTGGGTAAGTTTTAGGGTGCGGGAAATGAAGAAGAACCTAACCGCAAAGTGATTTGGGTAAGTTTTAGGGAACTTAAATGGAAGAAGAACCTAACCGTGAAGTGATTTGGGTAAGTTTTAGGGTGCGGGAAATGAAGAAGAACCTAACCGCGAAGTGATTTGGGTAAGTTTTAGGGAACTAAAATGGAAGAAGAACCTAACCGCGAAGTGATTTGGGTAAGTTTTAGGGTGCGGGAAATGAAGAAGAACCTAACCGCGAAGTGATTTGGCTAAGTTTTAGGGTGCGGGAAATGAAGAAGAACCTAACTGCGAAGTGATTTGGGTAAGTTTTAGGGAACTAAAATGGAAGAAGAACCTAACCGCGAAGTTATTTGGGTAAGTTTCAGGGTGCAGGAAATGAAGAAGAACCTAACCGCGAAGTGATTTGGGTAAGCTTTAAGGGATCAAAAGGGAAGCTGCAGGATAGCACTAGAGATGAGCGAACTTTTGAAAAATTCGATTCGACTGATTCGCCGAATTTTCCGACAAAAATCGTTTCGACCCGAATAAATTCGCGACGAATCGCTATTAAAAACGGCTATTTCTGAGCCTCCTAGAGCCTCAATAGGGTTGTAAACCATTCTGCCTTGCTGTAACACGCACAGGATGCGTGCTGGGTTAGTTAAATAATACTTTGAAGAAATATCACATGCAGATCAGAGGCATCGCTAATAGAATCGCAGAGCGGCACAATTGAATTCAAGAGAGTTGAAGTGGCATCACTATGAGGGGCAGGAGCCCAAACATTGCTTTAAAGAGACACTGGAGTTGGCAGCAGCAGGAGCCCAAAAATTGGATGAATCACACCCTGGAGTTGGCAGCAGCAGCAGCAGGAGCCCAAACATTACTTTAAAGAGACCCTGGGGTTGGCTTCAGGAGCCCAAAAATTGGATGAATCACACCCTGGAGTTGGCAGGAGTTGACAGCAGCAGCAGCAGGAGCCCAAATATTACTTTAAACAGACCCTGGGGTTGGCTTCAGGAGCCCAAAAATTGGATGAATCACACCCTGGAGTTGGCAGCAGCAGCAGCAGGAGCCCAAACATTACTTTAAACAGACCCTGGGGTTGGCCTCAGGAGCCCAAAAATTGGATGAATCACACCCTGGAGTTGGCAGCAGCAGCAGCAGGAGCCCAAATATTACTTTAAAGAGACACTGGGGTTGGCTTCAGGAGCCCAAAAATTGGATGAATCACACCCTGGAGTTGGCAGCAGCAGCAGCAGGAGCCCAAATATTACTTTAAAGAGACACTGGAGTTGGCTTCAGTAGCCCAAAAATTGGATGAATCACACCCTGGAGTTGGCAGCAGCAGGAGCCAAAACATTACTTTAAAGAGACACTGGGGTTGGCTTCAGTAGCCCAAAAATTGGATGAATCACGCCCTGGAGTTGGCAGCAGCAGCAGGAGCCCAAACATTACTTTAAAGAGACACTGGGGTTGGCTTCAGGAGCCCAAAAATTGGATGATTCACACCCTGGAGTTGGCAGCAGCAGCAGAAGGAGCCCAAACATTACTTTAAAGAGACCCTGGGGTTGGCTTCAGGAGCCCAAAAATTGGATGAATCACACCCTGGAGTTGACAGCAGCAGCAGCAGGAGCCCAAATATTACTTTAAACAGACCCTGGGGTTGGCTTCAGGAGCCCAAAAATTGGATGAATCACACCCTGGAGTTGGCAGGAGTTGGCAGCAGCAGCAACAGGAGCCCAAATATTACTTTAAAGAGACACTGGAGTTGGCTTCAGGAGCCCAAAAATTGGATGAATCACACCCTGGAGTTGGCAGAAGTTGGCAGCAGCAGCAGCAGGAGCCCAAATATTACTTTAAAGAGACCCTGGGGTTGGCTTCAGGAGCCCAAAAATTGGATGAATCACACCCTGGAGTTGGCAGGAGTTGACAGCAGCAGCAGCAGCAGGAGCCCAAATATTACTTTAAACAGACCCTGGGGTTGGCTTCAGGAGCCCAAAAATTGGATGAATCACACCCTGGAGTTGGCAGGAGTTGGCAGCAGCAGCAACAGGAGCCCAAATATTACTTTAAAGAGACACTGGAGTTGGCTTCAGGAGCCCAAAAATTGGATGAATCACACCCTGGAGTTGGCAGAAGTTGGCAGCAGCAGCAGCAGGAGCCCAAATATTACTTTAAAGAGACCCTGGGGTTGGCTTCAGGAGCCCAAAAATTGGATGAATCACACCCTGGAGTTGGCAGGAGTTGACAGCAGCAGCAGCAGGAGCCCAAATATTACTTTAAACAGACCCTGGGGTTGGCTTCAGGAGCCCAAAAATTGGATGAATCACACCCTGGAGTTGGCAGCAGCAGCAGGAGCCCAAACATTACTTTAAAGAGACACTGGGGTTGGCTTCAGGAGCCCAAAAATTGGATGATTCACACCCTGGAGTTGGCAGCAGCAGAAGGAGCCCAAACATTACTTTAAAGAGACCCTGGGGTTGGCTTCAGGAGCCCAAAAATTGGATGAATCACACCCTGGAGTTGGCAGCAGCAGCAGCAGGAGCCAAAACATTACTTTAAAGAGACACTGGGGTTGGCTTCAGTAGCCCAAAAATTGGATGAATCACACCCTGGAGTTGGCAGGAGTTGGCAGCAGCAGCAACAGGAGCCCAAATATTACTTTAAAGAGACACTGGAGTTGGCTTCAGGAGCCCAAAAATTGGATGAATCACACCCTGGAGTTGGCAGAAGTTGGCAGCAGCAGCAGCAGGAGCCCAAATATTACTTTAAAGAGACCCTGGGGTTGGCTTCAGGAGCCCAAAAATTGGATGAATCACACCCTGGAGTTGGCAGGAGTTGACAGCAGCAGCAGCAGCAGGAGCCCAAATATTACTTTAAACAGACCCTGGGGTTGGCTTCAGGAGCCCAAAAATTGGATGAATCACACCCTGGAGTTGGCAGCAGCAGCAGGAGCCCAAATATTACTTTAAAGAGACACTGGAGTTGGCTTCAGGAGCCCAAAAATTGGATGATTCACACCCTGGAGTTGGCAGCAGCAGCAGCAGGAGCCCAAATATTACTTTAAAAAGACACTGGGGTTGGCTTCAGGAGCCCAAAAATTGGATGAATCACACCCTGGAGTTGGCAGGAGTTGGCAGCAGCAGCAACAGGAGCCCAAATATTACTTTAAAGAGACACTGGAGTTGGCTTCAGGAGCCCAAAAATTGGATAAATCACACCCTGGAGTTGGCAGCAGCAGCAGCAGGAGCCCAAATATACACTGGAGTTGGCTTCAGGAGCCCAAAAATTGGATGAATCACACCCTGGAGTTGGCAGAAGTTGGCAGCAGCAGCAGCAGGAGCCCAAAAATTGGATGAATCACACCCTGGAGTTGGCAGAAGTTGGCAGCAGCAGCAGCAGGAGCCCAAATATACACTGGAGTTGGCCTCAGGAGCCCAAAAATTGGATGAATCACACCCTGGAGTTGGCAGAAGTTGGCAGCAGCAGCAGCAGGAGCCCAAATATACACTGGAGTTGGCTTCAGGAGCCCAAAAATTGGATGAATCACACCCTGGAGTTGGCAGGAGTTGACAGTAGCAGCAGCAGGAGCCCAAATATACACTGGAGTTGGCTTCAGGAGCCCAAAAATTGGATGAATCACACCCTGGAGTTGGCAGAAGTTGGCAGCAGCAGCAGCAGGTGCCCAAAAATTGGATGAATCACACCCTGGAGTTGGCAGAAGTTGGCAGCAGCAGCAGCAGGAGCCCAAATATACACTGGAGTTGGCTTCAGGAGCCCAAAAATTGGATGAATCACACCCTGGAGTTGGCAGAAGTTGGCAGCAGCAGCAGCAGGAGCCCAAATATACACTGGAGTTGGCTTCAGGAGCCCAAAAATTGGATGAATCACACCCTGGAGTTGGCAGGAGTTGACAGCAGCAGCAGGAGCCCAAACATTACTTAAAAGAGACACTGGGGTTGGCTTCAGGAGCCCAAAAATTGGATGAATCACACCCTGGAGTTGGCAGCAGCAGGAGCCCAAATATTACATTAAAGAGACCCTGGGGTTGGCCTCAGGAGCCCAAAAATTGGATGAATCACACCCTGGAGTTGGCAGCAGCAGCAGCAGGAGCCCAAATATACACTGGAGTTGGCTTCAGGAGCCCAAAAATTGGATGAATCACACCCTGGAGTTGGCAGAAGTTGGCAGCAGCAGCAGCAGGAGCCCAAATATACACTGGAGTTGGCTTCAGGAGCCCAAAAATTGGATGAATCACACCCTGGAGTTGGCAGGAGTTGACAGCAGCAGCAGGAGCCCAAACATTACTTAAAAGAGACACTGGGGTTGGCTTCAGGAGCCCAAAAATCGGATGAATCACACCCTGGAGTTGGCAGCAGCAGCAGCAGGAGCCCAAATATTACATTAAAGAGACCCTGGGGTTGGCCTCAGGAGCCCAAAAATTGGATGAATCACACCCTGGAGTTGGCAGCAGCAGCAGCAGGAGCCCAAATATTACTTTAAAGAGACACTGGGGTTGGCTTCAGGAGCCCAAAAATTGGATGAATCACACCCTGGAGTTGGCAGCAGCAGCAGCAGGAGCCCAAAAAATGGCCTAAAGACATAAATATGTTTTGCACCATTTGGAAAGTGTAAAACGTGGCACCATGCTGAATCTAGTCGCATGCATCAGGCATTGGTGGGTGGAAATCCTGGCTGATCCATCCCTGATTCATTTTGACAAAGGTGAGTCTCTCCACATTTTTAGTTGACAGACGAGTTCTCCTCGCCGTAACTATGGCCCCCGCCGCACTAAACACCCGCTCAGATGGCACGCTACTTGCCGGGCAGGACAGCTTTTCCAGGGCAAACTCTGCTAGTTGCGGCCACAAATCAAGTTTGGCTGCCCAGAAGTCCAGCGGATCCTCAAGGTGTGTTGGCATGGTCATGTCAAAGTATGACATGACCTGCTGGTTGAGGTCCTGCTCCAGGTCTTCCTGCTGCTCATGAGTAGCCTCACTATGCGGGTGTAGAAAGCTACTCATTAGCGACTGAAGACTGAGGCTGCTGCTGCTGATGGAGCTGCTGCTGCTGCTCCTGCCAAGCCCCCCAGCGGCCATGGCAGTGGAAGGTGAGCGCAGAGGTCCCCTCGAGTCAGACCTGCGAGAGTATGGACCATGGCGCAGATAGGCATCGGCCAACTGCCTACGTAGAATGTCTTTGTAGTAGTTGAGTTTGTCCTCCCTCTCGGTGGGTTTAAAAAATGCCCCCATTTTGTGCCGGAAGCGAGGGTCCAATAAGGTGGACAGCCAGAAGTCATCCCGCCGACAGATGGAAACAATTCTGGGGTCACTACGCAAGCACGTGAGCATGCTTCGTGCCATTTGCGCAAGTGACTCGGATGGACTACCTGTCTCCATCTCCACTGCATACTGCCACGGTGTGCCCGGGTCCTCTGTCTCGCCTTCCTCAAAAACCTCTAGCTCCTCTGGCTGCTCCTGCTCCTCCTCTCCTGTCCGCTGACTAGATAAACCAGCCATTTCGCCAAGCCTAAACTGTGTTTCGCTGGGCAACTCCTCCTCCTCCTCTTCCTCCTCCTCCTCCAGTTCAGCTCCAACGGGGTTCATGTGGCCGTAAGATGTAAACGCCATGTCTCCAGTGCCCTGACCAGCCATGGTTTCCAACATGTGCTGTAGTACATGAAGCAGTGGAATCACGTCGTTCATCCCGTAATCCTGCCGACTGACAAATAAAGTGGCTTCCTCAAAGGGCCTGAGCAAACGGCAGGTTGTTTAAAAAGACACTGGGGTTGGCTTCAGGAGCCCAAAAATTGGATGAATCACACCCTGGAGTTGGCAGGAGTTGGCAGCAGCAGCAACAGGAGCCCAAATATTACTTTAAAGAGACACTGGAGTTGGCTTCAGGAGCCCAAAAATTGGATAAATCACACCCTGGAGTTGGCAGCAGCAGCAGCAGGAGCCCAAATATACACTGGAGTTGGCTTCAGGAGCCCAAAAATTGGATGAATCACACCCTGGAGTTGGCAGAAGTTGGCAGCAGCAGCAGCAGGAGCCCAAAAATTGGATGAATCACACCCTGGAGTTGGCAGAAGTTGGCAGCAGCAGCAGCAGGAGCCCAAATATACACTGGAGTTGGCCTCAGGAGCCCAAAAATTGGATGAATCACACCCTGGAGTTGGCAGAAGTTGGCAGCAGCAGCAGCAGGAGCCCAAATATACACTGGAGTTGGCTTCAGGAGCCCAAAAATTGGATGAATCACACCCTGGAGTTGGCAGGAGTTGACAGTAGCAGCAGCAGGAGCCCAAATATACACTGGAGTTGGCTTCAGGAGCCCAAAAATTGGATGAATCACACCCTGGAGTTGGCAGAAGTTGGCAGCAGCAGCAGCAGGTGCCCAAAAATTGGATGAATCACACCCTGGAGTTGGCAGAAGTTGGCAGCAGCAGCAGCAGGAGCCCAAATATACACTGGAGTTGGCTTCAGGAGCCCAAAAATTGGATGAATCACACCCTGGAGTTGGCAGAAGTTGGCAGCAGCAGCAGCAGGAGCCCAAATATACACTGGAGTTGGCTTCAGGAGCCCAAAAATTGGATGAATCACACCCTGGAGTTGGCAGGAGTTGACAGCAGCAGCAGGAGCCCAAACATTACTTAAAAGAGACACTGGGGTTGGCTTCAGGAGCCCAAAAATTGGATGAATCACACCCTGGAGTTGGCAGCAGCAGGAGCCCAAATATTACATTAAAGAGACCCTGGGGTTGGCCTCAGGAGCCCAAAAATTGGATGAATCACACCCTGGAGTTGGCAGCAGCAGCAGCAGGAGCCCAAATATACACTGGAGTTGGCTTCAGGAGCCCAAAAATTGGATGAATCACACCCTGGAGTTGGCAGAAGTTGGCAGCAGCAGCAGCAGGAGCCCAAATATACACTGGAGTTGGCTTCAGGAGCCCAAAAATTGGATGAATCACACCCTGGAGTTGGCAGGAGTTGACAGCAGCAGCAGGAGCCCAAACATTACTTAAAAGAGACACTGGGGTTGGCTTCAGGAGCCCAAAAATCGGATGAATCACACCCTGGAGTTGGCAGCAGCAGCAGCAGGAGCCCAAATATTACATTAAAGAGACCCTGGGGTTGGCCTCAGGAGCCCAAAAATTGGATGAATCACACCCTGGAGTTGGCAGCAGCAGCAGCAGGAGCCCAAATATTACTTTAAAGAGACACTGGGGTTGGCTTCAGGAGCCCAAAAATTGGATGAATCACACCCTGGAGTTGGCAGCAGCAGCAGCAGGAGCCCAAAAAATGGCCTAAAGACATAAATATGTTTTGCACCATTTGGAAAGTGTAAAACGTGGCACCATGCTGAATCTAGTCGCATGCATCAGGCATTGGTGGGTGGAAATCCTGGCTGATCCATCCCTGATTCATTTTGACAAAGGTGAGTCTCTCCACATTTTTAGTTGACAGACGAGTTCTCCTCGCCGTAACTATGGCCCCCGCCGCACTAAACACCCGCTCAGATGGCACGCTACTTGCCGGGCAGGACAGCTTTTCCAGGGCAAACTCTGCTAGTTGCGGCCACAAATCAAGTTTGGCTGCCCAGAAGTCCAGCGGATCCTCAAGGTGTGTTGGCATGGTCATGTCAAAGTATGACATGACCTGCTGGTTGAGGTCCTGCTCCAGGTCTTCCTGCTGCTCATGAGTAGCCTCACTATGCGGGTGTAGAAAGCTACTCATTAGCGACTGAAGACTGAGGCTGCTGCTGCTGATGGAGCTGCTGCTGCTGCTCCTGCCAAGCCCCCCAGCGGCCATGGCAGTGGAAGGTGAGCGCAGAGGTCCCCTCGAGTCAGACCTGCGAGAGTATGGACCATGGCGCAGATAGGCATCGGCCAACTGCCTACGTAGAATGTCTTTGTAGTAGTTGAGTTTGTCCTCCCTCTCGGTGGGTTTAAAAAATGCCCCCATTTTGTGCCGGAAGCGAGGGTCCAATAAGGTGGACAGCCAGAAGTCATCCCGCCGACAGATGGAAACAATTCTGGGGTCACTACGCAAGCACGTGAGCATGCTTCGTGCCATTTGCGCAAGTGACTCGGATGGACTACCTGTCTCCATCTCCACTGCATACTGCCACGGTGTGCCCGGGTCCTCTGTCTCGCCTTCCTCAAAAACCTCTAGCTCCTCTGGCTGCTCCTGCTCCTCCTCTCCTGTCCGCTGACTAGATAAACCAGCCATTTCGCCAAGCCTAAACTGTGTTTCGCTGGGCAACTCCTCCTCCTCCTCTTCCTCCTCCTCCTCCAGTTCAGCTCCAACGGGGTTCATGTGGCCGTAAGATGTAAACGCCATGTCTCCAGTGCCCTGACCAGCCATGGTTTCCAACATGTGCTGTAGTACATGAAGCAGTGGAATCACGTCGTTCATCCCGTAATCCTGCCGACTGACAAATAAAGTGGCTTCCTCAAAGGGCCTGAGCAAACGGCAGGTGTCACGTATGAGCTGCCACTGGTTGACATTGAAGTTACACAGGGGAGTCCCCCTATCTGCTTGGATCATCAGGAAATCCGTGATGGCTTTTCTCTGTTCATATAATCGGTCCAACATGTGAAGGGTGGAATTCCAACGGGTGGAAACATCGCAAATCAGACTATGTTGGGGGATACCATTCTGACGCTGTAGCTCAAGAAGGGTGTGTTTGGCGGTGTAGGAGTGGCTGAAGTGCATGCAAAGTTTCCTTGAAGTTGTTAGGATGTCCTGCAGATGGGGGGAACACTTCAGAAACCGCTTGACAACCAGATTGAAGACGTGAGCCATGCAGGGGGCATGGGTCAGGCTTCCTTGGCGCAGCGCAGACAAAATGTTCTTCCCATTGTCGGTAACCATGATTCCCATTTTAAGTTTTCTCGGAGTAAGCCATGTTTGGATTTCCTGATGAATACATTTAAGCAGTTCCTCCCCTGTGTGACTCCGTTCGCCAAGACAAACCATGTGAAGCACTGCGTGACACCTCCGTGCCCTGCACACATGGTAGACTGGAGGGGCACTGAGACTTGAGCCTACAGTGGAGGGTGAGGAGATGGCGGAGGATGAGGAGGCCGAGTCGCACGGTGTCACAGGCCCAATGGGCAGAGAGCGCGGAGGCCGAAGCGGCGTGACCTGTCCAAGTTGCTGCTGCAAAGGGACCACATTCACCCAGTGGGCCGTAAACGACATGTACTGCCCCTGACCGTAGTTACAGCTCCAGATGTCGGCGCTGCCATGTATTTTGCTACACACCGACAGGCTCAAGGACTGGCCCACCTTCTGTTCAACAAAAGTGTGCAGCGCTGGTACTGCCTTCTTGGCAAAGAAATGACGGCTTGAGACTCTCCACCTCGGCTCGGCACAAGCCATCAGTTCTCTGAAAGGTGCAGATTCCACCACCTGAAAAGGGAGCGACTGCAGCACCAGCAACTTGGACAGGAGCACATTCAGCTTCTGCGCCGTAGGATGAGTGGGCGCATACTGCTGTCTCTTGGACATGGCTTCGCTGATGGATTGCTGGCGGGATGCATGACTTGGAGGAGGAGGAGGAGGAGCAGGAGCGACAGAGGATGGGTATGACGCACAGCTGCCTTCGGCTGAGGTGCTGGAGCCTTGGCTGGCAGAAATTGGGAGCTCACTTGGTGAGGAAGCAGACTGGACCACCCCTTGGGAGCCTCGGTTCTCCCAGGTCGTTTTATGGTGACGCATCATATGTTGACGCAGGGCCGTGGTGCCAACATTTGGACCCTGGCCACGCTTCACCTTTTGCCTACATATCTTGCATGTGGCCATGTTACCCTCCTGCGGATGCCTCAGGAAAAACTGCCACACTGCCGAGTAGCTACTTTTCCCACCCCCTGGCCTCACTGATTCACTGCTGCTGTTGCCAACTCCAGGAACCCCTGCTCCACTACCTCCCGATAAGGTAGACTGCCGCACAGCAGGTGCTCTACCCCGGCCCCGGCCGGCTCCATCCTTTGGAATTGTGCCCCCATGCTGACTGCTACCACCTTGCTGCCTCAGCTGCTGACTCCGGGGCAACCTGCGCCCCTCTTCTCCTGATGATGACGATGAAGCCCCTTCATCACCCGGCTCCCAAGTGCGATCGACTTCATCGTCATCATCATCATCATCACCGAGTTGTGGCTGTACGTCACTGATGTTCGTGGATTCGTCAACAGTGTCTGGCACAGGAGCTGGAACGCTCGCAGCACCCACGACACTGTCCACATCACTATTTGTCTGCCTAGCTAGAGAAGCCACCTCCATTTCTTGGCTGGGCAGTAGCTGCTGACTGTCCTCTATCTGATGGTCCTCCTCACTAAAGAGTGGAGCTGAACCCAAAGCATAGGATACGTCGCTGGGGGAGGGAACGGCGTAGGACAGAGGCAATGGGAGGACAGGGACTGCTCTCGGGGCATGCCAACTCAGGGTTGTGTCAGAGGAACCTACCGACCCTAGACTGGGGGTCTCAGACGTAAGTTGTGATGATGTTGTTGATGAGCGTGTCAACCAATCTACCACGGCAGATGCGTTACTGGTGGAGACCCGACCGCTAGCAGATACTGGCAGATTAGGTCTCTCAGCGTGACTCCTGCTGCTACTGGCCCCCAGTCTGATGCGAGCTCTGCCTGCGGAATCTTGGCCTCTGCCACTCCTCTTTTCACTTCCAGGCACTTGTCTGCCCGACATAGTCTAACTGGCGTGGTAGTAGGTGATATTTTAAGATCCCCCGGGCAGCGGTGGGTCTATATGAAACAGAATATAATGCACACCAAAAGTGAGCAGTAACACTCAGCCTCCAACAGGCCTGCTTAGTGTAAATAAGAGAGCTGCTTAGTGTAAATAAAGAGGGGTATGCTATGTTACAGAATGGGATGCCTCAACAGAAGTGCACCTGGCAGGCAGCAGTAAGCCTATGCCCAGCAAAAGTGTCTTATAATATAAATATAATAAGAGCAAATGGTTATATGGTCTTAAACAGAGGCTGCTTTAGTCACAGAATGGGATGCCCCCAAAAAAGATCCAGTAGTACTATGCCCAGCAAAAGTGTCTTTATCAGGCTAATTTCAAATATAATAAGAGCAAATGGTTATATGGTCTTAAACAGAGGCTGCTTTAGTCACAGAATGGGATGCCCTGGCAGGGACAAGTAGTGCTATGCCCAGCAAAAGTGTCTTTATCAGGCTAATTTCAAATATGATAAGAGCAAATGCTTATATGGTCTTAAACAGAGGCTGCTTTAGTCACAGAATGGGATGCCCCCAAAAAAGATCCAGTAGTACTATGCCCAGCAAAAGTGTCTTTATCAGGCCTAATTTCAAATATGATAAGAGCAAATGCTTATATGGTCTTAAACAGAGGCTGCTTTAGTCACAGAATGGGATGCCCCCAAAAAAGATCCAGTAGTACTATGCCCAGCAAAAGTGTCTTTATCAGGCTAATTTCAAATATGATAAGAGCAAATGCTTATATGGTCTTAAACAGAGGCTGCTTTAGTCACAGAATGGGATGCCCCCAAAAAAGATCCAGTAGTACTATGCCCAGCAAAAGTGTCTTTATCAGGCCTAATTTCAAATATGATAAGAGCAAATGGTTATATGGTCTTAAACAGAGGCTGCTTTAGTCACAGAATGGGATGCCCCCAAAAAAGATCCAGTAGTACTATGCCAAGCAAAAGTGTCTTTATCAGGCTAATTTCAAATATGATAAGAGCAAATGCTTATATGGTCTTAAACAGAGGCTGCTTTAGTCACAGAATGGGATGCCCCCAAAAAAGATCCAGTAGTACTATGCACAGCAAAAGTGTCTTTATCAGGCCTGATTTCTATGAGAATAAGTGCAAATGGTTATTATGCTATTAAATAGAGGCTGGTGTTGTCACAGAATGGGATGCCACAAAAACCAGAGAGCATGCACAGCAAAAGTGTCTTTATCAGGCCTGATTTCTATGAGAATAAGTGCAAATGGTTAGTATGCAATTAAATAGAGGCTGGTGTTGTCACAGAATGGGATGCCACAAAAACCAGAGAGCATGCACAGCAAAAGTGTCTTTATCAGGCCTGATTTCTATGAGAATAAGTGCAAATGGTTATTATGCTATTAAATAGAGGCTGGTGTTGTCACAGAATGGGATGCCACAAAAACCAGAGAGCATGCACAGCAAAAGTGTCTTTATCAGGCCTGATTTCTATGAGAATAAGTGCAAATGGTTATTATGCTATTAAATAGAGGCTGGTGTTGTCACAGAATGGGATGCCACAAAAACCAGAGAGCATGCCCAGCAAAAGTGTCTTTATCAGGCCTAATTTCAAATATGATAAGAGCAAATGCTTATATGGTCTTAAACAGAGGCTGCTTTAGTCACAGTATGGGATGCCCCCAAAAAAGATCCAGTAGTACTATGCCCAGCAAAAGTGTCTTTATCAGGCCTAATTTCAAATATGATAAGAGCAAATGCTTATATGGTCTTAAACAGAGGCTGCTTTAGTCACAGAATGGGATGCCCCCAAAAAAGATCCAGTAGTACTATGCCCAGCAAAAGTGTCTTTATCAGGCCTAATTTCAAATATGATAAGAGCAAATGCTTATATGGTCTTAAACAGAGGCTGCTTTAGTCACAGAATGGGATGCCCCCCAAAAAGATCCAGTAGTACTATGCCCAGCAAAAGTGTCTTTATCAGGCCTGATTTCTATGAGAATAAGTGCAAATGGTTATTATGCTATTAAATAGAGGCTGGTGTTGTCACAGAATGGGATGCCACAAAAACCAGAGAGCATGAACAGCAAAAGTGTCTTTATCAGGCCTGATTTCTATGAGAATAAGTGCAAATGGTTATTATGCTATTAAATAGAGGCTGGTGTTGTCACAGAATGGGATGCCACAAAAACCAGAGAGCATGCACAGCAAAAGTGTCTTTATCAGGCCTGATTTCTATGAGAATAAGTGCAAATGGTTATTATGCTATTAAATAGAGGCTGGTGTTGTCACAGAATGGGATGCCTCACAGCAGACTTAAGATCAGTTCAGTATATATGCACTGTTAGTTAGTGTAAGCAGCCTGAAAACGCTAACAAAGCAGGCTGGATGAAAAAAAAAAAAAAAACTGACAGCCTCCGATTTTCCCTTCCTTTCCCTGTTTTTCGCTTACTTTCTGTCTGTCTCCTGTCTGTCTCCTGCCTGTCTCCAGCCTGTCCCTGTCTGTCCCTGCCTGTCTAACTGTCTGTCTCTCCCTCAGCTACACAGCGTTCTGTCTGTCACGAATGCAATAGAGAAATGATGCTGGAAAGCAAGATGGCCGGCCTTAAATACAGCTGTGACGTCACCGGGCTTGCTGGCTGCTGATAGGCTGCATGTGACTGTCCCAGCATACACTGCCCCCCCTTACATGTCTGGACATGTCCCGTCCGCCATCTTAGAATGCCTGTAATGTAAATGAATGGATGTTAAAGGAAAACTTCGAGCGATCGAATCGCGGGGAAATTCGGATTCGATCCGAATCGAATTTTTCCTGAAATTCGGATCGAATCCGGGTTCGTCCGGATCGATTCGCTCATCCCTAGATAGCACTAAGTGGTTAGGGTGAGCTTTAAGGGATCAAAAGGGAAGCTGCAGCATAGCGCTAAGTGATTTGGGTGAGCTTTAAGGGTTAAAAAAGGAAGCTGCAGGAGAGCGCTAAGTGATTTGGGTGAGCTTTAAGGGTTGAAAAGGGAAGTGGCAGGATAGCGCTAAGTGATTTGGGTGAGCTTTAAGGGTTCAAAATGGGAAGCGGCAGGATAGCGCTAAGTAATTTGGGTGAGCTTTAAGGGTTGAAAAGGGATGCGGCAGGATAGCACTAAGTGATTTGGGTGAGCTTTAAGGGTTCAAAAAGTAAGCTGCAGGATAGCGCTAAGTGATTTGGGTGAGTTTTAAGGGTTCAAAATGGGAAGCGGCAGGATAGCGCTAAGTGATTTGGGTGAGCTTTAAGGGTTGAAAAGGGAAGCGGCAGGATAGCACTAAGTGATTTGGGTGAGCTTTAAGGGTTCAAAAAGGAAGCTGCAGGATAGCGCTAAGTGATTTGGGTGAGCTTTAAGGGTTGAACAGGGAAGCGGCAGGATAGCACTAAGTGGTTAGGGTGAGCTTTAAGGGATCAAAAGGGAAGCTGCAGGATAGCGCTAAGTGATTTGGGTGAGCTTTAAGGGTTCAAAAAGGGAAGCGGCAGGATAGCGCTAAGTGATTTGGGTGAGCTTTAAGGGTTGAAAAGGGAAGCGGCAGGATAGCGCTAAGTGATTTGGGTGAGCTTTAAGGGTTCAAAAAGGAAGCTGCAGGATAGTGCTAAGTGATTTAAGTGAGCTTTAAGGTTCAAAAAGGAAGCTGCAGGATAGCGCTAAGTGGTTTAGCTAAACATTGTAGTAGAAGTGAGGGAGTCAAATATGTATGCGAGCACTTTAATGAGTTAAGTTTGTAGTGCGCAGGCGCAAGATTGTAAGGATTCCGTCAGGACGATTATTTTTGGTAATATGGAAACAGAATCTATCGGGAAACGTAAAGGATTCGTGTGAGGATATGATGGGAAAAGAGCAAAAACTAAAGGCTACGTTGTTACCTGAGAAAATGAATCTGAAAAGTCTTGACGGAAAATGACATCCTCGTACTCGTACTCTGGCATACGAGCGGACGGAAACTTTACAGAAGGTTTACAATGCATGCATGGAATCGATCGCATATTCATACGAGAGTGGGAACATTTGAAAATAATACGACATCGGCACTAAAACGGAAGGTTTTTTGTGTCTCTCTATTGTCTTGCCTTCCTTGCGTCCTGCCCCTTCTAATTCTAAGGAACGAAGCCTTCATTCTCTGGATGTGGTCAGGGCACTCAAATTCTATTTGACCGCCACTGCGTCCTTTCGGAAGTCGTATTCTTTGTTTGTCCTTCCTGCTGGGCCTAGGAAGGGTTTGCGTCCTGCCAAATCCACTATCAGCAAGTGGATCAGACAGGGGGTGGTGCAAGCGTACTCTGCTAAGGGGAAGGAACCCCCTTTTCGTGTAACGGCTCATTCCGCTAGGGCTATTGGCGCCTCTTGGGCTTTTCAGCACCAGGCTTCTGTTGAACAAGTTTGTAAGGCCGCTACTTGTTCTTCTGTTCATACTTTTTCTAAGTTTTACAAGGTTGATGTTAGGGCCTCAGCTGACGCTGTTTTTGGCTGCAAGGTGCTTCAGGCGGTAGTGTCTTGAACTGCCTGCTGTTGCTCACTGGGGATCCCACCCTTCTTCATGGACACTGCTGTTGGATGTCCCAAATATAATTTTCCTGAGAAATCCCTAGAAATCCCTTCTAAATCACAGTTGAACATGTATAGCACAAAATGTTGAAAAATGGTCTAGCAACAGATGGTGGCAAAATCTCTAGGTAGGCTGACAGTGTTAAAGTGAACCTCCAGTAAAAAAAACAAAGCTTAGACCCGCATCTGGCAATCAGTGACATAAGCTTATTGAGAGGAATTAACACCATGCAGATGTTTGGAATAGCAGGCAGATTTTTTAACATGCAAGTCAGCTGCCATCTTGGCACACATAGAAAGAAGCTCTTCTGAAAAACTGTCTGTCTGTATTTTATCTTAGACGATAGAACATTTAGAAATTTTTGCCGATTCCCTTTACAAAGAGAAAATACAATTCTGTGATTACTCACCTGGAGAATTGATTTTACCGTGTACAGCATGGCTTGCTTCATTTCAATTCTTCACATTTGGGTAATCCACCACAAGGTGGCGCAGTTGACTGCAGAAAGACTTGTGGATCCTCCTGGCCCATAAAAAGTCCAGGAATTACCCAGAGACCTCCAATGTTTGAAAAGCAGTAATGCAAGAAGCCGGGAGGCAAGACCATGTTAACAAAAAAACACAGCCCCACTAAAAATAGCTCTCTCACAAAAATCACCATAACAAGGCAAAAGAGGATAACAATAACAAGGGAGGGATGAAGCAAGCCGTGCTGTACACCGTAAAAACAATTCTATGGGTGAGTAATCACAGAATTGTATTTTTCCTGGTGTACAGCACGGCTTGCTTCATTTCAATTCTTCACATATTGCTTTAACATGAAATGTTGTGTTTTTTTGTGTATTCACAATATTTTTTGGTAAAATATATGCAAAAAATAATTGAAAATATATTTTTTACAATTCGGAGTGTTATTTTGTAATAAAAAAGTTTTTCAATAAAATCATATTGTTTGTAAGAGCCCCATTACAATGGTACAACATATATATTGGTAGACACCCTTACCTGCCCAGGAGATGCCTGGATTTTTTTTGTCTAGGTAAAAAAAAATTATATTAGGGTTTATAGCTCAAACGTAAAAGAAGTAGTAACTGTATACTAATGGATTTGTGTAAGAAAAAGAAAAAATTTTCCTAAAAAAAAAAGCAAAAATTACTTTTTTTCAAAACTTTTTTTATTAAAGTAGGTTTGCAATACAATAATATGCAATATAAGCAGAAAGCAGTTTTTTACAAATCAGTGCAACCATTCGTGGCTATTGTGGTAAAGTGTGTGGAGAAGTCCTGGATGGAGTATATTTTTCCCCTACAGTGCTGTATAGAGCACGATCCATGCCAGGATTTCAGAACCCTGATCACATTCCCCACTCCTAGGTTTCTTCTGATCCCAGGCCTTGCACACCTGGTCAGAGTGATTTCAGGAAGGAGCCTGAATAAAAGGCTCCCACTGAGCCAGTCAGTGGTCTTTGACTAGCCTGATGGAAGGAGCTCAGGTTGAACTGCATGTTGTATGAATAACAATACTGGACTATTAAGCCAGAGGACTTGGCTTCTGCGCCCCACTGTTGGGGGTGAGTAGCGGTGGGCTGCTTTGCCCTGCAATCTGGATTGGACTTTCCTTTGACCCACAGCTTGCTGGAATCTCCAGCCCTGGATTTACCTTGATTTGGTGATGTAACCATTTGCTTTGATTTTTTGCATTGACGCTGCAAACTATGAATGGAGAAGTATTATTTCATTTGAATACTTTCATTTTTTTTAAATAAACCTGCTTTGCCGAGAGAGAACTGTTGTCTGTCTCACTACCGTTCGCCCCCAATATCCTACACTATTTATAACATACAATTTGAAATTGAACATTGACAATAAAAGTATTTCCTTTACTACTACTTTGCTACTTACAGAAGAATCCATGAGAAACAAAAAAATTCACGTGGCTGGCATTTAATGGTAGGAGAGGCAGCCACATACTTTATGTGGCTGGCATTAGAAGGGTTAAAGCAGCACTGGGCATCCCAGATAGCCTGACTGGTCATCACTGGTTATGTTTTTGCTGGAATACAGAAGTGGTGAATTTCTATA
Source organism: Gastrophryne carolinensis (assembly GCA_027917425.1). Lineage (NCBI taxonomy): Eukaryota > Metazoa > Chordata > Amphibia > Anura > Microhylidae > Gastrophryne > Gastrophryne carolinensis. Next base: position 104,708,149 of record CM051241.1, read on the forward strand.
CACCCAGGGACCAGGCTTGCCAGGCTACGCTGTGCAGTGGTGTGTACTGATCTGTCCCATTCTGCCCATGGTATGAAGTATTGTTTAGACTTTTTCCCCTATATATCCGTGTTGAAGCATATACATATTAAAGTGATATGCATTACCTGTGTAGCACTGCACTAGTTAGTCTTTGTTGAGGGGTGGAGTAATATTATTGTTTTTTTACAGTTGTACAGTGTATAAATTGCAAACCGGGTAAATAGAATAATATATTTAATGCCGACCAACACCCTGAAGAAACGGTGCTCATATGCACCCCTCCCTAGGGCAATTCAGATTTCTAGACATAAAAATTAATTTACCTTTTGTAACTACTGCTGCGGTCAATTTTCAACCAAAAAGGTGCCCCGTGGAGCTTTGTGCAAATACAGTAAGTGCTGCTGGGTGTCCTGCCGATGTGCATTTTCGGCTTTGTCAGTTGAATCCAGAGAGTAGCATGGCTGGGATGCTCCCAAATGGCTGCTACCAGGAGAAAATCGTGAGGTGGTGTTTCAGCTTTAAATGCTGGAGCAAATGTAAGTCCTGACAATGATTCAGTGTCATGCATGCAGATAGGGCAAGTGAGTTTTGAGGAGATTTTTTTTCCAACTCTGCAAGGTTGTTTGTCCAGTTTAAAATACACAGGGGCTTATAAGTGGAATGTGAGACAAATTAACAAATGCACATTGAATTAGGGCCGTACCCTTGTGGGTTTACAATTTATAGGACACCACTCTGAGGACCAAGAGGGGTGTAGACATCAATACGAAGCTGGAATAGGGTGCAAAAGGGTTGAGAGTATCTAAAGGCTTGCATTCAAATACAGGTAGCGGGCATCCTCCTCCTTAAAGAGGCTCTGCAGTCTCTTTGCAACTGCCTCCCCATGCTTAGGTTGTGTAAGGGGTAAAAATGAAGTTACCTGGTCCCCACAGCCAACATTTTAGCCATTAATGGAGTACTCTGAAAATGTAATCAATAAAACAAGATAAGCTGATTCCTTACACTAGTCTAACTGAGCAACATTTAGCAATGATCCTTACAAGTTGGACAAAAAGTTTCCTTGGTACACCTGTACCAGGTAGAGACCAGTCGCACAGGGGCCCTGACCCACCAATTCCACTGCCCATTTAACCCTCTAAATTTAGGAAATGCCCCAAATTACTACTACAAATCAAACTGGACCAATACTCATAAAAATGAGTTTGCCCTTTTTTTAATAGATTTTCCTAGGGCAAAGCAATTTGGCATGCTCCACTACGTGAAAGCCCTTGGTTTATCTATATACTTCCCTCAACCCATGGCTACATCCCGTAGCATTCCCACCCTATCCTACACAGCCCCACAGGCAGATCTTCAAGCGTGCCAAGAGCATCTAGCGTGCAAATAGTGGATGCTGCAAGAGGTCAGTGGATGTGCTTTGGAATTGATGATCAAGATAAGTATATGGAGAAACCATTATGTTTCCTAATTGGAATGCCTCAAGGACAGGGAATTGCCTGATTCTGGACTCTAGGCCCGGGTTGTATGCATTTTGGTTCACTTTAAAGTAATGGCAGATACAGTACTACTGTATTAAGCAGAGACTGTATTAAGCAGCAACCTGATGGGTTTCACTTTCTGGGCCCTTTTATTGTGACCTATCTGTACTATTCTATTTGATAAAGAAAATAAATGTTTCCTAAAAAACATGTAAAGGGTTCCTTCATGAGTGGAACCATCATATATCTTCCAGTAACCTAGTTTAAAAATATGACAGTTACATTCTAGGAAAAAAAAAATTATATTCGTTTTCTAAAAGAATTTATGAGGCTGAGGTCCATGACCTGTATGTTGCCAAGTAACCAACATAGTTTTTATTTGCTACCGTGTAAACATCATCAGATAATTTTCTGTAAATGTACCCAACAGAAAAAACAGACAACAAATGCAGCACTGTGAAAGAATTTAGTAGCATGGCATGGACTGGGAGTTAGATGTGCACACAAACAGTGGTCTGTCTGCTCTTAAGTGTTTTCAACACATTAGTACATTTAGTACATCTAAACTCTCCCCTGAGATTTTGAACACCAACACAATTTCGTGCTTCAGCATTAAAAAAAACACTAGCCCATTAACTCTCTAAAGACCAAAGTGATATTTTGTTTCTCAGCCCTATTTCTATTTGGTAACTCTATTTTGGTTTCTCTATTTTTTCTCTCCAGAAGGGCTTCCCAGTTGAAGTAACCTGTAGCTATGTTTTAGATTCAATCTATTAAAAAATTGTGTTTTGTATTTATGACAAATAAAGCCCTCTATCATTTATAAATTCATGGAAATATTAGGTGGCTTTAACAGGACTGTACGATGGAAAACAAAAATGGAAGTTTCCAATAAGGAATGTATCCTCTTAAAATAATCAAATATTTAATAAAATTCTGCTTTCACTAGAAATGATTTAAGACAGGTACAGTATTACAATTTAGTTTAATCTCTTGTTTGTTAAGATTTTCAAAAATAAAGACAATACAGGTACATAAGGAAAGGCAGTACAGACATGAAATCAATCCGGGCTCCCGCACCCCCCCCCGCCTCCAGGTGCAGCTGGGGCACCATCCCTCTCCAATTCCCCGCCCCCTCACCGCCCCCCAAACGGCCCCCACAACGAACGTTTTATAAATTGACTGTACACTGTGTTTGCATCTCTTACCCCTGATGGCGAGAGTCAGAACTACTAGGGAGAAAGGTAACCAGGCCTCAGTAGGCAAGGCTCACCACAAGGGGGGAGTATTCTGCATCGTTTTGGGCCCGCGGGAGTACACCGCCAGTGCCAGATCACAACAAACCAGACCCCTCGCCTCACCACCCGAAGCCCAACGGAGGGCTAAGGACTACCCCCCCGCCGGCCACCAAGGCGGCAGGGGGACCTGGGGCGTACAAGTCCCATCAGCGGCCTTACCGCAGGGCATAGGTCCTGTCCGAAGCGAGACCAGAGGGGTAGGTCAAAGGCGGGGAAAGAGGGGGAACCCATCATGTGGAAAAGGGGGGAATGAGGGACACGTGAGAAAAGAGGAGGGGGGCAAGAGGGAAAAGAGAGAAGGAAGTGAGAAGAGGAAGAGAAGGAGGGGGGGAGGAAAACAAGAGGGAAAGGGCAGGATGGGGAGGAAGGCCATGTTAGAAGGTGGGGCCTCACGCCACCAGGCCGCCACAGCCCCGCACGTAAGTCGCCTCATCTCCGGCCCACGTCCAATGCCAGAAAGGCCTTTGCCTCGTCCGACTCCCTGAACCTGATCCAAGTTGTCCAGTGCTCCTCGCCTCCCTCTCTACCCTCCGTCATCAACTCCTCCATCCTCAAAATGTGATCCATTTCTGCAAACCATTCCGCTAGGCTTGGCGGAAGAGGGGACTTCCAATGTCTGGGGATAATTGATCATACAGCTGTCAGGAAGAATTTGAGGACTCCTTTCTTAGCCTTGGCAATAGAACCTGGAATCAGGGAGAGCAGGGCAACTCTCGGGTTATTCGGCACCACAGAGCCCTCCACTTCCGTATGGATCTTGAGAACCGTGTCCCAGAGCTGTCTGATTGGGGGGCATTCCCACCAGATGTGTAAGATCGGGGCGTCCCGCACCTCCAACATGCGTCCGATCCCCCCGGCGCATACATTTCTCCAGGGGTGTTAAGGGCAGGGATGCATTTCTGAGGCGTCCTCCTGAGGAAAAGAACGTTTCGAGCTGCCAATGGTGTAACCATGACAGGTGGCCGCCCTCGACCTGCGCCCTCAATTCTGCTAGGGAAGGCAGCCTCCCTCTCACCAAGATGTCATGCAGCCTAACATCCTCCGTTTCTCTCCAGACCAGGAATCTGGAGGTGTTCTGTCCCGGTATAAACTCCGGATTATTAAACAGTGGCGTGAGAGGCCCAGGCCTACTCACCAACTCCCCCTGCCACTGCAACCGGTCCCAGCTGGTGAGAAAATGTCGGGTTAAGTAGGGGAACCCTTTTCTGCTGGCATCCCCCATGGTGGAAACCCACAGGAGGGAGCATGGGTTAAACCCCAGGATATCATGTTCCAGCTGGACCCAAAGCTTGTCCTCTCTCCTGTACATCCAGTCTGCCATCCTTGTATTGACAGCCGCAGCATGATAAAGCTTTAGGTCCGGAGCCCTGGTTCTGCCTGCGTTCTTTGGTCTGGCCAGTATATTAAATCTGATGCATGGTTTCTGTGATCCCCATATAAATATCAGGAAATCTGCTTGTATTGCTTTGAAAAAATGTCTTGGGAGCATGACTGGTATGGTTTGGAAGAGGTAAAAAAACCAGGGGAGTATATCCATTTTCAGGATATTGATCCTACCAAACCACGAATAACGACCTCTGTCATATTTCGTAAGGTTTTGGTGAACTTTAGCCTGCAGTGTCTTGAAATTTAGCTCGTATAGATTATCCAGGTCAGATGGGATGAGGGCGCCCAGGTATTTTATTGCGGTGGGTTGCCACTTAAAAGAGAAGCTGCCCCGAACCTCTCCACTAGGGGTTGTGGCAAGGTAAGGTTCAATGCTTCTGACTTTGCATAGTTAATACGGAAATTGGACAACTGACCGAACCTCTCAAACTCCTTGAGAGCCGCCGGGAAAGATATGGCCGGAGATGTCAAGTGGAGGAGCAGATTGTCTGCAAAAATTGAGGCCTTGTAATGTCTACCTCCGCATTCAATCCCTTTGATGTCTGGGTTATTCCTTATCGCTATCGCTAAGTGCTCCATTGTCAGTATGTATAGCAGGGGCGAGAGAGGGCAACCCTGGCATGTGCCATTTGTGATTGTAAAGGGACTTGATAGTACTCCTTTGGCTCTGACACGGGCTGAGGGTTCCTGGTAGGGATGAGCGAATCGATCCGGACGAACACGGATTCGATCCGAATTTCATGAAAAATTTGATTCGGATCGAATCCGAATTTCCCCCGCGATTCGATCGCTCGAAGTTTTCCTTTAACATCCATTCATTACATTACAGGCATTCTAAGATGGCGGACGGGACATGTCCAGACAACTACCCCGCGCCAGTGCAAGCTGGGGCAGTCACATGCAGCCTGTCAGCAGTCAGCCCGGTGACGTCACAGCGCTATTTAAGGCCGGCGGCCATCTTGCTTTTCCTCATTTCTCTATTGCATTCGTGAGAGACAGAACGCTGCTGTAGGCAGGGAGAGAGACAGTTAGACAGACAGGGACAGACAGGGACAGGCTGGAGACAGGCAGGAGACAGACAGAAAGTCAGCGAAAAACAGGGAAAGTTAGGAAAAATCGGAGGCAGTCACAGGGAGATTTTTTTTTTTTTCATCCAGCCTGAGTGTTACTGGCTGGCTGACTGGCTTTGTTAGCGTTTTCAGGCTGCTTATACACTAACTGTGCATATATACTGAACTGATCTTAAGTCTGCTGTGAGGCATCCCATTCTGTGACTACACCAGCCTCTATTTAAGACCATAACCATTTGCACTTATTCTAATTGAAATTAGGCCTGATAAAGACACTTTTGCTGTGCATAGCACTACTGGTCCCAGGTGCACTCTGCTGTGAGGCATCCCATTCTGTGACTACACCAGCCTCTATTTAAGACCATAACCATTTGCACTTATTCTAATTGAAATTAGGCCTGATAAAGACACTTTTGCTGTGCATAGCACTACTGCTGCCTGCCAGGTGCACTGCTGGTTTTTGTGGCATCCCATTCTGTGACTACACCAGCCTCTATTTAAGACCATAACCATTTGCACTTATTCTAATTGAAATTAGGCCTGATAAAGACACTTTTGCTGTGCATAGACTTACTGCTGCCTGCCAGGTGCACTCCTGTTGGGGCATCCCATTCTGTGACTACACCAGCCTCTATTTAAGACCATAACCATTTGCACTTATTCTAATTGAAATTAGGCCTGATAAAGACACTTTTGCTGTGCATAGACTTACTGCTGCCTGCCAGGTGCACTGCTGGTTTTTGGGGCATCCTATTCTGTGACTACACCAGCCTCTATTTAAGACCATAACCATTTGCACTTATTCTAATTGAAATTAGGCCTGATAAAGACACTTTTGCTGTGCATAGCACTACTGGTCCCAGGTGCACTGCTGGTTTTTGGGGCATCCCATTCTGTGACTACACCAGCCTCTATTTAAGACCATAACCATTTGCACTTATTCTAATTGAAATTAGGCCTGATAAAGACACTTTTGCTGTGCATAGACTTACTGCTGCCTGCCAGGTGCACTCCTGTTGGGGCATCCCATTCTGTGACTACACCAGCCTCTATTTAAGACCATAACCATTTGCACTTATTCTAATTGAAATTAGGCCTGATAAAGACACTTTTGCTGTACATAGCACTACTGGTCCCAGGTGCACTGCTGGTTTTTGGGGCATCCCATTCTGTGACTACACCAGCCTCTATTTAAGACCATAACCATTTGCACTTATTCTAATTGAAATTAGGCCTGATAAAGACACTTTTGCTGTGCATAGACTTACTGCTGCCTGCCAGGTGAACTCCTGTTGGGGCATACCATTCTGTGACTACACCAGCCTCTATTTAAGACCATAACCATTTGCACTTATTCTAATTGAAATTAGGCCTGATAAAGACACTTTTGCTGTGCATATACTTACTGCTGCCTGCCAGGTGCACTCCTGTTGGGGCATCCCATTCTGTGACTACACCAGCCTCTATTTAAGACCATAACCATTTGCACTTATTCTAATTGAAATTAGGCCTGATAATGACACTTTTGCTGTGCATAGCACTACTGCTGCCTGCCAGGTGCACTGCTGGTTTTTGTGGCATCCCATTCTGTGACTACACCAGCCTCTATTTAAGACCATAACCATTTGCACTTATTCTAATTGAAATTAGGCCTGATAAAGACACTTTTGCTGTGCATAGCACTACTGGTCCCAGGTGCACTGCTGGTTTTTGGGGCATCCCATTCTGTGACTACACCAGCCTCTATTTAAGACCATAACCATTTGCACTTATTCTAATTGAAATTAGGCCTGATAAAGACACTTTTGCTGTGCATAGCACTACTGGTCCCAGGTGCACTGCTGGTTTTTGGGGCATCCCATTCTGTGACTACACCAGCCTCTTTTTAAGACCATAACCATTTGCACTTATTCTAATTGAAATTAGGCCTGATAAAGACACTTTTGCTGTGCATAGACTTACTGCTGCCTGCCAGGTGCACTCCTGTTGGGGCATCCCATTCTGTGACTACACCAGCCTCTATTTAAGACCATAACCATTTGCACTTATTCTAATTGAAATTAGGCCTGATAAAGACACTTTTGCTGTGGATATACTTACTGCTGCCTGCCAGGTGCACTCCTGTTGGGGCATCCCATTCTGTGACTACACCAGCCTCTATTTAAGACCATAACCATTTGCACTTATTCTAATTGAAATTAGGCCTGATAAAGACACTTTTGCTGTGCATAGACTTACTGCTGCCTGCCAGGTGCACTCCTGTTGGGGCATCCCATTCTGTGACTACACCAGCCTCTATTTAAGACCATAACCATTTGCACTTATTCTAATTGAAATTAGGCCTGATAAAGACACTTTTGCTGTGCATAGACTTACTGCTGCCTGCCAGGTGAACTCCTTTTGGGGCATCCCATTCTGTGACTACACCAGCCTCTATTTAAGACCATAACCATTTGCACTTATTCTAATTGAAATTAGGCCTGATAGACACTTTTGCTGTGCATAGACTTACTGCTGCCTGCCAGGTGCACTCCTGTTGGGGCATCCCATTCTGTGACTACACCAGCCTCTATTTAAGACCATAACCATTTGCACTTATTCTAATTGAAATTAGGCCTGATAATGACACTTTTGCTGTGCATAGCACTACTGCTGCCTGCCAGGTGCACTGCTGGTTTTTGTGGCATCCCATTCTGTGACTACACCAGGCTCTATTTAAGACCATAACCATTTGCACTTATTCTAATTGAAATTAGGCCTGATAAAGACACTTTTGCTGTGCATAGCACTACTGGTCCCAGATGCACTGCTGGTTTTTGGGGCATCCCATTCTGTGATTACACCAGCCTCTATTTAAGACCATAACCATTTGCACTTATTCTAATTGAAATTAGGCCTGATAAAGACACTTTTGCTGTGCATAGCACTACTGGTCCCAGGTGCACTGCTGGTTTTTGGGGCATCCCATTCTGTGACTACACCAGCCTCTATTTAAGACCATAACCATTTGCACTTATTCTAATTGAAATTAGGCCTGATAAAGACACTTTTGCTGTGCATAGCACTACTGGTCTCAGGTGCACTGCTGGTTTTTGGGGCATCCCATTTTGTGACTACACCAGCCTCTATTTAAGACCATAACCATTTGCACTTATTCTAATTGAAATTAGGCCTGATAATGACACTTTTGCTGTGCATAGCACTACTGCTGCCTGCCAGGTGCACTGCTGGTTTTTGTGGCATCCCATTCTGTGACTACACCAGGCTCTATTTAAGACCATAACCATTTGCACTTATTCTAATTGAAATTAGGCCTGATAAAGACACTTTTGCTGTGCATAGCACTACTGGTCCCAGATGCACTGCTGGTTTTTGGGGCATCCCATTCTGTGATTACACGAGCCTCTATTTAAGACCATAACCATTTGCACTTATTCTAATTGAAATTAGGCCTGATAAAGACACTTTTGCTGTGCATAGCACTACTGGTCCCAGGTGCACTGCTGGTTTTTGGGGCATCCCATTCTGTGACTACACCAGCCTCTTTTTAAGACCATAACCATTTGCACTTATTCTAATTGAAATTAGGCCTGATAAAGACACTTTTGCTGTGCATAGACTTACTGCTGCCTGCCACGTGCACTCCTGTTGGGGCATCCCATTCTGTGACTACACCAGCCTCTATTTAAGACCATAACCATTTGCACTTATTCTAATTGAAATTAGGCCTGATAAAGACACTTTTGCTGTGCATATACTTACTGCTGCCTGCCAGGTGCACTCCTGTTGGGGCATCCCATTCTGTGACTACACCAGCCTCTATTTAAGACCATAACCATTTGCACTTATTCTAATTGAAATTAGGCCTGATAAAGACACTTTTGCCGTGCATAGACTTACTGCTGCCTGCCAGGTGCACTGCTGGTTTTTGGGGCATCCTATTCTGTGACTACACCAGCCTCTATTTAAGACCATAACCATTTGCACTTATTCTAATTGAAATTAGGCCTGATAAAGACACTTTTGCTGTGCATAGCACTACTGGTCCCAGGTGCACTGCTGGTTTTTGTGGCATCCCATTCTGTGACTACACCAGCCTCTATTTAAGACCATAACCATTTGCACTTATTCTAATTGAAATTAGGCCTGATAAAGACACTTTTGCTGTGCATAGACTTACTGCTGCCTGCCAGGTGCACTCCTGTTGGGGCATCCCATTCTGTGACTACACCAGCCTCTATTTAAGACCATAACCATTTGCACTTATTCTAATTGAAATTAGGCCTGATAAAGACACTTTTGCTGTGCATAGCACTACTGCTGCCTGCCAGGTGCACTGCTGGTTTTTGTGGCATCCCATTCTGTGACTACACCAGCCTCTATTTAAGACCACAACCATTTGCACTCATTCTAATTGAAATTAGGCCTGATAAAGACACTTTTGCTGTGCATAGCACTACTGGTCCCAGGTGCACTGCTGGTTTTTGGGGCATCCCATTCTGTGACTACACCAGCCTCTATTTAAGACCATAACCATTTGCACTTATTCTAATTGAAATTAGGCCTGATAAAGACACTTTTGCTGTGCATAGACTTACTGCTGCCTGCCAGGTGAACTCCTGTTGGGGCATCCCATTCTGTGACTACACCAGCCTCTATTTAAGACCATAACCATTTGCACTTATTCTAATTGAAATTAGGCCTGATAAAGACACTTTTGCTGTGCATAGCACTACTGCTGCCTGCCAGGTGCACTGCTGGTTTTTGTGGCATCCCATTCTGTGACTACACCAGCCTCTATTTAAGACCATAACCATTTGCACTTATTCTAATTGAAATTAGGCCTGATAAAGACACTTTTGCTGTGCATAGCACTACTGGTCCCAGGTGCACTGCTGGTTTTTGGGGCATTCCATTCTGTGACTACACCAGCCTCTATTTAAGACCATAACCATTTGCACTTATTCTAATTGAAATTAGGCCTGATAAAGACACTTTTGCTGTGCATAGCACTACTGGTCCCAGGTGCACTGCTGGTTTTTTGGGCATCCCATTCTGTGACTACACCAGCCTCTATTTAAGACCATAACCATTTGCACTTATTCTAATTGAAATTAGGCCTGATAAAGACACTTTTGCTGTGCATAGACTTACTGCTGCCTGCCAGGTGCACTCCTGTTGGGGCATCCCATTCTGTGACTACACCAGCCTCTATTTAAGACCATAACCATTTGCACTTATTCTAATTGAAATTAGGCCTGATAAAGACACTTTTGCTGTGCATAGCACTACTGCTGCCTGCCAGGTGCACTGCTGGTTTTTGGAGCATCCCATTCTGTGACTACACCAGCCTCTTTTTAAGACCATAACCATTTGCACTTATTCTAATTGAAATTAGGCCTGATAAAGACACTTTTGCTTTGCATAGCACTACTGCTGCCTGCCAGGTGCACTGCTGGTTTTTGTGGCATCCCATTCTGTGACTACACCAGCCTCTATTTAAGACCATAACCATTTGCACTCATTCTAATTGAAATTAGGCCTGATAAAGACACTTTTGCTGTGCATAGCACTACTGGTCCTAGGTGCACTGCTGGTTTTTGGGGCATCCCATTCTGTGACTACACCAGCCTCTATTTAAGACCATAACCATTTGCACTTATTCTAATTGAAATTAGGCCTGATAAAGACACTTTTGCTGTGCATAGACTTACTGCTGCCTGCCAGGTGAACTCCTGTTGGGGCATCCCATTCTGTGACTACACCAGCCTCTATTTAAGACCATAACCATTTGCACTTATTCTAATTGAAATTAGGCCTGATAAAGACACTTTTGCTGTGCATAGCACTACTGCTGCCTGCCAGGTGCACTGCTGGTTTTTGTGGCATCCCATTCTGTGACTACACCAGCCTCTATTTAAGACCATAACCATTTGCACTTATTCTAATTGAAATTAGGCCTGATAAAGACACTTTTGCTGTGTATAGCACTACTGGTCCCAGGTGCACTGCTGGTTTTTGGGGCATTCCATTCTGTGACTACACCAGCCTCTATTTAAGACCATAACCATTTGCACTTATTCTAATTGAAATTAGGCCTGATAAAGACACTTTTGCTGTGCATAGCACTACTGGTCCCAGGTGCACTGCTGGTTTTTTGGGCATCCCATTCTGTGACTACACCAGCCTCTATTTAAGACCATAACCATTTGCACTTATTCTAATTGAAATTAGGCCTGATAAAGACACTTTTGCTGTGCATAGACTTACTGCTGCCTGCCAGGTGCACTCCTGTTGGGGCATCCCATTCTGTGACTACACCAGCCTCTATTTAAGACCATAACCATTTGCACTTATTCTAATTGAAATTAGGCCTGATAAAGACACTTTTGCTGTGCATAGCACTACTGCTGCCTGCCAGGTGCACTGCTGGTTTTTGGAGCATCCCATTCTGTGACTACACCAGCCTCTTTTTAAGACCATAACCATTTGCACTTATTCTAATTGAAATTAGGCCTGATAATGACACTTTTGCTGTGCATAGCACTACTGCTGCCTGCCAGGTGCACTGCTGGTTTTTGGGGCATCCCATTCTGTGACTACACCAGCCTCTTTTTAAGACCATAACCATTTGCACTTACTCTAATTGAAATTAGGCCTGATAAAGACACTTTTGCTGTGCATAGCACTACTGGTCCCAGGTGCACTCCTGTTGGGGCATCCCATTCTGTAACATACCATTAGCCTCTGTATTTACTCTAAGCTGCACAGTTATTTAAAGATATTTGGCCTGTATGAGCCTGCTTACACACTGCTGCTGTGTGCATATATACTGATCTCAAGTCTGCTTGGGGCATCCCATTCTGTAACATCCCATTAGCCTCTGTATTTACTCTAAGCTGCAAACTTATTTAAAGAAATTTGGCCTGTATGAGCCTGCTTACACACTGCTGCTGTGTGCATATATACTGATCTCAAGTCAGCTTTGGGGCATCCCATTCTGTAACATACCATTAGCCTCTGTATTTACTCTAAGCTGCACAGTTATTTAAAGAAATTTGGCCTGTATGAGCCTGCTTACGCACTGCTGCTGTGTGCATATATACTGATCTCAAGTCTGCTTGGGGCATCCCATTCTGTAACATCCCATTAGCCTCTGTATTTACTCTAAGCTGCAAACTTATTTAAAGAAATTTGGCCTGTATGAGCCTGCTTACACACTGCTGCTGTGTGCATATATACTGATCTCAAGTCAGCTTTGGGGCATCCCATTCTGTAACATACCATTAGCCTCTGTATTTACTCTAAGCTGCACAGTTATTTAAAGAAATTTGCCCTGTATGAGCCTGCTTACACACTGCTGCTGTGTGCATATATACTGATCTCAAGTCAGCTTTGGGGCATCCCATTCTGTAACATCCCATTAGCCTCTGTATTTACTCTAAGCTGCACACTTATTTAAAGTAATTTGGCCTGTTGGAGCCTGCTTATCCACTGTTGCTGTGCATATATACTGATCTCAGGTCTGCTGTGGGGGCATCCCATTCTGTAACATAACATAACCTACCTCTCTTATTTACACTAAGCAGCTCTCTTATTTAAACTAAGCAGGCCTCTTATTTACACTAAGCAGCTCTCTTATTTAAACTAAGCAGGCCTCTTGGAGGCTGATTGTCCACTTTTGGGTGTGCATTTATATTCGGTTTCATATACAGTGGGGTATCCCAATTTGTAAGATAACCTACCCCAACCATGTAAACTAAAGGTTACGTCCTTCCAGAAGGAAAACTTATGCCGAACACTATTTTTGTTAGGGGCATTGACCTTTGGATTGATCGGCATGAAATTAAGGTTTTTTTTTCAAAGTATGGCGCTGTAAAGAAGGTCAAAATTATGTCTCATACTTGGATTATTGTTACTTTTTGTTCAGCTTGAAATATACCAGGCCACACGGTCATCCCAAGGCAAGGCTATTTTAACCCTATCTGTTATACAACATAAGCGTTGATCAGCATCAGCTGCTTTATTAAGCTACTTCAGTGTACACTTGTTTTTGACTGCTTTTAATAAACCAGGCCGCAGGGCACCCCAAAGCTGCACCTTGCACCCTATCTGGTATACAACATAAGCGTTGATCAGCATCAGCTTCATTAAGCTACTTCAGTTTGCACTTCCTTTTTGACTGCTTTCATTTAACCAGGCCGCAGGGCACCCCAAAGCTGCACCTTGCACCCTACCTGTTTATACTAAATACGCATCTACAGCCTCAGCTTTATTAAGTTATTGCATTTTGAATTGGTTTTGGTCTGCTTTAAATACACCAGGCCGCAGGGCATCCCAAACCTGCATGTTGCACCCCATCTGTTATACTAAATAAGCGTTGATCAGCATCAGCTTTATTAAGCTATTGCATTTTGCATTGGTTTTTGTACTGCTGCCAAAACACTAGCCCATATGGGCATCCCAAACCAGCACATGTCACCCTATCTGTTATACTAAATAAGCTTCTACAGGCCCTTTTTTTATTTATTTATTTTTATTTATATAGAGCTGTAATAGCTTATATTGTGAGGTAAATTTGCCATTTTGCAGCATAATATAGAGCAGCCCCTGTGTAAATCTGAGGGGCAATAGCTTATATAGTGAGGTAAATTTGCCATTTTGCTTCGTTATATAGAGCAGGCCCTGTGTAAATCTGAGGGGCAATAGCTTATATTGTGAGGTAAATTTGCCATTTTGCAGCATAATATAGAGCAGCCCCTGTGTAAATCTGAGGGGCAATAGTTTAGATTATGAGGTAAATTCATGGTTTTGCACCATTATATGGAGCAGCCCCTGTGTAAATCTGAGGGGCAATAGCTTATATTGTGAGGTAAATTTGCCATTTTGCAGCATAATATAGAGCAGCCCCTGTGTAAATCTGAGGGGCAATAGTTTATATTATGAGGTAAATTCATGGTTTTGCACCATTATATGGAGCAGGCCCTGTGTAAATCTGAGGGGCATTAGCTTATATAGTGAGGTAAATTTGCCATTTTGCTTCATTATATAGAGCAGGCCCTGTGTAAATCTGAGGGGCAATAGCTTATATTGTGAGGTAAATTTGCCATTTTGCAGCATAATATAGAGCAGCCCCTGTGTAAATCTGAGGGGCATTAGCTTGTATAGTGAGGTAAATTTGCCATTTTGCTTCATTATATAGAGCAGCCCCTGTGTAAATCTGAGGGGCAATAGCTTATATTGTGAGGTAAATTTGCCATTTTGCTTCATTATATAGAGCAGCCCAGTTGCCATCTAAATCAACTACTGTCCGGCCAGTACAGCTTTTCCAGGGCAAACTCTGCTAGTTGCGGACACAAGTCAAGTTTGGCTTCCCAGCAAATCCAGTGGATCCTGAAGGTGTGTTGGCATGGTCATGTCAAGGTATGACATGACCTGCTGTTTGAGGTCTAGCTCCAGGTCTTCCTGCTGCTCATGAGTAGACTCACTATGCGGGTGTAGAAAGCTACTCACTAGCGACTGAAGACTGAGGCTGCTGCTGATGGAGCTGTTGCTGCTGCTGCTCCTTCCACCCCCCCAGCAGCCATGGCAGTGGAAGGTGATCGCAGAGGTCCCCCCGAGTCAGACCTGCGGGAGTATGGGCCATGGCACAGATAGACATCGCCCAACTGACTACGTGGGATGTCTCTGTAGTAGGTCAGTTTTTCCTCCCTCTCAGTGGGCGTAAAAAATGCCCCCATTTTGTGCCGGAAGCGAGGGTCCAATAAGTTGGAGAGCCAGAAGTCTTCCCGCTGACAAATGGAGACAATTCTGCGCTCACTAGTACGCAAGCATGTGAGCATGCATCGTGCCATTTGTGCAAGTGACTCGGAGGGACTACCTGTCTCCATCTCCACTGTAAACTGCCACGGTGTGTCTGGGTCCTCTGTCTCGCCTTCCTCACAACCCTCTAGCTCCTGTGGCTGCTCCTGCTCCTCCTCTCCTGTCAGATGACTAGATAAAATGGTCATTTTGTGAAACCTAAACTGTGGTTTGCTGTGCCCCACCCCCTCCTCCTCCTCCACTTCAGCCCCCACAGGCTTCATGTGGCTGTGAAATGTATGTGCCATGTCTCCAGTGCCCTGACCAGCCATGGTTTCCAACATGTGTTGTAGTACATGAAGCAGTGGAATCTCATCGTTCATCTCATAGTCCTGGCAACTGACTAATAAAGTAGCTTCCTCAAAGGGCCTGAGCAAACGGTCGGTGTCACGTATGAGCTGCCAATGGTTTACATTGAATTTACACAGGGGTGTCCCCCTATCCGTTTGGATCATCCAGAAATCCGTTATGGCTTTTCTCTGTTCCTATAGTGCAGTGGTCCTCAACCCTGTCCTCAAGGCCCACAAACATGTCATGTTTTTTGGATCTCCAAATAGCCAGCTCTATTGCTCTGCAGCTGCACTAATTACTCCACCTGTGCATCTTTGTGGAGATCTGCAAAACCTGGCCTGTTGGTGGGCCTTGAGGACAGGGTTGGGGACCACTGCTATAGTGGAATCTGCATATGGAGGGTGGAATTCCAACGGGTGGAAACATCGCAAATCAGACTATGTTGGGGTACACCGTTGTGATGCTGAGGCTCAATAAGGTTGTGCTTGGTGGTGTAGGAGTGCCAGAAGTGCATGCTAACTTTCTTTCCTGTTGTTCGGATGTCTTTCAGATGGGGGCAAGACTTCAGAACTAGACTGAACACTTGTGCCATGTCAGGACGCATGACTCTGGCTTCCTTGTCGCAGCGCAAACAAGATGTTCTTCCAAGTGTCAGTCACCATGGGTCCAAATTTGCAGTTTTCGTGGATTAAGCAATGCTTTCATGGATTGAGTTCTCATTTTTAGTAGTTCCTCCCATATGTGACTCTGTTGGTCAAGGAAAACCATGTGAAGAACAGCGTGAAACCACAATCACCAAGGGGGCCTAAAAGGATATATATTGTCCACCATGAGTCCATAGTTACAGCTCCAGACGTAGACAACACTGTGCA
Organism: Gastrophryne carolinensis; assembly: GCA_027917425.1. NCBI lineage: Eukaryota > Metazoa > Chordata > Amphibia > Anura > Microhylidae > Gastrophryne > Gastrophryne carolinensis. The sequence goes on from CM051241.1 coordinate 104,724,426, forward strand.
CTTTGGTACACACTGACAGGCTAAAGGACTGGCCCACCTTCTGTTCAACAACCATGCCATGGGACTCTCCACCTCGGCTCGGCACAAGCCATCAGTTCTCTGAAAGGTCCACCACTGGGTAATGCAGCAGGCTGGACTTATGGTGACGCTGTCTGAGAGGAGAAATCCCTCAGACATCAAGATTAAAAATTCCAAGAATTTTTGAGGGCTAATTATTCAGAGGCAAATGATAGCTAGTTGTTTCTGATTTAATTACAAGGTGGAAACACACCCTCAAACAAAACTTCACTTTGGCAATACTATTGCATTTGTCTATTCATAATTTTATGTATATATACTAACTAACCTACTTTTTCTCCACAGGATTGTGGATGCAACATGAAAAACTGACACATCGCTGAGTAGCTGATTTTTCCTATCAACAGTCCCCAATAATTCACTGCTGCTGCTGCCGCCACCACCGCAGACTCCAGGGACCCTCTTCCACTACCTCGGCTTGCAACACCTCCTCCCACGACACTCTCCTCATCACTAATTGCCGGCTAGTGGAAGAAGAGGCGAGTGTCTCCTCCACTTCTTGGCTGGGCAGTAGCTGCTGAATTTTATGATTATCAGATCTTCATCAATGGATAGTGGAGCGGAACCCAAAGCATAACAGACAGACAGTTGACTGGGGGTGTCAGATGCCACTTGTGATGCAGTGGACTGCTTTTGCAGCACTTGGAGACAAAGTTGCTTCATTGGCTGACACAATGACTGGTAAAGCTGTGGAACATATGGTTTAAAAGCAAAAATAACTATTTGTTTTTATATGAAAAAGACCCTGGTTTATACATACTTTTTTTTTCCAGAGACTGCCCTGCGTGGAAATGAATGGCGCATGGATCAGCCAAGCTTTCCTCCCAACAACGCCTGATGTATTCCAGTAGATTGATGACGGGGCCAGACCAACACTAAAGAAAGATGGATCGTGCAAAACAGATTTAAGGCGCTGCTCTCCAGTTACAGACATTCCTCCGCATCGGACCACAAGTAAGTATTGATAAAAAATCCTTTACGTTACTCTTACTTTTTATTAATATTCTTCGGATAAGACGGATCAGACATGATTCCAGATTAAAAATTCCAAGAATTTTTGAGGGCTAATTAGTCAGAGGCAATGATACCTTGTTGTTTCTGATTTAATTAAAAGGTCGAAACACACCCTCAAACAAAACTTCACTTTGGCAATACTTTTGCATTTTTTTATTCATAATTTTATGTAGATATTACTAACTAAGCTACTTTTTCTCCACATGACTCTCCACAGGGTGTGATTCATCCAATTTTTGGCCTCCTGAAGGGAACCCCAGTGTCTCTTTAAAGTAATATTTGGGCTCCTGCTGCTGCCAACTCCAGGGTGTGATTCATCCAATTTTTGGGCTCCTGAAGCCAACTCCAGTGTCTCTTTAAAGTAATGTTTGGGCTCCTGCTGCTGCTGCTGCTGCCAACTCCTGGGTGTGATTCATCCAATTTTTGGGCTCCTGAAGCCAACCCCAGGGTCTCTTTAAAGTAATGTTTGGGCTCCTGCTGCTGCTGCCAACTCCAGGGTGTGATTCATCCAATTTTTGGGCTACTAAAGCCAACCCCAGTGTCTCTTTAAAGTAATGTTTTGGCTCCTGCTGCTGCCAACTCCAGGGTGTGATTCATCCAATTTTTGGGCTCCTGAAGCCAACCCAGGGTCTCTTTAAAGTAATATTTGGGCTCCTGCTGCTGCTGCGGCCAACTCCAGGGTGTGAATCATCCAATTTTTGGGCTCCTGAAGCCAACTCCAGTGTCTCTTTAAAGTAATGTTTGGGCTCCTGTTGCTGCTGCTGCCAACTCCTGCCAACTCCATGGTGTGATTCATCCAATTTTTGGGCTCCTGAAGCCAACCCCATGTCTCTTTAAAGTAATATTTGGGCTCCTGCTGCTGCTGCTGCCAACTCCAGGGTGTGATTAATCCAATTTTTGGGCTCCTGAAGCCAACTCCAGTGTCTCTTTAAAGTAATGTTTGGGCTCCTGCTGCTGCTGCTGCCAACTCCAGGGTGTGAATCATCCAATTTTTGGGCTCCTGAAGCTAACTCCAGTGTCTCTTTAAAGTAATGTTTGGGCTCCTGTTGCTGCTGCTGCTGCCAACTCCTGCCAACTCCAGGGTGTGATTCATCCAATTTTTGGGCTCCTGAAGCCAACCCCAGGGTCTCTTTAAAGTAATATTTGGGCTCCTGCTGCTGCTGCTGCCAACTCCAGGGTGTGATTAATCCAATTTTTGGGCTCCTGAAGCCAACTCCGTGTCTCTTTAAAGTAATGTTTGGGCTCCTGCTGCTGCTGCTGCCGCCAACTCTGAGGTTTGTTACATCCAATTTTTGGGCTCCTGAAGCCAACTCCAGTGTCTCTTTAAAGTAATATTTGGGCTCCTGCTGCTGCCAACTCCAGGGTGTGAATCATCCAATTTTTGGGCTCCTGAAGCCAACTCCAGTGTCTCTTTAAAGTAAAATTTGGGCTCCTGCTGCTGCTGCTGCCAACTCCAGGGTGTGAATCATCCAATTTTTGGGCTCCTGAAGCCAACTCCAGTGTCTCTTTAAAGTAATATTTGGGCTCTTGCTGCTGCTGCTGCCAACTCCAGGGTGTGATTCATCCAATTTTTGGGCTCCTGAAGCCAACCCCAGTGTCCCTTTAAAGTAATGTTTGGGCTCCTGCTGCCAACTCCTGCCAACTCCAGGGTGTGATTCATCCAATTTTTAGGCTCCTGAAGCCAACCCCAGGGTCTCTTTAAAGTAATGTTTTGGGCTCCTGCTGCTGCTGCTGCCGCCAACTCTGAGGTTTGTTACATCCAATTTTTGGGCTCCTGAAGCCAACTCCAGTGTCTCTTTAAAGTAATATTTGGGCTCCTGCTGCTGCTGCTGCCAACTCCAGGGTGTGAATCATCCAATTTTTGGGCTCCTGAAGCCAACTCAAGTGTCTCTTTAAAGTAAAATTTGGGCTCCTGCTGCTGCTGCTGCCAACTCCAGGGTGTGAATCATCCAATTTTTGGGCTCCTGAAGCCAACTCCAGTGTCTCTTTAAAGTAATATTTGGGCTCTTGCTGCTGCTGCTGCCAACTCCAGGGTGTGATTCATCCAATTTTTGGGCTCCTGAAGCCAACCCCAGTGTCCCTTTAAAGTAATGTTTGGGCTCCTGCTGCTGCCAACTCCAGGGTGTGATTCATCCAATTTTTGGGCTCCTGAAGCCAACCCCAGTGTCTCTTTAAAGTAATGTTTTGGGCTCCTGCTGCTGCTGCTGCCAACTCCAGGGTGTGATTCATCCAATTTTAGGGCTCCTGAAGCCAACCCCAGGGTCTCTTTAAAGTAATATTTGGGCTCCTGCTGCTGCTGCTGCCAACTCCAGGGTGTGATTCATCCAATTTTTGGGCTACTGAAGCCAACCCCAGTGTCTCTTTAAAGTAATGTTTTGGCTCCTGCTGCTGCTGCTGCCAACTCCAGGGTGTGATTCATCCAATTTTTGGGCTCCTGAAGCCAACCCCAGGGTCTCTTTAAAGTAATATTTGGGCTCCTGCTGCTGCTGCTGCTGCCAACTCCAGGGTGTGAATCATCCAATTTTTGGGCTCCTGAAGCCAGCTCCAGTGTCTCTTTAAAGTAATGTTTGGGCTCCTGTTGCTGCTGCTGCTGCTGCCAACTCCTGCCAACTCCAGGGTGTGATTCATCCAATTTTTGGGCTCCTGAAGCCAACCCCAGGGTCTCTTTAAAGTAATATTTGGGCTGCTGCTTCTTCTGCTGCTGCCAACTCCAGGGTGTGAATCATCCAATTTTTGGGCTCCTGAAGCCAACCCCAGTGTCTCTTTAAAGTAATGTTTGGGCTCCTGCTGCTGCTTGCAACTCCAGGGTGTGATTCATCCAATTTTTGGGCTCCTGCTGCTGCCAACTCCAGTGTCTCTTTAAAGCAATGTTTGGGCTCCTGCCCCTCATAGTGATGCCACCTCAACTCTCTGCAATTTTGCCGCTCTGCGATTCTATTAGCGATGCCTCTGATCTGCATGTGATATTTATTCAAAGTATTATTTAACTAACCCAGCACGCATCCTGTGCATGTTACAGCAAGGCAGAATGGTTTACAACCCTATTGAGGCTCTAGGAGGCTCAGAAATAGCCGTTTTTAATAGCGATTCGTCGCGAATAAATTCGGGTCGAAACGATTTTTGTCGGAAAATTCGGCGAATCAGTCGAATCGAATTTTTCAAAAGTTCTCTCATCTCTAAGTTCCTGGTATAGTGCCAGGATCTTGGAGATGAGGATAGGGCCCAAGCCAATCTGGGAGAGAGTTGCCTTAAGGAAGCGCCAACTCACCCTATCAAATGCCTTCTTGGCATCGCAGGATAGAAGACAAGCTGGTATGTCGTTCTTATGGACCTGGGCGATCAGGTCAAGTAGTTTATTGGTGTTGTCTCTGGCTTCACGGCCAGGGCCAAAACCCACTTGATCCAAATGTATTAGTCGAGGGATCAGTGGTTTGAGTCTGGTGGCTAGTACTTTTGCGTATAATTTCACGTCTACGTTGAGCAAGGAAATGGGCCTGTAACTGCCACACAGATAAGGATCCTTGCCTGGTTTAGGGATCACTGTAATTGTGGCTTCCAGGGCCTGCTTCGGGAAAGGGCTGTCAGCTCCTATGTGGTTGTATGCTCTCAGCAACCAAGGGGCGAGCTGGGGGGCCAATGCCTTGAAAAATCTTGGAGTGAGGCCGTCTGGACCCGGGCTCTTCCCCGCAGGAGGTTCCTTAATAGCTTTCAGTCCCTCCGCCTCCGTAAATGGTACCTCCAAGTCTGCCGAGTCTTCTGAAATTGTTGGGAGTGGAGTCTCTGTTATGTAGTTATTTATCTTCGCCTCCAGCGTTGCGGCTGACACTCGGGTGAGGTCTGGTTGGAGGTTATACAGTTTGCTGTAAAAGCTTCTAAACACCTCCTGAATCTTAGAAGGGTCCGTTATGTTTTCTCCTCTACCTGTGTTGATGCTTGGGATGAATGTTGTTGTTGACCTGCAGTGGAGCGACCTGGCTAAGAGCTTATACCGAAGATGGGCTTGGTCGTATAGCTTAAGCAACTTGTTCCTGTTGAGCGAAAGCTCAGCTAGCACTTCCGGTGTGAGATCTTTCTTATGCTTAGACTCCAGATCACTGATGGTCTGCAGAGTCTTGGTGATCAGGGCCGCCCTCTCACGTTTCAACCTTGATCCCTCCTGAATAAAGACACCCCTAAGGACACATTTTAGAGCCTCCCATTGGACTGCTGGTGTGCAGTCATCCTGTTCGTGGTCGACTGCAAAATTAACGATTGCCTCCTTCACTTTGGTCATACATACCGTGTCCTTCAGGAGATTATCATTCAGGCGCCAGTGAAAAGTAAGTATAATCCCTAACCTGCCCATGCTCCAACCTCCATACGTCCATCAGTTGCATGTCATGCAGTGTCCTCCTCAGGGACTGCAGCTTTCAAAGTGGCACTGAAGACTTTCCAGATGAGGAATCCAGGGGAGGATTCAAAGCAAGGTTGAAGTCTCCGCCGAGAATTAAGATTCCATCAGCGAACTCCTCCAGTCTCTTGAGGTACTTCTGGAGCGCCCCAGCCTGGCCATAGTTCGGTAGATACAAATTCGCCACTGTGTAGGTTTTTTGATGTATCTGCATCTTGAGAAAGACGAATCTTCCCTCAGGGTCCGCAAGGTGGTCCACCTCCGTAAAGGGCAGGGATTTGTGAATTGCTATAGATGCGCCCTGAGATTTGCTTTGCGGGTTAGTGCTATGGAACCAAGATGTAAAGTACCTATGGCGCATGGCGGGAACATTACCTTCTTGAAAGTGAGTCTCTTGGAGGAGGAGGATGCCTACTCTCTGCTTGTGCAGATCATATAGGACCTTGGAGCGCTTTTCAGGGACATTGAATCCTTTGATGTTCAGAGAGCAGACCGTCAACTTAACCATCTCCAGTGAGGGGCACCGGCACAAAAACGAGCACAGATCAGAGCAAAGATCAAAGAAGCCAAATATACGGCTCGATAGGGGACGGAGGGCAAAGGGCGAAGGTGGGCAACCCGGTGGCAAGAGGAAAAGGCCCAAGTCCCGGGGGGGTTAGGAAGGGAGGGTCAACGGAGAAGAAGAAGAGGAAAGGGGGAAAAGGCAGAAAAGGAGAGTGGTGCGATTAAGGCTAGGTGATATCAGATGAGGGACCCAGGGGATGCCCCTACGTGCACAAAAAAAAAAGGATTTTGGACTCACCACACCTCAATAAGAAATTTATCTCAGAATTATTCCAATTAAGGTTGTTAAGGTGAAGGCTAGGAGGGCGGGGGCTAGGAACCTGTAAAGAGCAGGGCCGGGTAGGGGAAATGAATATTTAGGTAGGTTGTTGTTCGGGAAGGGATTATCGGGGTAGCGGGACACCGGGGTTAGGTGTAACCGCAGGAAACTCTGCTACGAGGGGCCCTGCGATGCACAGGGATCACGAGTACCCTCGTTACCCTGTTTAGGGCAGCGCCAGTCGGGCTGGCACAGAACCCAACCAGGGATTCCTAAGTCGGGGAAGTGTAAGACGAAAACAGTATAGGCGTAGGAGATGCACACACTGAAAAATATTGTCCCATCATACAAGGACCAACGAAAGAAAACATTTCTATAGCTTCATAAAAGGCAGAAACAACATTATGGTGTCCTGCAAGCACGGGGCCCAAAGGGGGGCGCCCATGGGTGTCACACACGGGCGCACGGGAACAGCTCCCACATCGCACCGCGTCCGCGGCCGAACCCCCGTCATCCGTCCCCCACCAATTTGGGTGGAGGGGCAAAGAGGGGTTGTTCGGGCCGGCCCAGTCCTGAGGGTAAAGAGCACCCCTCCCGCCCAAGGCAACCGCCGGGCCCCGAACCTAGAGGACACACACATCTATCCATCATTAAAGACATATTCTGAGGCTGAGTAGCAGACATGCGCAGACATTTCAACTTCTTAAACCATAACAATTTTAGACCTGCAAGCACCATTTACGTGAGGGGATATACCCAGGAACGAGGCCAGGCGCGACACCTGGTCGGGCGCTCCCCACAAAGGGGGGAGGCGCGCCCTCTCGGCCCCCCGCACCCCCCACCAGCTAGCGCCCGTGCGGGCCCCCAACACACAAATGGCACCCATACCTGCGGCCGCCCATCGGGCCCACCGCAGAGTTACTAACCAAAAGGAATTTAGTACTTAACAACATTATAACTGGCAGAACAATTCGAGCTGGTCCTCCTCCAAGGCAGGCGTCCCCCCCCAAGGCCTAACCAACCCACCACAGGCCCTCCTCCCTCCCCCAGCACCCCTTCAAGCCCCCAAGGGCCTCCACCTCCCACCCCACGGAACCCCATACCGTCACATGGCGCCGCTCGACCCCAAGGGAGGAGGCCCGGAAGACAGTCAGCCCCAGTGGGCTCAGCAGAGGGGGGTGGGCATTGATCTTCGTCCGCGTCAGTGGAGTGATCCTCTCCCCTAATAAAGGGCCAAGGGGTGGGCCGACCCCGGAGGGGCCCCGCAGCAGGGAGAAGTTATGGCTCAACGACTATCCGATTCTCAGACTCTGTTGCCAGGTAGGGGTTCCCGGCGTCCCGGACCTCCTCTTGCCCCTCCAGGCAGTCTGCGTCGTCCCCGTGCCATAGGCCCACCAAGCTGAGGCTCCAAAGTCGGTGCGAGCCAATCTGGAACCTGTACTGGATCAGTATCTAGGAAGGCAAAAAGCTGAGGAAGTTGGTCAGGAGTTTTCAGAGCAAAGGATCTTCCATTCCACCGGACAATAAGGTGAAAGGGGAACCCCCAACGATAGGAGGCCCCCTTACGTTGGATCACCTCTAGTAGGGATCTCAGTGCTCGCCTCATTTGAAGTGTCCTGGATGAGAGGTCAGGAAGGATCGCCACGGATGAGCCCTCAAATCTGGTTGGTCCCTTTTCCCACGCCTTTCTCAGGATGTCTTCCTTGGCCTTGTAGAAGTGAATTCTACAGATCACATCTCTGGGTCGTTGCAGATCTGTCGGTCTGGGGCCAAGGGCACGATGAATTCTGTCGATGACAATGTCACTTGCAGGAGGGGAGCCCAGGATCGTGTTGAATATAATTTTAGCTGCGTTCTCCAGGTTCGGTTGGGTGACTGCCTCCGGGAGCCCCCTCAATCTGACATTGTTGCGTCTGCCTCGGTTCTCAAGGTCGTCATCTCAGTGTTCTCCATTTACACAATGTATCCATCAAAATCCAATCGGGAAGGGAGCGCCCGCAAGGCGTCTGAAATGTTGGAACGAACCACGTCAGTCAAGGCCGAGATCAAGGACGGGGGCACATATTGCATAGCTGGAGGCAACCCACATGGGAGGATCACAGATGTCTCTGCCGGGTTCCCGCTGTCACTGCTGGGGGGGAGGGCTTCAGGGGACCAACTACCACCCCAACCGGTAGGCCCCGTGCTCCTGGGTCTCTCCGGGGACAGGTGGCTGGAATGCGTAATGCCTCCCTCCGTCATATCCGTCATATTTCTTCACGATTGGGTAATTCCTGCCCGGAGGGGGAGGACTGCGAGATTAAAGATGTGGCTCCTCCCGGCCCTATAAGTAAGCAGCTGTCTCTAACCAAACTAGTACTTAAAACGCAGTAAACCATATCAAGAGGCAAGGCCAGGAGGCCCCAAGTATAGGAGACAATGGCACCTTCCCCTTGGCAGTGTAGGCTCTTACGACTGCATGTCTAATCCACTTACTGATAGATAGATAGATTCATAGAAACATAGAAACATAGAAGGTTGACGGCAGAAGGAGACCATATGGTCCATCTAGTCTGCCCTTATGTGTATACTGTATGTACTCTTTATCTTAGGATAGATGTGTGCTTATCCCAGGCATGTTTAAATTCAGTGACTGTTGATTTTTCAACTACCTCTGCTGGAAGTTTGTTCCAAGCATCTACTACTCTTTCTGTAAAATAATATTTTCTAACATTGCTCCTGATCTTCCCCCCGACTAGCTTCAGGTTGTGCCCCCTTGTTCTATCATTAAGTTTCTTTTTAAAAACACTTCCCTCCTGAACCTTATTCAATCCTTTCACATATTTAAAGGTCTCAATCATGTCCCCCCTCTCCCTTCTTTCCTCCAGACTGTACAAATTAAGTTCTTTAAGTCTCTCCTGATAAGATTTAAGTTTAAATCCTTCCACCATTTTTGTTGCCCACCTTTGGACACATTCTATTTGAATAATGTCTTTTTGCAGGTAAGGTTTCCAGAACTGCACACAGTATTCTAGCTGTGGCCTCACCAGGGCTCTATACAGCGGCATCACAACCTCCCTCTTCCTACTGGTGATGCCTCGAGCTATGCAGCCGAGCATCCTGCTTGCTTTTCCCACTGCCTGGCTACACTGTCCACTCATCTTGCAGCTATCAGTAATCAGTACCCCTAAATCTCTCTCCTCCGAGGTCCTGGCTAACACAGTACTGCCCATACGGTACTCGGAGCAGGGATTCCTTCTACCCAAGTGCATGGTTTTACATTTAGGACATTAAACTCTAGTTTCCACAGTTTTGACCATCTATCCAGTAAAGCTAAATCATTTTCCATGTTGCAGACACCTCCCGGAATATCCACCCTATTACTAACCTTTGTATCATCAGCAAACAGACAAACTTTTCCTACCAAGCCTTCTCCTATGTCACTTACAAATATATTAAAAAGAATGGGGCCCAGGACAGAGCCTTGCGGCACACCACTTGCCTTTGTTCAGATTGCACACCATTTACAACAACGCTCTGATACCGATCCCTCAGCCGACTGGAAATCCACTGAACTATCCAGGGATTGAGTCCTACCTTCAATAACTTATCTATGAGCTCCTTATGTGGTACAGTGTCAAAGGCTTTGCTAAAGTCCAGATAGGCGATATGCACAGCACCACCTTCATCTAACACTTTAGTGACATTGTCAAAGAAATCAATAAGATTGGTCTGACATGATCTGCCCTCAGTAAAGCCGTGCTGTTTTGGGTCCAATAGGTCATTAATTTTTAGATGGGAAATGATCTGTTTTTTTAAAAGTGTTTCCATTAATTTGACCACTATAGATGTTAAACTAACTGGCCTGTAATTACTGGCTTCTTCTCTACTCCCCTTTTTATGGATTGGTACGACATTGGCCATTCTCCAATCATCTGGAACCTCACCAGTTGAAAGGGAATGGTTAAGTAAATCAGTTAGAGGGGCTGCAATCACAAACCTAAGTTCCCTTAGAACTCTGGGGTGGATTCCATCTGGCCCCATTGCCTTACTTACCTTTAGATGTGCCAGCTCGGATAGGACATCAGCCTCCAGAAACTCCGGAGCTGTGCCCTCCTAGCTGGATGTTGTGCTATGACCATGCCTGCTACTGTCTGAAAATACCGAACAAAAGTAGCTATTCAGATGGTCAGCCACAGCCTTATCTCCGTCCGTCAATATATTTATTTTCCCTATTTCTAATTTTTGAGACTGCATTGTTTTTCTTCTTTCTGTCACCAATATATCGGAAAAAGGTTTTATCTCCCCTCTTCATAGATTTGGCCATTTGGCCATTTCTTTGCCTTTCTTGGCCCTTTCGATATGCACATGGGAAGGAGAAATCTGTGTCATGATTACACACTAAATAAAGAAACACTTGGTAAAACAACAATGGAAAAGGACCTAGGGGTTTTAGTTAAAAATAAGCTCAACTTTAGTAATCAATTCCAGGCAGCTGCTGCCAAAGCAAATAGGATCATGGGGTGCATCAGAAGGGGCATAGGTGCTCATGACCAGAGCATCATTTTACCCCTGTACAAGTCACTGGTCAGACCCCATATGGAGTACTGTGTACAGTTCTTGGCACCTGTGCTTAAGAAGGACATATCAGAACTGGAGCGCGTTCAAAGGAGGGCAACAAAGTTAATAAAAGGAGTGCGGGGGCTAGAGTACCCTGAAAGATTGTCAGTTAGGTTTATTTAGTTTAGAAAAAAGATGCTTGAGGGGTGATCTAATAGCTATGTATAAATATATTCGGGGTCAATACAAAGATCTGTCCCACAATCTGTTTATACCCCGGAGTGTAATTATAACCCAAGGGCATCCACTAAGGTTAGAGGAAAGGTGCTTTCTCCACTGACATAGGAGGGGATTCTTCTCTAAGAGCTGTGAGACTATGGAACTCTGCAATGTCCCAGTACAGCATTTGCCATACTGTTCTATATGTGTCCTCTCGACATTCGGCTGTCCCTGTGACTTTGGGGTCTGTAATATTGCGTAGCTAATATTGTATAATATATATGTGCTCATACAGTATATATATATATATATATATATATATATATATATATATATATATATATACCCTGTTCCTGTATAATAACCTTTTATATCCTGTTTTCATGTTATAACATGTTTTCTATGTGAATTTATGTAGTTTGCACTCAAAGAGTTAATGCATTCACATTGTGCAGTTCCGTAAACTTCATAACTCCCTATTGCTGTAACTAACTTGCTAGGGAAGGGTCATGTGACAAGTGGTGAGCCTATCAGGACTGCTGAGCACCTAAGCCTGCCCTCTCCTCCATTTTCTAGTCAGAATAGCTTTGCTCTCTGAAGGAAGAAGATCTGTGCTTGTGCTGCTGGCTTGTCTCATGTGGCTAGTGTGGAGAAAGGGGCCAGACTAATGCTTACTAAGTCTGCTGATAAATCTACAGCATCATCTTTCATATTCCAGGTCACAGAGCCTGTCTTCAATTCGGCTCTAATCTCCAAGGTCGCAGAACCCATCTTCAATCTTGCAAGTAAGCTATTCAGCCTAAATAGCACTATAAGTCTCAGCAAGTCCTCTAGTCTCCCACACCACAGGATCGCTCCTAAGCTCCCGATCTGTACTGTCACTGTACCAGCTAGACTGCCAGTAAAAGTTCAGTTGATCCTAGCATGGCCTCTGCCTGTTATTGCGGCCCAACACCTAGCAAGGGATCTCCTGGGTCCCCCGGTTGGTAGGGTAACCGGTGCCACCAAACCCTCCTGGCGTCACGACACAGGGCCCTCATACCATCTGGGCCTACGGACTTTAACATCTGTCCAGAACCTAGGCTTCGGCCTGCCACCCCAAAAGCCGGTGACCCACAGCTGCCTCCCAGCTTCCCTAACCTGGTCACCACATAGCTTTATTTGGCGTCACGAACAGGATACGAAGTGTGTGCCTGTATGCCCACAAGTCACCGTGTATTATCAAGTCCTTCCCCAGTTATCGGACTAAGTGATATTTGCACAGAAAAATTTGCAATTCGCTGTACGGGACTTTTCTATACATTTGCGGGGAATGTGAAGTAAGGGCCGCCATTGTGATCATTAAAACCGTTAAAGAGTACCTGAATGGGTTATTTTCTGGTGCAGATTTCCTGTGCGCGCGAGTGGTCGCAACTTCGCCCAGCCAGACGCCAGCGGTAACGCCTCACCCCCTCCAGCGCCAGCCGGAACTAAAGATCCGTCCTGTGTTGCACAGGGGAAGATATTCAGCCCCGGACCAAACAGGAAGTTCCTGGGCACCGCCATCTGTGAAATTCCCCGAGACTTCACCGGAACGCCAGAGCAAGTGTGTCACGGCTGCTGCAGAACCTCCGACGACCGGACAACGCACTCAAGGACAGCGCTCTCAAGGACAGCGCTCTCAAGGACAGTGCTCTCAAGGACAGCGTACCCAATAGACGACGCACTCAACTTCTTAAAGGGCCAGCACACTCTAATTTTCCTGCCGATAGCACATTGCCATTTAGCAGCAACATGTCTGATCCGAATTCACCGTCGGCTGAAGAGGGGGCCCCTCCAGTTCCGGCAGCTGGATCATCTTCTCCAAGGGGAGATCGGAGGAGATTGCCACCATCACCGCCGATGCCACGCAATCCTATAGGAGCCCCAGCTGTCTCCCCAGTCTTCATAGGGAACCCCGTTCTGCCCACCTATAATGGAGACCCCTTCACACTGCGAGACTTCAAGGAGAGGATCCAGGGTCTCTTTCTCTTTTATTCTTTTTTCCCTGACCAACAGGTGCAGTTGCTGGTGGGACAACTTCAGGGATCAGCCTTAGATGAGGTCCGTACCTGGCCCTCCACTGAGAAGGTGACGGTGGAGCAGATCTTTGAGGGACTCTGCCAGGTGTTTGAAGCTTACTCTCCTTCTGAGGTACGTCTCCGGCTCTACGAAAGACGCCAGAAGCCAGGTGAGAGCCTGAGGGCTTATGCTGTTGCATCACAGAGTGCTCTGGAAGCAGTACAAAAATTAGATGGGATCTCTCCCGAACAGGGCAACAAAGTCCTGATGGACCGGTTCATAGACGAGCCCATAACAAATGGGATAAGGCCCAATTACGTAAGTTAGCCGCCCAGAATCCAAACTTGCCCTTCTCTGCCTTTAAGAGACTTGCTGTTCAGGTCATAGAACCCAACACTGACTCAGCAGATATTTGTAAACCCTCTCCGGAAACCGTCAGTGCCATCGCTACACCTGCCACACCACAGGTACAGCCTAATAATCTGGCCCCTGCTGCTACACCCAGTTTGTCTGAGTTCCAAAGTGTCAATCAAGACATAGAACAGCTGACCTGAGCCATAAGGGAACTTACTACCCAATCTGTCCAAGGTTGCCGCCAAGCTCCTGTGGGACAAAATCCCATAGCGGCTTCTGCTCCACATTCTGCTAATACCCGTCCGGGCCCTAACCCTAAACCCCCTGGGACTCAAAGGCCTTATTGTACTTATTGTAGTAAACCAGGACACTGGAAAATGTTGTGCTGGGCTTTAAACGGGTATCCCCTGAGGTCGAGGGCCGGCCCTCAGGAAAGTCATTCTCAGGCCTGTCTGGAGAACAGTCCACATCAGGACACTCATTATATGTCGCCTCATGTCCCTATGTAAGGGTAATTGTAGAGGGTGTTCAGCTGGAGGCCCTAGTTGACACAGGCTCTCAGGTGTCCACCATCTCCAAAGACCTCTTTTACCAGTATTGGAGTGCAGAATGTTTGTGTGAACCCACCAATGTTAATTTCAGTGTGATGGCCGGTAACGGGAAACCAGTCCCCAGACATGGATACTGGGAGCCCACCATGCAGGTTGGGGAATGTGTATTAAGGGGACAAGGGATACGAGTCACAGAAGTTTCAGATAAGGGTTCTGCTGCTTTTATTCTGGGAATGAATATTATGCAACATTGCTTCCCAGAGATTGTTGAGGCATTGCACACTTCTCTCCCTTATCTCTCCCCGTCAGACCAGAGGGTTGCGCAACACCACTTAAAGGTGCTACAAGCTGAACAGAGGTTCGTTAACCGATGAGGAGAAGTTTGTAAAGTGAGAGTCCAGGACATCCAATCTGTGACCATCCCCCCTAACTCAGAGATCTTCTTATGGTGCCGGGCCCGGCCAGGAGTGAGAAACCAAGATTATTCTGCGCTGCTGGAACCTATATAAATGGAGAATTACCCGCTAATCCGAGCTGCTAGAAGTCTAGTCACGGTGATGAATGGAAAGGTACCCATCCGGCTACTGAATCTATCAGGAGTGCCCGCGGTACTGCCAAAGTATACGCCGGTAGCCCAGCTATCCTTGCTCATGCCAGAAGACCTGTTGTCGGAGCGTGACGTGGCTTGCCAGAACATGGCCTACCTAACTTCTGATGCCACAGATAAACCATCACCACCCTGGTGGACACAGCTCCAAATAGGCGGGGAAGATACCCCAAAGGATCAAATCGAAGGGGTAATGGAAGTGGCTAAGGACCATCAAGCTGCCTTCAGTAAGCACCCCACTGACTTCGGCCGAACCACCATGATACAGCATCGGATAGAGACTGGAACTCATCCCCCTATCAAGGAGAGGCATCGGCCTGTGGCTCCGGGCATGTATCAGACAGTGAAGAAACTATTGGGCGACATGAAGGATGCAGATGTCATTCAAGAGAGTCAAAGCCCGTGGGCCGCCTCTGTGGTTCTCTTTAAGATAAAAAATGGCATCATCCGATTCTGCGTGGATTACAGAAGATTGAACGATGTCACCCACAAGGACGCGTATCCACTCCGTCGAATAGAGGAATCACTCACGGCTTTAGGATCAGCAGCCTATTTCTCCACTCAAGTGTCAGTGGCTCCAGAAGATAGCGAGAAGACCGCCTTTGTGACCCCGATTGACCCACCTCTCTGAGGTATTCCAGGTACTTATCCGACACGGCCTCAAGATCAAACCGTCAAAGTGTCACCTTTTGAAGCCTCAAGTGCATTATCTGGGACATGTCGTCAGTGTGGAAGTCATTCAACCTGATCCAGCAAAAGTGGAGATAGTGAAGAATTGGCCCGCTCTGCGTACAGTCAAGGATGTCCGGAGCTTCCTAGGATTCGTTGGGTACTACCGGCGGTTCGTACCCCATTTCGCCCAAATTGCTGAACCTCTCACATCCCTTCTCCGAGGGACAGCTAAAGAGTACTACAATGGAAGGCTCCACGTGGATTGGGGCGAAGAACAAGAAGTGGCATTCCAGGCCCTGAAACGCCTTCTAACAGAGCCTCCCATACTAGCTTACCCGGATTATTCCCAACTTTTCCGCTTGTACACAGATGCCAGTTTTGAGGGACTTGGTGCCATCCTGTCGCAAGTCCAAGAAGGAAAGGAGCGTGTTATCGCCTACACTAGCCGAAACCTGCGAGGAGCGTAGAGGAATGATGCCAATTATAGCTCTTTTAAGTTGGAGCTTCTGGCCCTTGTCTGGGCTGTGACTGAGAAGTTCAAAGATTACCTGGCTGCTACGCCCTTCGTTATTACGTTATTACGGATAACAACCCTTTGGCTCACTTGAACACAGCAAAGTTGGGTGCTCTGGAACAGCGCTGGGCCTCCAGATTGGCGAATTATGACTTCTCTATCAATTATCGCAGTGGAAAGTCTAATGTGAATGCGGATGTGCTGTCCCGGTTGGCGCCTGGTGAAGCTCCACCCATCGTGGATGAATGGGAGGATGTGGAGATGCCTCCCTTCTACCAACGGTTCGTGGCTCAAAAACCTGCAAAGAGGGCGAACCTCGAGTACAAAAGATCCAGGAAGATCTCTATACTTGGAGGACCCTACAAGAGGAGAGTCGAGTAATGGGGGAGCTGTTGGATTACCTACTCAGGCGAAGGGTGCCAACCCGTCTACGCCAAGACCAGAGTGACTATGAGTTGAAGCGGTTGTGGCGTCAGTGGAACCGGTTGTTCGTTCACAAAGGGCTGTTGTACAGAAATTCCCTGGATCCAGTCTCAGGCGAAAGAATTTATCAGATTCTGATTCCTCGAAGAGATGCTGCAATGGTCCTCATTGCTTATCACGATCAGTCGGGACACTTTGGTGTTCACAAGACAGAAGCCACTATCCGCCAGAGATTCTATTGGATCGGAATGAGAAGTGATATTGAGAAGTGGTGTGGTGAATGTGCCGTATGTAATGTCACCAATAACAACTGGCGAGATGTCCGAGCCCCCCTTCATTCCCTTCAGACAGAGACAGAATCAAATGGTTGCCTTGGACCATGTCAAGCTGGCTCCTACCCGCTCAGGGTACTCGTATGCTCTTACCACGGTGGATCATTACTCCAAGTGTGTCGTGGTGGTGCCTGTGAAGGATTTGACTGCCAAAACCACCGCCCAACTGTTCTATTCCCACTGGGTTCAAGTTCTCGGATGTCCAGAGACCATCCTTACTGATAGAGGGGCTGCCTTTGAAGCTCACCTGTTCCAGGAGTTGTGCCATTTCCACAACTGTAAGAAACTGAGGACTACTGCCTATCATCCCCAGGGAAATGGGCTGTGTGAGAAGATCAACCAAGTCTTTCTCCAAATGTTAAGGGCGGCAGCAGTCTCCAGACACGAAGACTGGCCCAAACTTCTACCAGAACTCTTAGAGGTGCACAACAACACAGTACACTGTTCTACCAGGTATACACCCTTCTATCTGATGATGGGCCGACATGGACAGCTGCCCAAGGACCGGATCTTTGGACTACAAGCTCCGATCAATAATTCCCCTCAAGTGCCTCTGGAGTGGGGCTCAGACCATCAACGGAGAATTCAGGAGGCCAAAGAGATTGTCGGCAAAAAGATGGGGGAAGCTTAAGCCAGACAACAACAAGAGTACAACCGGAAGGCGACTTCCCAACCTATGTTAAAAAGAAAATCCGACTTCCGGAAGGATTCTGTAGCAGCCATGTAATATCTTATGTCTCTGACTACATCCAAAGAATGAAGAGTCCTTTCCTTAGAATTAGCCGGAACTGGGCATAAGGAAGGTAGAACTACCTCCTCATTAATGTGAAAAGGAGAAACGACCTTAGGTAAAAAATCAGGCTTAAACCGAAAGACCACCTTATCTCTGTGTAACTCAAAATAAGGAGCCTTCATACATAAAGTGGCTAATTTGGAAATTCAACGCACAGAGGTCATTGCCACCAAGAAAATCACCTTGAGCGTCAAAATACTCAATGGAGCATCAATCAAGGGTTCGAAGGAAGCACCCTGGAGAGCAGATAGCACCAGATTTAGGTCCCACACTGGTAAAATAAGCTTGCACGGTGGCCGGACATGAGTCTGTTGCTATGGCCAGAGGGTCTCGTGAGATGACACAAACCACGGAAGCTTGTGATTGTGTTTGGACGCAAAAAGATCCACATCCGGACGACCCCAAGCGAGACACAGGGCTTAAAAGACCTTCTGACTGAGAGACCACTGCCCTAGACGCAGAGACCCCCTGCTCAGGGAATCTTCCTCTATCGCTGAGATGCAGGGAACATTCTCTGCCCAAACCAGAATCCGGCTTACCTCCCTTAGAGTTCTTTTGCTCTGAGTACCCCCCTTGTGGTTGATGTAGGCTACTGCCATCCAATTGTCCGAGTGGACCTGGACAGCATGCCCCTTTAAATTAGGGGTCAGATGTTGGAGTACTAGCCAAACTGCTCTCAATTCTAAGAGGTTTATGGGTAGCCAATTTTCTCTCGGACCTCATTGTCCCTGGATCTTCTGGGTCTGCCAGATGCCACCCCATCCTGTAAGACTGGCATCCGTGGTGATGATCTCCCAATGAGGGGTCAGAAAGAACTTGACCACTAATAGATGCAGGGGATCCAACCACCACAGAAGGGATTGCCTGGCCGAGGGGGACAGAACAAACATCTGATCCAGAGATTCCGGGCCCGATCCCAGATAGATAACAGATTCATCTGAAGAGGCCTCATGTAAAACTGGGCAAAGGGTACTGCCTCGAAGCAGGCCACCATTAGGCCCACCAGTCTCATTCCTAGGCGAACCGTTGGCTGCTGACAAGCCAGATAATTCTCTACTTGCGTCTGGAGTAGTAAGACCTTCTGCTCCGGCAGAAAAAATCTGGACTGAACCGTGTCCCGAGTCAACACCCTGGTGAACACCCTGGGAATTGAGGATATGCCGAAGGGAAGAGCCACAAAATGGAAATGTTGACCCTCCAGAGCAAATCTTAAAAACCTCTGATGCCCCCAAAAAATAGGGATGTGGAGATATGCATCCCTTATGTCTACCATGGTCATTTAATCGCCGGTTGAAGCGACCTCACAGCCGACCCTAAAGTTTCTATGCAGAAATGTCTCAACCTTATGAACCTGTTGAGGCCCTTTAGGTCTAGGATTGGTCACACTGATCAATCCTTCTTTGGGATTGTGAACAGTTTGGAGTTGAATCCTTGACCTTCTTCCTGAAGGGGTACCTGACAAATTACCCCTGTCCGCAGGAGATGCAGAACAGAGGCTCTCAAGGCTTCTGTCTTTAACAGGTCTCGGGATGCCCTTGACCAAAGGAATCTTGTGGGTGGTCTGGCTGCAAGCTTGATCTTGTAGGCTGAAGACACCACTTCCTGAATCCAAAGATCCAAAATGTGGTGCCTCCAGATCGGAGCAAACTGCGGGAGCCGTCCCCCCACCCGCACGGATGAGGGTGCCCCCTCATCCCTGGGTGGATTTAGCTGGAGGCTTGGGCTTGGTTTCCCAAGTGGCACCAGGCCTATTCCAGGCCCCACCTCTGCCCCAAAAATCCCTGCGGGAGCTTGGGAGGAGGATCCTCTGCCACTCCGAAAGGACCGGTATGATGAGGGCTTCTGAAAAGGACGCGTAGGCCACCATCTCTGGGGGAGCTTGCCATCCTTGACCATAAGGTCTAGCCGCTCCCAAAAAAGCCGGCTACTCATAAAGGGCAAATCCTTAAGATTTCTTGACGGCAGCATCAGCCGACCATTGCTTCAGCCATAGATAGCAGCGTAATGCAATAAGAAGAGCCGAGGTTCTGGCACCTAGCCTGACCACATCATCCATGGCAGTGATAAAAAAGCTAATAAAATCTAAGCAGGCTCTTAGCTCCTTGGAATCTTGAGCATGTCTGCGAGACTTGGCCCTGGCCAACAACTGCTTTACCTTCTTCCTTGTTGCCAAGGAAACGTTCGCAATGGCACACAATGGCGAAGGCATGGCGAGCCAACTGATCCATTCGTCTCTCCGTAGGATCTCTTAAGGAAGCATTATCAGCCGACGGCATATTAGTGGTGTTGGACAGGCCCGAAACTGGAAGGTCCACATCAGGAGGAAGCAACCATAATTTAATTATTTCTGAAAGGGAAAGGATACCTAGAGTCTAAGATCCTAGGGACCGAAGGCAGTTTGTTCCTATCCTGGAAAAATGTGGTTGTTCAGGAAAAAACGCGCCTCTGCCTCTCGGGCATAAACAGATCATCCTTCCTCCTCTTGGCCACCTTAGGAGGGGCAATGTGTAAAGTTTCGAAAACAGAGGAAAGTAAGCCTTATGTTTCATCTGGGAGCAAAGAATCCTCATCAGATGAAAAAATGAAAGAATTACTTCCCTTCTCACAGGAGAGTAACTCACCTTCTGAGAGTGGTTCTTCAACCGACTCATCCTCCTCCTTGGATGCAAAAGAGGCAAAATAATCCTCTTCCGAATAAGCGGGTTCCAAATGCCTCTTCTTACCGGAGGCCTTTTTAGGGGCTACCAATAAGAGCTGTTTCTCCAGGCTAGCCAACCTATGTGCCAGATCTGATTGTACCCCACTTCCTCCCCCCCTCCCTAGAGGCTGACTGGGGAGGCTGAGCTTCAGAAGGGACCAAATTTAATGCACGACTAGGTACTGAAGCAATTGCCCTATTATGGTCAGAATTATGGTCTGGCGCAAGCGGAACAAACCCTGCTGAAACCGCCCAGGGGATTTCGCTTGCACAAAGGGAAGAGCCTGTCTTGCCCAAGTGGGATACCTGACTCACTATCCCCTGATGCCTCCATCATGGTGATTTTTAGAAGGCAAAAAAGACTTTTAAAGTCCTAAGCCTATAGCCAATCCCCCCAAAAGGGACTGGGAGGAACCACAACCCTAACAACCTTCTTCCCACAGTGTAAGAAACCAAAAAAGAGAAAAAATATTTTATTAAAAATTTCAAACAGCATATTAAAATGACTATAACCATAGAATAACATGACAATAAAACAATACAAAAAGAGATATAACCTATGATCCACTTACCTCTCCGTGGGGAAGCAGGCAACGGACGTCGTGACGCTGGCCACAGTCGCCGGAGCCCCCGGGTTGGGAGCTCGGCCGCAGCCTGCCATGTCCGTGAAACCCGGGGAGCGTCGGCCCAGACCGCGGTGCCTGGAGCGGTCCGAGCGTCGCCCCGAAAGCCCCTTGGGTATGCTGATCCAAACCGTGGGCTACCAACCCCGGAGGTGCGTCGGCCGGAGCGCGGCCCGGACCCTCAAGGTAGGAAGGAATAATGGGCATGGCGAGGGGGCAGCGAGGGAGAGGCAGCATCGTGGCAGTGGAGGAGCAGGTGGCAGAGGCCGCATCCCCACTGTAATTACCTGCCTTGCTGGTCTAAGAAGTAAATAGGTGGAAGAGCTCTCTCTGCTGTCTCTCAATGCAGGAGAGGGCGATAGTGAAAGCTGGAAAGCCTTACAAACGCTTCTGCCCCGGCTCCGCCCCCAGACATGATGTCACGACTAGGGATGAGCGAATCGATCCGGATGAACCCGGATTCATTCCGAATTTCATGAAAAATTCGATTCTGAACGAATCCGAATTTCCCCGCGATTCGATCGATCGAAGTTTTCCTTTAAACTCCATTTATTTAAATTACAGGCATTCTAAAATGGTGGAAGCACATGTCCGGACATATCCCCTGGGGCAAGGTATCATGGGAAGGTCACATGCAGCCTATCAGCAGCCAGGAGCCCCGGTGACGTCACAGCGCTATATAAAGCGGCGGCCATCTTGCTTGTGCGCATTTCAGACTTGCATTCGTGAGACAGCGGCGGTTGCTGGCTGGCTGCAGACAGGGACAGACAGTTAGCGATAGGTAGGGAGATTTACAGATAGGTAGGGAGATTTACAGAGAGAGTAAAGAGAGAGACAGATAGGGAGATTTAGAGTGGTAGACAGAGCTAGGGAAAGATAGGTTTAAAACTGGAACAATCCAGCAGCATACAAGTCACATTGACAGGTTGCCTAGTGCTGGATATGATTCATATTTCATAATTACTGGGTTACTGTTAATATATTTGGTTTGGTTTAAATACAGCTGCACACTGTGCATGCAATGCACATGCTATTTAACCCTTTCTGCTATTTAGGCCTGAACGCTATTTTAACCCTATCTGTTAAATACAGCTGCACACTGTGCATGCAATGCACATGCTATTTAACCCTTTCTGCTATTTAGGCCTGAATGCTATTTTAACCCTATCTGTTAAATACAGCTGCACACTGTGCATGCAATGCACATGCTATTTAACCCTTTCTGCTATTTAGGCCTGAACGCTATTTTAACCCTATCTGTTAAACAAAAGCATTTCTCATACTTAGATTATTGTTACCTTTTGATCAGCTTAAAATACATTACGCCACACTGGCATCCCAAGGCACATGCTATTTAACCCTATCTGTTAAACAAAAGCATTTCTCATACTTGGATTATTGTTAATACTTTTTGCTCAGCTTAAAATACATTAGGCCACACTGGCATCCCAAGGCACATGCTATTTTAACCCTATCTGTTAACAACAGCATTTCTCATACTTGGATTAGTGTTAAAAGTTTCTGTTCAGCTTAAAATATACCAGGCCACACGGGCATCCCAAGGTACATGCTATTTTAAAACTATCTGTTAAACAAAAGCATTTCTCATACTTGGATTATTGTTACTTTTTGTTCAGCTTAAAATACATTACGCCACACTGGCATCCCAAGGCACATGCTATTTAACCCTATCTGTTAAACAAAAGCATTTCTCATACTTGGA
Source organism: Gastrophryne carolinensis (assembly GCA_027917425.1). Classification (NCBI taxonomy): domain Eukaryota; kingdom Metazoa; phylum Chordata; class Amphibia; order Anura; family Microhylidae; genus Gastrophryne; species Gastrophryne carolinensis. The sequence goes on from CM051241.1 coordinate 104,746,819, forward strand.
TTATTGTTAATACTTTTTGCTCAGCTTAAAATACATTAGGCCACACTGGCATCCCAAGGCACATGCTATTTTAACCCTATCTGTTAAACAAAAGCATTTCTCATACTTGGATTATTGTTACTTTTTGTTCAGCTTAAAATACATTACGCCACACTGGCATCCAAAGGCACATGCTATTTAACCCTATCTGTTAAACAAAAGCATTTCTCATACTTGGATTATTGTTAATACTTTTTGCTCAGCTTAAAATACATTAGGCCACACTGGCATCCCAAGGCACATGCTATTTTAACCCTATTTGTTAAACAAAAGCATTTCTCATACTTGGATTATTGTTAATACTCTCTGCTCAGCTTAAAATACATTACGCCACACTGGCATCCCAAGGCACATGCTATTTTAACCCTATCTGTTATACAACATAAGCGTTGATCAGCATCAGCTTCATTAAGCTACTTCAGTTTGCACTTGTTTTTGACTGCTTTTAATAAACCAGGCCGCAGGCAACCCCAAAGCTGCACCTTGCACCCTATCTGTTATTCAACATAAGCGTTGATCAGCATCAGCTGCTTTATTAAGCTACTTCAGTTTGCACTTGTTTTTGACTGCTTTTAATAAACCAGGCCGCAGGGCACCCCAAAGCTGCACCTTGCACCCTATCTGTTATACAACATAAGCGTTGATCAGCATCAGCTTCATTAAGCTACTTCAGTTTGCACTTGTTTTTGACTGTTTTCAATAAACCAGGCCACAGGGCACCCCAAAGCTGCACCTTGCACCCTATCTGTTATTCAACATAAGCGTTGATCAGCATCAGCTGCTTTATTAAGCTACTTCAGTTTGCACTTGTTTTTGACTGCTTTTAATAAACCAGGCCGCAGGGCACCCCAAAGCTGCACCTTGCACCCTATCTGTTATACAACATAAGCGTTTATCAGCATCAGCTTCATTAAGCTACTTCAGTTTGCACTTGTTTTTGACTGTTTTCAATAAACCAGGCCGCAGCGCACCCCAAAGCTGCACCTTGCACCTTATCTGTTATACAACATAAGCGTTGATCAGCATCAGCTGCTTTATTAAGCTACTTCAGTTTGCACTTGTTCTTGACTGCTTTTAATAAACCAGGCCGCAGGGCACCTCAAAGGTGCACCTTGCACCTTATCTGTTATACAACATAAGCGTTGATCAGCATCAGCTTCATTAAGCTACTTCAGTTTGCACTTGTTTTTGACTGCTTTTAATAAACCAGGCCGCAGGCAACCCCAAAGCTGCACCTTGCACCCTATCTGTTATACAACATAAGCGTTGATCAGCATCAGCTGCTTTATTAAGCTACTTCAGTTTGCACTTGTTTTTGACTGCTTTTATTAAACCAGGCCGCAGGGCACCCCAAAGCTACACCTTGCACCCTATCTGTTATACAACATAAGCGTTGATCAGCATCAGCTTCATTAAGCTACTTCAGTTTGCACTTGTTTTTGACTGTTTTCAATAAACCAGGCCGCAGGGCACCCCAAAGCTGCAGCTTGCACCCTATCTGGTATACAACATAAGCGTTGATCAGCATCAGCTTCATTAAACTACTTCAGTTTGCACTTGTTTTTGACTGCTTTCAATAAACCAGGCCGCAGGGCACCCCACCTTGCACCCTATCTGTTTATACTAAATAAGCAAATACATAAAAATGTCAGGCAGACAAGTGCCAGGATGTTCAAAGAGGAGTGGCAGAGGAGGACGATCAGATAGAGGACAGTCAGCAGCTACTGCCCAGCCATGAAATGGAGGTGGCTTCTTTAGCTCGGCAGACAAATAGTGATGTGGACAGTGCCGTGGGTGTTGCGAGATTTCCAGCTTCTGCGCCAGACACTGTTGAGGAAACCAAGAACATCAGTGACGTACAGCCACAACTCGGTGATGATGATGATGAAGCAGATCGCACTTGGGAGCCGGGTGATGAAGGGGCTTCATCGTCATCATCAGGAGAAGAGGGGCGCAGCTCAGGCAGCAAGGTGTTAGCAGCATGGTTGGCAGTCAGCATGAGGGCACAATTGAAAAGCCTGGAGCCAAACGGGGCCGGGGCCGGGGTAGAGCACCTGCTGCGCGGCAGGCTACCTTATCAGGAGGTAGTGGAGCAGGTGTTCCTGGAGTTGGCGACAATAGCAGCGAATCAGTGAGGCCTGTTGGTGGGAAAAGTAGCTACTCGGCAGTGTGGCAGTTTTTCCTGAAGCATCCGCAGGAGGGTAACATGGCCACATGCAAGATATGTAGGCAGAAGGTGAAGCATGGCCAGGGCCCAAATGTTGGCACCACGGCCCTGCGTCAACATATGATGCATCACCATAAAGCGACTTGGGAGAACCGAGGCTCCCAAGGGGTGGTCCAGTCTGCTTCCTCAACAAGTGGCACGCTGCTCCCAATTTCTGCCAGCCAAGGCTCCAGCACCTCAGCCGAAGTCAGCTGTGCGTCATACCCATCCTCTGTCGCTCCTGCTCCTCCTCCTCCAATCCATCAGCAAAGCCATGTCCAAGAGACAGCAGTATGCGCCCACTCATCCTACGGCGCAGAAGCTGAATGTGCTCCTGTCCAAGTTGCTGGTGCTGCAGTCGCTCCCTTTTCAGGTGGTGGACTCTGCACCTTTCAGAGAACTGATGGCTTGTGCCGAGCCGAGGTTGAGAGTCCCAAGCCGTCATTTCTTTGCCAAGAAGGCAGTACCAGCGCTGCGCACTTTTGTTGAACAGAAGGTGGGCCAGTCCTTGAGCCTGTCGGTGTGTAGCAAAGTGCATGGCAGCGCCGACGTCTGGAGCTGTAACTATGGTCAGGGACAGTACATGTCGTTTACAGCCCACTGGGTGAATGTTGTCCCTTTGCAGCAGCAGCAGCAGCAACTTGGACAGGTCACGCCGCTTCGGCCTCCGCGCTCCCTGCCCGTTGGGCCTGTGACACTCTGCGACTCAGCCTCCTCATCCTCCGCCATCTCCTCACCCTCCACTGTAGGCTCGAGTCTCAGTGCCCCTCCAGTCTACCATGTGTGCAGGGCACAGAGGTGTCACGCAGTGCTTCACATGGTTTGTCTTGGCGAACTGAGTCACACTGAGGAACTGCTTAAATTTATTCATCAGGAAATCCAAACATGGCTTACTCCAAGAAAACTTAAAATGGGAATCATGGTTACCGACAATGGGAAGAACATTTTGTCTGCGCTGCGCCAAGGAAGCCTGACCCATGCCCCCTGCATGGCTCACGTCTTCAATCTGGTTGTCAAGCGGTTTCTGAAGTGTTCCCCCCATCTGCAAGACATCCTAACAACTTCAAGGAAACTTTGCATGCACTTCAGCCACTCATACACTGCCAAACACACCCTTCTTGAGCTACAGCGTCAGAACGGTATCCCCCAACATAGTCTGATTTGCGATGTTTCCACCCGTTGGAATTCCACCCTTCACATGTTGGACTGATTATATGAACAGAGAAAAGCCATCACGGATTTCCTGATGATCCAAGCGGATAGGGGGACTCCCCTGTGTAACTTCAATGTCAACCAGTGGCAGCTCATACGTGACACCTGCCGTTTGCTCAGGCCCTTTGAGGAAGCCACTTTATTTGTCAGTCGGCAGGATTACGGGATGAATGACGTGATTCCACTGCTTCATGTACTACAGCACATGTTGGAAACCATGGCTGGTCAGGGCACTGGAGACATGGCGTCTACATCTTACAGCCACATGAACCCCGTTGGAGCTGAACTGGAGGAGGAGGAGGAGGAAGAGGAGGAGGAGTTGCCCAGCGAAACACAGTTTAGGCTTGGCGAAATGGCTGGTTTATCTAGTCAGCGGACAGGAGAGGAGGAGCAGGAGCAGCCAGAGGAGCTAGAGGGTTTTGAGGAAGGCGAGACAGAGGACCCGGACACACCGTGGCAGTATGCAGTGGAAATGGAGACAGGTAGTCCGTCCGAGTCACTTGCGCAAATGGCAGGAAGCATGCTCACGTGCTTGCGTAGTGACCCCAGAATTGTTTCCATTGGTTGGCAGGATGACTTCTGGCTGTCCACCTTATTGGACCCTCGCTTCCGGCACAAAATGGGGGCATTTTTTAAACCCGCCGAGAGGAAGGACAAACTGAACTACTACAAAGACATTCTATGTAGGCAGTTGGCCGATGCCTATCTGCGCCATGGTCCATACTCTCGCAGGTCTGACTCGAGGGGACCTCTGCGCTCACCTTCCACTGCCATGGCCGCTGGGGGGGTTGCCAGGAGCAGCAGCAGCAGCTCCATCAGCAGCAGCCTCAGTCTTCAGTCGCTAATGAGTAGCTTTCTACACCCGCATAGTGAGGCTACTCATGAGCAGCAGGAAGACCTGGAGCAGGACCTCAACCAGCAGGTCATGTCATACCTTAACATGACCATGCCAACACACCTTGAGGATCCGCTGGACTTCTGGGCAACCAAACTTGATTTGTGGCCGCAACTAGCAGAGTTTGCCCTGGAAAAGCTGTCCTGCCCGGCAAGTAGCGTGCCATCTGAGCGGGTGTTTAGTGCGGTGGGGGCCATAGTTACGGCGAGGAGAACTCGTCTGTCAACTAAAAATGTGGAGAGACTCACCTTTGTCAAAATGAATCAGGGATGGATCAGCCAGGATTTCCACCCACCAATGCCTGATGCATGCGACTAGATTCAGCATGGTACCACGTTTTACACTTTCCAAATGGTGCAAAACATATTTATGTTTTTAGGCCAATTTTTGGCCTCCTGCTGATGCCAACTTCAGGGTGTGCCTTCCAACCAATTTTTGGCCTCCTGCTGATGCCAACTTCAGGGTGTGCCTTTCAGCCAACTTTTGGCCTCCTGCTGCTGCTGCTTGCAACTCCAGGGTGTGATTCATCCGATTTTTGGGCTCCTGAAGCCAACTCCAATGTGTCTTTCAAGCTCGGTTTGGGCTGCTGCTGCTGCTTGCAACTCCAGGGTGTGATTCATCCAATTTTTGGGCTCCTGCTGCCAACTCCAGTGTCTCTTTCAGCCAATGTTGGGCTCCTGCTGCTGCTGCTGCTTGCAACTCCAGGCTGTGATTCATCCAATTTTTGGGCTCCTGAAGCCACTTCCATTGTGTCTTTCAAGCTATGTTTGGGCTCCTGCTGCTTGCAACTCCAGGGTGTGATTCATCCAATTTTTGGGCTCCTGAAGCCAACTCCAGTGTCTCTTTCAGCCAATGTTGGGCTCCTGCTGCTGCTGCTTGCAACTCCAGGGTGTGATTCATCCAATTTTTGGGCTCCTGAAGCCAACTCCAGTGTGTCTTTCAAGCTATGTCTGGGCTGCTGCTGCTGCTGCTTGCATCTCCAGGGTGTGATTCATCTAATTTTTGGCCTCCTGCAGCCAACTCCAGTGTCTCTTTCAGCCAATGTTTGAGCTCCTGCTGCTGCTGCTTGCAACTCCAGGGTGTGATTCATCCAATGTTTGGGCTCCTGCTGCCAACTCCAGTGTCTCTCTCAGCCAATTTTTGGCCTCCTGCTGCTGCTGCCAACTCCAGGGTGTCTTTCAAGCAATGTTTGGGCTCCTGCTTATGCTGCTGCCAACTCCAGGCCTTCCAGCTAATGTATGTTCTCCTGCTGCTGCCAACTTCAGGGTGCCTTCCAGCCAATTTCTAGGTTCCTGCTGCTGCCAACTCCAGGGTGTGTCAGTCTATTTTTGGGCTCCTGCTACTGCCAACTCCAGTGTCTCTTTAAAGCAATGTTTGGGCTGCTGCTGCTGCTGCTTGCAACTTCAGGGTGTGATTCATCAAATTTCTGGGCTCCTGCTGCCAACTCCAGTGTCTCTTTCAAGCTATGTTTGGACTGCTGCTGCTGCTGCTGCTTGCAACTCCAGGGTGTGATTCATCCAATTTTTGGGCTCCTGAAGCCAACTCCGGTGTCTCTTTCAGCCAATGTTGGGCTCCTGCTGCTGCTGCTTGCAACTCCAGGGTGTGATTCATCCAATTTTTGGGCTCTTTCAGCCAATTTTTGGCCTCCTGCTGCTGCCAACTCCAGGGTGTCTTTCAAGCAATGTTTGGGCTCCTGCTTATGCTGCTGCCAACTCCAGGGTGTGCCTTCCAGCTAATGTATGTGCTCCTGCTGCTGCCAACTTCAGGGTGCCTTCCAGCCAATTTCTAGGTTACTGCTGCTGCTGCCAACTCCAGGGTGTGCCAGTCAATTTTTGGGCTCCTGCTGCTGCCAACTCCAGTGTCTCTTTAAAGCAATGTTTGGGCTCCTGCTGCTTGCAACTCCAGGGTGTGATTCAGCCAATTTTTGGGCTCCTGCTGCCAACTCCAGTGTCTCTTTCAGCCAATGTTGGGCTCCCGCTGCTGCTTGCAACTCCAGGGTGTGATTCATCCAATTTTTGGGCTCCTGCTGCCAACTCCAGTGTCTCTTTAAAGCAATGTTCGGGCTCCTGCTGCTGCTGCTTGCAACTCCAAGTTGTGATTCATCCAATTTTTGGGCTCTTGCTGCCAACACCAGTTTCTCTTTCAGCCAATGCTTGGGCTCCTGCTGCTGCTGCTGCTTGCAACTCCAGGGTGTGATTCATCCAATTTTTGGGCTCCTGAAGCCAACTCCAGTGTCTCTTTCAGCCAATGTTGGGCTCCTGCTGCCAACTCCAGTGTCTCTTTCAGCCAATTTTGGGCTCCTGCTGTTGCTTGCAACTCCAGGGTGTGATTCTTCCAATTTTTGGGCTCCTGCTGCCAACTCCAGTGTCTCTTTAAAGCAATGTTTGGGCTCCTGCTGCTGCTGCTTGCAACTCCAAGTTGTGATTCATCCAATTTTTGGGCTCCTGCTGCCAACTCCAGTTTCTCTTTCAGCCAGTGCTTGGGCTCCTGCTGCTGCTGCTGCCGCTGCTGCTTACAACTCCAGGGTGTGATTCAGCCAATTTTTGGGCTCCTGCTGCCAACTCCAGTGTCTCTTTCAGCCAATGTTGGGCTCCCGCTGCTGCTTGCAACTCCAGGGTGTGATTCATCCAATTTTTGGGCTCCTGCTGCCAACTCCAGTGTCTCTTTAAAGCAATGTTTGGGCTCCTGCTGCTGCTGCTTGCAACTCCAAGTTGTGATTCATCCAATTTTTGGGCTCTTGCTGCCAACACCAGTTTCTCTTTCAGCCAATGCTTGGGCTCCTGCTGCTGCTGCTTGCAACTACAGGGTGTGATTCATCCAATTTTTGGGCTCCTGAAGCCAACTCCAGTGTCTCTTTCAGCCAATGTTGGGCTCCTGCTGCCAACTCCAGTGTCTCTTTCAGCCAATTTTGGGCTCCTGCTGCTGCTTGCAACTCCAGGGTGTGATTCATCCAATTTTTGGGCTCCTGCTGCCAACTCCAGTGTCTCTTTAAAGCAATGTTTGGGCTCCTGCTGCTGCTGCTTGCAACTCCAGGGTGTGATTCATCCAATTGTTGGGCTCCTGCTGCCAACTCCAGTTTCTCTTTCAGCCAGTGCTTGGGCTCCTGCTGCTGCTGCTGCTGCTGCTTGCAACTCCAGGGTGTGATTCATCCAATTTTTGGGCTCCTGAAGCCAACTCCAGTGTCTCTTTCATCCAATGTTGGGCTCCTGCTGCTGCTGTTTGCAACTGCAGGGTGTGATTTATCCAATTTTTGGGCTCCTGAAGCCAACTCCAGTGTGTCTTTCAAGCTATGTTTGGGCTCCTGCTGCTTGCAACTCCAGGGTGTGATTCATCCAATTTTTGGGCTCCTGAAGCCAACTCCAGTGTCTCTTTCAGCCAATGTTTGGGCTCCTGCTGCTGCTGCTTGCAACTCCAGGGTGTGCTTCATCCAATTTTTGGGCTCCTGCTCCCAATTCCAGTGTCTCTCTCAGCCAATTTTTGGCCTCTTGCTGCTGCTGCCAACTCCAGGGTGTCTTTCAAGCAATGTTTGGGCTCCTGCTTATGCTGCTGCCAACTCCAGGGTGTGCCTTCCAGCTAATGTATGTGCTCCTGCTGCTGACAACTTCAGGGTGCCTTCCAGCCAATTTCTAGGTTCCTGCTGCTGCCAACTCCAGGGTGTGTCAGTCATTTTTTGGGCCCCTGCTGCTGCCAACTCTAGTGTCTCTTTAAAGCAATGTTTGGGCTGCTGCTGCTGCTTGCAACTCCAGGGTGTGATTCATCCAATTTTTGGGCTCCTGCTGCTGCTGCTGCTTGCAACTCCAGGGTGTCATTCATCCAATTTTTGGGCTCCTGAAGCCAACTCCGGTGTCTCTTTCAGCCAATGTTGGGCTCCTGCTGCTGCTGCTTGCAACTCCAGGGTGTGATTCGTCCAATTTATGGGCTCTTTCAGCCAATTTTTGGCCTCCTGCTGCTGCCAACTCCAGGGTGTCTTTCAAGCAATGTTTGGGCTCCTGCTTATGCTGCTGTCAACTCCAGGGTGTGCCTTCCAGCTAATGTATGTGCTCCTGCTGCTGCCAACTTCAGGGTGCCTTCCAGCCAATTTCTAGGTTACTGCTGCTGCTGCCAACTCCAGGGTGTGCCAGTCAATTTTTGGGCTCCTGCTGCTGCCAACTCCAGTGTCTCTTTAAAGCAATGTTTGGGCTCCTGCTGATTGCAACTCCAGGGTGTGATTCAGCCAATTTTTGGGCTCCTGCTGCCAACTCCAGTGTCTCTTTAAAGCAATGTTTGGGCTCCTCCTGCTGCTGCTGCTGCTGCTGCTGCTTGCAACTCCAAGTTGTGATTCATTCAATTTTTGGGCTCTTGCTGCCAACACCAGTTTCTCTTTCAGCCAATGCTTGGGCTCCTGCTGCTGCTGCTTGCAACTCCAGGGTGTGATTCATCCAATTTTTGGGCTCCTGAAGCCAACTCCAGTGTCTCTTTCAGCCAATGTTGGGCTCCTGCTGCCAACTCCAGTGTCTCTTTCAGCCAATTTTGGGCTCCTGCTGCTGCTTGCAACTCCAGGGTGTGATTCATCCAATTTTTGGGCTCCTGCTGCCAACTCCAGTTTCTCTTTCAGCCAGTGCTTGGGCTCCTGCTGCTGCTGCTGCTGCTGCTGCTTGCAACTCCAGGGTGTGATTCATCCAATTTTTGGGCTCCTGAAGCCAACTCCAGTGTCTCTTTCAGCCAATGTTGGGCTCCTGCTGCTGCTGTTTGCAACTGCAGGGTGTGATTTATCCAATTTTTGGGCTCCTGAAGCCAACTCCAGTGTGTCTTTCAAGCTATGTTTGGGCTCCTGCTGCTTGCAACTCCAGGGTGTGATTCATCCAATTTTTGGGCTCCTGAAGCCAACTCCAGTGTCTCTTTCAGCCAATGTTTGGGCTCCTGCTGCTGCATCTTGCAACTCCAGGGTGTGCTTCATCCAATTTTTGGGCTCCTGCTCCCAATTCCAGTGTCTCTCTCAGCCAATTTTTGGCCTCTTGCTGCTGCTGCCAACTCCAGGGTGTCTTTCAAGCAATGTTTGGGCTCCTGCTTATGCTGCTGCCAACTCCAGGGTGTGCCTTCCAGCTAATGTATGTGCTCCTGCTGCTGCCAACTTCAGGGTGCCTTCCAGCCAATTTCTAGGTTCCTGCTGCTGCCAACTCCAGGGTGTGTCAGTCAATTTTTGGGCCCCTACTGCTGCCAACTCTAGTGTCTCTTTAAAGCAATGTTTGGGCTGCTGCTGCTGCTTGCAACTCCAGGGTGTGATTCATCCAATTTTTGGGCTCCTGCTGCTGCTGCTGCTGCTTGCAACTCCAGGGTGTCATTCAGCCAATTTTTGGGCTCCTGCTGCCAACTCCAATGTCTCTTTGAGCCAAATCCAATGTTTGGTCTCCTGCCGCTGCCAGCTCCAGGGTGTGTTTTTCAGGCAATATAGGGGCCCTTCATAGTGATGCCACCTCAACTCTCTGTAATTGTGCCGCTCTGCGATTCTAATAGCAATGCCTCTGATCTGCATGTCCTAATTATTTACAGTATTATTTCACTAACCCAGCACGCATCCTATGCGTGCTACAGCAAGGCAGAATGGTTTACATCCCTATTGAGGCTCTAGGAAGCTCAGAAATAGCCATTTTTAATAGCGATTCGTTGCGAATAAATTCGGGTCAAAACGATTTTTGTCGGAAAATTCAGCGAATCAGTCGAATCGAATTTTTCAAAAGTTCGCTCATCTCTAATAAGAACTATAAATCTATGAAATAGCCTCTCAAAGAAGCTTGCTACAGCATCAATCTTGGACACCTTCAAAAAAGTATTAGATGCTTATTTCAAAGAAAATAACATTAACAGCTAATATTAGCTGTTATCAGTAAAAAAAAAAAAAAAAAAAAAATGAAACAAAAATTAAAATAAGAAATAACTTCCTCTATCCCAACACCCTTGGTTGACCTTGATGGACATATGTCTTTTTTCAACCGTATTAACTATGTAACTGTGTAACTATACCTGTGCATAACATGGTCTAGTCTTGGAACATTTTGTGGGCTATCATTGTCATAGTTTTAGCAGGGATGTAGTTGGGAGGTGGGTAAGCAAGGCTCATGCCCCAGGTGCAAAAGTTCAGTAGGCGGGCAGACCTCCTGCTGCTGCCAACTCCAGTGTCTCTTTAAAGCAATGTTTGGGCTCCTGCTGCTTGCAACTCCAGGGTGTGATTCAGCCAATTTTTGGGCTCCTGCTTCCAACTCCAGTGTCTCTTTCAGCCAATGTTGGGCTCCCGCTGCTGCTTGCAACTCCAGGGTGTGATTCATCCAATTTTTGGGCTCCTGCTGCCAACTCCAGTGTCTCTTTAAAGCAATGTTTGGGCTCCTGCTGCTGCTGCTTGCAACTCCAAGTTGTGATTCATCCAATTTTTGGGCTCTTGCTGCCAACACCAGTTTCTCTTTCAGCCAATGCTTGCAACTCTAAGTTGTGATTCATCCAATTTTTGGGCTCCTGCTGCCAACTCCAGTTTCTCTTTCAGCCAGTGCTTGGGCTCCTGCTGCTGCTGCTGCCGCTGCTGCTTGCAACTCCAGGGTGTGATTCATCCAATTTTTGGGCTCCTGAAGCCAACTCCAGTGTCTCTTTCATCCAATGTTGGGCTCCTGCTGCTGCTGTTTGCAACTGCAGGGTGTGATTTATCCAATTTTTGGGCTCCTGAAGCCAACTCCAGTGTGTCTTTCAAGCTATGTTTGGGCTCCTGCTGCTTGCAACTCCAGGGTGTGATTCATCCAATTTTTGGGCTCCTGAAGCCAACTCCAGTGTCTCTTTCAGCCAATGTTTGGGCTCCTGCTGCTGCTGCTTGCAACTCCAGGGTGTGCTTCATCCAATTTTTGGGCTCCTGCTCCCAATTCCAGTGTCTCTCTCAGCCAATTTTTGGCCTCTTGCTGCTGCTGCCAACTCCAGGGTGTCTTTCAAGCAATGTTTGGGCTCCTGCTTATGCTGCTGCCAACTCCAGGGTGTGCCTTCCAGCTAATGTATGTGCTCCTGCTGCTGCCAACTTCAGGGTGCCTTCCAGCCAATTTCTAGGTTCCTGCTGCTGCCAACTCCAGGGTGTGTCAGTCAATTTTTGGGCCCCTGCTGCTGCCAACTCTAGTGTCTCTTTAAAGCAATGTTTGGGCTGCTGCTGCTGCTTGCAACTCCAGGGTGTGATTCATCCAATTTTTGGGCTCCTGCTGCTGCTGCTGCTGCTGCTGCTTGCAACTCCAGGGTGTCATTCATCCAATTTTTGGGCTCCTGAAGCCAACTCCGGTGTCTCTTTCAGCCAATGTTGGGCTCCTGCTGCTGCTGCTTGCAACTCCAGGGTGTGATTCATCCAATTTTTGGGCTCTTTCAGCCAATTTTTGGCCTCCTGCTGCTGCCAACTCCAGGGTGTCTTTCAAGCAATGTTTGGGCTCCTGCTTATGCTGCTGCCAACTCCAGGGTGTGCCTTCCAGCTAATGTATGTGCTCCTGCTGCTGCCAACTTCAGGGTGCCTTCCAGCCAATTTCTAGGTTACTGCTGCTGCTGCCAACTCCAGGGTGTGCCAGTCAATTTTTGGGCTCCTGCTGCTGCCAACTCCAGTGTCTCTTTAAAGCAATGTTTGGGCTCCTGCTGCTTGCAACTCCAGGGTGTGATTCAGCCAATTTTTGGGCTCCTGCTGCCAACTCCAGTGTCTCTTTCAGCCAATGTTGGGCTCCCGCTGCTGCTTGCAACTCCAGGGTGTGATTCATCCAATTTTTGGGCTCCTGCTGCCAACTCCAGTGTCTCTTTAAAGCAATGTTTGGGCTCCTGCTGCTGCTGCTGCTGCTGCTTGCAACTCCAAGTTGTGATTCATTCAATTTTTGGGCTCTTGCTGCCAACACCAGTTTCTCTTTCAGCCAATGTTTGGGCTCCTGCTGCTGCTGCTTGCAACTCCAGGGTGTGATTCATCCAATTTTTGGGCTCCTGAAGCCAACTCCAGTGTCTCTTTCAGCCAATGTTGGGCTCCTGCTGCCAACTCCAGTGTCTCTTTCAGCCAATTTTGGGCTCCTGCTGCTGCTTGCAACTCCAGGGTGTGATTCATCCAATTTTTGGGCTCCTGCTGCCAACTCCAGTGTCTCTTTAAAGCAATGTTTGGGCTCCTGCTGCTGCTGCTGCTTGCAACTCCAAGTTGTGATTCATCCAATTTTTGGGCTCCTGCTGCCAACTCCAGTTTCTCTTTCAGCCAGTGCTTGGGCTCCTGCTGCTGCTGCTTGCAACTCCAGGGTGTGATTCATCCAATTTTTGGGCTCCTGAAGCCAACTCCAGTGTCTCTTTCAGCCAATGTTGGGCTCCTGCTGCTGCTGTTTGCAACTGCAGGGTGTGATTTATCCAATTTTTGGGCTCCTGAAGCCAACTCCAGTGTGTCTTTCAAGCTATGTTTGGGCTCCTGCTGCTTGCAACTCCAGGGTGTGATTCATCCAATTTTTGGGCTCCTGAAGCCAACTCCAGTGTCTCTTTCAGCCAATGTTTGGGCTCCTGCTGCTGCTGCTTGCAACTCCAGGGTGTGCTTCATCCAATTTTTGGGCTCCTGCTCCCAATTCCAGTGTCTCTCTCAGCCAATTTTTGGCCTCTTTCTGCTGCTGCCAACTCCAGGGTGTCTTTCAAGCAATGTTTGGGCTCCTGCTTATGCTGCTGCCAACTCCAGGGTGTGCCTTCCAGCTAATGTATGTGCTCCTGCTGCTGCCAACTTCAGGGTGCCTTCCAGCCAATTTCTAGGTTCCTGCTGCTGCCAACTCCAGGGTGTGTCAGTCAATTTTTGGGCCCCTGCTGCTGCCAACTCTAGTGTCTCTTTAAAGCAATGTTTGGGCTGCTGCTGCTGCTTGCAACTCCAGGGTGTGATTCATCCAATATTTGGGCTCCTGCTGCTGCTGCTGCTGCTTGCAACTCCAGGGTGTCATTCAGCCAATTTTTGGGCTCCTGCTGCCAACTCCAATGTCTCTTTGAGCCAAATCCAATGTTTGGTCTCCTGCCGCTGCCAGCTCCAGGGTGTGTTTTTCAGGCAATATAGGGGCCCTTCATAGTGATGCCACCTCAACTCTCTGTAATTGTGCCGCTCTGCGATTCTAATAGCAATGCCTCTGATCTGCATGTCCTAATTATTTACAGTATTATTTCACTAACCCAGCACGCATCCTATGCGTGCTACAGCAAGGCAGAATGGTTTACATCCCTATTGAGGCTCTAGGAAGCTCAGAAATAGCCATTTTTAATAGCGATTCGTTGCGAATAAATTCGGGTCAAAACGATTTTTGTCGGAAAATTCAGCGAATCAGTCGAATCGAATTTTTCAAAAGTTCGCTCATCTCTAATAAGAACTATAAATCTATGAAATAGCCTCTCAAAGAAGCTTGCTACAGCATCAATCTTGGACACCTTCAAAAAAGTATTAGATGCTTATTTCAAAGAAAATAACATTAACAGCTAATATTAGCTGTTATCAGTAAAAAAAAAAAAAAAAAAAATGAAACAAAAATTAAAATAAGAAATAACTTCCTCTATCCCAACACCCTTGGTTGACCTTGATGGACATATGTCTTTTTTCAACCGTATTAACTATGTAACTGTGTAACTATACCTGTGCATAACATGGTCTAGTCTTGGAACATTTTGTGGGCTATCATTGTCATAGTTTTAGCAGGGATGTAGTTGGGAGGTGGGTAAGCAAGGCTCATGCCCCAGGTGCAAAAGTTCAGTAGGCGGGCAGACACTGACAATATGGCTGGTAAGCAGGGGAGCATTGAGTATACCCCTGAAAATGTTCCTTTGTAAAGAATAAATATGCCAAGCAGTGTCTGACATGCCCCTCTGTTACAGTGAATGAAGCAGAGTGTTCCAGCCACTGTGACAGAGGTAGGAGTCAGGGGTCTCATCCACCAATTTATCTGCAGAAATACAGATGGGATAAGACCAAGAGGCAGCTACTGACATAAGGTGGTGAAAATTCATAAATCAGTGCCCAAACCATCTAGCCCATCTTAACAGACATCAACCACAGACACAGCAACACACAGTGGAATCTAATTCTGCTGATACTCACAGTTACAGTTATTCTCTTACTGCATGAACTCAACAAATTGTATATTTGCATTAATTTGAGTTGAAACCTAGAAGGTAAAGTAACAAAAGTATCCTTAGACCTTTTGACAACTGCACTTGCAAATGTGAAGCGTGCGTGACTCATGCTCCTCTGTAGATCGGTTTTTCTTCTCTGCATCTCCCCTGTTGTGGCAATGCAGTCATGTGACAAGAAAGAGGAAGTCTTCGGCAGGTAACAACACATACTGAATGGCATTGGCTGTAATGTGAGACCTGTGTGCTTCATGCTGCTGACTATATGGTACATCTGCATCACATCACAAGCTGCGCCTGCCTCACTTGGCCTGCCAGCCAGCCACGGCACACTATTTTTTACGGGCAGATGTCAAAGTGTCAAAGTCCACTTGGGGTTACTTTAACACCCCGCAAACCACAGAACTCACCTAATCCAGCACAGAATTCAACCCCCCCAAAAAATCACCCCCACCCACAGAAATCACCTCCCCCCACCTACAGAAAGGGGTAGCCATCAAAGGGAATTGACTTGTGACCAGAAGGTTGAAGGTTTTATTCCTTGCTGGGACATGACTGAAATGCCCTTGAGGATGGCACCCCCCCCAATGTTCCCTGGGTACCATGATTAGGGCAGCCCACTGCTTTGGGAACATGTGCACTCAATGACCCTTAGGGGTCGATTCAGAGACAGGTGAGAATTCTCACTCCTTTTTAGGAGCGAAAACTGCCATTGCATTTCATTGTCTACCAGGTGTAAATTTCCACCTGCCTCTGAATCATCACCTGCAAAAATCATCTCATCTACCTAGCCACAGATATTACCCCCTCTCTCCACCCACTCATAGAAATCTCCTTTCACAATCCCACCCATTGAGATCACCTTAGATTTATGTGGATTGGGGTGGTACGGCTGAAAAAGCTTATTTCTGTAAGTAAGGGGGTGGGTGAGTTTCTGTGGAGGGCTGAAGTGATTTCAATGGGGGGGGGGGGGTGATTTATGCAAGTCAGGGGTGAGGTGGTTTCTGTGGGTGGGGGTGAGGCTGCAGTGGCTACAGTTTGGGGGTGCAAAATCCTGGGGGGCTTAGAGGGCAAGTTAAGTACACAAGACCTCCACCCATATCTAAAACTTTTCTGGGACAAAGGGAGCCGGTTAAACCCAGTGACTGAAGTATTGGAGTAAATGCATTTAGGAGGTGGATTGAGTTGTGGATAAACCAATTGCTGGTTGTGTTTCAATTTATTAAAGCAGTCCCCTCGCTCATCAGTTCTCCAAAGTCCAGATCCTAACTTCCTGATAATGTGAACAGCAGCAGGGTGAACCTGACTGGCATGTTACATTCACATGGGTGGTAAGTAACACAGAAGAGATTAGTGCTCTCAGGGCCTACTTGGGATGTTCCTGTGCTATTAGAGTGAGAGGACCTCCAGTAATTTCTTGGCTATAGATCCTCTTTAAGGAAGCATGGCCACAGACAGGTATTTTTTTAAAGCAGACTTGAAGCGGATCAAAACCCACTGAACGTGCAAACTGCAATTGGCTGAAGCGTCTGCTGATTATTATTATTATTGTTTATTTATATAGCGCCATCATCTTCCGTAGCGCTTTACAAAGTAGTAATTACAGACAGGGTAGAAACATATGGTACATATACGATTTCAAATGCAGTTTTACAAATTTGACAGTGGATATTCTGAGTACAAGATACAATAGGGGAGCGATCCCTGCCCTAGCGAGCTTACAGTCTAAAGGAAGAGGGGTGAAGACGAGGGGGAAGGATCACAAACAGTCAGTATTGAGCTTTGTGGCGTATGCCCTTTAGAAGATTGGTTAGGCCAGATTATATGCTTGTCTGAATAAGTGAGTTTTAAGGGCGCCTTTGAAGGTTTTGAGGGTTGTGGATTGGTGGATTGGGTGCGGGAGGGCATTCCAGAAGATTGAAGTTGCACGTGAGAAGTCCTGGAGGCGGGCGTGAGAGGAGGTGACCAGGGTGGAGGACAGGAGAAGGTCAGCAGCAGAGCGGAGGCTGAGTCTAGGTTGATATTGTTGGATTAGAGATGAGATGTAGGGAGGGGCCTGGTTGGAGAGAGCTTTGTATGGGAGAGTTAGAGTTTTGAACAGGATTCACTGTGGGATTGGCAGCCAGTGTAGGGATTGGCAGAGAGGCGCAGAACTGGAGGAGCGAGAGGAGAGATGGATGAGGCGAGCAGCAGAGTTCAGGATAGATTGGAGGGGTGCCAGTCTGTTAGTTGGTAAGCCACAAAGAAGGATGTTGCAGTAATCCAGACGGGATATGACCAGGGCATGCACTAGCATTTTAGTGGGGTCAGGTGAGAGGAAAGGACGGATGCGGGAGATATTTTTAAGTTGGAGGCGACAGGAGATGGCCAGGGAGTGAATATGTGGTTTGAAAGAGAGGGCAGAGTCCAGAATGACTCCCAGGCACCGAGCTTGGGGAGTTGCTGTTACTGTGTAATTGTTGACAGAAATTGATGTGTTAGAGAGGGGAGGGGAGTTAGATGGTGTAAAAATGACCAGTCCTGTCTTGTCCATGTTTAGCTTGAGGTAGCGAGATGACATGAATGAAGAAATAGCTGAGAGGCAGTTGGGGAGGTGAGATTGGAGAGAGGAGAGATTAAGGCCAGAGAGATATATTTGAGTGTCATCTGCATAGAAGTGGTATTGGAAGCCTAGTGAAGTTATAAGTTTGCTAAGGCCATAGGCTGATACTTCCTTTTTAGGGTGTAGAACTAGAAATTGGATATTTTCGCTTTTTGAATTTTCTTGGAAATCAGTAAGATGGATGCGATCAGTCATTGCATAGGTGTGGCAATGACATCATTGTCACATACAGCAGTGCCAATGAATGGAGGAGGTGGAGTTTCACAGCTAAAACAGGCGGCATTATCTGGGATTAGAGTGAAGCATGAACAGTGGAAATAGGCAAACGGTACTCATCGTGGGGGGTAGAAATTCAGGGGATTCTAGGTAAAAATTATGGTTTTGGTCCGCTTTAACCCTTTAAATGCCAGCCACGTATAATTTACGTGATTGCCTCTCCGGCACTTAAGTGCCAGCCACGTAAAATTTACGTGCCTGGCATTTACCCCTGCTAGCGGGCAAAAGAAGAAAAAAATACTCAACTGACCCCTCGTTGGATCCGGCCGGGTCTCCTCTTTAATTCGTTGCCATCTGATCCCCTGTAGGGGGTTGGAGGGCTCCAGGAGAGCCCCTGGAATAGGCAGCCCCCCCCCACTTCTGCAGCAGCAGCTGCTAACTGTAAAAAAAAAATAAAAATGACATTCACTTACCTGCATGTGCGCTGGCTCCTGCTGTCCCACCTCTTCACCTGGGGGGCCTCCAATCCCCCCCCCCAGGACTTACGGATCTTCAGGAGAGAGCCCGGGAGGCTCTCTCCTCTTTCCTCCTCGATGGCGGCCACCATCTTGCCGCTAAGGGGGCGTGGCTAATGACGTCATCCAGGCCCCGATCTCAGGCTTCAGCCTTCTCAGCTGTCAGATGCCGGTGATCGGTGCTGGGGAAGGAGGTGGCAGGAGATCCTCTGATCTCCTTCCTCCCCCTTCTCTGGAGGCCGATGTGTTGTTTTATTTTTAACAGTTAACCCTTTGTGAGCTGGTAAGGGGTCCATGAGACCCCTTATACCAGTTCACAAGGCTCTGGGTCTGGCAAGTCACCTGCGGCTAGCGGGTGACTTGCCATTAACCCCCAGCCCCCCATTACCTGCCTCCCCAACGTCCAGGGGGGCAGAAGGGCCCGGGCCACTTAGTGGCTATGTGGGCTAGTATCCTGCAGGGCCAGGGGCCACCAACACTGGCCTCTGCGCCCTGTTCTACAAGCCCCTATAGCTGGCCCGGGTCGGTAATACTGGGTAGGGGGGACCCTACGTCATTTTTTTGGGAGATTTTTAAGGGTTTTTAACCCTTAAAATTCCCAAAAAAATGGGGTCTCCCCCCCCCCCCCCCCCGGGAGGGGGGACCCTATGTCATTTTTTTTTAATTAACCCTTTTGTGTTCTGTCATCCAGCAGCTATAAAAGGCTTCTAGCAAGTGAGCAGAAGCCAGTGATTGCCGAGGGACAGAGTGCTCCAGTATGGATGGGAGATAAGTATTAAAAAAATAATAATAATAAAATATTTTTTCTCTTTGTGTGTCTGTGTTTTTTTTTTTACATTTAACCCCTTGTGAACTGGTAAGGGGTCCATGAGACCCCTATACCAGTTCTCAAGGCTGGGGGGATGGCAAGTCACCTGCGCTAGCTGGTGACTTGCCGTTAACCCCCGGTACCCCCATTACCTGCCTCCCCAAAGGCCAGGGGGGGGCAGAAGAGCCCGTGGCCACGGGCTATGTGGGCTTGTAGCCTGCAGGGCCAGGGGCCACAAAAGCTGGTCCCTGTGCCCTGTTCCTACAAGCCCTGCATAGCTGGTCCTGGGCTGGTTACTTTGGGTAAGGGGGGCCCCATGTCAATTTATTTTGGATTTTTATTTTTTGGATTTTGGACCCTTAAAAATCCCCCCCAAAATGCCCCCCCCCCCCCCCCCCCCGGGAGGGGGGACCCTATGTCATTTTTTTTCTCGATTTAACCCTTTGTAGTGTGGATGGTAGTTGTATTTTATTTGTAAATGTTAAAAATTACTTGTTTCAGTTAGGGGGGTCTCCTGGGCAGGAACAGGGGGCTACCGATAAATATGTGGTACAGTTCTAATCGGTAGAAATGGGGCTTTTACGTGCAATATGGTTTTCCCTAATAAAATACATTTTTTATTTAAAATTAAGGAGGCAATTTTCTAAAAAAAAATGTATTATTTTTTTTTGTTTATTTGTACTTAATAATAAATAAAATTAATAATAAGTAAAATTTAGAAACAACATTTCATGTTAAAGCCTAAACTCTACTGCAAAATATATATATATAATTTTCCTGAAAATTCCAGCAAAAATGTCGCAAAACATGGCGCAAAATGGGGAAAAATTACCTGTCAACAGAGGGTGACAAAATCTCAAGTAGGCTGGCAATTAAAAGGGTTAATAGTACCTCTGCATGTTGGGTATTGTTCTGTTCGGGGGACCTTGCGCTTTCGGACTTAGCTTGTATTTTCTTGTTTGCATATTTATATTTTAGGAAAAGGTGTTTTTTATTCAGCTTTTTTATACATTTTTTAGGGAAACCCTGCGCAACCAAAGAATTCTTTGAGGGATCAATTCCAGAAAGATGAGCCCACTACAACAAGCTGGGTACGCTTAGAAAGCTTATCATGTGTACTTTCAGGGAATATATGGTTTATGGGGGATATTCCAAATGTAAAGGGTTGTTTTGGTTTAAAAATCGCAAGGGCTGAAAGTTTCAAGAAAAATTATCGTTATGCTCATGCTTTACTTTGGGGTGTTTGGCAACTCTTCCCTTGACAGTAGCTATGCATGTTGGGTATTGTTCTGTTCGAGGGATGTTGCTTTTTGAGATTATACTTGTTTTTTCTTGTTTGTATATAGTTTTTTTAGGAAAATGTGGCTTTGATTCTGCTTTTTTTATTCTTTTTTTTAGGGAAACTCTTTGCAACCAAAGAATACATTGAGGGATTACTTCTAGAAAACTGTGGCCACATCAACAAGCCTGGTACAAATAGAAAGCCTGAGGTGTGTACTTCCAGAGAATATATAGTTTGTGGGGGGTATTTCAAATGTAAAGGGTTGTTTTTCTGGAAAAACTGCAAGGTGCGCATAGCGCATATCACAGTTGTATTTTTTCTGAAAATCCCCTAAAGCTCTGTTTCAGTTTGGGGGAGTCTCCTGGGCAGGAAAGGGTGTCTACCTATACATATGTGGTACCGCTGTAACTGGGAGAAATTGGGATTTCACACGCAATAAGATTTTATTGACAAACTTACATTTTTTATTACAAAAAAACACTACAAATTGTAAAAAATAATTTTTTTTTTATTTTTTTGCAAATATTTGGCAAAATAATATTGAGAATACACCTAAAAATTGCAAACAAGACATTTCATGTTAAAGCTCAGACTCGAAAAAAACAATATATCATTTTCCTGGGAAATCCCTGGAAATCCCTTCAAAAATCACATTTGAACATGGGGAGTGCAAAATAGTGCAAAATGGTCTGGCAACAGAGTGTGACAAAAACTCCAGGTAGGCTGGCACTTAAAGGGTTAAATCTCCCTGTAACTCTGTGTCAGTGAGAGTACTGGTAACCAGGGACACAAAACTAACCTGACCTATCCCTTCCTGCCATCCGTAAGCCCTGCATTTCAGATACTCACCAGGCCACAACCACATTACCCCTCAAAGAGGAGGTGTGCAGCACTGTAGTGTCTGTTAAATTCAGGGTACACCAGCAGTAAAAGTAGGTGAGTCTGGCTCCATGCAGACCTCGGCTAAATCTGAATAGTTTGGTGCCGTAGCACACCTCAGGCCAGAGATGCTGAGGATGTGGCTGTGCCCCATTGAAGAGCCACTGGATTGGTGTGATGTATAGTTGCAGTCCCAAGGGGTTTCACACTGTTGAGCATCCCAGATCCTAAAGCCCCAGGGAGAGGCAACCAGCCAACTGGCTTTACCCAGCCAAAGCAGAGTTTTGGTCTGCTTTATGTTTCAAACAGTTTGCTTTGTGGGAGAATGGGTGCTGCAAATAAAGTTAAGCTTTATCGGGGGGCGCCATTCTGAATCTTTGCCCCATGTTTTTGGTACTGAGGTCCTATACTATACTTGGGGTTGAAAGCTGTACACAGGCTGAGAATTGGCCAAAGCATTAGACAAGCACCTAGTTATATAAAGGGGTTTATTCATGAAGGTATAGTGCCAGGTAGTGCTTCGTAGCGGCAGGCAGTGTCTGGTGAATGCCAGACGCTGTATGCAAAACCACATTTATGAAGGCGATTCTGGTGAGCGACTCTAACAGCGCCATGTAGCGTAAGGTTGATCATTACAGGTTCAGTGAAGTAAAGCCAGCCAGCAATTGAGGGATAAAAATTCAATTTTATTTCATCCTCGTTAAAAGGCCATCCAACAAATTAGGCAGTGTAAAAGTATATAAGATAATAGATCCCGGCGTCAATGCGTTTCAGACACAGGGTCCTTATTCATGACATAAGAGCTATTACATAGTATAAGGTTATATACCCAGGGGTAAGTCACACCCCTTTGCGCAAGGCAATTCACAGAGAAAACCAGTCACTCAATTAATTCAAACAATGGTACCACAATTGACTTCAATTAGCACATGTATATATTTCCCACCTGCTGAATACCTTTCTCCTGTATATAGATCCAACCTTATTTTCCTTTGTCCAATAGATCCATCCATGCAAAATTGGGGCGGGGGATACACTCCATTACACGGCTGCCATGGTTATCAGCAAACGCTGTAACCGCGGTAACAACTCAGATCACAGCCCATCATGGATGAATAGATTGGCGGCGGAAATGATGCGAGACTACTGGCAAGTCCCGCGCCGCGATAGACAAAGATAGGGCGGAAGTGACATATCGCAACTGTCATTTCTGAATGAAATGCATCAGCAAATAGTAAATGTATGACAGCTCAACAGCCATTGTAAAAGACATTGTGTTGTAAAGGTAATAAGTGGTTGAATCTGAGTGCCTCGCGAGAGAGGGCGCACAACCTCCCCATCATTTATATACATTAAAATAGCAAATCTATACATCAAGGACACACATATATCATTAAATCTTTTCAGAATAAAATGCTGATATTATTTATACTATGCCAATCTCATCATATATATTAAAGCATTCCATAATTGCAAAGAATATTAAAAACAATAAAAAGAATAACCAGAGATAAAGGATTCAAAGATACAAAAAGATCTTAAAGTGGACCTTATCTCAAAGTATTGTGATGTTAATCAATGTATATCATTCAATATTACAGGTCATAGTATCTATAATTACCATATATTCCATACCCAACTATCTGAGCTACAATCATCATATTTTCTTGCTTCATATATCAGATAGACTGTATTAGTTTCTAATGCTGTAAATATAAGTCTACATCCCATCAGAGATTTAAACCATCTGGAATACGGGTATTCAGCTTAAAAATCCAATAAACTTCCCGTTGTAATAATTTCTCGTGTAGATCCCCCCCTCGTGGGCCAAGGCTGACCTTTTAAATTCCCTTACAGCTAACATACTTTAGGTCCCCTGTATGTTTATCCCTAAAATGCTTACCTACCTTAGATGGTGAAGTAAGTCGTTCCTGATGTGCCGCCGCAATATGTTCTGAGATTCTAAGTTTTAGGGGTCTAGTGGTACATCCTACGTATTGAATTTGGCATGCTTCACAGGTCAACAAATAAATTACATATGAAGTATTGCAGTTTATAAAACTATTTATTTTGAATGTCTGATTTGTGACAGTAGAGGAAAACTCGCTACCCAAAGACACTTATCTACATAAACCACAGTGGGTTCCTGCACATTTAAAAAAGCCCTTACATGAGAGCCACGTAGAAGATACATTTTCTGGTTTCCTATATTTCCCAGGGTAGGCGATCTACGGCTAACAATTTTAATACCATTTCTTAAAATGTGTTTCAATTGAGAATCACAATTTAATAGAGGTAAATGTTGAATTATAATATATTTTATCTTGAAGAATTCTTCACTATATGTAGTTGACATGATTAGTGAATTTTGCCTGTCAATACTGGTTATATTTAGCCCTTTTCTCTTGATCTGCCCTGTTCTTTTAATTTGACCAGTATTTCCTAACATCATTCCAATTTTTAGATCTCGCAATCCCCTTCGCCCTATCCAATATTACTGGTTGGTATCCACGCTCTTATAACCTGTGGGAAATAGTCATTAATTCCTGTTCAATAGCTGAGTCTTCAGTACAATTTCTACGAGCTCTAGTCATCTCCCCCACCAGAATAGCTCTAATACTGTGTGCCAGGTGACAACTTTCAGCTCTGAGGGTTGTATTCCCTGATGTTTCTTTTCTATAAGTGCTTGTGATCAGTTGTAGGTATAAGTCCAAGAATGGAGCACAGTTTGGACTACTTTCTGATGTAAAACGAAGATTTAGTTCATTATTATTTAAATAAGTCATAAATTGTGTGAGGCAATCATCTTCTCCCTCCCACACAAAGACTAAATCGTCGATGTATCTCCCAAAATACTTAATATTATTGAGGAAGGGATTATTATGTCCAAATATTTTCTCCCTCTCCCACCACTGCCAAATGATAATGTTCAATGGATGGCATATAAATTCTTATATAGATAAAGTTCACCGCTGTTGTAATTAATAAAAATCTCCTTGGAACCCAATCCAGGGCCGACCCATTGTTGCGGGGATTGGGGGGATGAATGAAAGACCGGGGCAATGGGTTGATCTCCACCTTCTCCCCTTGGTACGTAGATTACCAGGTTATTTACAAGATTCTAGGGATGTTATAAGACAGCTTTTGAATTTTTGTTGGAAGCAGCATTACAGATGGCCCACCTGTGATGTGTCGCCTCACTTTATTCCGTTATCCCTCATGACCTAGCGCTGCAGGCAATATATTTTCATCTGCGTAATTATTCTTCCTACTCCCAGGGACTCATTACATTCCTGGTGGTAGCAGTGGAGTATTTACTTAAACATAATGTATTTCTATTTGTGGGTGAATATTATCTGCAGTGATGTGGGGCATCAATGGGGGCACCGTTTTTTCCCTCTCTCGACAACCTTTTCATGGGTTGGTGGGAGAGGGAGATAATATTTGGACATAACAATCCCTTCCTCAATAATATTTAGTATTTTGGTAGATACATCGACGATTTAGTCATTGTGTGGGAGGGAGAAGATGATTGCCTCACACAATTTTTGACTTATTTAAATAATAATGAACTAAATCTTCGTTTTACATCAGAAAGTAGTCCAAACTGTGTTCCATTCTTGGACTTATACTTACAACTGTCACAAGATAGAACAAGAGTGATTACAAGCACTTATAGAAAAGAAACATCATGGAATACAAGCAAGCTGAAAGTTGTCACCCGGTACACACTATTAGAGCTATTCTGGTGGGGGAGATGACTAGAGCTCGTAGAAATTGTACTGAAGACTCAGCTTTTGAACAGGAATTAATGACTATTTCCCACAGGTTACAAGAGCGTGGATACCAACCAGTAATATTGCATAGGGCGAAGGGGATTGCGAGATCTAAAAATATGAATATGTTAGAAAATACTGGTCAAATTAAAAGAACAGGGCAGATCAAGAGAAAAGGACTAAATATAACCAGTAATGACAGGCAAAAATCACTAATCATGTCAACTACATATAGTGAAGAATTCTTAAAGATAAAAGATATTATAATTAAACATTTACCTCTATTAAATTGTGATTCTCAATTTAAACACATTTTAAGAAATGATATTAAAATTGTGAGCCATTGATCGCCTACCCGGGGACAAAAATTATCACCTAATCTCTATAGGAAACCAGAAAATGTATCTTCTACGTGGCTCTCATGTAAGGGCTTTTTTAAATGTGCAGGAACCCGCTGTGGTTTATGTAGATACGTGCCTTCGAGTAGCGAGTTTTCCTCTACCGTCACAAATCAGACATTCAAAATAAATAGTTTTATAAACTGCAATACTTCATATGTTATTTATGTGTTGACCTGTGAAGCATGCCAAATTCAATACGTGGGATGTACCAATAGACCCCTAAAACGTAGAATCTCAGAACATATTGCGGCGGCACATCAGGAACGACTTACTTCACCATCTAATGTAGGTAAGCATTTTAGGGATAAACATACAGGTGACCTAAAGTATCTTAGCTGTAAGGGAATTGAAAAGGTCAGCCTTGGCCCACGAGGGGGGGGGGGATCTACACGAGAAATTATTACAACGGGAAGTTTATTGGATTTTTAAGCTGAATACCCGTATTCCAGATGGTTTAAATCTCTGATGGGATGTAGACTTATATTTACGACATTAGAAACTAATACAGTCTATCTGATATATGAAGCAAGAAAATATGATGATTGTAGCTCAGATAGTTGGGTATGGAATATATGGTAATTATGGATACTATGACCTGTAATATTGAATGATATACATTGATTAACATCACAATACTTTGAGATAAGGTCCACTTTAAGATCTTTTTGTATCTTTGAATCCTTTATCTCTGGTTATTCTTTTTATTGTTATTAATATTCTTTGCAATTATGGAATGCTTTAATATATATGATGAGATTGGGATAGTATAAATAATATCAGCATTTTATTCTGAAAGATTTAACAATATATGTGTGTCCGTGATGTATAGACTTGCTATTTTAATGTATATAAATGATGGGGAGGTTGTGTGCCCTCTCTCGTGAGGCTCTCCGATTCAACCACTTATTACCTTTACAACACAATGTTTTTTACAAGAACTGTTGTGCTGTCATACATTTACTATCTGCTGATGCATTTCATTTAGAAATGACAGTTGCGATATGTCACTTCCGCCCTATCTTTGTCTATCGCGGCACGGGACTCAGTAATCTCGCGTCATTTCCGCCGCCAATCTATTCATCCATGATGGGCTGTGATCTGAGTTGTTACCGCGGTTACAGCGTTTGCTGATAACCATGGCAGCCATGTAATGGAGTATATCCCCCGCCCAATTTTGCATGGATGGATCTATTGGACAAAGGAAAATAAGGTCAGATCTATGCACAGGAGAAAGGTATTCAGCAGGTGGAAAATATATACATGTGCTAATTTAAGTCAATTGTGGTACCATTGCTTGAATTAATTGAGTGATTGGTTTTCTCTGTGAATTGCCTTGCACGAAGGGGTGTGACTTACCCCTGGATATATAACCTTATACTATGTATCAGCTCTTATGTCATGAATAAGGACCCTGTGTCCGAAACGTGTTGACGCCGAGATCTATTATCTTATATACTTTTACATTGCCTAATTTGTTGGATAGCCTTTTAACGAGAATGAAATAAATGGAATTTTTATCCCGCAATCACTGGCTGGCTTTACTGAATTTGTTTTGGATACGAGGTGAGCACTCGCAGCCGCAGCCGCCTTTGTGTTTTTCCCACTGGTTTTGAACATCCACCGCAGGTAGAGCTGACAATTAAACTGTTCTTATTTATCATTACAGGTGGCGCAGCGTATAGTGCCAGCGCTCTAGCTTCCAGAGCGCAAGGTCTTACCTGTCGCTATCTGTCGCTCTCCCATACATTTCAATGGACTTTCCTTCTAATCTCTTGAATTTTTTTTTCTCCCAAATAATTGTTTCACCTCTCCTGGCCTGGAGAAAAGTATTTTTTATTTATTTTTATTTTTTTTATGCAGAATTGTCATTCCAGGTCTAGCACTAAAGTGTTTCAACAATGTCATCCCATGTGTTTTCGCTTTGTTACTGGTGGATATGTGTCCAAAAACACACTTTAATCACACAGCGTCTGACGCTCTATGCTGCAGCGACCTAATTTAGAGGCTGATGCTCTGTGAGTCTGTTTTGTTGTTGAATATGGTGTGGATCGCCAAGTGCCAGATGCTCTCAGCAGTAGCTACCTCTCGCTACCTTTAGCGCTGTACTGTTGCTAGATGTGGTGTAAGCTTGTTGTTGTTCGGAACACTGGCTTGCGTAATGCTTTAGAGCTAGGAGCCTATTACAGTAACTGAAGAACATTATGTGAAAGTTAAACATAAAAAAATGTACAATATATATAAAATGCTAAGTGCTGTTGAATGAATTTAATTTTTAAATTTGTATTTGTAAGTTGTAGCGTAATGTTAGTTATGATCTTGGTGCTTTCTATAGCGTAAATATCATGTATTGGGGTGTTCTATAGCATTCGTACCTTGCGACGAGTTTTTGCTTTCAGTTTAGTTTTGTGCACTTCCGGTTTTCTTATGCGCAACGATGGCCCCCAGGAGACCAGCCAGGCACCTTTCCAGCTCCTCTTCCTCCTCATCATCTGAGGAGACCCCCCCCCGAGGAAGAGGCAGCGTGTGGACTGTGGATCCTCGGGTCGATGAGCAAATATTTAAGGTACGTTTTTATTGAAAATGTATACTAATGCATTATGTACTCTGTTGTGGCCTTCTTTCAATGTGTTATTACTTCCTGCTGCTTTAAATGTTTTATGCTTAATATATTTTTTAAAATTGTTGCAATATTTAATTTTGTTATATATTTCACAATATAGAATTAATTTCAATATTTTATATGTGTTGTGTTAATGTATATATTGTAATATTTCCTACTGTTTATAAAGGGGATCTCAACCCATGGGGATGGCAATTTTTTTTTTTAAATAACATTTTACAACCATATTTAATTTCTATATTGTGAAATCCACAAGCCATTTTTGGCAGTTTAAAGGAGACCAACAAAGATTTTTTTATTG